>CM038676.1:467273111-468473111 GCA_021605205.1 Aegilops longissima
GGAGAAATGATGGCAGGTTTAGGCTGTCATGCAACCCTCAACATTGGGAACCATAAATTTCCCGCAGACCTCATAGTGTTGGAAACCCAGACCTTGGATGTAATCCTAGGCATGGATTGGTTGTCAAAGTTTGAAGGGAACATAGACTGTGCCCGCAAGTCTATTCTGCTCACCACCCCGGAGCAGAAGAGGATCAAGTATGTAGCCAGGCACAGCCAGATGAAGAATCAGGTGCATTCCCTCACGGGAGTTGTTCAGGAGGAAGTGCCAGTAGTGCAAGATTTTCCCGATGTGTTTCCGGAGGAATTACCAGGAATGCCACCGGACAGGGACATTGAGTTTCTGATTGAACTATTGCCCGACACAGCCCCAATATCCAAGAGACCTTATCGGATGCCACCGAATGAGTTGAAAGAGATCAAGGATCAAATTAATGAGTTATTGGAGAAAGGATATATTCGACCAAGCTCATCACCTTGGGGAGCCCCAGTTCTTTTGGTAGAGAAGAAGGATGGAAGCTTGAGGATGGTTGTGGATTATCGTGCATTGAACGAAGTAACCATCAAGAACAAGTACCCTCTGCCGATGATTAATGACTTGTTTGATCAGCTAGTTGGAGCCAAGGTATTCTCTAAGATCGATCTTCGATCAGGGTATCATCAGTTGAAGATTCGTGAAAAGGATATACCCAAAACAGCATTCACTACCAGGTATGGTTTATATGAGTATACCGTCATGTCATTTGGATTGACTAATGCTCCTGCGTACTTCATGAATTTGATGAACAAGGTGTTCATGGAATATCTGGACAAGTTTGTCGTGGTGTTCATCGATGATATATTGATTTTCTCCAAGAGCGAGGAAGAGCATAAGGAACATTTGCGTCTAGTTCTGGAGAAACTTCGAGAACATCGCTTGTATGCCAAGTTCAGCAAATGTGAATTTTGGGTGAAGGAAGTTGGATTCCTCGGACATGTTATTTCAGGAGAAGGAATAGCAGTTGATCCCGCCAAGGTTGAATCGACCACCGATTGGCGATCACCCACCTCGATCAAGGAGATCCGCAGTTTTCGGACTCGCAGGATATTATCGGAGGTTTATTGAGAACTTCTCGAAGATTGCCAAGCCCATGACCGAGCTGTTGAAGAAGGAAGCCAAGTATGTTTGGACCGAGGAATGTGAAGCCAGTTTTCAGGAATTGAAGAAACGTTTGGTCTCAGCCCGGTGTTGATTTTGCGGACATACACAAGGAATACGGATCTATTGTGACGCTTCTCGTCAAGGACTCGGAGGAGTACCGATGCAGGAAGGAAAAGTTCGCTTATGCCTCCGCACAGCTACGACCTCATGAGATGAATTATGCCACACATGATTTGGAGTTAGCAGCCGTAGTGCATGCACTCAAGACACAGAGACATTTCCTCATCGGAAACCGTTGTGATGTTTACACGATCACAAGAGCTTGAAGTATATTTTCACGCAGAAGGAATTGAACCTCGTAGAGGAGATGGCTAGAGTTGATAAAGGACTATGACATGAGATTGCATTACCACCCCGGTAAATCTAATGTTGTAGCAGATCGCTTGAGCCGTAAGAGTTATGTGAATACTCTTCAAAGCAGGAGGATTACCCAGGAGTTAGTTGATGACCTCGAGATCTCCGATCGGAGATAGTTCGAGAGGATTCGTTGCAACTCTGGAAGTTCAGTCCACTTTGGCGAAAGGATTCGTGAAGCCCGTAAGTCGGACAAGGAAATTGATGAGATAAAGCAAAAGATGGATGAAGGAAAAGCTAAAGGATTTCGTAAGGATGAACACGGGACTATATGGTTCGAGGATCGTATTTATGTGCCCAATGATCCCGAACTCGGAAGCTAATTCTTCAGAGGCTCATGATTCATCGTGACTCGATTCACCCGGTAACACCAAGATGTACCGGATTTGAAGGGAAGTTTCGGTGGGCGGTATGAAGAAGGATATTGCCGAGTGCGTAGCGATGTCGATGTTTGTCAACGTGTCAAGGCGAGAACATCGAAGCCAGCGAGGTTACTTCAACCTTTACCGATTCCCGATTGGAAATGGGAGAAACTTGGTATGGACTTCATCACAGGATTACCCAGGACCCGTTCAGGTTATGATTCTATCTGGGTAGTGGTTGATCGTTTGACCAAGGTAGCTCACTTCATTCCCGTGAAGACTACCTATACCAGTGCTAAGTTGGCCAAGATATACATGACTAGGATCGTATGTCTGCATGGAGTTCCGAGGAAAATCGTGTCAGATAGAGGAACGCAGTTTACCTCAAAGTTTTGGAAGCGGTTGCATGAAACTTTGGGTACAAGGCTGGAATTGAAGACAACTTTTCATCCGCAGATGATGGATGACCGAGAGAGTCAACCAGATTCGGAGGACATGTTGAGAGCTTGTGTGCTAGACTATGGGTCTAGCTGGGATGATAATTTGCCATACGCAGAGTTCTCGTACAACAACAGTTATCAATCCAGTTTGAAGATGGCCCTTTCAAGCTCTATACGGAAGGAGGTGCGAACACCATTCTTTGTGGGATAGTGTTGGAGAGCGATCACTTTTTGGTTCCGACCTTATCAGGGATTCCGAAGAGAAGGTCAAGCTGATTCGAGACAAGCTCAAGATAGCACAGTCGAGACAGAAGATTTATGCCGATAGTAAGCGCAAGGAAGTGACTTACGAAGTGGGAGACCGAGCATATCTTCGTGTGTCTCACTTCGTGGAATCAAGAGGTTTGGTGTCAAGGAAAGTTAGCACCCGATTCATTGGCCCCTACAAAATCCTCGAGCGTCGTGGAGAGGTTGCTTACAAGTTGGAATTGCCGGAAGGATTGTCCGGAGTTCATGATGTCTTTCATGTTTCTCAGCTGAAGAAGTGTCATGCCGACATGGCCGATGTTCCGTTGAGAGACACAGTGCCCCTAGAGGCCATACAGCTTGACAAAGATCGACTTACAAGGAGAAACCCGTCCGAATTCTCGAGACTGCAAGCGAGTCACCCAGCAAGGTCATCAAATTTTGCAAGGTCTTTGTGGAGTCACCACACCGAGGAAGAAGCCACACAGGGCGCCAAGAAGACCTTCTTGAGACCACCCGCACCTATTTGCTAGCCAACCCGAATCTCGAGGGCGAGATTCATCTTAAGGTGGGTAGGTTTGTAACATCCCAAAATTCCTATTTGGAATGTTTTACAATTATAGTTAAGCATCCTATGCATCCTGTTTGAATTTGAATGCCATTGGAAGTTTCAGAGAATTTTGAGTTTTGAATTTGAATTTCAAACTTTGGCAAGTGGGAAACATTTCAAAAACTATGCCTGATAAATACTTGATCAAAAGTATGAGAGGAGTAAACATGACACTCCAAAAATATCAGAGGAAAACCTTGCCAAAAGATTTGGATTCAAATCTGAATTTTATTTGAATTTGAAAAAAATGGATTTTTATAAAGTTTGGATTTTGCCTTTGGAAAAATGTTCAAATGAAAGGGAATATTCCCCTGATCATTTTGGTATATATATACCCTATATAAAATATTTATATTTTAAAAGATATACTTTGTTTTGTTTTATTTAAAAAAAAATTTAAAAAAGAAAAAAACCCACCCCAGCGCCATTTAGGCCCCTGCCCAGCCAGCCCGAAACCCCAGCTTTGGCCCAGCCAATGCCCACTGCCAATCGGCCAGCCCAACAGACCGACCAGGCCTCGCCTCTCGCCCGAACCCTTCCAAGATCGCCACCCGCCGCTCCCTCTCTCTCTCATCGACAGCAGGCCCGCCCATCGTCAACCCCGCCCCACGCCACGCCGCCCCATGGATCGCGGATCTCAAGGATCCGGATGCCGATCCTCCGATCACCCCAAGGCAGGGGCGAGCCCCCTGGCTATTTAAGCCCACACCTCCACACCTCCGCACCCCATTCCCCCCCTAGCCCTCGCCGGAGCCCCTCTCCCTCTCGCTCGAGCACGCCGGAGTCCGAAGCTCCCGCCGCCGCCATTCTCGTCGCCGTCGCCGCCCTAGCCACCCCCGACCTCCCCCGACCCCTCCAGAAGCCTCCCAAGCTCCCCCGCATCCTCCCGGCCACTCCGTCGACCTCACCGACGCCCGGAGCCCTCGCCGCACTCTCGCCGCCGCCGCCGCCGTCGCCGAACTCCGGTAGGTCGCCGGAAACCCCCTCTGCCGTCCGATCCCCATCTACGGCTAGGATTAGACCCCGAAGGGGTATGTTTTTATTTAGAAAACCGGCCCGGTTCGCCCGGTTTATTATTTAGTTAGGTTTTATTTTAGCCCGGTCCGTTTAGTTTAACCCTAGGCCCGTTTAGGCTATTTGACGCACAGTGCGTAGTTTAGGCCCATTAGGCCTTTTTCTTTTATTTTTGTTTTTCTGTTTTAACAGAATAGTTTCTGTTTTGAAAAATTCATATCTTTTATTCTGTTTAATATTTTTAGGTGATTCTTTTTTTGTTGGGTTGCAAATTTTATGTAGTTTCTGTAGAATATATGTTTAGCTATGTTAAAATTAATTAAAATTGCTTTATTTTAGTTTTAGTCAGAATAGTAAATCTGCTATAACTTGAGTTAGAAAAATTATTTTTGGATGATTCTTTTGTCCCAACTTTATTTTAACATTGCCAAACCATAAAAATTAACTTGGGTATTTTAGGATTAATAAATAAATAGTTTTAAGCAGAATCTCATTAATCCCAATTAATTAACTAGCCACTGCTTTTCCTATTATTTTAAATAGTAAATAAATTTATTTTTAACATGTAATTGATTATTCTAGGATAGTTTCTGTCACTCTAATAGATGAACTTTTATTTATAATTAATAAAAGTTTTATTTTATTTTTTCTTAATAGAATTGGATTAGGCCTAATAGGAGTTTTATAATAGCTTTTTAATTAATTCTTTTGCTCCTAGTTGCTTAGTGATTTCTTTTCTGTTAAGTTAACCTAAAACCATGATTAGGTTATGTTGGAAAAATTTTATTATATAAAACTACTTTTAGTTATTGTTTGAAGTAGGAAAAACTTTGAATGGGTTTTCTTTGAGTTTTCCCCTTTGGATTTTGATTTGGTTGTTTTGGTGTGTTATGTTACTTTGTTATGCTATTGTGTTGAGTGATCCTATTGCTATATGCTTATTGTGATTTGTTTGTCTCGGTAGAGTTTCCGGAGTGCGAAGCTTGCTACTACGAATCTTTAGCTTTCGAGGATCATCAACAAGGCAAGTTTTGATCATGTTATTTCTATACCTATGTTTTTGTGCATTAGTAATTGTCACCACCCCACCATGCATGCAGTAGTTGAAATTTTGAAGTTATTTAAACTTGAGTAGTATCATGTGGTAGGATGAACCAATCCCCTTGTTACCATGACCCCGGGACGAAGTAGTTTACTTTGCTATGCTCGTAGACGGGTTTTGGTTGAGTGAAATTCATAAGCAAGATGTGAGAGTCAATGATGATGACAACCCCATGAACTACAATGATCAAGATGGACTTGAAATTTACTCTCGGGCGGAGGGCGGTTGACGGGCACCTGGAGAACCCAGTGGTTGGCGGGATGCATGGAGAAGTGCCATGACATCTTGCGGAAAGCTTCACCCAGCCGCTAAGAGAAGGATGGATGCCCCATGACCGAAGCTTACTGTGCAGCCGCAAGCCATTATGGGCTCTGGCTGGGTTGACCCTAGTAGTGACGCTGGCTGGGCGGTACTACGAGATGTAGAAGAACGGTAGGATTGGATGGGTATCGGCAGAGCGTAAGAACTCTTTGGAAGACCTGTTTCATTTGTCCGTCTTCAAACACCATGAAGTGCGAAGACTTTAAAAGGAGGGAATGATTCTTGCGGGAAAGTCGCAACCCTCTGCAGAGTTAAAGATCTAATCGATTAGCCGTGTCCCGATTCACGGACATTTGAGCCTCTGGAACTTGGAAGTATTCGAAATCTCAACACTAAAACTAATGAATAAATTTGAGGGTTTATGACTTAATAATTTGGGAATGAGATATTGGTTGGCGGAACCATCTCAATAACTACCAACAATTGTAGTAATTTGCAAGCAAGTCCACCGTAGTAGGGAAAAATTTGCTTTTAAAAATGATGAAACTTAGAGATCCACACCAAAATGCATATAGTGTTAGTAACTTTATTATTGTTATTCTTCATGACTTGCCGCTTATTCAAAAGCTGACCTACATGGCTGCAACGTCTTATGTTGCGAGGTATATTCGATCGAGTGAGGCTACGCTCGCGCTTAGCGATTGCCCTTTGAGTCGGATGGACTCGCTTTATCTTCGACACTTCCGCAGTGTTATTAGTTTATTTCTCATGAGTTGGCCTTGAGCCGAATTTATTCCCTTGTAATAAAGACTCTATATGAGAATCGTATAATGATATTCAGGTGTGATTGAACTTTGATTACTTTATCGATGTACTGTGAGTACCAGCATGATCTTGGGATGGTACAGACACAGAGATTTGACCGATTTTGGGTCAGGTCGCTACACGCTCATGGGATAGGGCGTGTGTGCGTGCGTTCATAGGAATAAGTGAGCATATGCGACTGTTCATTGAACTAAGAGCATCTCTAGCAGATCACGCAGCCGGCTGGCCCACAAAACATTTTTACGGGACCGCGGGTGCCCCGGTGGAACAGATCGCGGAAACCGTCCCGCAAATGTTTTGTGGGACGCGTTTGCAGGATCTGTTCTGTGCCGGAGGGCTCGCGGTACCACAAATAAAATCATAGGACAAACAGTATCAAGTTTATCACTAGTTCATCATCATATATATACATCTAGTTCATCATCATACTAGTTCATCATCATACTAGTTCATCACATGCAGAATCATGTGCAACATAGTAGGTATCAAGTTTAGCCTTGCAAATGCGCGGTCAAACAAAACAAAATATGCTCAAATGATACTTGGTCATGGATAAATCAATCAACATACACATTGTTGCGAAGACCACCATCTTCAACTTGGATCGAAGAGGGAGCACCACCACCACCATCTTCACGAACTTGGACCAGAGAACGAGCACCACCATTTGGAGAATATTCAAGTTGGACTGAAGAACGAGCACCACCAGCACCATCTTCAACTTGGACCGAAGTACAAGCACCACCACCATCATCTTCAACTTGGATCAGAGAATGAGCACCACCATGGTTTACCGAAGCATCAACCTCACTTCCACCACCATGGGTGAAACCAACACCACCTTCAATCGCTCCTCCTCCACCATGGCCAAAACCAATACCACCTCCAAACGCTCCTCCTCCTCCACCTCCAAACCCAACACCACCACCCATGGCACCTGTCGTGGTGAAATCATTGCAGATGCCATGAGATGGCTAAAAGTGGGGGGTCGCGTGAGGACGCCGGTGGGTTCCGGAGGCAAGGTTGGCACGCCGAGAGCGAGACTCAAGATGTACCCAGGTTCGGGGCCCTCTGGGGGAGGTAACACCCCTAGTCCTGCCGTAATGGTATGATATGCACAAGGGCTACAATGGTGCTCCTCGAGCTGTTTGGCGGAGGAGCAAGAAGAAGCTAGCTCTCCATTCTACCTCTCCTGTGTGAGTGAGTGTGTGTGTGTGTGTGTTCTAAAGATCACAGAGCTCTCCTCTGCATGGAGGGCTCCCGAGGGGTCTTATAGGCCGCCCCCGGGGTACTAAGGTAACTTTACATGGGCGCGGGGCCCTGGTGTCATCGTCTGGAGCCGGCGGTGGGTCCGCCGGGTTGCGGGCCCCACCGTCTGCGGGTCCCGCGTCATGGAGTGATTGGCGTCGTGGGGCTACAGCTTGCGAGCCGCGCTGACGTCGGTTGCCTGGGTTAGTGGATACGGCCGCACTGCAGCCACACTCTCCCGTCATGGGAGGGTTGTCTTGTCGTACGACTGGATGGGAGGCCGTTGACCCGTCACCAGCCGGATTGAGGCCAGCCGGCTAGGTCGGGATGCCGCGTCCATCCGGCCCGCGTGGAGCCGGCTTGAAGGTTAGCCGGATTGAGGGGCACCGGCTGCCCCGATGTTTTGAAAAATGATCCGGGTTACAGTGCCTACTGATACGTCTCCAACGTATCTATAATTTTTGATTGCTCCATGCTATATTATCTACTGTTTTGGGCAATATTGGGCTTTATTATTCACTTTTATATTACCTTTGGGACTAACCTATTAGCCGGAGGCCCAGCCCAGATTTGCTGTTTTTTGCCTATTTCAGTGTTTTGAAGAAAATGAATATCAGACGGAGTCGAAACGGAATGAAATCAACTAGAGAAGTTATTTTTGGAACGAAAGCTACCCGATGAACTTGGACCCCACGTCAAGGAAGGAACGAGGAAGCCACGAGGGTGGGGGGCGCGCCCCCCTGCCTCGTGCGGCCCTCGTGGCTCCCCTGACGTGCTTCTTCCGCCTATATAACTCCACGTACCCTAAAACTTCCAGAACGGAGAATAGATCTGGAGTTCCGCCGCTGCAAGCCTCTGTAGCCACCAAAAACCTCTCGGGACCCTGTTCTGGCACCCTGTCGGAGGGGGGAACCCTCACCGGTGGCCATCGTCATCATCCCGACGCTCTCCATGACGAGGAGGAAGTAGTTCACCCTCGGGGCTGAGGGTATGTACCAGTAGCTATGTGTTTGATCTCTCTCTCTCTCTCTCATGTTCTTGATTTGGCACGATCTTGATGTATCGCGAGCTTTGCTATTATAGTTGGATCTTATGTTGCTTCTCCCCCTCTACTCTCTTGTAATGAATTGAGTTTTCCCCTTGAAGTAATCTTATCGGATTGAGTCTTTAAAGATTTGAGAACACTTGATGTATGTCTTGCTGTGCGTATCTGTGGTGACAATGGGATATCACGTGATTCACTTGATGTATGTTTTGGTGATCAACTTGCGGGTTCCGCCCATGAACCTATGCATAGGGGTTGGCACACGTTTTCGTCGTGATTCTCCGGTAGAAACTTTGGGGCACTCTTTGAGGTTCTATGTGTTGGTTGAATAGATGAATCTGAGATTGTGTGATGCATATCGTATAATCATACCCACGGATACTTGAGGTGACATTGGAGTATCTAGGTGACATTAGGGTTTTGGTTGATTTGTGTCTTAAGGTGTTATTCTAGTACGAACACTAGGGCTGTTTGTGGCACTTATAGGAATAGCCCAACGGATTGATTGGAAAGAATAACTTTGAGGTGGTTTCGTACCCTACCATAATCTCTTCGTTTGTTCTCCACTATTAGTGGCTTTGGAGTGACTCTTTGTTGCATGTTGAGGGATAGTTATATGATCCAATTATGTTATTATTGTTGAGAGAACTTGCACTAGTGAAAGTATGAACCCTAGGCCTTGTTTCCTAGCGTTGCAATACCGTTTACGCTCACTTTTACCACTTATTACCTTGCTGTTTTTATATTTTCAGATTACAAAAACCTATATCTACCATCCATATTGCACTTGTATCACCATCTCTTCGCCGAACTAGTGCACCTATACAATTTACCATTGTATTGGGTGTATTGGGGACACAAGAGACTCTTTGTTATTTGGTTGCAGGGTTGCTTGAGAGAGACCATCTTCATCCTACGCCTCCCACGGATTGATAAATCTTAGGTCATCCACTTGAGGGAAATTTGCTACTGTCCTACAAACCTCTGCACTTGGAGGCCCAACAACGTCTACAAGGAGAAGGTTGCGTAGTAGACATCAAGCTCTTTTCTGGCGCCGTTGCCGGGGAGGTTAGAAGCGACACTCACACCCGTCAACTAAGCTCTTTTCTCGCGCCGTTGCGGTGAGGTGAGTGCTTGAAGGTATATCTTTAGATCTTGCAATCGAATCTTTTGTTTCTTTTTTAGCACTAGTTTAGTCTATAAAAGAAAACTACAAAAAATGGAATTGAGTTTGTCTCATACGCTTCATCTTTTTAATATCTTTCGTGAGTATGATGGAAAGGAAAATTGTGCCAAAGTGTTAGAAGAAGAATGCATTAAAATGTTTGGCACTAAATCTTTGAATGATGAGCATGATTGCAATGTTGTTAGTATGAACTCCTTGAATATCCATAGTACTAATGATGATTGCACTAGTTATGATGAAAATGTCTCCTATAAACATGTCAATTTTTGTGGAGTGCATTGGGTTTGCAAGTACACACCAAATAGGGAAGATAGATATTGCAAGAGGCATAAGTACTTAGAAACTAAATTGTTGCAAGAAAGTCTTGATGATTGCGCTGAAAGATTCAATATTTTTCGTGCCCCTTGTGAACTTTGCAATGAACATGGTCATTTAAAGCTCCAATGCTATTTGTTTCATGATCAAGTCGTGTCCAAATATTGTGATAATTTGATTACCCTTGAGCATCATAAAGAGCTTAGTCTTCTTTTGGGGTATGAGGAAATGAAATGTATAACTGAGGGTATTCCAAACTTTAATCTTGATAGAATTCTTGATTTTGATCTAGAGAAGATTTATATGTATTGTGCGGTGAATTGCATTGAAAATCCTCATATTGCCAATTACATAAAGAAAAGAAAACAAATAGAGGATGAAGAGAATACTAATGAAAGGGAAGAGACTTCCCAATATCCTCCTATTATTTCTTATGATGAATCAGGTAACGAGGAGGAGCCTTCTATTCAACCAATCTCATTAATAAGGAGCTCCAAAAAGAGGATTGAACCCACACATGATGTGGTGAAGAAGAAGAAAAGAAAAAGGAAGAGAGGTAAAAAGGTATCCCTCCCAAATAATGTTGCTCCTATTTTTGCTATGCCTCATGAAAATGAATCAAAAATAATTATGGAAGATGATGCACTTGATGATGACCTTGTTATGCCTATTGCTTGTTGTGATGATTATGATTGGGAAGATAATAATACTTCTTATGATCTTGAAAATCTTTTTGGCACTTGCTTGTAAGAATATGATAATAATGTTTGCTATACTATTGGTGCTATCCATACTATTAATGATGAGAGTGATTATGCTTATGATATGAAAAGGCCCAAGCTTGAGGAAGCTATGTTTGATGACGATGACATATTTGAGAATATATTTGCAGCAATTAATGTTTGTCCCAAGCTTGGGGATGCTATGTTTAATGAAGATGACATTTTTAGCCTCTCAAGTTTTGATATGCAAAGTTGTTATGATGATAGCATGCCTTCTACTTATGATGATTATATTGATGAAAGTGGGTTTGGAAGAGTGTCAACTTTAGGAAGTAGTGATCCCACAATATTGGAGGATGTTGAATCCTATTGTGATGATTATGAAAGTGGATTTGGAGAGGTCATGACTTTATTTAGTAATGATTCCACTATCTTGGAAGAGGTTTCAATCGATTATGATGAGAACAAAGTTGCTACTTATGATGATTATTGTGATGAAACTTATGCTATAAAGAGTAGTGATGATTATATTTATAAAGCTTGTCATGATTATGAGTACCCTTTCTCTGAACATTACTCTTTTAATGTGGAAACAATTTATAGTATTCAAACTTCTTATGATACTCCCACTATTCTGAATGAGAAGAAACTTGCTTATGTGGAGAGTAATAAAATTTCTATGCTTGTAGATCATGAAAAGAATGCTTTAGGTGCTGGTTATATTGTTGAACTCATTCATGATGCTACTGAAAATTATTATGAGGGAGGAATATATGCTTGTAGGAATTGCAATAATATCAAGTTTCCTCTCTATGTGCTTAAAGTTTTGAAGTTATGCTTGTTTATCCTTCCTATGCTAGTTGATTATTGTTCCCATAAGTTGTTTGCTCACAAAATCCCTATGCATAGGAAGTGGGTTAGACTTAAAAGTGCTAGTCATATTCTTCATGATGCTCTCTTTATGTTTCAATTCTTATCTTTTATGTGAGCATCATTGAAATCATCATGCCTAGCTAGGGGCGTTAAACGTTAACGCTTGTTGGGAGGCAACCCAATTTTATTTTAGTTTCTTGCTTTGTGGTTCTGTTTAGTAACAAATAAACCATATAGATTCTGTTTAGATGTGTTTTTATGTTTTAATTAGTGTTTGTGTCAAGTAGAACCTTTGGGAAGACTTGGGTAAAGTCTTTATGATCATGCTGTAAAAAACAGAAACTTTAGCACTCACGAGATTAGCTAGAACTTTTACTGGAGAGTGATATTTAGTTGATTCTTTTTGAATATGATTACTAGTCAAATTCCTCAGGTCCAGCAATTTATTTTAGAATTTTTGGAGTTACATAAGTTTGCGTTAGTTATTACTACAGACTGTTCTGTTTTTGACAGATTCTGTTTTTCGTGTGTTGTTTGCTTATTTTGATGAATCTATGGCTAGTAAAATAGTTTATAAACCATAGAGAAGTTGGAATACAGTAGGTTTAACACCAATGCAAATAAAGAATGAGTTCATTACAGTACCTTGAAGTGGTGTTTTGTTTTCTTTCGCTAACGGAGCTTACGAGTTTTCTGTTGAGTTTTGTGTTGTGAAGTTTTCAAGTTTTGGGTAAAGATTCGATGGACTATGGAATAAGGAGTGGCAAGAGCCTAAGCTTGGGGATGACCAAGGCACCCCAAGGTAATATTCAAGGATAACCAAGAGCCTAAGCTTGGGGATGCCCCGGATGGCATCCCCTCTTTCGTCTAGTTCATCGGTAACTTTACTTGGAGCTATATTTTTATTCACCACATGATATGTGTTTTGCTTGGAGCGTCGTTTTATTTTCTTTAGCTTTGCTTGCTGTTTGAATAAAATACTAAGATCTGAAATTATTAAATGGGAGAGTCTTCATATAGTTGCATAATTATTTGACTACTCATTGATCTTCACTTATATCTTTTGGAGTAGTTTGTTGTTTGCTCTAGTGCTTCACTTATATCTTTTAGAGCATGGTGGTAGTTTTATTTTGAAGAAATAGATGAACTCTCATGCTTCACTTAGATTATTTTGAGGGTCTTAAATAGCATGGTAATTTGCTTAAATAATATTAATATGCTAGGTATTCAAGATTTATAAAATCTTACTTATGAGTGTGTTGAATACTAAGAAAAGTTTGATGCTTGGTGATTGTTTTGAGATATGGAGGTAATAATATCAAAGTCGTGCTAGTTGAGTATTTGTGAATTTGAGAAATTCTTGTGTTGAAGTTTGCAAGTCCCGTAGCATGCACGTATGGTAAACGTTATGTAACAAATTTGAAACATGAGGTGTTCTTTGATTGTCCTCCTTATGAGTGGCGGTCGGGGACGAGCGATGGTCTTTTCCTACCAATCTACCCCCCTAGGAGCATGCGCGTAGTGCTTTGGTTTTTGATGGCTTGTAGATTTTTGCAATAAGTATGTGAGTTCTTTATGACTAATGTTGAGTCCATGGATTATACGCACTCTCACCTTTCCACCATTGCTAGCCTCTTCGGTACCGTGCATTGCCCTTTCTCACATTGAGAGTTGGTGCAAACTTCACCGGTGCATCCAAACCCCGTGATATGATGCGCTCTTTCACACATAAACCTCCTTATATCTTCCTCAAAACAGCCACCATACCTACCTATTATGGCATTTCCATAGCCATTCCGAGATATATTGCCATGCAACTTTCCACCATACCGTTCATCATGACACATACATCGTTGTCATATTGCTTAGCATGATCATGTAGTTGAAATAGTATTTGTGGCAAAGCCACCATTCATAATTCTTTCATACATGTCACTCTTGATTCATTGCATATCCCGGTACACCGCCGGAGGCATTCATATAGAGTCATACTTTGTTCTAGTATCGAGTTGTAATCATTGAGTTGTAAATAAATAGAAGTGTGATGATCATCATTTTCTAGAGCATTGTCCCAAGTGAGGTAAAAAAAGAGAAAGGCCATAAAAAAAGAGAAGGCCCAAAAAAAAGGAAAAAAGAGAAAGGCCATAAAAAAAGAGAAGGCCCAAAAAAATGAGAGAAAAAGAGAGAAGGGACAATGCTACTATCCTTCACCACACTTGTGCTTCAAAGTAGCACCATTATCTTCATGATAGAGAGTCTCTTGTTTTGTCATTTTCATAAACTAGTGGGAATTTTTCATTATAGAACTTGGCTTGTATATTCCAACGATGGGCTTCCTCAAGTGCCCTAGGTCTTCGTGAGCAAGCAAGTTGGATGCACACCCACTTAGTTTCTTTTGTTGAGCTTTCATACATTTATAGCTCTAGTGCATCCGTTGCATGGAAATCCCTACTCCTTGCACTAACATCAATCGACGGGCATCTCCATAGCCCATTGATTATCCTCGTTGATGTGAGACTTTATCCTTTTTTGTCTTCTCCACATAACCCCCGTCATCATATTCTATTCCACCCATAGTGCTATATCCATGGCTCACGCTCATGTATTGCGTGAAGGTTTATAAAGTTTGAGATTACTAAAGTATGAAACAATTGCTTGGCTTGTCATCGGGGTTGTGCATGATGAGAGCATTCTTGTGTGACGAAAATGGAGCATGACTAAACCATATGATTTTGTAGGGATGAACTTTCTTTGGCCATGTTATTTTGAGAAGACATAATTGCTTAGTTAGTATTCTTGAAGTATTATTATTTTTATGTCAATATGAACTTTTGTCTTGAATCTTTCAGATCTGAATATTCATACCACAAGTAAGAAGAATTACATTGAAATTATGCCAACTAGCATTCCACATCAAAAATTATCTTTTTTATCATTTACCTGCCCGAGGACGAGCATGAATTAAGCTTGGGGATGCTTGATACGTCTCCAACGTATCTATAATTTTTGATTGCTCCATGCTATATTATCTACTGTTTTGGGCAATATTGGGCTTTATTATTCACTTTTATATTACTTTTGGGACTAACCTATTAACCGGAGGCCCAGCCCAGATTTGCTGTTTTTTGCCTATTTCAGTGTTTTGAAGAAAAGGAATATCAGACGGAGTCGAAACGGAACGAAATCAACTAGAGAAGTTATTTTTGGAACGAAAGCTACCCGATGGACATGGACCCCACGTCAAGGAAGGAACGAGGAAGCCACGAGGGTGGGGGGCACGCCCCCTGCCTCGTGGGGCCCTCGTGGCTCCCCTGACGTGCTTCTTCCGCCTATATAACTCCACGTACCCTAAAACTTCCAGAACGGAGAATAGATCTGGAGTTCCACCGTCGCAAGCCTCTGTAGCCACCAAAAACCTCTCGGGACCCTGTTCCGGCACCCTGCCGGAGGGGGGAACCCTCACCGGTGGCCATCTTCATCATCCCGACGCTCTCCATGACGAGGAGGGAGTAGTTCACCCTCGGGGCTGAGGGTATGTACCAGTAGCTATGTGTTTGATATCTCTCTATCGTGTTCTTGATTTGGCATGATCTTGATGTATCGCGAGCTTTGCTATTATAGTTGGATCTTATGTTGCTTCTCCCCCTCTACTCTCTTGTAATGAATTGAGTTTTCCCCTTGAAGTAATCTTATCGGATTGAGTCTTTAAAGATTTGAGAACACTTGATGTATGTCTTGCCGTGCGTATCTGTGGTGACAATGGGATATCACGTGATTCACTTGATGTATGTTTTGGTGATCAACTTGCGGGTTCCGCCCATGAACCTATACATAGGGGTTGGCACACGTTTTCATCGTGATTCTCCGGTAGAAACTTTGGGGCACTCTTTGAGGTTCTATGTGTTGGTTGAATAGATGAATCTGAGATTGTGTGATGCATAGCGTACCCACGGATACTTGAGGTGACATTGGAGTATCTAGGTGACATTAGGGTTTTGGTTGATTTGTGTCTTAAGGTGTTATTCTAGTACGAACTCTAGGGCTGTTTGTGGCACTTATAGGAATAGCCCAACGGATTGATTGGAAAGAATAACTTTGAGGTGGTTTCGTACCCTACCATAATCTCTTCGTTTGTTCTCCACTATTAGTGACTTTGGAGTGACTCTTTGTTGCACGTTGAGGGATAGTTATATGATCCAATTATGTTATTATTGTTGAGAGAACTTGCACTAGTGAAAGTATGAACCCTAGGCCTTGTTTCCTAGCATTGCAATACCGTTTACGCTCACTTTTACCACTTGTTACCTTGCTGTTTTTATATTTTCAGATTACAAAAACCTATATCTACCATCCATATTGCACTTGTATCACCATCTCTTCGCCGAACTAGTGCACCTATACAATTTACCATTGTATTGGGTGTGTTGGGGACACAAGAGACTCTTTGTTATTTGGTTGCAGGGTTTCTTGAGAGAGACCATATTCATCCTACGCCTCCCACGGATTGATAAATCTTAGGTCATCCACTTGAGGAAAATTTGCTACTGTCCTACAAACCTCTGCACTTGGAGGCCCAACAACGTCTACAAGGAGAAGGTTGCGTAGTAGACATCACCTACCCGGGGGTCATCCCGCTGACAGTAGTCCCTGAAGCTGTAAAGGTCTGCCGGCTTCAAGCGGGAGGGCCTTTGCAGCTTATCCCCCCGGAGAAGAAGGCTGGCGGCAAAGCGCGTGGATCCGGCAGGACGGTGCCCGCGGCGGGGTTGCCGCGCCCGACCGAAATGATGATTGGGAAAACCGGCCAGCTGGAGCCAAGCAGGCGTGGCGTTTTGTGCTTGTCGGGGCCTGGAAGGCTGCCACGTGCGGCCCAGCGGCGGGCGAGGCCCTGCTAGGCCACACGCGCGACGGGACGCGATGGCGGGCTGGGCCCCGCTAGGCCTCGCCCTCAGACCGCGCGCTGGTTTTATTGCGGTTGCCCCTGTCGGTTGGGCTTCTTGGTGTAGTTAAGGCACGCATGTAATGCGCCCGTACATTGCGGGGGAGTGGGGATCATGGGCGCAAACGATCCCACTCCCCCACCATCTCATGTTGGTTTAAATGGAGGGGAGTGGGTGCGAACGAGGCATTCTTGCTCTCGCCCCCACCCCTCTGCTTCCACTGCTGCTCCTCCTCTTCCTAAGTGCATGCGAGCAGAGCTCTGCCTCAGTGCCCTTTTCCCAAGCCACCACCGCGCTGCGCCGGCGATCCGCTGAGTGTGAGACTTCTTCGCTTCTTCTTGTTCCATCACCGTACACGCGCGGCCACCGAGCTCCACAATGGCGCTGCCCAAGGGCTCGTGGGAGGGCTCCGCCACGATGGACGCGGACATCGCGTACCTCCGCCACACGCAGAGGCTGTCGCTGACGGAGGTGGTGGAGGCGCGCGCGTCCGACACCGAGAAACCTTGCTGGCGCCGCGGGAGGGCGAGGTCGTGGTCTTGTACATACACTACGCCTGCGGGTTCGGCCTCCCCACGATCCTCTTCTTCCGGCGATTCCTTGACTTCTTCGACCTGCAACCGCAACACCTCAGAGTGAACGCCGTCTTGCAGCTCGCCGCTTTCGCCGCGCTCTGCGAGGGCTACCTCGGGCTTCTGCCATACACCGAGCTATGGTGTCGACTGTTTTAGCTCAAGCAGCTGGGGGCGCCGGCCGACGTCACATCTACCTGCGGGGCAGCGGTGGTGGTTGCCCGGCCGAACAAGCCCTTTCCCAAGATCCTCTCGAGGACTCGGTCAAGAAGCGGCAACCCGACGATGGACTGCATCAACCTGCCCCCTTTCGTCAATGTGCCACCATCTGAGAAGTTGAATTGGGGCCACAACCCCAGGAGTCCATCGGTGGAGATCATGAACATCTATGTCCGGATCCAGCGGATGATGGATCGCGAGGGGATCGTCCCGGCGGATCTCATCGTGGCCTTCATCACTCGCCGGGTGCTGCCGCTGCAGCGCCGGCCGCACCGGAACTGCGACATGAGCGGCCGGCATGATCCCTGCTGAATGTCGACGAAGGGGCCATCGCCGTCTGGGATCGTCCAGCGCGTCAACAACATCCGGCATGGCGCTTCGGGAAGGAGCCCTACGATTAGCAGGATCCCGCGCCAGCGATGAGTCCCTGGTCCTTGTACTTTGCTACTTCATCCATTTTCTTGCGCACTGACACGTCCGGCCGGCTGCAGCGTGATGCGGAGCATCCTACGGTCATCCCCATGGACCTATCATCGTCTCAAGTGCCGATCGGACCGATGACACGAACCCGTGCAAGAGCTCTCGAGACCGAGGTGACATCTCTCCTTTGTGATATTCCATATGACCCACATGAGACATGGCTACTACCTAAAGCTGGAATGCTATGTGTGATTAGGTACGGAGAAGACTCTCTCGGAGATGCTCATGAAGATGAATAAGTCCCCAAGTACATGGATTAAGAGGACCGATGAAAGGAACCGGAGAAAGCTCCCAGGACCCGGACATCCGGCCCCTAAAGATGTCAGCCACAACAACGACCCGGCCGAGAAGCACCTACAGGCACCGGACATCCGGCCCGAACCCCGAAAATCCAGCTCCACCCTATCCAAAGAGCAACTGGAATCGCCGAAACCGGCCCGGACATCCGGACCGATGCGAGCCACCGGACATCCGGCCCCCGACCCGGACATTCGGCCCGAGCCTACTCAGAGAGCAACCAAAGCCAGCCCGGACATCCGGCCTTACGGGAACGCTTGGACATCTGGCCTGACGCCCGGACATCTGGCCCCCTCTATCTGTGCATAGTAACGAGCCGAGGCCCATGTACCCTTTCGCCTCCTAGACTATATATACTCCTTCTTCCCCAACGTTTTAGGGTTAGCATTGTGATAGCTCATTTTGGAGATAGAGCTTTGCTCATCCACTTGTACCCCTACTCCATTGGAGACCAATGCCTCCTAGGAGAATATCCCCCAAGTGGATTCAAGACCCCTTCTAGGGAAGATCCATCTAGGATTCAAGACCTCAACTCCTTCAAGGATTGGGATGAACTAGCTTGTCAAGCCCATGGGACTGGGGCTACCCAGGCCCGTCTGCCTGTGGCCCAAGACGTGGGGCATGCCGTGGCCTAGCATAACCCATTGTCAAGGCTTCACGAGTAGGACCCTCGTGAGGCGCATGTCAGCAAATGTCGTAAAGAGCTCCCCGAGGGCCTCGTGCAGGACAGCCTCCCGAAGCTGCCTCCCAAGGCCCCTCACGGGCGGATATGTCTAGGCCCGCCAAGCCCCGCCTCCCGCTGCACGTAGGTGACGCGAGCCACGACTAGCGACGCCAGGAGCCATGCCAGCGGACGCGGATAAAGAGGGTTTCCTCTTTCGTGCTAAGGAGACGGGGCCAGCGCGCAGCTTCCCAAAGGAACCCCCCACGGGTTGTCGTTTTGGTGCTAGAAGACCAGGACAACATGATCGCCAAGACGGAGGTCATTGCCGAGCCCACCGCCTCGTAATCGCAGGGAGCTTTAGCAGGCGAATACTACTTTTTATCATAAGTTGTACTCCTGTTCCCCTTCGAAATTGGCCCTTGTGGGCACCCTTCCCGCCTAGTGTTTGGGGGGGGGGGGGGAAGAGGACCGGGCAATTATAAAGAGAGAGAGGGAACCACCTTAGAGAGAGGGAGATCGACCTAATCGACGAGAGAGAGCAATAGCCCACCTTTGTATTTTGATACTCAACCTCCCTCACAAGGCAATCCAACCACAAAGCAGGAGTAGGGTCTTACACTGCAAGGTGGCGCGAACCTGGGTAAACTGCCGTGTTCTTTGTTCTTCTTCCTCGGCTCGAGCACACCAGAGCTTCACATGGAGTAGTGAGTGTTGGATATATGCCCTAGAGGCAATCATGTATGATGATATTTCCTATGTGTTTATGAATAAAGATATTCCTTGGACATTATCAATGATGTGTATCAGCAAGTACGTGACTTGTTTGTGGGACTATGCATTGTATGATGACTGTCCTAAAAGGTCCCTAGTCGAAAGGGCTGTGTGGACGCGCAGCTGACTAGACTAGCATATGACACGGTCAATGGCTTGGTCTCACTAGCCATGGAGCATTGGATGCTAACCGGATAATATGGACTTGGAAAGGTCTGGTCAAATTCGACGTAGTCGGATCCGAGTCGAGATAAGGTCCGAGTCGGACAGACCCAACTATGAGACGCAGCGATATGTCATCTGTGAGTCTCTAGTACAACATACGTTCTATGTCCTAAGACCTGAGCTGACGCATGTACTCGGGATGGTGTCAGACTTGCTTTCGGCCGACCAAACGCTACTCCATGACTGGGTAGTTACAAAGGTAGGTTTCGGGTTTGTCCAGTCCCATGCTGCGAGACATGGTCGAGCAAGATGGGATTTGCCCCTCCGATCAGGAGAGATATACTCTGGGCCCCTCGTGTGATCCGACCAGGATAAGCATGGCCATGCGACAAGGATTATGAGATAATCCGGTTTGTGGTCGGTATCACTGGAACGAGAAAGAGGTCGGGCTAGCACAAGGATGACAGTCTCGCCTTGAGCCCGACAACATATATCGTGTGGCAAAGGGAACAGAAGTGTGACACGTTGTACAGGTTCGCCTAACCAGCTTCATAGTCTGCTTGGTGGTCGGCACGCCTTGCTAGAGGCCGCTACCAACCGTGCAGGTCGGAGGTGATCCGAACTGTGACCAAGCCGACTTGAACCTAAGGGGTCGCGTGCTTAAGGGAAGGAACCTACGAGGTCGGTTCGTAGGACACTGGTCGGATGTGATCCGAACTGGACTAGGAACGTGATCGAGTAGACTTTGGGCTTTAGGGTCCGTGCAAGGCCCAAGTGTTGAGCCTGCGACGGACGCCTATATAAAGTGGAGGTGCGGCACACTCATGTGGTTGATTGCTTCGGCGCTGCGACTAGGGTTTGCATGTGTTGCGAATAGCCACCTCCACTCGCCGCCGACTGTGTAATCGGACCTAGCAGTCCGCCGCACGGTGTTCCTCCTGCACGCGCGGATACCATTAGAGGCGGTGCACTTGCGCCGCTCCGGGGAACTCGTACGTGGGATCGAACGACCGGCTGTTCGAGGGAGATCGGACGAGGAGGAGACGATCCACGCGGACGCGCTGCCCCAACTCTTCTTCCGCTGCACGGCACTGCGCGTCTAGTGGTAACGAACTGTGATCCATCTCCCGTAGCATGTTCCTGGATGTTCTGCGCGTAGGATTTTTAATTTGCAGTCGACGCACCCTACCGTAGAACCCAACAGTGAGTAGAGGGACAGGGTTACCGAGGTTTAGCGCGCACACCCCAGAGTTTGAACCTTTTTCTCGGGTCCCCGGAGCCCCGATTCCGACATTTGGCGCGCCAGGTAGGGGGGTGCTGCAGTTATTTCGCGTTACTCCGGTCCCAGGCACACCAACTCCACGACCGACGCTCGCCGTGTTCGCACTGAGCGTCGGGCGGCTCGTGTCGTGGCAACCGCCGCCACTCCGCCTCGGCCGCGGAAAACGCCGCCACCGACCCTGCTGCACACGAGCAGTAAGACTCCTACCTACACCCCTCTGTGCAACACGACGACCGCACCGCCACGCCGACGCTCCCCATCGCTACGGGCTCATCTTCCCTTGCTCGCCGCCGGCCGATGAACACACAGGCGGCGCTGCTCATGGCGCATAAACTACTGCGCTCCCGCCCGCCCAGCAAAGGCTACGACGCCTAGCTTGGTCGCATCACCAAGCTCGTCAACACCGCGGGCGAGGCCCCGACGCCCTCCCAATTGCTCCGCCCCCTGCCGTCTCACGCTGGCGATGTGAAACACGGCGCGCCTCCGCCTCCTCCCCTGCGCGGTGATGGCGCCGAGCTACGGCACGACGCGCGGCCGCGCGATCCACCACTCGGAACGCTCGTGCCTGCCGGGGACAAGGCCAGTTGCCAGATCGTCCATCACGCACCGCCGGACGCGCGTGCGCTCCTCGAGTAGCGGCAGCAGCGCCAAGACCTGGTTGTCCAGGAGGTCACGGCGGCTGGGCGCCAGAATCGCCCCACCCTCGCGTGCAGAGCCCCTTCCAGCAGCATTGGTTACCAGGCCTTCACTCGCGAGCTGCGCCGGGTGGTGTGGCCCGTCAAGTTCAAGCCAGAGTTGCCCCCGCTCTACGACGGCGTTCCCGACCCCACGGAGTTCCTCCAGTTCTACGTGTTGAGCATTGAGGCAGCAAATGGAGACGACAAGGTCATGGCGAACTGGTTCTCCATGGCCCTCAAGGACGGCACACACTCCTGGTTCATGAACTTGCTCGAGGAGTCAATCTCTTCGTGGGAAAAGCTGTGTGAGCTGTTCATCGCCAACTTCAAGGGCACCCACAACCGCGCCCTCACCATGAACGACTTGCGGCGCCTGAAGCAGCGTGACGGTGTCCCGGGGTAGGGGGTACTCACCACGTCGTCTACCGACCTGGTGGGTCGGGCCGAGGACCCCCATGGCGGTTCACTACTGGGCTTCTTCGGACAACCGATGACATATACGAGGAAGATTCCACAAGACTTGGTGATCGAGACAAGGACTCCTCTCCATCGACGAAGCCGACTAGGATTCTTGTTATCCTAGGCCTCCGGTACATTATATAAGCCAAGGCCAGGATAGTTGATAGAGATAGGATAGATCATTAGAATCATAAGCAACATATGATCTCGAGGTAGATCAACTCTGTACTCGATAGATCATCATCAATATAAACAAGAGCAGGACGTAGGGTTTTACCTCCACCAAGAGGGCCCAAACCTGGGTAAATACCGTCTCCTTCATCTCCTGTTACCCATCGAGCCAAGATTCACAGCTCGGTACCCCCTACCCCGAGGTATGCCGATCTTGACACCGAAAATGGTGCTTTCATTGAGAGTTCAGCTGTGAGATCGACAAAGGATCAATGGCTCACATGCAAATCAACTGCGACGTCGGCATCTTCATTGCCAGCTCGACTAGTCACCTTGGCTCGACTGAGGACTGCGCTCTGCCTCAAATTGTCATGTTCGGTCGAGGACCTTCATCATCGTCAACTCCAACCTTTATCAAGATCATGGAGGAATTATCCATGGAGCCCGGGGGCTCAACATCAACATTACCCTCGAGCGACCGTGCTGTTTTCTGGACAGCAAACTAGTATCCGCCGCCACCGCCTCCTCGAGCTTTGCTTTGACGATTGCTTTGGTGAAATTGTGCAGAATTGAGTCTACAACAATCCTGTAAAAAATTTTTGCGTTCCGATGGAGGAATCTCTGGCGATCTTTGATATACCGGAGCCCTGTGGAATCTGGACAGGAATCTGGATGAGTTTGGGGAGTGTAGTCCAGCGTCTAGCTCGGACGTCCTTTGGAAGATCCTATCGTTGACCGGCTGTGGAATTCCTATATCTACCACCCCTCAAAATTTCAGCTCGATCCGACCGTTCAAACTTCGGGAAACCCCAATGAGCGCACCGATTTTCAGATCTGTTTTCAGCACGAATACGAATCTGATCCAAGTTCATCGTTCTTTATGAACGGGATATTGGACACCCTTTTTTGAAGGAATTTATTTCTAGGGTATTGTGTGTTGTTCTCAAACACGTTCCCACAAATTTTGAGTCTTTTCCGAGGCGATCTTTATCGTCGCGCAATGTAAAACGGGCCCGACCATGCTGCTCCACGGCTACCGACCTGCGCCAGCATCGACTGCGACTTGGCTCCATCAAGCCGATGAAAATTACCTCGGATCATCACCTCGGCGAGCCGACCAAGAGTTCGACATCGTGAAGGACAAATAATCATCAAGACAAGATCGTCGCCCACGGATTGCATGGGTCGGGCACGCCAGCATCGCCGCACGGTCACTTCTCAAGCCGACATTGACCACGTCACAAGTTCCGACCTGCGCCGGTATCGTCGTGCCGTTGCTTCTTCGAGCCGATAACCAACCATGCCGAACTGCTTCGACACCTCGGCTGGCATAGGTGCTGCAACGTCACCTTACCGACCTGCTCCGTCACCTTGGGACCGGCTAAGTCTCCTCTGAATTCTTATATGCATGATTTGATATCTTTGTATTTCTCTTCGAACTACCGATTTGGTTTGGCCAACTAGATTAGTTTTCTTGCAATGGGAGAGGTGCTTAGTTTTGGGTTCAATCTTGCGGTGTCCTCACCCACTGACATAGTAGGGGTAGCGAGGCACGTATTGTAATGTTGCCATCAAGGATAAAAAGATAGGGTTTACATCATATTGCTTGAGTTTATCCCTCTACATCATGTCATCTTGCTTAAAGCATTACTCCGTTCTTATGAATTTAATACTCTAGATGCATGTTGGATAGCGGTCGATGTGTGGAGTAATAGTAGTAGATGCAGGTAGGAGTCGGTCTACTTATCACGGACGTGATGCCTATATTCTTGATCATTGCCTTAGATATCATCATAACTTTGCGCTTTTCTATCAATTGCTCGACAGTAATTTGTTCACCCACCATGTGTTTTCTTTCAAGAGAGAAGCCTCTGGTGAAACCTATGGCCCCCCGGGTCTATTTTCCATCATATATTTTCAGATCTATAAACAAAAAAACCCAAAATACCTTGCTGCAATTTATTTACTTTTATTTTATTTTACATTTTAGTAATCTTTTATATATATATATCTCTATCAGATCTCATCCTTGCAAGTGACCAGAAGGGATTGACAACCCCTTTATCGCGTTGGGTGCAAGTTTTTGATTGTTTGTGCAGGTGCATAGATTGGAGACTTGCTTGTACCTCCTACTGGATTGATACATTGGTTCTCAAACTAAAGGAAACACTTATCTCTACTTTGCTGCATCACCCTTTCCTCTTCAAGGAAAAAACCAACGCATGTTGAAGAAGTAGCACACGTCGTCTACCGACCTGGTGGGTGATACTTCTTCAACGTATCTATAATTTATGAAGTATTCATGCTATGTTTACAAAAAAATTATATAGTTTTGGTATGATTTGCATGGAACTAACCCGGACTGACACTGTTTTCAGCAGAACTACCATGGTGTTGTTTTTTGTGCAGAAATGAAAGTTCTCCAAATGAGTTGAAACTTTTTGACGATTTTTTTGGAACAAAAGAGGCCCCCGAAACTTCGTGGAAGGACCAGAAGGAGAAGGAGTATGGCTCAAGACACCGGGGCGCGCTCGGTGGGCCCGGCTTGCCCCGGTGGGTTGTACTCACCTCGAGGCCCATCTTCGCGTGAAACCAACGCCAAAAAAATCCTATAAATAGAGAAAACATCAGAAATAACCCTAGATCAGAAGTTCCGCCGCCGCAAGCCTCTGTAGCCACGAAAAACAAATCTAGACCCCGTTCCGGCACCCTGCCGGAGGGGGAGATCATCACCGGTGGCCATCTTCATCATCTCGGCGGCCACCATGATGAGGAGGGAGTAGTCCACCCTCGGGGCTGAGGGTTTGTACCAGTAGCTATGTGTTTAATCTCTCTCTCTCTCTCTCGTGTTCTTGAGATGTCACGACTTGATGTAACGCGGGCTTTGTTAATATAGTCGGATCATATGGTGTTTTTCCCTCTCTATCTTGTGATGAATCGAGTTTTCCCTTTGAGATTTTGTTTTATCGGATTGAATACTTTTATGGATTTGAGAACACTTGATGTATGCCTTGCTATGAATACCCGTGGTGACAATGGGGTATCATATTGATTCACTTGATATATGTTTTGGCACTCAACTCGCGGATTCAAGAGGTGACATTGGGGTAATCTATGTATAGGGGTTGATGCATGTTCTTCTCTTTGTTTCTCCGGTAGAAATCTTGGGGCACTCTTTGAGGTTCTTTGTGTTGGATTGAGTACTCCCTCCATTTTTGTATACAAGGCCACTATCAAAATTGCAATTTGCAGCTATACAAGGCCTACACAAATCGATGTAAAATTGATGAGGTTTGCCTCGTACTAGCAACCGAAGACATTAATACCTCGTGCATGTATGCATGAGTGAGAAGATTGATTTGCATGCACTGTATTAATCAACCAACGAGGAGTGAGAGAGTTGTCTTGTTGTGCGTTGAAGAAACAAATACACATTAATTAACACGTCAAGCAAGGAGAAAAGACTAGTTTGCAACATTGGTTTAAGTAGCCATTAATTTTACCTTGGTACCTGTAATATGGGTTTGTGGCCTTGTATACAAAAATAGAGGGAGTATTATGAATCTGAAATTGTTTGATGCATATCGTATAATCAACTCACGGATACTCACGGTGGCATTGGAGTATCTAGGTGACATTAGAGTTGGTTGATGTGTATCATATGGTGTTATTTTAGTACGAACTCTTGGTTAGATCGACCAGAAAGAATAGCTTGGTGTTATTTTAGTACGGACTCTAGGATAGATTGGTCGGAAAGAATAGCTTTGAGGTGGTTTCGTACCCTACAAACAATTTCTTATTATGTTCTCCGCTAGATAGGAACTTTGGAGTGATTCTTCATCGCACGTTGAGGGATGGTTATATGATCCAATTATATTAGCATTGTTGAGAGATTGCACTAGCGAAAGTACGGACCCTAGGCCTCATTTTCAAGCATTGCAATACCGTTTGTGCTCCGTTTTATCAATTGTTGTCTTGCTGTTTTTTATTGTTCCTATTACAGAAATCAATATCTAATATCATTACTACACCTGTATCACCATCTCTTCGTGGAACTAGTGCACCTATACAAATTACCATTGTATTTGGTGTGTTGGGGACACAAGAGACTCTTTGTTATTTGGTTGCAGGGTTGTTTGAGAGAGACCATCTTCATCCTACGCCTCCTACGGATTGATAAACCTTAGGTCATCCACTTGAGGGAAAATTGCTACTGTCCTACAAAACTCTGCGCTTGGAGGCCCAACACGAATCTACAAGAATAAAGTCGTGTAGTAGACATCAAGCTCTTTTCTGGCGCCGTTGCCGGGGAGGCTAGGTAAGCAGCACTCACATCCCGTCAACGAAGCTCTTTTCTGGCGCCGTTGCTGGGGAGGTGAGTGCTTGAAAGTATATGTTTAGATCTTGCAATTGAATCTTTTAGTTTCTTGTTTTATCACTAGTTTGGTTCATAACAGAAAACTACAAAAAAATGGAATTGAGGTGGTCTCATATTGTTCATCTTTATAATGTGTTTCGTGAAAATGATGGAAAGGAAAATTGTGCTCAATTGATAGAAAGAATTCAATAGAATGTTTGGTATAAATGATGAGCATGATTGCAATGTTGCTAGTATGAATTCTTTGAATATCCATGACGCTAGTGATATGCAAAGCCATAAGCTTGGGGATGCTATGTTTGATGTAGATGATATTTTTATTCCCCCAAGTTTTGATGTGCAAATTTGTTATAATGGTAGCATGCCTCCTATTTATGATGATTACAATGATGAATGTGGATTTGGAGAGGTCATGACTTTATTTAGTGATGAATCCACTATTTCGGAAGGGGTTTCAATTGTTATGACAACAAGGTTGCTATCTATGATGATTATGGTGATGACATGTATGCTATATTGAATAATGATAACCATGAAACTTGTCATCATGATTTTAATTTTCAATCACATGATAGTTATTTTGTTGAGTTTGCTCCCACTACTATTTATGAGAATAAATTTGCTTATGTGGAGAGTAACAAAATTTCTATGCTTATGCATCATAAAAAGAGTTCTTTATGTGATAGTTATATTGTTGAATTCATTCATGATGCTACTGAAAATTATTATGAGAGGGGAGGATATGCTCATATACATTTCAACAACATCAAGTTTCCTCTCTTTATGTTGAAAGTTTTGAAGTTGTGCTTGTTTTGCCTTCCTATGCTAGTTGATTCTTGCTCCCATGAATTATTTGCTCACAAAGTCCCTATGCATAGTAAGTGGGTTAGACTTAAATGTGCTAGTCATATGCTTAATGATGCTCTCTTTGTGTTTCAACTCTTATCCTTTATACGAGCATCATTGAACTCATCATGCCTAGCTAAAAGGCATTAAAGAAAAGCGCTTGTTGGGAGACAACCCAACACTTTTACCTACTGTTTTGTGTGTTCACATGATTATTCAACTTTAGTAATCATGTTTTATTGCTTTTGTTTCAATAAAGTGCAAAGTAAAGCCTTTGGGGTAGTGTGGATGATAGTTGACTTGAATCTGTGCAAAAACAGAACCTTTTGCGCTCAGTCCAGAAATTTTGAAAATTAACTGGAATGTGATTTTTATCAGAATTTTTTAGAGGTGATAGATATAAAAATTCCCTATGTTGTCCTAATTTTTCAGAATTTTTGGAGTAGCAGAAGTATGGTTGGAGTACAGAATACTACAGACTGTTCTGTTTTTGACAGATTCTGTTTTCAATGCATAGTTTGCTTGTTTCCTAGTTTCTATTGCTTATATTGCTCAATATAAATTGTGGAAATGATATGCTACAGTAGGAATTGTATGCAAACAATTATGAATCTTGTCTTTGACAGTACCAAAGTGAAATGGCTTGCTCTTTATCGTACTAACCTATCTCATGAAGTTCCATTAAGTTTTGTGTGATTGAAGTTTTCAAGTTTTGGGTGATATATCGATATGAGTAGAATAAGGAGTGACAAGACCCTAAGCTTGGGGATTCCAAGGCACCCCAAGGTAATATTCAAGGAATATCCAAGCAACTAAGCTTGGGGATGCCCCGGAAGGCATCCCCTCTTTCGTCTCCAACATTATCGGTAACCTCACTTGGAGCTACATTTTTATTCATCACATGATATGTGTTTTGCTTGGAGCATCATTTTATTTTGTTAGGATTTGCTTTCTGTTATTTAGAATAATGTTTTGCATCTTTTATTTCAATAAAAGTGGCAAGGATAGCCTTTACCATGCTTATCTTGCAAGTATATGAGTTGCTGTTTCAAAACAGAAAGTTTATCGCTGTTGCAATAATTCCCGAGAAAATTCAGAATGTGATAAAATGTTGAAATTTTTTGCACAATAAGCTATGATAAATTTTCTACAGTGTGGTAAATTTTCAGAAATTTTGAGTTACACAAGTATTGATACTCTTGCATCCTTTACAGTGTGTCCTGTTTAGACAGATTGCTGTTATGTTTGCATTGTTTGCGTATGTTTGCTTGTTTAATGATTCTATTTTAGGATAGGAGTATTAAATATGCAGAGCCATTTAGTAGGCAATGTTAAATATTAATTTTAGTGATTTGCTACAGTAGAGAATGATAAGGTTTTGCATTGATTTATACTAACGTATCTCACGAGTTCTTGTTGAGTTTTGTGTGGATGAAGTTTTTAAGATTTAGGGAAACTGTGATATAAAAGGAATTAAGGAGACAAAAAAAACTCAAGCTTGGGGATGCCCAAGGAATCCCAAGATAATATTTTAAGAAGTCTCAAGCATCTAAGCTTGGGGATGCCCCGGTAGGCATCCCACCTTTCTTCATCAACAATTATCGGTTAGTATCGGTTGATCCTAATATTTTGCTTCTTCACATGATGTGTGCTATTCTTGGAATGTCATTTTATTTTGTTTTGCTTGCTGTTTTAATAAAATACTTAGATCTGAAAGTTTTTAAATAAGAGAGATTCCTCACATAGCTACCTATTTACTAACTACTCACTCGATCTTCACTTATATCTTTTAGTAGTTTGTCTTTTGCTCTAGTGCTTCACTTATATCTTTTTGAGCACGATGTGCTTTAATATTTTTAAAGAAATTTTCTCATGATTCACTTATATGTTTTTGAGAGATGCAAACATTTATGCTCATGTTCTTCACTTAATTTTTTTTGAGCTTATCAAAAGCAACATATAAAAACTTTCATGAAGATCATTGGACAAAATAAACTTGATTCTTTGTAATAGTTTTGAGATATGATGATAGTGATATGTGAGTCATGTTGGTGAGTAATTATGCTTTAGTAAGAATATTGATGTTAAGGTTTGTGATTCCCTATGAAAGCACGGAAGTCAATAGTTATGCAAGGAAATTACATCCTACTTGTGGTGCATTATTCAGTGTTAGTTATGCTTAATGCTCACTTATGTGATTTTTCATTTCTTGGTCGGTT
Source organism: Aegilops longissima (assembly GCA_021605205.1). NCBI lineage: Eukaryota > Viridiplantae > Streptophyta > Magnoliopsida > Poales > Poaceae > Aegilops > Aegilops longissima. Next base: position 467,303,052 of record CM038676.1, read on the forward strand.
GCTTCTCAATATTTTTGCTAGCCTCCACTTGTACTAAGTAGAAATACTACTTGTGCATCCAAAATCCTTAAACCCAGTTTTGCCATATGAGTCCACCATACCTACCTATATGCGGTATTTCAGTGCCGTTCTAAGCAAATTTGTATGTGCCATCTCTAACTTTCAAAATAATTTCCTTTTGTGTGCTCGTACTGCTCATGAAACGGTAGGGGGTGGCTGATATTTTTCCATGCTAGATGTGTTATTCTCAAGATGAGTGTTTATTCACTTGTCACTGCACGAGAGTACGGCAAAGTTAATAGGTATGCCCAGCCCCGAAATGAAAAATGAATTTACTTTATGTTGTCAAATAATAAATTCCTTGGAAAGTGTTGGTATGGACGGTACCCGTGGATACGACTAGTCGTGGAATGTAAAAGAATGATGGAAAAGGCACAAACTTTATTTTCTGTTTGGGAACCGCCTATGATATATCTAGCATGTAAGGTATTGGGAACTACTCGATCATTTTCATTGACAGGAAAAGCATGCCACCCAAAATGTTTTTATCTCCCTTTTTTGCTTTGAGCTTTGGCACCTCTACAAATCCCTACTTCCCTCTGCGAAGGGCCTATCTATTTACTTTATGCATTTTTTATTTTGAGTCTCCATCGTCTCTTATAAAGCACCAACTAAGGGGCACTGTGATCGTACTTGAGCATTGGGTGTAGCTAATATGCGAGTGTGTTTCATGAATGGATCAATGATTGAGCATGATGGGCTAGGGATAACTTTATTTAGTGTTGATATTTTGAAAGACATGGTTGCTTATTGATATGCTTGAGTATTGAAATCTTCATGTCAAAACTAGACTATTGCTTCGAACCATATAAAAGTTCAAATGTCCATACTACAAAAGAAAAGAATATGTGAAGAATATGATAGGTAGCTTTCCACAACAAATATTCCATTTTCAATTGCTACTTTATCATGATAACTTTTATGAGAAAGATTTGCTGTTATGATGCTAGGAAAAGTGATTGAAATTATCATTGATCAAACTTGTGCACTTTGCTAGCATTCACACTTCATAAATTATTTCTTTTATCATTTACCTACTCGAGGACGAGTAGGAATTAAGCTTGGGGATGCTGATACGTCTCCAACGTATCTATAATTTATGAAGTATTCATGTCATGTTTACAACAATTTTATATGGTTTTGGTATGATTTGCATGGAACTAACCCAGACTGATGTTGTTTTCAGCAGAACTACCGTGGTGTTGTTTTTTGTGCAGAAATAAAAGTTCTCCAAATGAGCTGAAACCTTTTGAAGATTTCTTGGAACAAAAGAGACCCCCGAAGCTTTGTGGAAGGACCAGAAGGTGAAGGAGTAGGGCTCAAGACACCGGGGCACGCCTGGTGGGCCCAGCTTGTCCCGGTGGGTTGTGCTCACCTTGAGGCCCATCTTGGCGTGAAACCAATGCCAAAAAATCCTATAAATGGAGAAACCATCAGAAATTCCGCTGCCGCAAGCCTCTGTAGCCACGAAAAACCAATCTAGACCCCGTTCCGGCACCCTACCGGAGGGGGAGATCATCACCGATGGCCATCTTCATCATCCCGGCAGCCACCACAATGAGGAGGGAGTAGTCCACCCTCGGGGCTGAGGGTTTGTACCAGTAGCTATGTGTTTAACCTCTCTCTCTCTCTCGTGTTCTTGAGATGCCACGATCTTGATGTATCACGGGCTTTGTTAATATAGTCGGATCATATGGTGTTTTCCCCTCTCTATCTTGTGATGAATTGAGTTTTCCCTTTGAGATTTCGTTTTATCGGATTGAATACTTTTATGGATTTCAGAACACTTGATGTATGTATTGCTATGAATACCCGTGGTGACAATGGGGTATCATATTGATTCACTTGATATATGTTTTGGCACTCAACTCGCGGATTCCCGAGGTGACATTGGGGTAATCTATGCATATGGGTTGATGCACGTTCTTGTCTTTGTTTCTCCGGTAGAAATCTTGGGGCACTCTTTGAGATTCTTTGTGTTGGATTGAGTATTATGAATCTGAAATTGTTTGATGCATATCGTATAATCAACTCATGGATACTTGCGGTGACATTGGAGTATCTAGGTGACATTAGAGTCTCTAGGTGATATTAGAGTTGGTTGATGTGTATCATATGGTGTTATTTTAGTATGAACTCTTGGTTAGATCGAGCAGAAAGAATAGCTTGGTGTTATTTTAGTACGAACTCTAGGATAGATTGATTGGAAAGAATAGCTTTGAGGTGGTTTCGTACCCTACAAACAATTTCTTCTTATGTTCTCCGCTAGATAGGAACTTTGGAGTGATTCTTCATCGCACGTTGAGGGATGGTTATATGATCCAATTATATTAGCATTGTTGAGAGATTGCACTAGCGAAAGTACGGACCCTAGGCCTCATTTTCAAGCATTGCAATACCGTTTGTGCTCCGTTTTAGCAATTGCTATATTGCTGTTTTTATTGTTCCTATTACAAAAATCAATATCTAATATTATTACTACACTTGTATCAGCATCTCTTCGCCGAACTAGTGGACCTACAAATTACATTGTATTTGGTGTGTTTGGGACACAAGAGATTCTTTGTTATTTGGTAGCAGGGTTATTTGAGAGAGACCATCTTCATCCTACGCCTCCCACGGATTGATAAACCTTAGGTCATCCACTTGAGGGAAAATTGCTACTATCCTACGAAACTCTGCGCTTGGAGGTCCAACACGAGTCTACAAGAATAAAGTTGCATAGTAGACATCAGTGGGTCAGGCCGAGAACCCCCATGGAAGTTCACTGATGGGCTTCTTCGGACAACGGATGACCTATACGAGGAAGATTCCACAAGACTTGGTGATCAAGACAAGGACTCCTCTCCATCGACGTAGCTGACTAGGACTCTTGTTATCCTAGGCCTCTGGTAAATTTTATAAGCCGGGGCTAGGATAGTCGATAGAGATAGGCTAGATCATGAGAATCATACACAACATATGATCTCGAGGTAGATCAACTCTGTACTCGATAGATCATCATCAATATAAACAAGAGCAGGACGTAGAGTTTTACCTCCACCAAGAGGGCCCGAACCTGGGTAAGCACCCTCTCCTTTGTCTCATGTTACCCATCGATCCAAGATCCACAACTCGGGACCCCCTACCCCGAGGACTGCCAGTTTTGACACCGACAAGCGCCCTGGTGAAACCTTCCGCAGATACATCCAGCGCTTCAGCCAGGTGTGCCACAAGATCCCACGCGCCTCGTATGAGGCCATCATTATGGCGTTCACCAACGGCATCAAGGATGTCCGCAATTCCGCATGTGCGAGAAGCTCGCCATCAACGATACCCTGAGCACGGCGCTGGAGCTGTTCAACCTCGCTGACAAGTGCGCCAAGGCCAAAGAAGGTCGCCTCTTCCTCCATAACGACCCCGACGCAGCGCTCGATGACAGCAAGGCCAAGGGCAAGGAGATCAAGTGCAAGGGCCCTACCGTGCTGGCGGCCGAGCCTGAGCAGAAGCGTGGCCGCGACCATGGTGAACCTGAAGGGAGTAGTCGCGTATTCTGCGTCTACCACAACGTGCGCACGCACAACACCAATGACTGCCAGGAGCTTAAGGTGATCTGCGATGAGCATTTGGGTCGGCACCCTGACCGCAACGATCGCGATGCTGGCTGCAGTGGCCGACGACGGGACAACCGCAACGGTAACCCATGCCAGGGCTGGCGCGACCAGCCTCAGGAGGGTGGCTGGCGCGACCAGCCTCGCGACGGCCCCTGGAGCGATCAGCCTCGCAAGGCACGCCCTCAGGACAACACAACCTTTCCGCTGCTACCACCACCGCCCAGAAGGAACGACAACAACCAACATGATGAGGGGGCTGGGGGCTACCAGGAGCCTCGTGCGATAGCGTGCATCCTCGGCGGAGCTCAGGCTCCCGCGTCCAACCGCCTCTGCAAGCAGTCCTCCTGTGAGCTAAATGTCGCCCTCCCGAGGCTCGAGGCTGTGTGGCCCCTCAAGTGGTCGCAGTATGCCATCACCTTTGACTCCAAGGACCACCTCAGGTGCTTGGCCACCGCCAGCACGCTCCCCATGATGTGCACTCCAACCATCAGCAACATCATGGTTACCTAGACCCTCATCGACGGAGGAGCCAGCCTCAACGTGATCTCCATCGCGACCTTCGAGACGCTCCAAGTGCCCTATGACCAGCTGATGCCGACTAGTCCCTTCTCCAGGGTCACGGATGGGTCGACCACTTCCCTGGGGCAGGTGTGCCTCTCGGTCATCTTCGACACCCACGACAATTACCACACTGAGCTCATCGACTTCGACATGGCCCACATTGGCCTCCCGTAAAATGCCATCCCGGGATACCCCGTGCTCACCAAGTTCATGGCAGCGACCCACCACGGCTACAATGTCCTCAAGACGCCCAGCTGTAGCGGTGTCATCACCGTCGCTTGCGACGAGAAGGATGCGGTCTGCTCCCTCGAGCACGCCTACCGGGCCGCTGCGGCTGACAACTCCGACGACGAGAACGTCGCCACGCCCCCTGAGGTTACCCTTGCGAAGAAGAAGCAGCTCCTCCCCAAGAGCCGCCCTGAAGCAAAGAAGCAGCCAATTGGTGACAACACCTAGATCTCCGCCCCTGCCGCCGAAGCATGCCTTCCCCCCGCATAGGAATGTGCACCTGGCGCCTCCCTTAGGGAAGTCTCGAGGGCTTCCATCTAGAGAGCGTCTAACCTAACCAGTGTGACGAGGGAGGTGCTCGGGCACCACTTGGAGGCGTGCTTCGACGCGCAGCCCCGCAACCAAGGAGCACGTCGTCAGTCGCCGGGAGCGCAAGAGTTCATCATCCAAGAGGTTCACAAGTTATAGGAAGCTCACGCCATGCGCAGCGAGGGCCTCCCCGCGTGCCCCCCCGGCTCAGCTATCGCTCCCGGCGTGGACAGCGGGCTGTGCATGTGCGTCGACATCGCGGGCCTCAACAGGGCCGGCTCCCAGGACATCTTCTGGCCATCTCGCATCGGCTGAAACAGAGGCATCACCACCAACTACAATCGCATGCCTTTCGGCCTGCTGAACACCGGTGCTACCTTTCAAAGGTTCGCGTAGCTCGCGATGGCGTCTCGTGAGGCTTCTTCTCTTCGCGAGCTTCCAGGATCTCAGGAGCCAACATGCCTTGAGAGGCGAACCTTCGCAGCATGCTTCGCTGATCACCCCGACGCTCCCGCAGCAGCATGATTACCACATGACTTTTTTGGTTTATCAATTGAGGGCGCCCCCGGGCTGCATCATCCTCAGGCTAGTCAGGGTCCGCCCCTGCCACCATGTCATCTTAGATCATGTACCAGATGTGGTTATGATTTGATGGATTTGCATTGCCGGCTTAAAGTTGCGTGATTGGTGACGTGTCACCACTTGGAGGCGCCGCACGTGGGCGCTATGCATCGCAACCCTACCCTAGACCGCCCCATGAGCAGGGGCTGTTGGCATAGCGCATATGCTCGGGTCCATCCCTGCAGCGCTGATAAACCCAAGAGATTGATCTCTGACACACGGGCCGGCCTCGTGCTCGTCACCTCACTAGATCCTTGGTGCCTCATTTCCTCAAGAAACGGTCATGGGTAAGTTGGCAGGCGCGCAGCGTCCCCTATGCCTCATAACATGTGCCGGCATGTAGCAGCTTTAGGAGCCAGACGCATGAATAGCACTTCGCTTCGCCTCAGGAGGCCGAGCCTCGAGTGGCACATTAGCAACCCCACTGCGAGCAACGGCACGATCAGCACTACTATTTGCAAAGAGCTAAGTACAACTTCCATACGCCGTTGTAGCTAGAATCCCCTTCCACACAACCTTGAGAAGGCGTGTCGCCTCTTTTTCACGTGAGCTGCTTGCACGTTGAAAGGGGGGCCCCTGAGCATCCTCACCCCCTTGCCTTGTCCCAGGCATCGCGACTTGACATACCAGCGGCGGTTGAGGCCTGCACGAGGGCCGACCCTGAAGACATAGGGCATTTTTTGCACACGAGAAAAAAGAGGGGCGAGCCTCGCGGGGAAGCATGGGGAGGAGATTCACAGTTTAAATCACGGAGGCGTTGGTAAAAATGCAAAGAATATCAATTATTTCATGCACCCCTCGCGGGGTTTACATTGATCCTTCGCAGATAGAATATGGGACAAGGACGAAGCTCTAGAGAGATGCGCCCCGGAGTCGCTTGAATCCTTCACAGGCTGCGACTGCCTCACGCTGCGCCCAAAAAGCTAAGTTTACCGCCAGCGCGGCTCGAAGGTCTTGGTAGCGTTCCCTCTCCTCGTGACCTCGTCTAGGGCGGAAGCCTCTTTCCTCATGTGAGCTCCTTGCGCGTCAAGGGGGACCCCCTGAGCTTCGCGCCTCAGGGGCTCTTACCGAACCTTGGGCCCCTCACCCCCTGGCCTTGTCCCACGCATCGGGACTGATACATCTCCAACGTATCTAGAATTTATGAAGTATTCATGCCATGTTCCAACAATTTTATATGGTTTTGGTATGATTTGATTAGAACTAACCCGGAGTGACGCTGTTTTCAGCAGAACTACCATGGTGTCATTTTTTGTGCAGAAATAAAAGTTCTCGGAATGGGCTAAAAATTTACGGTGATCGTTTATGGACTAGAAGAGACCCACGGAGCACCGGGGCTGGGCCAGGAGGTGACTGAGGAGGCCACAAGCCTGGGGGCGCACCCACCGCCCACCCAGGGCGCCTCCCTATGGCTTGTGGACCCCTCGGGCATCCCTCTGACTTGATTCCAACACAAAGTACTCCTATATATCCCGTAACCTCCAGAAAGAACCCTAGATGAGAAGTTCCACCGCCGCAAGCCTGTGTAGCCACGAAAAACTAATCGGGACCCCGATTCGGCACCCTGCCGGAGGGGGAAGTCATCACCAGAGGTCGTTTTCATCATCCCGGCGGTCTCCATGACAAGGAGGGAGCAGTTCACCCTCGGGGCTGAGGGTATGTACCAGTAGCTATGTGTTTGATCCCTCTCTCACGTGTTCTTGATTTGTCACGATCTTCATGTATCACGATCTTTGTTATTATAGTTGGATCATATGGTGTTTCTCCCTCTCTATCTTGTTGTGATGAATTAAGTCTTGCTCTTTGAGGTTTCGTTATGTTGGATTGAGTATTGGATTTGAGAACACTTGATGTATGTATTGCGATGGGATATATGTGGTGACAATGGGATGTTCTATTGATTCACTTGATGTATGTTTTGGCACCCGACTCACGGATTCATGAGGTGACATTGGGGTAATCTATGCATAGGGGTTGATGCACGTTTTTGTCCTACGTTCTCCAATAGAAACTTTGGAGTGATTCTTTGTTGCACGTTGAGGGATTATTACGTGATCCAATTATGCTATCATTGTTGAGAGATTTTGCACTATTGAAGGTATGAACCCTAGGCCTTGTTTTCAAGCATTGCAATAATGTTTTTGCTCACTTTTGTTACTAGTTACCTTGCTGTTTTTATTTATTCAGATTATAAAAATATATTTCTACCATCCATACTACACTTGTATCACCATCTCTTCGCCGCACTAGTGCACCTATACAATTTACCATTGTATTGGGGTGTGTTGGGGACACAAGAGACTCTTTGTTATTCGGTTGCAGGGTTGTTTGAGAGAGACCATCTTCATCCTACGCCCCCACGGACTGATAAACCTTAGGTCATCCACTTGAGGGAAATTTTCTACCGTCCTACAAAACACTGCGGTTGGAGGCCCAACATGAGTCTACAAGAAGAAGGTTGCGTAGTAGACATCAAGCTCTTTTCTGGCGCCGTTGCCAGGGAGGTGAGTGCTTGAAGGTATATCTTTAGATCTTGCAATTGAATCTTTTAGTTTCTTGTTTTATCACTAGTTTAGTTTATAAAAGAAAACTACAAAAAAATGGAATTGAGGTTGCCTCATATGCTTCATCTTTATAATGTCTTTCGTGAAAATGATGGAAAGGAAAATTGTGCCAAAGTGTTAGAAGAAGAAGTCAATAAAATGTTTGGTCTAAAATATTTGAATGATGAGCATGATTGCAATGTTGTTAGTATGAATTCTTTGAATATCCATGATGCTAATGATATGCAAATCTATGAGCCTGGGGATGCTATGTTTGATGAAGATGATATTTTTAGTCCCCCAAGTTTTGATGAGAACATTTATTATGATGAAAACTTGCCCCCTATTTATGATGATTATATTGATGAAAGTGGGTTTGGAAGAGTGTCAACTCTAGTTAATGAGCCCACTATTTTGGAGGGTGTTGAATCTTTTCACAATATTGATAAAAGTGGATTTGGAGAGGTCATGACTTTATTTAGTGATGAATCCACTATTTTGGAAGAGGCTTCCGTTGACTATGAGAACAAAGTTGCTATCTATGATGATTATTGTGATGATATGTATGCAATAAAGAGTAATGATATCCATGAAATTTGTCATCATGATTTTAATTCTCAAATTGATTATATAAATCAAGTATCACATGTTAGTTATTTCATTGAATTTTCTCCCATATTATGAATGAGAAGAAATTTGTTTATGTGGAGAGTAATAAAATTTCTATGCTTGTGGATCATGAAAAGAATGATTTATGTGATAGTTCTATTGTTGAATTCATTCATGATGCCATTTAAAATTATTTTGATAGAGGAACATATGCTTTTACATATTTCAATAATATCAAGTTTCCTCTCTATATGTTGAAAGTTTTGAAGTTTTGCTTGTTTTGCTTTCATAGGCTAGTTGATTCTTGTTCCCATAAATTGTTTGCTCACAAAATCCCTATGCATAGGAAGTGGGTTAGACTTAAATGTGCTCTTCATATGCATCATGATGCTCTATTTGTGTTTGAATTCTTTACTTCTATGTGAGCATCATTGAAATCATCATGTCTAGCTAAAAAGGCATTAAAGAAAAGCGCATGTTGGGAGACAACCCAACACTTATACTTACTGTTTTAGTGTGTTCACATGATTAGTCTACTGTAGTAATCATGTTTTATTGCTTTTGTTTCAATAAAGTGCCAAGTAAAGCCTTTGGGATAGTGTGGATGACAGTTGACTTGATTTTGTGCAAAAACAGAAACTTTTGCGCTTAGTCCAGTAATTGTCAAAATTCACTGGAACGTTCTTTTGATCTGGAGTTCTTACAGATGATTGGTATACAAATTCTCTACGTTGTCCTATTTTTTCAGAATTTTTGGAGTAGCAGAAGTATGGTCTTTGTTCATATTACTACAAACTATTCTGTTTTTGATAGATTTTGTTTTCAATGCATAGTTTGCTTGTTTACTAGTTTCTATGGCTTATATTGCTTAATATAAATTGTGGAAATGATAAGGTACAATATGCATTGTGTGATAAAAAATATGAATCTTGTCTTGACAGTACCAAATTGAATGATTTGCTCTTTATCATACTAACACATCTCACGAAGTTCCGTTAAGTTTTGTGTGATTGAAGTTTTCAAGTTTTGGGTGAGATATCGATATGAGGAGAATAATGAGTGACAAGTTGCTACTTCTTGAGCTTGCGTTGGTTTTCCCCGAAGAGGAGAGGATGATGCAGCAAAGTAGCGTAAGTATTTCCCTCAGTTTTTGAGAACCAATGTATCAATCCAGTAGGAGGCCACACACAAGTCCCTCGTACCTACACAAAACAAATATCTCAACACAACCAACGCGATTAGGGGTTGTCAATCCCTTCACAGTCACTTACAAGAGTGAGATCTGATAGAGATGATAGATAATATTTTTTGGTATTTTTGGTATAAAGATGCAAAAGTAAAATAAAAGGCAAATTAAAAAGCAAAGCAATAATAAAGTGACGGAAGATTGATATGATAGAGAATAGACCCGGGGGCCATAGATTTCACTAGTGGCTTCTCTCAAGACCATAAGTATTTTACGGTGGGTGAACGAATTACTGTTGAGCAATTGACATAATTGAGCATAGTTATGAGATTATCTAGCTATGAGCATGTATATAGGCATCACGTCCGAGACAAGTAGACCGACTCCTGCCTGCATCTACTACTATTACTCCACCCATCGACCGCTATCCAGCATGCATCTAGAGTATTAAGTTAATGAAAACAGAGTAACGCCTTAAGCAAGATGACATGATGTAGAGGGATAAATTCATGCAATATGATAAAAACCCCATCTTGTTATCCTCGATGGCAACAATACAATACGTGCCTTGCTGCCCCTACTGTCACTGGGAAAGGAAACCGCAAGATTGAACCCAAAGCTAAGCACTCCTCCCATTGCAAGAACTACCAATCTAGTTGGCCAAACCAAACGGATAATTCGAAGAGACTTGCAAAGATAACCAATCATACATAAAAGAATTCAGAGAAGATTCAAATATTACTCATAGATAATCTTGATCGTAAACCCATAATTCATCGATCTCAACAAACACACCACAAAAACAAGATTACATCGAATAGATCTCCACGAGAGAGGGGGAGAACATTGTATTGAGATCCAAAAAGAGATAAGAAGCCATCTAGCTACTAACTATGGACCCGAAGGTCTGAAGTAAACTAGTCACACTTCATCGGAGAGGCTATGATGATGTAGAAGCCCTCCGTGGTGGATTCCCCTTCCGGCGGAGCTCCGGAACAGGCCCCAAGATGGGATCTCATGGATACAGAAAGTTGCGGCGGAATTAGGTTTTTGGCTCCGTATCTGATCATTCAGGGGTATGTAGGTATATATAGGAGGAAGAAGTATGTCGGTGGAGCAAAGGGGGGCCCACGAGGCAGGGGGGCGCGCCCTCCACCCTCGTGGCCACCTCCTTTCTTTCTTGACGGGGGGTCCAAGTCTCGTGGATCATATTTGGTGAGAAAATTGCGTTCCCGAAGGTTTCATTCCGTTTGGACTCTGTTTGATATTCCGTTTCTTCGAAACACTGAAATAGGCAAAAAAACAACAAATCTGGGCTGGGCCTCTGGTTAATAGGTTAGGCCCAAAAGTAATATAAAAGTGGAAAATAAAGCCCAATATAGTCCAAAACAGTAGATAATATAGCATGGAGCAATGAAAAATTATAGATACGTTGGAGACGTATCAGACATCCCCAAGCTTAATTCCTGCTCGTCCTCGAGTAGGTAAATGATAAAAAGAGAATTTTTGATGCGGAGTGCTACTTGGCATAATTTCAATGTAATTCTTCTTAATTGTGGTATGAATATTCAGATTCGAAAGATTCAAGACAAAAGTTTAATATTGACATAAAAATAATAATACTTCAAGCATAATAACAAAGCAATCATGTCTTCTCAAAATAACATGGCTAAAGAAAGTTATCCCTACAAAATGATATAGTCTGGCTATGCTCTATCTTCACCACACAAAGTATTTCAATCATGCACAACCCCGATGACAAGCCAAGCAATTGTTTCAATCTTTTGACATTCTCAAAACTTTTTCAATCTTCACGCAATACATGAGCATGAGCCATGGATATAGCAATATATGTGGAATAGGATGGTGGTTGTGGAGAAGACAAAAAGGGAGAAGATAGTCTCACATCAACTAGGCATATCAACGGGCTATGGAGATGCCCATCAATAGATATCAATGTGAGTGAGTAGGGATTGCCATGCAACGGATGCACTAGAGCTATAAGTATATGAAAGCTCAACAAAATAAACTAAGTGGGTGTGCATCCAACTCGCTTGCTCACGAAGACCTAGGGCAATTTGAGGAAGCCCATCATTGGAATATACAAGCCAAGTTCTATAATGAAAAATTCCCACTAGTATATGAAAGTGACAAAATAAGAGACTCTCTATTATGAAGATCATGGTGCTACTTTGAAGCACAAGTGTGGTAAATGGATAGTAACATTGTCCCTTCTCTCTTTTTCTCTCATTTTTTTATTTGGGCCTTTTCTCTCTTTTTTATGGCCTCTTTTCTCTTTTTTTATTTTTCGTCCGGAGTCTCATCCCGACTTGCAAGGGAATCATAGTCTCCATCATCCTCCCCTCACTTGGGACAATGCTCTAAAAATGATGATCCTCACACTTTTATTTACTTACAACTCAACAATTACAACTCGATACTTAAAACAAAATATGAATCTATGTGTATGCCTCCGGCGGTGTACCGGGATATGCAATGATTCATGAGTGACATGTATGAAAGAATTATGAACGGTGGCTTTGCCACAAATATGATGTCAACTACATGATCATGCTAAGCAATATGACAATGATGGAGCGTGTCATAATAAACGAAACGGTGGAAAGTTGCATGGCAAATATATCTCGGAATGGCTATGGAAATGCCATAATAGGTAGGTATGGTGGCTGTTTTGAGGAAGGTATATGGTGGGTGTATGATACCGGCGAAATGTGCGGTATTAGAAAGGCTAGCAATGGTGGAAGGGTGAGAAAAGTGTGTATAATCCATGGACTCAACATTAGTCATAAAGAACTCATATACTTATTGCAAAAATCTATACGTTATCAAAGAAAAGTATTACGTGCATGCTCCTAGGGGGATATATTGGTAGGAACAGACCATCGCTCGTCCCCGACCGCCACTCATAAGGAAGACAATCAATAAATAAATCATGCTCCGACATCATCACATAACGGTTCACCATACGTGCATGCTACGGGAATCACAAACTTTAACACAAGTACTTCTTAAATTCACAACTACTCAACTAGCATGACTCTAATATTACTACCTCCATATCTCAAAACAATTATCAAGCATCAAACTTTTCTTAGTATTCAACACACTCAAAAGAAAGTTTTACAAATCTTGAATACCAAGCATATTATTATTATTAAGAAAATTACCATGCTATTTAAGACTCTCAAAATAATCTAAATGAATCATGAGAGATCAAAGGTTTCTATAAAACAAATCCACCACCGTGATCTAAAAGATATAAGTGAAGCACTAGAGCAAAACTATAAAGCTCAAAAAATATAAGTGAAGCACATAGAGTATTTTATCAAATTCCAACTCATGTATGGCTCTCTCAAAAGGTGTGTACAACAAGGATGATTGTGGTAAACTAAAAATCAAAGACTCAAATCATACAAGACGCTCCAAGCAAAACACATATTATGTGGTGAATAAAAATATAGCTCCAAGTAAAGTTACCGATGGAAGTGGATTTAAAGAGGGATGCCTTCCGGGGGCATCCCCAAGCTTCAACTTTTTGGTGTCCTTGGATTATCTTGGGGGGTGCCATGGGCATCCCCAAGCTTAGGCTCTTGCCACTCCTTGTTCCATAATCCATCAAAAAAATTCACCCAAAACTTGAAAACTTCACAACACAAAACTCAACAGAAATCTCGTGAGCTCCGTTAGCGAAAGAAAACAGAAGACCACTTCAAGGTACTGTAATGAACTCATTATTTATTTATATTGGTGTTAAACCTACTGTATTACAACTTATCTATGGATTATAAACTATTTTACTAGCCATAGATTCATCAAAATAAGCAAACAACACACGAAAAACAGAATCTGTCAAAAACAGAACAGTCTATAGTAATCTGTAACTAACGCAAACTTCTGGTACTCCAAAACTTCATCCATAATAGGAAGACCTAGGCAATTTGTTTATTGACCAGCAGCAATTGGAATCACTATTTTATCAGGTTCTGGTGATTTTTAACAATTGTTTCCGTGAACCGAAAGTTTCTGGAAATTACAGCAAGATCAAATAACTATCATCCAAGAAGATCCTATAGGTTTAACTTGGCACAAACACTAATTAAAACATAAAACCACATCTAAACAGAAGGTATATGGATTATTTATTCCTAAACAGAAACAAAAACAAAAAACTAAAAATTGGGTTGCCTCCCAGCAAGCGCTATCGTTTAACGCCCCTAGCTAGGCATAAAAGCAAGGATAGATCTAGGTATTGCCATCTTTGGTAGGCAATCCATAAGTGGCTCTCATGATAGTTTCATATGGTAATTTTATTTTCTTTATAGGGAAGTGTTCCATGCATTTCCTTAATGGAAATTGGAATCTAATATTCCCTTCCTTCATATCAATGATTGCACCAATCGTTCTAAGGAAAGGTCTACCAAGAACAATATGACATGAAGGATTGCAATCTATATCAAGAATGATAAAATCTACGGGAACATAATTCCTATTTGCAACAATAAGAACATCATTAATTCTTCCCATAGGTTTCTTAATAGTGGAATCCGCAAGGTGCAAGTTTAGAGAGCAATCATCAAAATCACGAAAATCTAGCAAATCACACAAAGTTTTGGGAATAGTGGAAACACTAGCACCCAAATCACATAAAGCATAAAATTCATGATCCTTAATCTTAATTTTAATAGTTGGTTCCCACTCATCATAAAGTTTTCTAGGGATAGAGACTTCCAACTCAAGTTTTTCCTCATAAGATTGCATCAAGGCATCAACAATATGTTTGGTAAACGCTTTATTTTGACTATAAGCATGAGGAGAATTTAGCACGGATTGCAACAAGGAAATACAATCAATTAAAGAGCAACTTTCATAATTAAATTCCTTGACATACAAAATAGTGGGTTTAGCAACATCTAGGGTTTTACTTTCTTTAATCCCACTTTTATCAATTTTAGCATCAAGATCTAAAAACTCCGAATTTTTGGAACGCCTTCTAGGTAAAGGTGGATCATATTCAGTCTCATCATTATCAAGATTCATATTGCAAAACAAAGACTTAATAGGGGACACATCAATAACTTTTAGATCTTCATCTTTATTTTCATGGAAATTGGAAGAACACGTTTTAATAAAGGCATCTTTCGTAGCACGCATCCTAGGGGTTCTTTCCTTGCACTCATCAATGGAAATTCTCATGGATTTGAGAGACTCATTGATATAATGCTTAGGAGGAATAGATCTAAGCTTTAAAGAATCAACATCAAGAGAAATTCTATCAACGTTCATAGCCAATTCATCAACTTTAAGCAATTTCTCTTCAAGCAAAGCATTAAAATTCTTTTGAGAATTCATAAACTCTTTAACACTAGTCTCAAATTCAGAGGGCATCTTATTAAAATTTCCATAAGAGTTGTTATAGGAATTTCCATAATTATTAGAAGGATTATGTCGGGGAAACTGATCTGACCCACGAACACCTATGGGACCGGCGGACCGAGCCCCTTTCGGTTCGGCGGGAGGCGGAGGTCGCACGAAGAGCAGATCGAGGCGAAGCACACGAGCAGTTTACCCAGCTTCGGAGCTCTCCGGAGAGATAACACTCCTACTGCTGCATGTTTGTGTGTATTGAGTTCTTGCTAGGGAGCGCTGAGTGCTACAGTACACACCAGCTGCTAACGAGACCTAGCGTGGGTGGTTTCTGCCTTCGAACTGTTCGAACCCCCCTCTACGTTGCGCATGGGCCTCCTTTTATATTCTCAAGGGGTCTCTGGAAGGTGGCAACGTAGATAAGGGCAAAAATGGAAAAAGAGTTGCGGTTGGTACAGCTACTTGTACAGTGTATCATACCTAACCCTGACGGCAGGGGACAAAGGCATTAAATGCCCGTCTACGTCACCCAAACAGTGCAAACAGGGACCGTCAGGGGCGCCACCGCTTGCCACGATGGCAATCTTGTCAGCGCCGCTTGCCACCGCGCCCCGCTGGCCGCACAGCCTCTTGCTACGCGGCGCCGAAAGGTCCTGTATGCGACACGTTGGTGGATGTCTTTGGGCCAGAACAGTGGTAGTCTGCCGCTGCAAGCGCCTTGCCGCGTTGTTGCCTTGTCGCGTCCGGAAGCTTGTCGCCATCGGGCCTTCCCGCAAGCTCCTCTTGCCGGGCCTTGTCTCCTAGGTTCCTTGGTTGGCCTTCCCGCAAGCTCCTCTTGCCGGGCCTTGTCTCCTTGGCTTAAATACTTTGTTCTTGAATGGCTCCAAAGGAACCACGGAGGACCTAGGCGGTCACCCGGCAAGCTTTGCCGCTGGTGCTGCAACTCGCCGTGCACGAAGTTCGGGATACTAGGGTACCCTACTCTAGTACACCGACAGAGCCCCGGCCTGGGCCACACACGGTGCCGAGCGCTGTTGGGCCAGGCCCAAAACAGGCACGGGCACGCGCGTCCGGGTTACGCCATAATTCACTCCGGACCCACCACGCCCTCCACGAACGGCACGCGTCGAATGCGGCGTCGTGGGAGAGATCGTGGGGGTTTCTTTATTCGGAAAGGCGGAACGTCCGCCTCCCTCTTTATAAGCAGGGAAGCAGGGCAGTTCGCCCACCTCGCCATTGCTGTCCAATCTCGAAAAACCTCCGCTGCTCCCCTTCTTCCCAAAGCTGAAAGAGAGCAGCGCCCGCCCCATCACCACCAGCACCACCAGCGCCGTCGATCTCCCCACCACCTCCGCCATGGCTCTGAAGCCGACAAGGGAAGGCCGTGAAGTCGGCCGAGGCGCAGCTTGCTTGGCCGCTGAAAGGAGCGGGCCATCTTCCCCCTCAGCTCGCCGCGAGGGATCCGAGGGAGAACTACTACCTCTTCTGGTCGACGGAGACGCGAGCGCACCCGCGCACAAAGGTACTCCCGGCCGTCGCTTCTGAACTGGCTCCGAACGGGTATCCCTTCTTCGCGCTCTTCTTCTACTGCGGGCTCTACCCGCCCTTCTCTGAATTTTTCTGTGACATCATGAACACCTACGGGTTCCGCCTCCTTGACTTCACCCCCAATGTTGTTCTGACCATGGCAGTTTTTGCACATCTCTGCGAAAACTTTGTCGGAGTCTATCCCAACGTAGCCCTTTTCCGCCACTTCTTTATGCCCTGAGTCGAGAGAGGAGAGCCTCTTGCCGGAGGAATCGCTTGGATCTCGAGGATTGGCAAGAAGGAAGCTTATCTGGAGGGAGAGCTCTGCAGCAAGTGGGAGGAATGGAGGGCAGATTGGTGCTGGATTGTCGAGGAGAACCCGCAGCCATTTACTGCCCAGCGCCAAACCCCAATAGTGCGCGGCAACGACTGGAGCAACGCGGCCCCGGAGGATGCTAGGCTGAAGATTGCCGTCACCCGGATCCTGCGCCTCAGGCTTGCTAGGCTCACCGTAGGCACCGTTGGCGCAGACTTCCTTCGCCGCCGCATCGTCCCCTTGCAGGAGAGGAGGAGACCTGCCTGGGAGTTCCAGAACGCGGCGGATATCATGAGGCTGCGCCCGGGCCTCAACTTCAACTTCACTGTCCTGGAACTGGACGCGATGCTCTTGGAGCTGTTCAAACCCGATCCTGACCATCCCGAAATGTTCAGGTTGCCGAGGGGCGTAGTTCCGCTATGCAACAATTCCTCGCTTGACCGCATCCGTGCAATGATGCCGCTGTGCGACTCGCATGGAATCGTCCCAACATGGTAGGAGCCGGCAGATGACGTCGTGCGGGAGTTCTTCGACGGCCTGGTAGAAGTGCCGGTCCGCCCTGATGAACAGAGGGGCCTCACCCGCGACACCACTGACGACGAGATGCAGCGCATCGCCACCAGGCTGGAAGAGGCGGCAGCGGCCACCGCCGCGGGCGAGTTCGGATTCACCGTGGAGGAGGCAGAGGCAGCAGAGGCGGCAAGCCTTGTCGAGCGAGGGGAGTTTGCCGGCGAGGAGGAGCTTGCCGAGCCTGAAGCTGAGTCGAGCGAGCCCGCCGAGGGCGCCTCCTCCCCACCTTCAAGTAGCTTGCCGCGAGCGGAGCCCCCAGCTCCACCAAGAAGGCGTCTCCGCAAGGCTGGAGACGAGCGGGCGGCAGACGGGTTAACAGCCGCCCAGCGCGACGCGCTCCACCGCGGCAAGCACTGTTGCCGCGGGAGCACCTCACGCCGCTGCGGCAACTGGAGCGGGGCCTTCCCAGGTCACCGCTTCTGCCTCCGCCAAGCGGCCAAGGGAAACCACTCCCGCCTCGTCGCACCGGAGGCGAGCCAGAATTTGATCTCTCCGCGCTCAGCTCCGACGAGGAAGAAGAAGAGTAAGATTCTTTGATGTATTTGTAGTTCTTCAATTTGTTGCTTTGTCTTGTATCTGATTTGCTTCACTCTGAAACCTTTCCTTTTCAGGACGCTGGCCTAGAGAGCGTCGAAGAGAGCCAAGGCCCCGGTGATTGTCATTGAGGACGAACCCACCGCGGCAACAGGAGGCGCGTCCGAGACCTCCTTGCCGGACCCGGCAACTCTTCCACAAAGCAGCCCCCAGCGCAGCCCCCATCGTAAGTATATGGTTTACTTTTTGCTGTTAGGCGTGCATGGGTGCTCTTTCTTGGCTGATATCTGACTGCTGGTTTGTGTAGGAGCAGAGCAGCCCCACCAGGAGTGTCCTGAAGCCGCTCCTGACATGCCATCTGCTTCGACTACACCGCCAAGGGAGGATCCCCCGGCAAGGGAGTGTTCTCCGGCAAGGGAGGCGTCTCCGGCAAGGGATAGCACCAGCGACCCTCCGGTGGTTGAGACCGCGGCTGTAGATCCCATCGCAGGTAAACCTCTTGCCTGAAAATTTCCCTTGGGTTCTTTTTCTTCTGATTTTCTTTTTGAATATCAGCTTGACTTTTCTTCATTTTCTGGTCGTCAGATCCATCTGCTACAGAGCCAATGGAGAACGAGGTCGCTGGCGAGGAGGACGCGCGCGGCAATACTGACGACGCCGCCGCCATCGAAGAAGAGGCTGGTGCTGACGAGCCCGCCGGCGAAGAGGCCGCCAAAGCTGCCGCCGCAGAAGCTTGCGAGGGGTCCGGCGATCACACTGACGGCCCTGAGGCCGCAGGAGCGTCAGGCGCTACACCGACCGCCGATCCCTCCGCCGCTGCTGCAGCGCGAGTTCAAGAGCCCCAGCCAGCGCCTATCGAAGGCGGCGATCGCCAACGATGCCGGAAATCGATCGACCCACGAACACCTATGGGACCGCAGACCGATCCCCTTTCGGTTCGGCGGGAGGCGGAGGTCGCACGAAGAGCAGATCGAGGCGAAGCACACGAGCAGTTTACCCAGCTTCGGAGCTCTCCGGAGAGATAACACTCCTACTGCTGCATGTTTGTGTGTATTGAGTTCTTGCTAGGGAGCGTTGAGCGCTACAGTACACACCAGCTGCTAACTAGACCTAGCGTGGGTGGTTTCTGCCTTCGAACTGTTCGAACCCCCCTCGCTATGCGCATGGGCCTCCTTTTATATTCTCAAGGGTCTCCGGCAGTGGCAACGTAGATAAGGGCAAAATGGAAAAAGAGTTGCGGTTGGTACAACTACTTGTACAAAGGTATCATACCTAACCCCGACGGCAGGGACAAAGGCATTAAATGCCCGTCACGCCGCCCAAAAAGGCAAACAGGACCGTCGGGCGCCACCGCTGCCACGATGGCAATCTTGTCGGCGCCGCTTGCCACATCAGCGCCTCGTCAAGACAGCCTCTTGCCACGCGCTACCGAAAGGTCCTGGCGACACGTTGGTGGATGTCTTGGAGCGCAGAACAGTGGTGAATCTGCGCGGCAAGTGCCTTGCCGCGTTGTTGCCTTGTCGCGTCCGGAAGCTTGTCGCTCACGGGCCTTCCCGCAAGCTCCTCTTGCCGGGCCTTGTCTCCTAGGTGCCTTGGTTGGCCTTCCCGCAAGCTCCTCTTGCCGGGCCTTGTCTCCTTGGCTTAAATACTTTGTTCTTGAATGGCTCCAAAGGAACCACGGAGGACCTAGGCGGTCACCCGGCAAGCTTTGCATGGTGTCAGAATCGCTCGTGCACGAGTTCGGGATACTAGGGTACCCCTACTCTAGTACACCGACAGATTACTAGGATAAGGCCTAGGACTAAAATTCCCTCTATACACGTTGTTACCAAAATTATTCCTACCAACAAAATTCACATCCATAGATTCATTATTATTCTCAATCAAAGTAGACAAAGGCATATCATTAGGATCGGAAGAAACACTCTTAGTAGCAAATAATTTCATAAGTTCATCCATCTTTCCACTCAAAACATTTATCTCTTCTATCGCATGCACTTTTTTATTAGTAGATCTTTCAGTGTGCCATTGAGAATAATTAACCATAATTATCTAGGAGTTTAGTAGCGTCTCCTAAAGTGATTTCCATAAAAGTGCCTCCCACGGCCGAATATAAAAGGTTTCTAGAAGCAAAATTCAATCCGGCATAAATTTTTTGTATAATCATCCACAAATTCAAACCATGAGTAGGGCAATTACGTATCATTAATTTCATCCTCTCCCAAGCTTGTGCAACATGTTCAAGATCAAGTTGCTTAAAATTCATAATATAATTTCTAAGAGAGATGATCTTAGCGGGAGGAAAATACTTAGAGATAAAAGCATCTTTGCACTTGTTCCAAGAATCAATACTATTTTTAGGCAAAGACGAAAACCAAGCCTTAGCACGATCTCTAAGCGAAAAAGGAAATAGCTTCAACTTAACAATATCATTATCAACATCTTTCTTCTTTTGCATATCACACAAATCAACGAAGCTATTTAGATGAGTAGCGACATCTTCACTAGGAAGGCCAGCGAATTGATCTTTCATGACAAGAGTCAACAAAGCAGTATTGATTTCACAAGATTCAGTGTCGGTAAGAGGAGCAATCGGAGTGCTAAGGAAATCATTATTGTTGGTATTGGTAAAGTCACATAATTATTATCTTGAGCCATCGGTGACAAGCAAGAAATCCAACACACGAGCAAACAAAAAGCAAGCGCAAAGAAAGGCAAACAGAAAAGAGAGGGCGAATAAAATGGCAAGGGTGAAGTGGGGGAGAGGAAAACGAGAGGCAAATGGCAAATAATGTAATGCGGGAGATAAGGGATTGTGATGGGTACTTGGTATGTTGACTTTTGTGAGACTCCCGACAACGGAGCCGTAAATCCTTCTTGCTACGCCTTGAGCTTGCGCTGGTTTTCCCGAAGAGGAGAGGATGATGCAGCAAAGTAGCGTAAGTATTTCCCTCAGTTTTTGAGAACCATGGTATCAATCCAGTAGGAGGCCACGCGCAAGTCCCTCGTACCTACATAAAACAAATAGCTCAACGCAACCAACGCGATTAGGGGTTGTCAATCCCTTCATGGTCACTTACGATAGTGAGATCTGATAGAGATGATAGATAATATTTTTTTGGTATTTTCGGTATAAAGATGCAAAGTAAAATAAAAAGCAAAGTAAAAAAGCAAAGCAATAATAAAGTGATGGAAGATTGATATGATAGAGAATAGACCCGGTGGCCATAGATTTCACTAGTGGCTTCTCTCAAGAGCATAAGTATTTTACGGTGGGTGAACGAATTACTGTTGAGCAATTGACAGAATTGAGCATAGTTATGAGAGTATCTAGGTATGATCATGTATATAGGCATCACGTCTGAGACAAGTAGACTGACTCCTGCCTGCATCTACTACTATTTCTCCACTCATCGACCGCTATCCAACATGCATCTAGAGTATTAAGTTAATGAAAACAGAGTAACGCCTTAAGCAAGATGACATGATGTAGAGGGATAAATTCATGCAATATGATAAAAAACCCATCTTGTTATCCTCGATGGCAACAATACAATACGTGCCTTGCTGCCCCTACTGTCACTGGGAAAGGACACCGCAAGATTGAACCCAAAGCTAAGCACTCCTCCCATTGCAAGAACTACCAATCTAGTTGGCCAAACCAAACGGATAATTCGAAGAGACTTGCAAAGATAACCAATCATACATAAAAGAATTCAGAGAAGATTCAAATATTGCTCATAGACAATCTTGATCATAAACCCATAATTCATCGATCTCAACAAACACACCGCAAAAAGAAGATTACATCAAATAGATCTCCACGAGAGAGGGGGAGAACATTGTATTGAGATCCAAAAAGAGAGAAGAAGCCATCTAGCTACTAACTATGGACCCGAAGGTCTGAAGTAAACTACTCACACTTCATCGGAGAGGCTATGATGATGTAGAAGCCCTCCATGGTGGATTCCTTCCTTGGAGCTTCTTGAACAGGCCCCAAGATGGGATCTCATGGATACGTAAAGTTGCGGCGGTGGAATTAGGTTTTGGCTCCGTGATCTGATCGCTCGGGCGTAGAGGTATATTTAGGAGGAAGAAGTACGTCGGTGGAGCAAGGGGGCCCACGAGGCGGGGGCGCGACCTAGGGGCGCGCCCCACCCTCGTGGCCACCTCCTTCTTTCTTGATGGGGGTCCAAGTCTCTGGATCATATTCGTGAGAAAATCACGCTCCCGAAGGTTTCATTCCGCTTGGACTCCGCTTTGATATTTCGCTTCTTTGAAACACTTGAAATAGGCAAAAACAACAAATCTGGGCTGGGCCTCCGGTTAATAGGTTAGTCCCAAAAGTAATATAAAAGTGGAAAATAAAGCCCAATATGGTCCAAAACAGTAGATAATATAGCATGCAGCAATCAAAAATTATAGATATGTTGGAGACGTATCACAAGTCCCTATGCCTGGGGATTCCCAAGGCACCCCCAAGATATTATTCAAGGAATATCCAAAGCAACTAAGCTTGGGGATGCCCCGAAAGGCATCCCCTCTTTCGTCTCTAACATTATAGGTAACCTCACTTGGAGCTATATTTTTATTCGTCACATGACATGTTCTTTGTTTGGAGCATAATTTTCTTTTGTTTACATTTGGTTGATGTTATTTAGAATAAGCTTTTGTATCTTTTATTTCGATAAAAGTGCCAAGGATAGCCTTCAACATGCACAATTTGCAAGTATATGAGTTGCTATTTCAAAACAGAAAGTTTGTCGCTATTGCAAAAATTCCCTAGAAACGTCAGAATGTGATAAAAGCTTGAAATTTTGACACAACATGCAATGACAAATTCTCTACATTGTGATTTTCAGATTTTTTTAGTTAAATAAGTATGGATCTTCCTTAATCCATTACAAACTATTCTGTTTAGATAGATTGCTGTTATGATTGCATTGTTTGCATATGTTTGCTTGTTTAATGATTCTATTTGAGGACGGGAGTATTAAATATGCAGAGGCATCTAGTATGCAATGTCAATTATAATTTAAGTGATTTTATACAGTATATAATGATATGGTTTTGCATTGATTTAAACTAACTTATCTCACGAGTTCTTGTTGAGTTTTTGTGGATGAAGTTTTTTAAGATTTAGGGAAACCGTGAAATGAGAGGAATTAAGGAGACACGAGAGCTCAAGCTTGGGGATGCCCAGGGCATCCGTAATTAATATTTCAATAAGTCTCAAGCATCTAATCTTGGGGATGGCCCGGTTGGCATCCCACGTTTCTTCTTCAATAATGATCGGTCAATTTTGGTTGAGCCTAAGTTTTTGCTTCTTCACATGATATATGCTATCCTTGGAATGTCATTTTATTTTATTTTGCTCGCTCTTTGAATAAGATACTTAAGATCTATTCTTTTATGAGAGAAAGTCTTCACATACCTACTTAATTATTTGACTATTCATTGATCTTCACTTTTATCTTTTTGGAGTAGTTTGTCATTTACTCTTGTGCTTCACCTATACCTTTTCAGCTAGGCAGTTGCTCTAGTACTTCACTTATATCTTTTTAGAGCACGGTGGTGGTTTTATTTTTTAGAAATTGATGAACTCTCATGCTTAAATCATACTATTTTGAGAGTCTTAAAAATAGTATGGCAATTTGCTTGGGTTATGAATTTGGTCCTAATATGATGGGTATTCAAGAGGGATATAATAAAAGCTTTCATGAACACCATTGAATATATGAGAAATTTGATTCGTCACATTTGTTTTGAGATATAAAGATGGTGATATTAGAGTCATGCTAGTGAGTAATTGTGTTTTAGTAAGAATATTTGTGTTAAGGGTTGTGATTCCCATAGCATGCTCGTATGGTCTCTCGTTATGTGATGAAGTTAGAGAACAATTTATCCTTGATTGTCTTACTTTGTGTGGAGGCCGGGAGTGCGCGATGGTTAACTCCTACCAACCTCTCCCCTAGGAGCATGTGTATTAGTACTTTGCTTTGATGGCTAATAATTTTTTGCTATAAGTTTGTGAGTTCTTTATGACTAATGTTGAGTCCATGGATTATACGCACTCTCACCTTTCCACCATTGCTAGCCTCTCTAGTACCACACAACTTCGCTGGTGCATTAAACCCACCATATACCCTTCCTCAAAACAGTGACCATACCTACCTATCATGGCATTTCCATAGCCATTCCGAGATATATTGCCATGCAACTTCCACCGTTCCTTTTATTATGACATATACCATCATTGTCATATTTCTTTGCGTGATCATATAGTTGACATTGTATTTGTGGCTTGGACACCGTTCATATTTTTATACATGTCACGCTAGATTGTTGCACATCCCGGTACACCGTCAGAGGCATTCATATAGAGTCATATCTTTGTTCTAGTATCAAGTTGTAATTCTTGAGTTGTGAGTAAATAAAAGTGTGATGATCATCATTATTAGAGCATTGTCCCATGTGAGGAAAGGATGATGGAGACTATGATTCCCTCACAAGTTGGGATGAGACTCCGGACTTAAATAAATAAAAAGAGGCCAAAGAGCCCAATAAAAAATAAAAAAGAGGCCAAAGAGCCCCAAAAGAAAAATAGAGAGAAAAAAAATAAAATACAAATGAGAGAAGAAGAGAGAAGGGACAATGTTACTATCATTTTGCCATAATTGTGCTTTGAAATAGCACCATGTTCTTCATGATAGAGAGTCTCCTATTTTGTCACTTTCATATATTACTAGTGGGAATTTTTCATTATAGAACTTGGCTTGTATATTACAATGATGAGCTTCCTAAAAATTGCCCTAGGTCTTCGTGAGCAAGTGAGTTGGATGCACACCCACTTAGTTTTCTTTTGAGCTTTCATACACTTATAGCTCTAGTGCATCCGTTGCATGGTAATCCCTACTCACTCACATTGATATCAGTTGATAGGCATCTCCATAGCCTATTAATTTGCCTAGTTGATGTGAGAATTTCTTTCTCCTTTTGGGCATGAATGTTCAGACCCGTAAGATTCAAAACAAGAGTTTAATATTGACATAAAAACAATAATACCTCAAGCATACTAACAAGGCAATTATGTCTTCTCAAAATAACATGTCCAAAGAAAGCTTATCCCTACAAAATCATATAGTCTGGCTATGCTCCATCTTCATCACACAAAATATTCAAATCACGCACAACCCCGGTTTTAGCCAAGCAATTGTTTCATACTTTAGTATTCTCAAACTTTTCCAACTTTCATGCAATACATGAGCGTGAGCCATGGACATATCACTATAGGTTGAATAGAATGGTGGTTGTGGAGAATACAAAAAGAGGGAGATAGTCTCACATCAACTAGGCGTATCAACGAGCTATGGAGATGCCCATCAATAGATATCAATGTGAGTGAGTAGAGATTGCCATGCAACGGATGCACTAGAGCTATAAGTTTATGAAAGCTCAAAAAGAAAACTAAGTGGGTGTGCATCCAACTCACGTGCTCACGAAGACCTAGGGCAATTTGAGGAAGCCCATCATTGGAATATACAAGCCAAGTTCTATAATGAAAATTCCCACTAGTATATGAAAGTGACAATATAGGAGACTCTCTATCATGAAGATCATTGTGCTACTTTGAAGCACAAGTGCGGTAAAAGGATAGTAGCATTTCCCCTTCTCTCTTTTCTCTCATTTTTTTATTTGGGCCTTCTCTCATTTTTTTGCCTCTTTTTTTCATCCGGAGTCTCATCCCGACTTGTGGGGGAATCATAGTCTCCATCATCATTTCCTCACATGGGACAATGCTCTAATATTAAAGATCATCACACTTTTATTCGCTTACAACTCAAGAATTACAACTCGATACTTAGAACAAAATATGAATCTATGTGAATGCCTCCGACGGTGTACCGCGATGTGCAATGAATCAAGAGTGACATGTATGACAGAATTATGAACGACGACTTTTCCACAAATACGATGTCAACTACATGATCATGCAAAGCAATATGACAATGATGATGCGTGTCATAACAAACGGAATGGTGGAAAGTTGCACGGAAATATATCTCGGAATGGCTATGGAAATGCCATAATAGGTAGGTATGGTGGCTGTTTTGAGGAAGGTATATGGTGGGTGTTTGGTACCGGCGAAAGTTGCGTGGTACTAGAGAGGCTAGCAATGGTGGAAGGGTGAGATTGCGTATAATCCTTGGACTCAACATTAGTCATAAATAACTCACATACTTATTGCAAAAATCTAGGAGTTAACCATCGCACGATCCCGACCTCCATGATAACCCACAAGTATAGGGGATCGCAACAGTTTTCAAGGGTAGAGTATTCAACCCAAATTTATTGATTCGACACAAGGGGAGCCAAAGAATATTCTCAAGTATTAGCAGTTGAGTTGTCTATTCAACCACACCTGAAAGACTTAATATCTGCAGCAAAGTATTTAGTAGCAAAGTAGTATGGACGTAACGGTAACAGTGGCAAAAGTAATAGTAGCAGTTTTTGTAGCAATCATAACAGTGGCAACGGAAAAGTAACTAAGCAAAGATCAATATGTGAAAAGCTCGTAGGCAATGGATCAGTGATGGATAATTATGTTGGATGCGATTCCTCATGCAACAGTTATAACATAGGGTGACACAGAACTAGCTCTAGTTCATCAATGTAATGTAGGCATGTATTCCGAATATAGTCATACGTGCTTATGGAAAAGAACTTGCATGACATATTTTGTCCTACCCTCCTGTCGTGGAATTGTCACGGCAGATGTCCTTAGTGTGAGGACTTAGTCGTGAGGCCAACGCATCTATGTGGTAGCTTGAGAGGGGTTGAGCGGAATCGAGAGACGCAACACAAGACAAGGGTTTAGACAGGTTCAGGCCCCGAGAAACATCATCCGGTAATAACCCTACATGCTGTTTGTGGCTAGGTCTCATTATGATCATGAGGGAGTCGCCGCATAAGCCGGCTCTCCTCTTTGTGTCTAGCCCTAGAGATTGTTTCTTGCTTGTCCCTCTTTGGGGAGCCCTGCCCCTCCTTATATAAGTTAGAGGGGCGGGTTACATGTGGAGTCCTAGTAGGACTAGGACTAGTCTATCTTTTCTTACAAGTTGAATACAAATCCGGGTCTTGCTTTCTTCCTCTTAAGCCGGCCTACCATAACGTAAGCCGGTCTTCTGGACTTTGAGCCTCTTGGGCCCCCGGGTCTTGTCGCTCCTCGGATCCGCTTGCCAGGTCACCCATACGTCGCCAGGCTCGGGCGGGTCACTTAGTGAGTTGTCCAGTCAGGGCGGGTCATTAGTGAATCGCCAAGTCCGGCCGGGTCATACCGCGGGGTATATCCCCAACATTAGCCTCCAGTTTAGCTTGGATTTATCCATGGTAAACTTATGCTGCAAAATAAATACAAGAACAAAATTGATAGTCTGTGCTCCGTGTTAATATTCTTGTAAGCCGGCACTTGATCATCCTTAAGTCCTTGTCATTTCCTCCTTCTAAAAAATCCGGGTCAATAAACCATCTTCATACTCAAATTGCTGACGTTGGTGTCTCATAGAGAAATATTGTGAAGAATAATCCACTTGAGTCGGATTCCAAAGCGTCGTCTTAAGAAATATTGGTCTTGAAATACTCATATGATATTCAGCCGGTTTGAAAATATAGAACTTGCCGATCTCTGATTTCCAAAATCACCGGGTTATAAAAACTGATAATTCCTGGTCATGATTGTTTCCAACGCCGGTTCATGATTGTTGCCAATGTCGGTTCATTATTATTGATGACGCCAGGTTATGATTGTTGCAGACACCGGGTCATAATGATTGGTGATGCCGAGTCAATCTGGTTTATAAAACTGAAAATTGGAAGATATTTCTCCTTATATCCATATTACCTTAGCCCCAAGTCTTGAACAGAACAAAGTGATGATTTGAGACTTGTTTCCATATAATTACTGCCACCTTGAAGAAATCCATGTTCATCTCACCACCTTGGTAAAAACTAAATACTCCATATATGTAGCCCCAAGTGTCGGGTTGTCATGCTTGCAACAACACAGGACTTGAAATTGCCTTATGCTCATAAAAACTTCAACCAGTGTAGCCCCCAAGGGTCGGGTCATTATGCAATAATGAGCAGGGACTTTGTAGATATAACCATGTAAACTTGAACAACAATGTGTAGCTCCCAAGGGCTGACTTAGTAAGATAATACTGAGCTGGGACTTTGTATATAATTGATAATAACATCCTACAATATAATCTCCACCACGGGGCTTGAACCCACGTCCACAATGTTAAGAGCTTTGTATTCTACCAACTGAATAGTGAACCATTCAATATAATGGATTAATGCTTGTGTACCTTGAATTTTTGACAGGAGCAATTGGTAGCTCCCAAGGGCCGGCTCATTTAGAATATGATGAGTCGGGTCTTCAATAAGTTGAGCAAAAAATGACTTTGCATTAGCCCCCAAGTGCCATGGTGCATGCTGGCAGTGTCATGGGACTTATATATTCGATGTAATCTCGATTTGAACAATGTAGCCCCCAAGTGCCGGGTCGTAAGCCTGCAGCCACTTGGGACTATTTCCTCCATTGTAAATGAATAGTGCCCATTGATAAAAATAATAGCCGTTGCGCTAAAGCGACTTTGAAAACCTCAATCATAACACTGGTTATTGATAATCACGATAGAAATCCAGCCATGTTGGCTATTCAAGATTTGAATAATATAATCCGGTATGAAAACCTTAATCATTCAATATCATCATGAAAATCCAGCCAGTTTTGGCTATTAAAGATTTGAATACCTCACCGGTTGACATGTAAATCCGGAGTTTAAATACCTGGCGGCTCTTGGCCGATGACGACTTAATGCACATTCATTGTAAGCCGAAATTTTTGTAACCCGACAGCTTATAGCCTTTGAGAAAAATCTAGAATGGATAATCATTTTGAAGCATCAGCTTTGGTAATGAGCTTGAACTTAATCATTTATATGTCATATTTCTGCAAATCCTGCAAAGAGTTTAAACAACATATGCCCTGGCGACTTAACGTCAAAAGCTAGGGCGGGTAACCACCCAAATGTAGTCTTATCCTGCACACAAGTAGATCACAAGATCCCTATGATCCTTTGAATGATACCGCCAGCTTATGTGACCCGGACAGTGAAGTTGATAACTCAATTCTGTAAGAGCCGGCACATATGATATTTGTGACAACTCAAATACTTGCGATTGTATAAAAACAGATAAATTTTTTGAGGCTTCTGATTCGAATACGACCAGTAAACCGTTCCAAAGGGGTTAAGCTAAGATTCAAATACGATCATATAGCCCCCAGTGGCGTTGGCGTTGCCGATCAAAGTGGGTATCGACAACTATGTTCTCTTTGGTTCGAATACGACCTATGTTTGAACAAGAAGCCCCCAAATGACCTTAAAAGTTGTTTAACGACGCTGATTTGAATACGATCCACGTCGATTCCCAAAGGGGTTGAGTTGTGATTCAGATACGATCAAGAAGCCCCCAAGTAGGTTCAGCAGTTTGCTAATCAAAAGGGTATCGACAGCTATGTTCTCTTTGGTTCGAATACGACCTATGTTTGAACAGGAAGCCCCCAAGTGACCATATACATTTTGGCATTGCGCCGATCAAAAGGGTACTGATAGCTATGCCCGATGAGCAGGAAGCCCCCAAGTGACCATAATAAAATAAGCCGTAAGGCAGGATACCCATGTTTTGAACCGTGCATCATGGCAGCAAGTTCCCTTTGGTAACCATTAATTTGTCTGAGATCTCGAACTTGCGAGAGATGAATTCTTTTTGAAACGGAAATTCTTAAACCGGATATTGAGATCCTCAAAGCTTTGTAAGGGACAAATTTACCTTGATCCGGATGTTGAACCGGTTTTGAGAGCTTCAAAGCTTTGCAGGAGAGAGATGTCTCTTGAGCTGTATTTTAAACCGGCATCTTCATTTTGAACCGGAAATTTTTCTGATGGCTTTTAAATATTCGCCAATAAAGTAGTAGCCTCTAGGGCCGGATTATCTTCCCTTCAATGACCTGGAATTCTTGAATTCATTGAAACCGCCTAATTTTGCCGAGGCATACCATTGTAGCCCCCGAGTCTCAAGATGACTCGAAGTGTTGGCTTGAGATTCTTCATATTTGACCATAGCAGAAGGTGTATATCATTGGCGTTGATAGCGCGATGTGAATCCATAGAAGGTTGAGGTGACTGCGGCGGGTTATAAATGATCCCGTATGAAACGTGTCAGCAACTCGGCCAATGGTTCGTTCCAACTGGTTGTTTGAAGTTAACCAAACCGCAGTGGCGGCGACTTGTGCGCCTGCCCATTGAGCCATCCAGTGTAGACGGCGGCTGATAATATATGATAATTTGTCTCCAATTTGCTGGAAGAAAACCAAGCTTCCCAAGTAGTGACTTGCTCATACTTAATAAACAACTCAATGCAGACAGGTGCGGCCCGATGTGTTGATGTAGACCAGGCCACGAGAGAAGGACGGTAAAGACGACCGGAACATCTGAGGCGGCACAGACAGGTAAACGGGCCGTGGTGTTCTAAGCCGGTGCGGACGGGCAAATTATCCTCCCTGTTGTAAGCCGGCGTGGTCGCGAGAAACAGCCACGACGTTGTAAGCCGGTGCGGGAGTCCATTGAGTAACGACGATCACCTGTGCCAAAAGATGTTGGCGTGCCTCCATCTCCGCGGTATAATATCACTTTTTGTCATGAATAATTGCCCTGCATAAACAATATTGCAGACCAAGGCAAAGATAAACTGTTCTTTGACAAAAACAACATGTGCTAATAAGACAAACTTGGATGGATATCACCTGATTTGTTCGGATGACGGATGATCCGTTTATCGCTACAGAGGTGGCTTAGGCAGACCAGCGACTCAATATAGTTCCGGCAGCTCAGGCAAACCGGCGACTTAATATAACCCCGGCAGCTCAAAGCGGCAAGGGCGGCTCAACGCGGCTCCGGCGGGTTGATGTAGATTAAGCTGCATGGGTGGCGACTTACGCACACCTGTTCCATTAGTAAGCGGGCGGAGACGCCGGTGCGTGATGCTGCTAACATACACTCCATAGGCATAGTATAGCACCACCTTTATAATGAATCTTTGTCCTGCACACATAAAAAATACACAGACCAAAGTAGTTGTTCTCTGATGAAAATAATATGTGTTAATACACAGGGCGTCCGGTTTAGCACCTGCTGGCTGGCGCAGGTCGTTTTACCGGAGGCCTGAGGCGACGGGGAGGAGCCGGCCGCAGAGACTCGAGGAGGCCGCGGAGGTCTTTGGTTTATCAGGCGAGGCCGGACTGGTGGATTTGACTCGGAGTTAAACCTGTTGCAGCTCGGCGACCAGCGCCGGAAGTGGTGACTTAGCAGCAACCACAATGTCGAGAACCGGATCTGAGACGAGCCTGGCGTCGAGAGAACCGAAGACGAGCCATGATCGAATTCGGCGACTTAGCAAGAGACAGTGAGGGCCGCCCACTTTGACGGCAACTTGATGCTGCCGCATGAAGCAGAAGGCAGGGGGAACAGTGCCAAGCAGCAGCTAGCAAGCACGCACACATATAAAAGAACCGTGCATGCATAGTGGCAACAAGTACCCTTCAGCCCGCACACCTGCATCACAGCGACGGAGACCCGGAGGCGGCTCATCGTGGATGACGACTCCGGCGAGATATGCGGAGACAGCCGGGCGAAAGTGCACTGGGCGAAGATGGATGCCGAAAAGCTGGTGAAGGAAGGGCCACCGGAGGGCAAGGAGCATCGCCACCCCGAAAAGTATTATGACAGTGTTCTGAAGGGTGCTCGCCTTGTGGCGGAGGAATGTGCTAAGGATATAATATTTGAATGAATGTACTCATGTGATCCTGTAATATGAAAACGAGTTCATGTGCGCTATATAACGCTTGTTGGTTTAAAATATTACCTTCTGTGCGGCCATTTATAAAATTTGAGAGTTGGCGAGTCGTCGAC
This sequence comes from Aegilops longissima, assembly GCA_021605205.1. NCBI lineage: Eukaryota > Viridiplantae > Streptophyta > Magnoliopsida > Poales > Poaceae > Aegilops > Aegilops longissima. The sequence continues at coordinate 467,335,130 of CM038676.1, forward strand.
TTCTGCCCCCATGTAACTAGTACTGTGGTGTTCGGGATAAACCTGATCACTCTTTATCCCAGTTTTCAGCACAATGAACCAGGCAATCGGACTATAAAGCTTTATCACTCTCACTTAGCCATAGAAGTCTATAATTTTAAATTTTGGTGAAGCCCCTAGTATTCGGAAGGCCGAACTTGGGGCGCTATGTACGCCTAAATCGGACAAGGCCGACTCTTCGCCCGAAGCGGAAAAAATCTTTAAGGATTTGAGACCTCTCGAACAGCGACCAGCTCTCGCCGCGTCATGACAGTCAGTTTTCGGCTTTCTTTACTAAGGTGCTCGTCCGGAAGAACCGGGACACAATCACAGTAGTTCTCCCAATGCTACCTTAGCCGATATAGCGGAACGTAAGTTACCAAAACATGGGAGCCGGGCAAACCCAACCATTGACCCAAGACATGATTCGGAGTTGATGCATATAATGCTATAAGTTCGGGGTGCCGCACTGTCGAAAGTGCTCGGACTTTTCATGCCTTGTTATGGGGTACACTGAAGCCCCTGGCGCACTGGACGTATCAGAATGTACAGGTGCAGTTTGTCGTAAATAAGCAGACAAGGAAAAAGATGAAGGAATGCAATAATGAGCTAATGCTGTACATTGTTATTTAAGTGATACGTCAAAATGTATGTATACAAGTAGTGCAATAAGTAAAAATAGGACTATTTGACATGTCCTATCCAAGGGCAAGCTGCGTGTGGGTATGCAAAACAGGTATAGCGATCGTTCTCAGAGACCACCTGGGGATTCCCTTGTACGTCAAAGCTTCTTGCTTCCTTGGTGTTTCCTTCCGTGATGGTCCGATAATCGGCGATCGGAGAGGGCCTTCAGAGAATAGGGGCCTGAAAGGAAGAAAATGTTAAAGGTATATGGGTCCTGAAGCGGTCGAGCCGCATTGTGGGCCGTGCCGTAGCCGTGCCTCCGCCTATGCCCATGGTATCTTGAGTGCGTAATTATGTACGCGCGGCGCAAATTTCGCCGCTTGACTGGGACTAGGACGGAGGCCAAATTGCTAGGCGAGCTCTGAACGTGCCTGGTGTTCCTGTTACAGGGTACTCCGGACTCCTTGAAGGTGTCCGGGGGCTTTTTCGCCAAATTGGCGGTTTGCCTCAGAAGGCTGCTTTGCACTTCTGCTGCAAGGGTAGCGGTGTGCTCCTCCGTACGGAGCGAGCGTTCTGTGTTTCCATTAACTGTTATAACCCCGCGAGGTCCTGACATTTTGAGCTTGAGGTATGCATAATGCAGTACCGCGTTGAATCTGGCGAATGCGGTTCGTCCGAGCAGTGCGTGATAGCCACTGCGGAAGGGGACGATATCGAAGATTAACTCCTTGCTTCAGAAGTTGTCCGGAGATCCGAAGACCACTTCCAGTGTGATTGAGCCCGTGCAACAGGCCTCTACACCTGGTATGAGACCTTTAAAGGTGGTTTTTGTGGGTTTGATCCTCGAGGGGTCTATACCCATTTTGCGCACTGTATCCTGATAGAGCAGGTTCAGGCTGCTGCCACCATCCATAAGGACTTGAGTGAGGTGAAATCCATCAATGATGGGGTCAAGGACCAATGCGGCAGAACTGCCATGATGGATACTAGTGGGGTGGTCTCTGCGATCGAAAGTGATCGGACAAGAAGACCATGGGTTGAACTTTGGGGCGACTGGCTCCATCGCATAGACGTCCCTTAGTGCACGCTTCCGTTCCCGCTTGGGAATATGGGTTGCGTATATCATGTTCACCATTTTCACTTGGGGAGGAAATTTCTTATGTCCTCCTGTGTTCGTCGGCCGGGGCTCCTCCTCGTCGTTGCTATGCAGCCCCTTTTCCTTGTTTTTGGCATTCAACTTGCCGGCCTGTTTGAACACCCATCATTCTCTGTTGGTGTGGTTGGCTGGCTTATCGGGGGTGCCGTGAATTTGACACGAGCGATCGACTATGCGGTCCAAACTGGACGGGCCTGGATTGCTTCTTTTGAACGGCTTTTTCCGCTGACCGGATTTGGAGCCGCTAAATCCGGCACTAATTGCCGTGTCTTCGGTGTTATCGCTGTTGTTGCAGCACTTGTGTCTGTTGCGACATGGCCTGCTGTTGCTATCTTTGGCATCTGTATTGCCAGGGTTTCTTGATGTGTTATTGCTGCGAGCCAGCCAACTGTCCTCGCACACACAAAAGCTGGTCATAAGTGTCGTGAGGGCTGCCATGGACTTCGGCTTCTCTTGGCCGAGGTGTCGGGCGAGCCACTCGTCGCGGATGTTATGCTTAAATGCCGCCAAGGCCTCGGCATCCGGACAGTCGACAATTTGGTTCTTTTTAGTTAGGAACCGAGTCCAGAATTTCCTGGCTGATTCCCCCGGCGATTGGGTTATGTGACTCAAGTCATCGGCATCCGGTGGTCGCACATAAGTGCCCTGGAAGTTGTCAAGGAATGTGTCTTCCAAATTCTCCCAACTGCCAATGGAGTTTGCCGGCAGGCTATTCAGCTAATGCCGAGCCGACCCTTTGAGTTTTAGTGGGAGGTACTTGATGGCATGTAGATCGTCACTGCGGGCCATGTGGATGTGGAGGAGGAAATCTTCAATCCATACCGCGGGGTCTGTTGTGCCATCGTATGATTCAATGTTCACAGGTTTAAAACCTTCTGGGAATTCGTGATCCATTACTTTGTCAGTGAAGCATAGGGGGTGTGCGGCGCCTCTGTGTCGGGCTATGTCGCGACGCAGTTCATACGAGTATTGTCTGCTGTATTCGGCCCTGCTGGATTTGCTTTTAGTGTATCCGGCATGACGGTCGTCGCCACGCGTTGGGGCGCGCCCCCGTGATCTGTAGATCGATCTTGCATGTCCTGCTTTGTTTTCCAATACGTCTCGCAGGTCCTGCGTGTTACCCAGGGCCTTGGTATTTTTGTTTAACTGGCAACAGGGTGCGGGCTAGACTTCGGCCTGATATGCCGCTTTGTCTCGGCCACGAGGTGGCCGGTCAGCCGTATCATACGCTGGAAGCGTAGGCTTTAATGCTTCCTCCTCGAGTTGGGGTAGCAACCTACGCTTTGGGTAACTTTTGGTTGGGCGCTCGAGTTCGTATTCCTTGGCCGCCAGGACCTCAGTTCATCTATCCGCTAGCAGATCTTGGTCAGCTTGAAGCTGTTGTTGCTTTTTCTTCAGGCTTTTTGCTGTGGCTATAAGCCGGCGCTTGAAGCTCTCCTGCTCGACGGGCTCCTCAGGCACGATACATTCTTCGTCACCGAGGCTCACCTTGTTTTCAGAGAGAGGCATGTAATTGTCATCCTCTGATTCTTCGTCTGCTGCATGTTCCTTAGGGCTAGCTTGCCCATCCTCCCGCTTGAAGCCTGGCTGGAGGGGATTATCTTCGTCTTCGACACTCTCTGCAGCGTTATTGCCTCTTGTGCCGGTATCACTGCTTTTGCTATGGCGGGGCTTACAGCGGCGCCGATGACGTCGGTGCTTAGATTGCTTCTCGGGGGGATTATCCTCCGTTGCCTTATTGCCATCGCTTTCTTTGGGGGTGTCCACCATGTATATATCATATAATGAGGTGGTAGTCCAGCGCCCTGTGGGCGGTGGTTCCTGTTCGTCTCCTGCATCGTCGTCCATACCGTCGATGTCTTGGAGCCGAAATCGAGCATGCCGGTTAAGTCGTCGACAGTGGCTGTTAAGTGGGTGGTGGGTGGGTAACGAATTTCTTCGTTGTCCGCTTCCCACTCAAGCCGGACATAGTTCGGCCAAGGGTCTTCTGATAAGGAGAGAGACCTTAATGAATTTAGCACGTCGCCCAGGGGCGAGTGCTGAAAGATATCCGCGAAGGAAAACTCCATGATCGGTGCCCAATTAGATTCGATAGGCACGGACGTAGGCGGTTCGGAGCCCGAGGCCAGGGACGAATCCAAGTGTCTGGCAACACAGGTTTCATAGGACGTGAAGTCAGTATTTGGCTCTATCGCTGCTAAGTGTGCAGCCTCCGTGGCGGGGTCCATCCACCCATCTTCGGACAACGAGATCTGCTCCGGCTTGAGGGCCGGAGTAGCTACAGCTGTGATCTCCCGAACACCGTCCGACGGCAGAGCTAAGTCATGCTCGTCATGACTGTGCGGCACACCTGACATGGGCTCGAATCTGTCAAAGATCAAGTCTCCGCGGATGTCGGCAGTACAGTTTAAGTTTCCAAACATGACCTAACGGCCAGGGGCGTAGCTCTCGATCTGCTCTAGATGGCCAAGCGAGTTGGCCCGCAGTATGAAGCCGCCGAATACGAAGATCTGTCCGGGCAGAAAAACCTCACCCTGGATCACATCATTGCCGATGATCGAAGGAGCCATCAAGCCTTTATGGTGACGACACAGTGGAACTCTCAATGAAAGCACCAATGTCAGTGTCAAAACTGGCAGATCTTGGGTAGGGGGTCCCGAACTGTGCGTCTAAGGCGGATGGTAACAGGAGGCGCGGGACACAATGTTTACCCAGGTTCGGGCCCTCTCGATGGAGGTAATACCCTACTTCCTGCTTGATTGATCTTGATGATATGAGTATTACAAGAGTTGATCTACCACGAGATCGTAGAGGCTAAACCCTAGAAGCTAGCCTATGATTATGATTGTTGTTGTCCTACGGACTAAACCCTCCGGTTTATATAGACATCGGAGGGGGCTAGGGTTACACAGAGTCGGTTACAAGGGATGAGATCTACACATCCGAATTGCTAAGCTTGCCTTCCACGCAAAGGAGAGTCCCATCCGGACACGGGCGAAGTCTTCAATCTTGTATCTTCATAGTCCAACAGTTCGGCCAAAGTATATAGTCCGGCTGTCCGAGGACCCCCTAATCCAGGACTCCCTCAGTTGCCGGATCATAACACATAGTAGGTGACTATTGACTTGCAAGATTAGATCAAGAACTCACATATATTTATGAAAACATAATAGGTTCACATCTGAAATCATGGCACTCGGGCCCTAGTGACAAGCATTAAGCATAGCAAAGTCATAGCAGCATCAATCTTAGAACATAATGGATACTAGGGATCAAACCCTAACAAAACTAACTCGATTACATGGTAAATCTCGTCCAACCCATCACCGTCCAGCAAGCCTACAATGGGATTACTCATGCACGGCGGTGAGCATCATGAAATTGGTGATGGAGGATGGTTGATGATGAAGACAGCGACGGATTCCCCTCTCGGGAGCCCCGAACAGATTCCCGATCAGCCTTTCCGAGAGAGATTAGGGCTTGGCGGCAGCTCCGTATCATAAAACGCGATGAATCCTTCTCTCTGATTTTTCTCCCCGAACATGAATATATGGAGTCAGGGTTGAGGTCGGTGGAGTCCCAGGGGGCCCACGAGGCAGGGGGCGCGCCCTGCACCCCTGTGAACAAGGTGTGGGCCCCCTGATGCTGATTCTTTCGCCAGTATTTTTTATAAATTCCAAAACGTGTCTCTGTGGATTTTCAGGTCATTCAGAGAACTTTTATTTCTTCACAAAAATAACACCATGGCAATTCTGCTGAAAACAGCGTCAGTCCGGGTTAGTTCCATTCAAATCATGCAAGTTAGAGTCCAAAACAAGGGAAAAAGTGTTTGGAGAAGTAGATACATTGGAGACGTATCACTCCACACAAAGGATGATAATAAAAAAAATATCTCATGCTCCGACTTCATCACATAACGGTTCACCATACGTGCATGCTACGAGACTCACAAACCTTAAAACAAGTATTTCTAAAATTCACAATTACTCACTAGCATGACTCTAATATCACCATCTTCATATCTCAAAACAAGCATAAGGAATCAAACTTCTCACTGTATTCAATGCACTATATATGAAAGTTTTTATTATATCCCTCTTAGATGCCTATCGTATTAGGACTAAATTTATAACCAAAGAAAATTACCATGCTGTTTAAAGACTCCCAAAATAATATAAGTGAAGCATGAGAGTTCATTAATTTCTATAAAATAAAACCACCGTCCTGCTCTAAAAAAATCTAAGTGAAGCACTAGAGCAAAATTGCCTAGCTCAAAAGATATAAGTGAAGCACATAGAGTATTCTAAAAAATCACGATACATCCGTGTATCTCTCAAAAGGTGTGTACATCAAGGATGATTGTGTCAAACTAAAAAGAAAAGAATCAGATCATACAAGACGCTCCAAGCAAAACACATACCATTTGGTGAATAAAAACATAGCCTCAAGTAAAGTTACCGATAGACGAAGACGAAAGAGGGGATGCCTTCCGGGGCATCCCCAAGCTTAGGCTCTTGGTTGTCATTGAATATTACCTTGGGGTGCCTTGGGCATCCCCAAGCTTAGGCTCTTGCCACTCCTTATTCATAGTCCATCAAATCCTTGCCCAAAACTTGAAAACTTCACAACACAAAACTCAACGGAAAATCTCATAAGGTCCATTAGTATAAGAAAATAAATCACCACTTTTGGTACTGTTGTGAACCCATTCTTTACTTATATTGGTGTAATATCTACTATATTCCAGATTTTCCATGGCTCATACCCCCGATACTACCCATAGATTCATCAAAATAAGCAAGCAACACATAGAAAACATAATCTATCAAAAACATAACAGTCTGTAGTAATCTGTAACTATCGAATACTTCTGTAACTCCAAAAATTCTAAAAAATTTGGACAGCCTGGGAAATTTCTGTACCAATCAGATTCAAAAGAATCAAATCAAAAGCACGCTTCTGTGAATTATTAAATTATTTTCCTGGGCGCAAAAGTTTCTGTTTCTCAGCAAGATCAAAACAATTATCACCGTAAGCCATCCCAAAGGTCTTACTTGGCACATACACTAATTAAAATACAAAACCACATCTAACCAGAGGCTAGATGAATTATTTATTGCAAAACAGAACCTAAAAGGCAAAAACAAAAACAAAATTGGGTTGCCTCCCAACAAGCGCTATTGTTTAACGCCCTTAGCTAGGCATAAAACACGAATAGATCTAGGTATTGTCATCTTTGGTATGCAATCCATAAGTGGCTCTCATAATAGATTCTTAAGGCAATTTAATTTTCTTTCTGGGAAAGTGTTCCATGCCCTTCCCTAACGGAAATTGAAATCTAATGTTTCCTTCTTTCATATCAATAATTGTACCAATCGTTCTAAGGAAAGGTCTACCAAGAATAATAGGACATGTAGGATTGCAATCTATATCAAGAACAATGAAATCTACGGTCACATAATTCATATTTTCAACAATAAGAACATCATTAATCCTTCCCATAGGTTTCTTAATAGTGGAATCCGCAAGATGCAAATTTAAAGAACAATCATCAAATTCACGGAAACCTAGCACATCACATAAAGTTTTTGGAATCGTGAAAACACTAGCACCCAAATCACACAAAGCATGGCACTCATAATCTTTAATCTTAATCTTAATAGTAGGTTCCAACTCATCATAAAGTTTTCTAGGGATAGGAACTTCCAATTCAAGCTTTTCTTCAAAAGATTGCATCATAGCATCAACGAGATGTTTAGTAAAAGCTTTGTTTTGATTATAAGCATGAGGAGAATTCAACATGGATTGCAACAAGGAAATACAATCTATTAAAGAACATTTATAATAATTAAATTCTTTGAAATCCAAAAGATTGGGTTCATCACTACTTAAAGTTTTGACCTCTCCAATTCCACTTTTATCAATTTTTGCATCAAGATCTAAAAACTTTGAATCATTGGGACGCCTTTTAACTAAAGTTGACTCATCTCCAGTCCCATATTTATAAATATTTATATTGGAAAACAAAGATTCAATAGGAGCCACATCAATCACTTTAAGATCTTCATCATTATTTTCACGGAAACTAGAAGAACACGTTTTTACAAACCAATCTCGCTTAGCAAGCATCTTAGCGGTTCTTTCCTTGCACTCATCAATGGAAATTGTCTTAGCTTTGAGAGACTCATTGATGTCATGCTTGGGTGGCATCGACCTAAGTTTCAAAGAATCAACATCAAGAGAAATTCTATCCACGTTCCTAGCCAAATCATCAATCTTAAGCAATTTTTCTTCAATCAGAGCATTGAAATTCTTTTGCAAACTCATAAATTCTTTAATACTATTCTCAAAATCAGAGGGCATATTGTTATAATTTCCATATGAATTGTTGTAGGAATTACCATAATTATTAGAGGAATTACTAGGAAACGGCGTAGGATTAAAATTACCTCTATATGCGTTGTTACCAAAATTGTTCCTACCAACAAAATTCGCATCCATAGATTCATTATTATTCTCAATCAAAGTAGACAAAGGCATATCATTAGGATCAATAGAATCACTCTTGCTAGCAAATAATTTCATAAGCTCATCCATCTTTGCAGTCAAAACATTAATCTCTTCAATCGCATGCACTTTTTTATTAGTGGAAGATCTTTCGGTATGCCATTGAGAATAATTAACCATAATATTATCTAGGAGTTTAGTAGCTTCTCCTAAATTAATTTCCATAAAAGTGCCTCCCGCGGCCGAATCTAAAAGACTTCTAGAAGCAAAATTCAATATGGCATAAAAATGTTGTATAATCGTCCAGAAATTCAAACCATGAGTAGGGCAATTTCATATCATCAATTTCATCCTCTCCCAAGATTGTGCAACATGTTCACGATCAAGTTGCTTAAAATTCATAATAACGTTCCTAAGGGAGATGATCTTAGCGGGAGGAAAATACTTGGAAATAAAAGCATCTTTACACTTATTCCTTGAATCAATACTATTTTTAGGCAAAGATGAAAACCAAGTTTTAGCACGATCTCAAAGTGAGAACGGAAATAGCTTCAATTTAACAATATCATTATCCACATCATTTTTATTTTGCATATCACACAAATCAACGAAATTGTTTAGAGGTGATGCGGCATCTTCACTAGGAAAGCCAGAAAATTGATCTTTCATAACAAGATTCAACAAAGCGGCATTAATTTCCCAAGATTCCGCATTAGTAGCGGGAGCAATCAGAGTACTGATAAATTCATTATTATTGGTGTTGGAAAAATCACACAATTTGGTATTCTCTTGAGCCATCGTGACAAAGCCAGCAATCCAACACACGAGCACACAAAAAGCAAATGAAGAAGACAAACGGAAGAGGGGCGAAGAAAAGGCAAATATTTTCGAAAATCGTTTTAGAAGTGGGGGAGAGGAAAACGGGAGGCGAATGGCGAATAATGTAATGCAAGAGATGAGAGTTTATGATGGTACTTGGTATGTCTTGACTTGGCGTAGATCTCCCCGACAACGGCGCCAGAAATTCTTCCTGCTACTTCTTGAGCTTTGATACGTCTCCAACGTATCTACTTTTCCAAACACTTTTTTGCCCTTGTTTTGGACTCTAACTTGCATGATTTGAATGGAACTAACCCGGACTGACGCTGTTTTTAGCAGAACTGCCATGGTGTTATTTTTGTGCAGAAATAGAAGTTCTCGGAATGACATGAAAATCGATGGAGACACGTTTTGGAATTAATGAAAAATATTGGCAAAAGAATCAGCATCAAGGGCCCACACCTTGTCCACGAGGGTGCAGGGCGCCCCCTGGGCGCGCCCCCCTGCCTCATGGGCCCCCTGGGACTCCACCGACCTCAACCCCAACTCCACATATTCACGTTCAGGGAGAAAAATCAGAGAGAAGGATTCATCGTGTTATACGATACGGAGCCACCGCCAAGCCCTAATCTTCCTCGGGAGGGCTGATCTGGAGTCCATTCGAGGCTCCAGAGAGGGGAATCAGTCGCCGTCATCATCAACAACCATCCTTCATCACCAATTTCATGATGCTCACCGCCGTGCGTGAGTAATCCCATCATAGGCTTGCTGGACGGTGATGGGTTGGATGAGATTTACCATGTAATCGAGTTAGTTTTGTTAGGGTTTGATCCCTAGTATCCATTATGTTCTAAGATTGATGTTGCTATGACTTTGCTATGCTTAATGCTTGTCACTAGGGCCCGAGTGCCATGATTTCAGATCTGAACCTATTATGTTTTCATGAATGTATGAAAGTTCTTGATCCTATCTTGCAAGTCAATAGTCACCTACTATGTGTTATGATCCGGCAACCCCGAAGTGACAATAATCGGGACCACTCCCGGTGATGACCGTAGTTTGAGGAGTTCATGTATTCACTAAGTGTTAATGCTTTGGTCCCGTACTCTATTAAAAGGAGGCGTTAATATCCCTTAGTTTACAATAGGACCCCGCTGCCACGGGAGGGTAGGACAAAAGATGTCATGCAAGTTCTTTTCCATAAGCACGTATGACCATATTCGGAATACATGCCTACATTACATTGATGAACTGGAGCTAGTTCTGTGTCACCCTATGTTATAAATGTTGCATGAGGAATCGCATCCGACATAATTATCTATCATTGATCCATTGCCTACGAGCTTTTCACATATTGATCTTTGCTTAGTTACTTGTCCATTGCCACTGTTACGATTGCTACAAAAACTGCTACTGTTACTTTTGCCACCGTTACCGTTAATTCAATACTACTTTGCTACTAAATACTTTGCTGCAGATATTAAGTCTTTCAGGTGTGGTTGAATTGACAACTCAACTGCTAATACTTGAGAATATTCTTTGGCTCTCCTTGTGTCAAATCAATAAATTTGGGCTGAATACTCTACCCTCGAAAACTGTTGCGATCCCCTATACTTGTGGGTTATCAAGCTTGCATTGGTTTTTCCCTTGAAGAGGAAAGGGTGATGCAGTAAAGTTGAGATAAGTATTTCCCTCAGTTTGAGAACCAAGGTATCAATCCAGTAGGAGACAACGCACGGATCATCGAATACCTGCACAAACAATCAAACAAACTTGCACCCAACACGATAAAGGGGTTGTCAATCCCTTCATGGTTACTTGCAAAAGTGAGATCTGATAGAGATAGATAAACGATAAAGTAAATATTTTTGGTATTTTTGGTTTATAGATCGGAAAGTAAAAGATTGCTAAAAGAGTAGATCGGAAACTAATATGATGGAAAATAGACCCGGGGGCCATAGGTTTCACTAGAGGCTTCTCTCATGATAGCAAATAATACGGTGGGTGACCAAATTACTGCCGAGCAATTGATAGAAAAGCGCAAAGTTATGACGATATCTAAGGCAATGATCATGAATATAGGCATCACATCTGTGACAAGTAGACCGAAATGATTCTGCATCTACTACTATTACTCCACACATCGACCGCTATCCAGCATGCATCTAGAGTATTAAGTTCATAAAGAATGTAGTAACGCATTAAGTAAGATGACATGATGCAGAGGAATTAACTCAAGCACTAGGATGAAAACCCCATCTTTTTATCCTCGACGGCAACAATACAATACATGTCTTGCTGCCCCTACTGTCACTGGGAAAGCACACCGCAAGATTGAACCGAAAGCTAAGCACTTCTCCCATTGAAAGAAAAACCAATCTAGTTGGCCAAACCAAACCGATAGTTCGAAGAGAATTACAAAGATATCAAGTCATGCATAAAAGAATTTAGAGAAGATTCAAATAATATTCATAGACAAGTTGATCATAAATCCATAATTCATCGGATCTCGACAAACACACCGCAAAAAAGTATTACATTGATTAGATCTCCAAGAACATCGAGGAGAACATGGTATTGAGAATCAAAGAGATAGAAGAAGCCATCTAGCTACTAGCTATGGACCCGTAGGTCTGTGGTAAACTACTCATGCTTTATTGGAAGGGCAATGGTGTTGATGTAGAAGCCCTCTGTCAGGACCCCGATCCAAGTCACATCGATCTAGCCGGTAACACCTCATATCACTTTGCGGCCTCACGCACGGTATTCCCACGGGTGTCGCCTTACCATGGCCCGGGACTGTTTGCGCCTTTTGGCTCACGTATATGATAGTGTCGCTAGCATCCATATGACAGAGAACTCGGGCCGACATGACTAGTCATGAACCCAAAGTGGCACTAACTTACGGGGACAGGCATACGTGAATCAACATCGAGCATGTCAGTCAGCAGCGTGCCAATCCGGGCTGTATCACTGGGCTAACAGGACTCCAGTGAACCGGGCTGTAGCAGGCTAGGCAGGACTCCGGATGTCACCGCGTGACATTTCCCCGACGGGACAGACACAGGAACGAAGTGAATCACATGCTGGACAGTCAAGTGTTCCGGAGCAGTAGTGCTGGGCTAGTAGGACTACGGTGAACCGGGCTGTAGCGGACTACTATGGCTCATGGAAGCACAAGACTACATTTCCCCATAAGAGAGGCTACCAAGGATAAACAACTAGGTTGTCGGATCCCACACATACCAAGCATTTCAATCATAGACACAATATGCTCGATATGTGTAAATACAACATGGCATCACAACAAAACTCTACGACTCCAAGTATTTATTCATTAGGCTCCGAGGAGCGAGATATTACTGTTGGATTTCGGGTTCCGGCAGACCCTTGTGGTTCGAACACTGAGGTGCATGCGGAGATCTTTCCCTTACCAGCTCATGCCTGCAAGGATTGTGTGGGATCTAAACTACTAATGATGAACAACACAGAGACACGAGGTTTATACTGGTTTGGGCCACCGTTGTGGTGTAATACCCTACTCCAGTGTGTGGTGTGGTGGATTGCCTCAGGGGATGATGATGAACAATACAAAGGGAGAACAGCCTCGCGAGGGGTTGTTCTTGAGCTGGTGTGACGCATAGCTTGGGTGAGTCCAGTCGCCTCTCTCTATCTCTTTCTCTATGTGATCTCAATCAGATCGATCCTCCTCTCTCTGTGGTGGCTAGTCCTATTTATAGAGGGAGGCCCTGGGCCTCTTCCCAAATAATGAGCGGGAAGGGCGCCAACAATTGGCCATTTTGAAGGGGAACATCTAGTACACTTATCCTGACTAAATTTGGTCTTCGGCTGCCAAAGACTCTGACGGTGATGCCGTCCTGGGCTCCACGATGACCTCCATCTTGCCGTTCTGCTGGTCTTGGTCTTGTTGCACCAAAGCGGTAACCTTTGCCTGATGCCTTGGCCTATGCTTGCCTCCTTTGCACCAAAGGGGAAATGAGGACACTGCGCGGGCTGGCGCCCGCCTGGCGCCCGTGTGGCCTTGATCATCATGGCTTGAGTCACATGGCACCCTCGCGAGGTACCCTGCCTTGATCTCTCCGCCTCCTCGCAAGCCTGCCTGACGAGGCTGCTCCTGAGGTAGGTTCCTATCGTCCGCTCCGCGAGGCTTGGCCCCTCCCGAGGGTCTTGAGCTTGAGCTAATGAAGCCGGGCCGTGCTGGGCCCCCACTTGAGCCACGCCGCAGGCCGCAGGCAGGCAAGTCTGGGGACCCCCGTTCCAAGAACGCCGATAGTAGCCCCCGGGCCCAAGGCGTGCCCGGACTTGGCTTAGCAGAGAAGCGAAGGGGAAAGTGCGAAGCGCCGCGGGCCCCAACAGCCTGCGGCCTTTGGCGCCGCGTGACGACTGGTTGGTCGTGGGCGTCTCCACTTCCCCACGATGCCTCGGCAACCGCATGACTTGACAAGTCCCTGCATGCAGAAATGGGTCATGATTACCTACGACCGTGGAGGCCGACGGTTGGCCTCCTCCGGCTATAAGTACGGAACGGCGCGAGCCCTTCCAGCCCATCTCTTCTTGCTTCTCCTTCTTCTCCATGGCTACGTCGAAGAGGTTCTCGGCCGCGGAGAAGGGAAAGGCCCGCCAGGTAGAGCCTGACTCTCCCCCGGCCAAGCGCGGTCGAGGACGTGCTCGCAAGCACCCTGTGGCTCCCGCAGCGGCTTCCCGCGGCCGTGGAGGCGATCTCCTGCGCGGCGGTGGGCGCCAGGCTGTTGATGGGGGGCGCGCTGCGACCGCGCAGCCTCCTAGGCCGCGCTTCCACTCGGCAGAGGTGCTGCCGAAGTTTGTCGTGTGGTCGGTGGAGCCGACCAGCACCTAGCTCCAGCTTCCCCGCTTCCTTCTAGGCGAACTTCCGGCCGGCGCCCCGGGCGGCCTCTGGCTCCAGGCGGACGGTTGCTGCAGCTGGGCCTCCTGGCCCTGACCCGCGGCTGGCAAACGTTTGTCTGCGCGCGTGGTCTAAGCCGGCGGTGCACCCTGCACTTCAAGTTTGACGGCGATGCCACCCTCTACGTGAGGGTGTTCGGGGAAGACGGTCGCCGCGTTGGGTGCTGCCCCGAGGATGATGACCGCGGCCATGGGCCCAGCCCTGGCGACGATCAGGATGAAGATGACAGCGCGCGCGTGGTCGGCGGCGCTCGGGGCTCGTCGAGCTTCGGCGGTTCTCCTTCGGACAGCAGCTCCTCCAGCGGTGGCCGCGACCAGCCTCCGTGCCGCCGCGCCCGCCTGGAGGGAGGTAGCGGGTCTGCCCGCCGTCGCGCCCCGGTGAAGCGCGAGAGGGAGTCCGCCTGAGCTCCGGAGGCAGTACGAGCCTTCGCCGCGAGTTGGTGCCAAGCGAGTCGCGCCTATTTTGTTCTTCTCCCTTTCCTGCGCAAAGAGACAGTAGTGTAGGGCCCCGCGGGGGCGTGCTTGGACTGTTGCTGTTAATTATCGTACTGTTTCCGCTATTTCTATATTATGCTTTTGTGCCACACGCCTGTGCGTAGAAATTACTTAGCTCGGGGGGACCTATCGCGGTCTTCGCTTCCCAAGGCCGAGGCCTCGTCGAACGCTTCATGTCCTGCAAAGATTAGTCAGGAGAGGTAGCTTCCGGCCTCAGTTGTGGAGGCGACCGACCCAGGTCCTGTGTTCGCGTCGTGGTGCCCGTGGGGCACGGACTGGGAGGGGTGCTCCCGTAGCGGACCCGGCCCGGGAAGCCTCAAACGATAGGGGCAGAAAACACTCGCGAGGGTGCCCGCGCCGCTCCCTCGCGAGACTTGCACGAGAGAAATCGAGGCAGGAGAGTGAAAAAGGCAAAGAGTCACAAGCCAAAGACGGCAACAACTTCAATAAAACTTCAAATGGGAATGAACAAGCCAACTGCAGAAAGCAAATGAAAAAGCCGCGTCCGGCACCTAATCTAGTCTTCGACGTCTTCTCACCAGCGTGGAGCTAAGTGCTGCCACTGGGCGTGGGAGGGAGCTCCAGGGCCTGAGGCCGGTGCTCCTGAGACTCCGGGGCGTGTACAGCCCCAACTCATTATTACGTGAGAGTGTCACGGGCGGCGAGCTTCACAGGCATTGGCCTTCTTCACAGGCTCCGGGCCTTTCTTGGGGGAAATGAACTTCACTGGCGTTGGCCTTCTTCACATGCTCCGGGCCTTTCTCAGAAAAATAAGCTTCACAGGCGTTTGCCTTCTTCACAGGCTCTGGGCCTTTCTCAGAAAAATAAGCTTCACAGGCGTTTGCCTTCTTCACTGGCTCTGGAACTTTCTCAGAAAAATAAGCTTCACAGGCGTTTGCCTTCTTCACAGGCTCTGGGCCTTTCTCAGGGGTAGAACTTCCGGAGATGCTGGATGTTCCACGCTTTCGGGATGGGCGCCCCTTCCTGAGTCTCCAAGCGTGCTGAGCCGGGCCTGGAAACGTGAACAACTTTGAACGGGCCCTACCACATGGGAGAGAGCTTATGCAACCCTTCCCTAGAGAGGACCCGTCTGAGCACGAGGTCCCCTACCTCCAGAGTCCTGGGGCAGATGTTGTGGCAGTGGTATCGCCGCAACGCCTATTGATACCTTGCCGCTCGCAGTGCGGCCTCTCGACGATGCTCCTCTCCCAGCACGAGATCCGTCCCCCGCATGGCGTCCTGCTGCGCCTCGTCGAACGCCAGGGCCCGTGCGGAGCGACGGCTGACCTCGTGAGGGAGGACGCTTCTGGTCCGTAGACGAGGAAGAAGGGGGTCTCGCCAGTCGACTTGGCCGCGGTCGTGCGGATGGACCACATCACAGACTGGAGCTCGTCGTGGCAGCCCCTGCCGCAGGCCTCCAGCTTCTTCTTGAAGGTCCTGGTCTTGAGGCCCTTAAGGACCTCCGCGTTGGCTCGCTCGGCCTGGCCGTTGCTCCGAGGGTGCGCCACGGAGGCGTAGCATATCTGCGTTCCAAGGTTAGCACAGTATGTTTTGAAGAGATTACTGGTGAACTGCGAACCGTTGTCGGTGATGATGCGGTTAGGCACCCCAAACCGGCTCATGAGGCCCCTGATGAATTTGACTGCAGAGCCTGCGGGGATGGTGCGGACAGCTTCCACCTCAGTCCACTTGGTAAATTTGTCCACAACGATGTAGAGGTAGCGATAGCCCCCTGGCGCCCAAGGGAACGGGCCCAGAATGTCCTGCCCCCAAACTGCGAATGGCCATGAGAGGGGTATAGTTTGCAGACCTCCTGCCGGCTGATGGATCTGCTTGGCATGAAATTGGCAGGCCTCGCAAGCCTTTACCAGCTCAACTGCGTCGCTAAGCGCCGTGGGCCAGTAGAACCCGCTGCGGAACGCCTTGCCAACGAGGGTTCGCGACGATGAGTGGTGCCCACAGTCTCCGCCATGTATGTCTTCCAGCAGTTCCTTCCCTTGCTCTCTGGGAATGCAGCGCAGGGACACGTCATTCGGCCGCCTCCGGTAAAGCTCCCCATCCCTGATACAGTAGGCCATGGCTTGCCGCGCCACACGCTCCGCCTCCTCCTCCTCCTCCTTCTCCGGCAGGGTCCCCTATATCAAGTAGCTCTTGAGCTCCATAATCCAGCACCCCTCCTGAGGTTCCAACGCCAAGAGCAGGCGCGCTCCTGAGGCCAGGCCGCAGGCCGGGGCTCCCGAGGCAGGCGGCTGGGGGAGCTCCTCCCGAGGTTGCGCCGCGTTTGATAGTGATGGTGCCACTAAGGGCCTAAAGAGTCGCTCCTCGAAGATGCCAGGCTCCTGAGGCAGCCGCCTGGATGCTCTCTTGGCGATGTCGTCCGCCTCTTGATTGGTGCCGCGTGGCACATGCTGCAGCTCCAGTCCCCAGAACTGTTTCTCCATCTTGCGAACCTCCGCGAGGTAGGCTTCCATGTGCTCGTCCTTTGGCTCGTATATCTTGTTGGAGAAGTTGACGAGGAGCTGTGAATCTCCCTTGATGATGAGGCGCTTTACCCCCAAAGCGTTTGCGGCTCTCAGGCTGGCTATCAGGCCTTCATATTCTGCTATGTTGTGGGAGACCTTTTCCCCATGCTGGAAACAGAGCTGCACAGCGTAGTAGAGCTTGTCCTGAGTAGGGGATACGAGCACTGCGCCGGCCCCCGCGCCATGTCGGGAGAATGCCTCGTCAAAGTACATGACCCAGCCATCCAGTGCTTTGCTCCCTGGAGAAAGCGACCGGTCTTCGCCTGCTTCGTGGCCAGGTGCCTCCGTCCATTCCGCCACGAAATCTGCCAATGCGACCCCCTTGATGACTCTGGTTGTGCTGAACTCTAGCTGAAATGCTTGCAGCTCGATGTTCCACTCGGCGACCCTCCCAGCTGAGTTGGGGCTCCTGAGCACCCTCTCCAGAGGGTATGCTGAGACGACCTTGATGGGATGACCCTAGAAGTAGTGCCGCAGTTTGCGTGAGGCTACCAATAGCGCGAGGAGGAGCTTTTGGGGCATGGGGTACCGCGCCCTTGCGTCCCGCAGCACCGTGCTGACGAAGTACACGGGTGCTCGACGAGAGTAGGAGTGCTGACGAGGCCCGTGCCCTCCGGAGGGTCTGATGCCTCCCGAGGCGATGGAGCCCCCAGCGCCTGGCCGCCTGGCGCGGCCTCTTCGGCTCTAGGGGCATCTTCCTGCTGAGGCTGGTCTCCGTCTGCCGGGGCCGTGACCTTCGCGAGGCCTTCTTGGTCTTGTGCTGCCGCGACCGGGGCCGTGGCCGGGCGTGGCGCAGCCTTGATCTGGCGCTCTTCCCGTACCGCCACTAGGGCTGCGCTGGCGGAGTAGGGTGTGGCGGTGAGGTAGAGCACCAGGGGCTCAAGTGGGCGTGGCGCGACCATCACAGGAAGGCTGGTAAGGTACCTCTTGAGTTCCTGGAATGCCCTGTCGGCCTCTTCAGTCCATTCAAAGGGGCCCTTCTTCTTCATCAGCTTGAAGAATGGCGTGCTCGTTCTCCCAGCTTGGAGATGAAAGCGTCCTAAGCGCAGTCCGCGCCCGGTGAGTTTTTGCATTTCTCTGAGGGTCTTTGGCGGGCTCATGTCTTCGACTGCCTTGACCTTTTCCGGGTTGGCCTCGATGCCCCTATGGGACACGAGGAAAGCCAGGAGCTTGCGCGAGGGGACTCCAAATACGCACTTCTCCGGGTTGAGCCGCAGGTCCACTTTTTCGAGGCTCGCGAAGGTTTCTTCCAAGTCCTGTATCAGGGTTTTCGCCTCCCGAGACTTCACCACAATGTCATCGACGTATGCCTCAGCATTCCTCCCGAGCTGTCGGCCCAAGGCGATGTGCATCAGCCGCTGAAAGGTCGCGCCTGCGTTGCGCAACCCAAATGGCATGCAGGTATAGCAGTACACTCCGCACGGGGTCAGGAAAGCCATTTTTTCCACGTCTTCTACCGCCATCTTGATCTGGTGATAGCCTGAGAAGGCGTCCAGGAAGCACAACAGGTCACACTCAGCGGTGGAATCGACAATCTAGTCAATGCGAGGAAGCGGAAATGGATCCTGTGGGCAGGCCTTGTTGAGGTTGGTGAAGTCGGCCTTTACGCGCTGTTTCCCCTTTCTTTGGCACGACAACTGGGTTGGCCAGCCAATCCAGGTAGAGGACCTCGCGAATAACCCCTGCTGCCTCCAGCTTGCGGGTCTCTTGGACGATAAAAGCTTGTTTCTCTGTGGACTGTCACCTCACCTTCTGCTTCACGGGGCGCACGTTGGGGCACACGTTGAGGTGATGCTCAATCACGCCCCTCGGGACCCCTGCCAACTGATCAGGCCCCCATGCGAACACCTTCTTGTTTGCGCGCAGGAACTTTACCAAGGCCTCCTCCTACTCGGGTTCGAGGTTTGCACCTATGGTGAAGGTGGCCTCAGTGGACCCGTCCTCGCTGACTGGTACCTGCTTGGTTTCCGCCTTGTTTTGAGTGAATAGCTGCTTCTTCTTGGATGGCACAGCCCCCTTGGGCTCGGGAACGTCGACGCCGGTGGGTCGTGCCGCTGCTGCCGCTTTGAAAACATGCTTGAGCGCCTGCAGCGCCTCTCCAGTATTTCCCGACATGGTAAGGATGCCGCTGCTCCCGGGCATCTTCATGAGGTTGTACGCAGGGTGAGTTGCTGCCATGAACCGAGCCAAGTCCGGGTAGCCGAGGATGGTGTTGTAGGGGAGGCCGATGGGGGTGATGTCGAAGTCGATTAGCTCCGTGCGGAAGTTGTCGCGGGTGCCGAAGGTCACCGGGAGTCGAATTTGTCCCAATGAGGCGGTGGAGCCGGCTCCGACCCCGGAAAAGGCCTGCTGGGCTGGAGCCGCTCTGGTGGCACGTGGAGGAGGCTGAAGGCCTCCACAGAAAGCATGCTGAGGCTGGCTCCGCTGTCGATGAGGGTCCTGGTGACGGCCTCCTCGCAGATGGTGGGGGTGCACAGCATCGGGAGCACACCCGATCGGCGGGGTTGGAGGGGTGATCGTCCGAGTTGAAGAGCAGGTCGGCCTCGGGCGCCACCCAGCCCGGCGGGGCTCCCTGGCGCTTGGAGGCGGCGGCGATCTGGCGGGTGAACGGCTTGACGTGGTGACTCGAAGGTGGCACCAGTGAGCCGCTTAGGAGAGCTGCGACGACCGGGGGCGCCGGCCCAGCGCGAGGGGCGAGGTAGAAGTCGCGCAGCTCCCCCCAACAGGTCTGCTGCCCGTTCCCCACCGGGCCATTGGCGGCAAGCGACGGGGAACGGCGGGGGCGTCCGCCGACGGGAGCCGTCTGGGCGACTGGAGCGGCGCGAGCGGCACGGCGCTCGGCGCGAGCTCGGCGAGCGTCGGCCATGGACACGATGGAGAATCACACGCGACCAGCGGAGGAAGGATTCCGGCGCACCCCTACCTGGCGTGCCAAATGTCGGATTTCGGGTTCCGGCAGACCCTTGAGGTTCGAACACTGGGGTGCGCGCGGAGATCTTTCCCCTACCAGCTCATGCGTGCAAGGATTGCGAGGGATCTAAACTACTAACGATGAAAAACACAGAGACACGAGGTTTATACTGGTTAGGGCCACTGTTGTGGTGTAATACCCTACTCCAATGTGTGGTGTGGTGGATTGCCTCAGGGGCTGATGATGACCAATACAAAGGGAGAACAACCTCGCGAGGGGCTGTTCTTGAGCTGGTGCGACGAACTGCTTGGGTGAGTCCAGTCGCCTCTCTCTCTCTCTCTCTCTCTCTCTCTCTCTCTCTCTCTGTGTGTGTGTGTGATCTCGATCAGATCGATCCTCCTCTCTCTGTGGTGGCTAGTCCTATTTATAGAGGGAGGCCTTGGGCCTCTTCCCAAATAATGAGCGGGAAGGGCGCCAACAATTGACCATTTTGAAGGGGAACATCTAGTACACTTATCCTGACTAAAGTTGGTCTTCGGCTGCCAAAGACTCTGACGGTGACGCCGTCCTGGGCTCCACGATGACCTCCATCCTGCCGTTCTGCTGGTCTTGGTCTTGTTGCACCGAAGCGGTAACCTTTGCCCGATGCCTTGGCCTGTGCTTGCCTCCTTTGCACCAAAGGGGAAATGAGGACACTGCGTGGGCTGGCGCCCGCCTGGCGCCCGCCCGGCCTTGATCGTCATGGCTTGCGTCACAGGGCACCCTCGCGAGGTACCCTGCCTTGATCTCTCCGCCTTCTCGCGAGCCTGCCTAATGAGGCTGCTCCTAAGGTAGGTTCCTGTCGTCCGCCCCGCGAGGCTTGGCCCCTCGTGAGGGTCTTGAGCTTGATCTCATGAAGCTGGGCCGTGCTGGGCCCCCACGTAAGCCACGTCGCAAGCCGCATGCAGGCAAGTATGGGGACCCCCGTTCCCAGAACGCCGACAATTACAAACATGGGTCTCATGACCCAACATACAGAGCATACAAGCAACAAGCACAAGCGGAAGCTTAACTTGTCTGAGTACAGACAACTACAAATGAAAAAAGGCTGAGAAGCCTGACTATCTACAAGACCCTGCCGAGAGCACAAGATCGTAGCTGAGGTAACAAGCGAAACGTCAAAGTCCATGCGGAACTACTAGTGAGACTGAAGTCTCTCTGCAAAACATAAAATAAGCAAATGTGAGTACAAATGTACCCAGCAAGACTTACATCAGAACTATCTACATATGCATCAGTATCAAAAGGGGGTGGTGGAGTTTAACTGCAGCAAGCCAGCTTTGACTCAGTGTCTATCCATAACTACAAATGCTGGTAACTCTTTTGAGGTGGCGCACATGAGTCCACTTATTCACCATATCAATACACCACTATGGATCCGCTCCCGTCTCCCTACAAGAATGCCATTCATAGCACTCACGCTTATCTTGCGCATTTTAGAGTATCCACTTTCACTTGTCTATGAACTATACAGGCAACCCAGAAGTCCTTTACCGTGGACACGGCTATTCGAATAGATCATTTATAACCCTGCAGGGGTGTACTTCTTCACACACGCTCTCGCCACTTACCACGATGTACACGTCGTGTATCTCAGCAACCTTCAAGCGGAAGCCTGGCGAGGGGTCGGCCACGACCTGACTAACCACACAAGTCTCTAGTCCAGGTTTATCACCAATTCGGGTTCCATCCACGAGGAGATCCGGCCGGGGTTTCGCTCACAGCCCCAAAGGATGTGTGCAGGGTTCCCGAGACACCAAACGGGCGCCCGGTACACCATGCCATGGTGTATCTACCGCATCATAGCCCACCCCTAGGGTCAGCGCTAAGCACGGCCCCGACACATATCCTACAAACACCAGAAACTAGTTGCAACTCCTGGACAGAGATCAAGGCGGTTAATAAGTCGAGAGGGTCCATTGGTTTCGGGCCCAACGCGTGGTAGTAGCTGTTCATGGATCAGAAACACAGAACTCAGGTCCTAAGGACGGTTTCAATGAGACAACCCACCATGTACTCCTACATGGCCTCTCACCGCTACCTTTACCAAATCATGTTCACACACTTAGCTCACACACAGTAGGACATGTTCATCACCATTCCATTTCATTCTCGATGAATCAGACCTGACTCAACTCTAAGCAGTAGCAGGCATGACAAACAAGCATGGATGAGTAGGCACATCAGGGCTCAAACAACTCCTACTCATGCTAGTGGGTTTCATCTCTTTACTGTGGCAATGACAGGTCATGCAGAGGAAAAGGGGTTCAGCTACCGCAACATGTAACAGTTGAATCAGTGTTGTCCTAATGCAGTAAAAGAGAGCAGGAGCGAGAGAGTGGGATTCTATCGGAATGAACAAGGGGGTTTTGCTTGCCTGATGGAGTGGTAGTAGGATACTGCCCTTCAGTCAGATATTCGTGGGTATCCTCGGAGGCAGAACCTACCACGAAAGACACATTGGAACACAATCATCACATGGCAATATGCAACAATATGATGCATGCTATGACATGTCAATATGGGTGTGTTTTGGCTAATGCATTCTAAAACAGGTTGGTTTGAGTCCATTTGAACCAAAGATTCAAATGAAAGCCCATGATATGAAGTCATATTAATGCATTAGCTTGTTTCACTTAAACAGCAAGGTTAAAGTGTTCTGACATGCATGAAACCATTACAGATGGAAAGATTGGATTTTTTTGATCAATTTTCATATATAAATCTTCGCATTTGGAGTTACAGTTTAATTCCTATGAATTTTTGAAGTTAATAACATTTTCTGGAATTTCGTGTATAAGAATAAATCGAGTAAATGATTTATTGTGTCAACATTGCGTCAGGGTGACGTCAGCAGTCAACGGGGATGGTCCAGGTCAAACCTGACCAGTGGGTCCCGCGTGTTAGTGTCATTAGACTAACTAATTTTAGTTAATCCTAATCCTTGGTTAATTAGCAGGGCGGACCCCGCCTGTCATAGACCCAGGGGGTCAAACTGGGGTCAACCCGGGTCAAATAAAGTCAAACCCACCGGCGTTAAGCCGCCGGCGAGGCCAGACGCGGCGGCGAGCTGCAGAAATGCTACTCAGGGTGCCATTCGCCGCGCGGTTTGCTCCTATGTGCTCCTGGAAGTGAGGCGCATCGAATGGAGGTAGCGGCTGGAGCTGGGGTGGCCTGAGTCGACGGCGGCGAGCACAAATGTGGCGGCCAGCGTTCGGGTGTTCGCGGGATCCGTGCTGCGGTGCGTAAACGAGCGCATCGAGGCGCTAGGGAGGCTCTACGCGCGGTGGTGAGCATGTTGGACGCATGCCCGGGACCAAATGGTCACCGGAGCTGTGTCGACGACGAGTGCAGGCGGCGACGCATTCGCACGAGAGGGGCACGGTGGCTACGGAGTGCAATAGATAGAACGGAGAGGGGGAGGATGATCACCAGCCCACGGTGAACACGAGGAGCGAGTCGGCGAGCTCAGGGAAGGGCTGAAGCGAGCAGGGCGGCGAGGGGGATCTCCAGCGTCCGACGGCGAGGATGAGGATGATGGCATCGCTTCGGGCATCCCGCGGGCGCGTGCTTCTTCTTGGGGCTCCGTGGCATCGAGGCGGAGCCTCTGGACTGCACGGAGAGGCGAGGGAGAGGCGATGGCCGTGGTTGTGCTCGTCGGTGGCGACGACAGTGCTCGGTGGTTGCTGCGAGAGAGCCAGAGGAGGAGAGGAGCTCGGGGAGAGAGTGAGAGGGCCTGGGGGGTGCGTG
This sequence comes from Aegilops longissima, assembly GCA_021605205.1. Lineage (NCBI taxonomy): Eukaryota > Viridiplantae > Streptophyta > Magnoliopsida > Poales > Poaceae > Aegilops > Aegilops longissima. The sequence goes on from CM038676.1 coordinate 467,358,912, forward strand.
GCGTCTCCGGGGTGACGTCGGGGAGGCGGCAACAAGCAGGAGGTGGCCAAGTGCGATGCCGACGCTCACCACCGAGCTGCTTCGTGCGCTGGCATGGGGAAGAAGACAGGCATGCCCCTGGTGGGCTGGGCCAGCCAGCTGGGCCGTCCAGGTGGGCTGCACAGGAGGTAAGCCTAGGTAGGTATCCTTTCTCTCTCTCTCTCTCTTCTTCATTTAATTCTGTTTTCTATTTTTCTGCAGCTTTGTGGCTTTACTAAAAATATCTAGGCACTTTCAAAAATCACCAAACTGCTCATGCCCACTGTTTAGGATATAAACAACATGGAACATTTCAGTTTAGGATTATTTGGACATTTAAAATAATTAGTAGCATTTAAATGCCCAAATGCAAATAGCATATAATTTAATCCAGTGACCTTAAGATGACCTAGAAAATTGTGAACCAATTTTGTCAGAGGTTCTAACCCAGGACAAAAATGATGAACATTTTAGAAGGGCATTCCAGGTTCATTGAAAAAGATTTTAGTAATCCCTAGTTAGATTAAGGGGGGGGGGTGCTGGGGTTTTTTTTTTCATCCCCATTTCATATTCATTTGAATTTAACCAAGATGCACACATGAAGCTAGCCTAGTGCATTGCCAGAAGCTAGGGATGTGACACCCTCCATGATCGAATCCCCCTCTGGCAGGGTGTCGGAAAAGGTCCCTAGATGGGATCTCAAGGGTACAGACGGTTGCGGCGGTGGAAAAGTGTTTTCGTGGATGCCTTTGTTGGTTTGGGGATATATGGGAATATATAGGTGAAAGAATTAGGTCCGGAGGTGCACGAGGGGCCCACAAGGGTGGGGGCGCGCCCTACCCCCCTGGACGCGCCCTCCGTCCTTGTGGCCACCTCGTGGCTCCTCCGACTTCATCTCCAAGTCTCCTGGTTGTCTTCTGGTCCAAGAAAAATCATCACGAAGGTTTCATTCCATTTGGTATTCGTTTTCTGCAAAACTCAAAAACAGGGAAAAAACTGGAACTGGCACTAGGCTCTAGGTTAATAGGTTAGTCCCAAAAACAATATAAAATAGCGTATTAATGCATATAAAACATCCAAGACAGATAATATAATACCATGGAACAATAAAAAATTATAGATACGTTGGAGACGTATCAGTGCCCCTTCACCTTCTGGAGACAAATGCAGCAAGAGGGGCAATGATGGCCCCGTGCTGCGTGCAAGCTTTATGTCAGCATGGGCTGTTGCCGAGCCATCGTGGGAAGTGGGGGCGCCCTGCAACCCGTCGGGCGCCACACGTCGCACCTGACCCGCAGGCGGTTGGGGCCGCGCCATTTTGCCCCTCCAACTGGCGATATCTTGCACGCCGCAGGCCCGGGGGCTACTATCAGGCCCGTGGGACTGGGGGTACCCCGGCCCGTTTGCTTATGGCCCAAGACACGGCGCATGCCGTGGGCCCGGCACAACATTGTTAAGGCTTCACGAGCAGGACCCTCGCGAGGGCCCCCGCCTCGCGAGGCGCATGTCAGCAAATGTCTTCGAGAGCTCTTCGAGGGCCTCGCGCAGGACAGCCTCCCGAGGCCCCTCGCGGGAGGATATGTCTAGGCTCACCAAGCCCCGCCTCGCGCTGCACGTGGGTGACGCAAGCCATGACGAGCGACACCAGGAGCCGTGCCAACGGGCACGGATGATGTTTTCCTCTTTCATGCTAAGGAGACGGGGCCAGCACGCGGCTTCCCAAAGTAACCCCCCACGAGTTGCCACTTTCGTTCTAGAAGACCAGGACATCAGGATCCTAAGATGGAGGCCATCGCCGAGCCCACTGGCGCGTCATGGCAGGGAGCTTTAGCAGGCGAAGACTACTTTTTGTCAGGATAAGATGTACTCCTGTTCCCCTTCGAAATTGGCCGTTGTGGGCACGCTTCCCGCCTAGTGTTTGGGGTGAAGAGGACCGAGCCAATATAAAAAGAGAGAGAGAGGGAGATCGACCCAATCGACAAGAGAGTGCAAGAGCCCACCTTTGTATTCTGATACTCAACCTCCCTCACAAGGCAATCCAACCACAAAGTAGGAGTAGGGTCTTACACTGCAAGGTGGCCTGAACCTAGGTAAACTACCGTGTTCTTTGTTGTTCTTCCTTGGCTCGAGAACGCCGGAGCTTCATCGTGGAGTAGTGAGGAGCGGGACAGGGTTACCGAGGTTCAGCGTGCACACCCCAGAGTTCGAACCTTTCCCGGGTCCCCAGAGCCCTGATTCCGATACAGCTACTATTTGTATCCTCTTGTGTTGACTTTGGATCGTGTATCTCATTACGTGTATGAGGATCTAGCATATGTGTGATTGGATCTTGTCTATTTGAGTGTTTTCTCTCGTGTTTCCCTCTCGTGTTCTTCATGGGATCCCCTCCAATCGTGAAGATCATCCCTTTAGGGTTCCACCCTACATCATCTTGGTATCATGAGCCATGGTTGATCATGAATTTGGAGTCCCTACCTTTGTTTTCTAGCCTGATTTTGCTTTGTTTTGCCCAATTTCGAAAATCCCCACAAAAATAGCATACCATTTTTTTGTGAGTTGTTGGTTTGATGATGTTTTGTTGAATATTATCCATGGATTTGCTGTGTCACAAGTGGATCTAGCTTCCCCCCACAATTTTCCCAACTTCCATCCACAAAATTCCATGAATTTTACCCTGAATTTTCTTTTTGCCACCTAGTTCATCGTGTTCATCCATGGATTCAGCGCTCCGGACATCCGGCGCCTGGCAGACAAAAACATCCACCACCACTTCCGTTTTCACCTAAATTGACCAAATTTTGACCGTGTGCCCACCAAGCCTTTTGCATACCGCCAACATTTCCGCAAACCACCACTGTTTTTCCGCAACCACCATCACTTATCCATTGTGATCATCTTGGTATCCGACAATTTTGACATGTTTGCTTTGAGAATTTGAGTCACGATTTCCGTTTCCTAACGTGTTTCGGCTACTTAGGTACGGTTCGACACTGACATCACCGCCACTCATCTTCGCCACAGATTTGTCATCGACATCAACCATTTCATCATTTTGACACCCAACCGTAAGCAAGGGACGGTAACTTCAACGACACCATTGTATATTCCCCTTGCCATTGCATTATTAACCCCCGAGCCCATTCTGCATCACTTTCCTATCGAGACTAGCCATTTGAGTATTGTCGGGCAACGCTACTTGTGCACTTTAGTGATATTCGATCCGCACCTTCCATTGCATATATACCTCATCTTGGTATCATCGTTTCATCTCTTGTGTAACAAGTTTGTTCCCGCATATACACAATTGCTATCTTGGTTCGAGCACTTTGCGAAAGTGGCCAAAGGAAAACATCAAAAGAGAGAAAAAAAACTTTTAAGCAAAAAGAGAGAACGTTTTGTCTCTGATAGGTAGTGCACAAGTTCGTATCCGCCTATTGAGTAATTGTGCTAGCGTCTCTCTAGTGTTGTGCAACACCATGAAAAAATAGTGTTGTGCAACAAGAGCATTGAACTCCGCCATCATGGTTCTTGCCGCATCCATCAACGTCCGGTTCTTCCTCTCCGCTACACCATTTTGTTGAGGGGTGTATGGTGCGGAATATTGATGCTTGATCCCCTCATCACTAAGGAACTCATCCAAGGTGTAGTTCTTGAACTCGGTGCCGTTGTCGCTTCTAATTGTCAAGATCTTTGCATTGTGTTGTCGTTGGGCTTCATTTGCAAAGTCAATGACGGTTTGTTGGGTCTCGCTCTTCCTCTTGAAGAAGTATACCCAAGTGTATCTTGAATAATCATGCACAATCACCAAGAAATACTTTCTACCCCCAAGACTATCAAAGGATGGAGGTCCAAAAATATCCAAGTGAAGGAGCTCCAAAGGCCTCTTCGAGTAGATGGTAGTAGTGGGAGGGTGAGCCTTCTCATGAAGCTTTCCTTCGATACAAGCACTGCAAGCACGATCTTTAGCAAAACTAACATTTGTTAGTCCACGGACATGGTCCCCCTTGAGAAGACTTTGCAAAGATCTCATATTGGCATTGGCTAAACGGCGATGCCAAAGCCATCCCACGTCAACTTTAGCCATTAGACATGTCGCGGTCTTAGTGGGTCGCTCCGAAAAGTTAATCACATAGAGACCGTTCTCGACATGCCCAACAAAGGCTACTTTAAGAGTCTTGCTCCACAAGGGGGCCACGGTATCAATATCAAAGAAAGTGGCAAAGCCCATGAGTGCAAGTTGACGAACGAAAAGTAAATTGTATGCAAGGGAGTCAACAAGCATGACCTTATTGATCGTGAGATCATGAGAAATGACAACCTTGCCAAGCCCCAATACCTTAGAAGACGAGGCATCACCCCACTCGACATTGGTGGGCATAGATGGAATCTTGTGAACGTCCACCACCAAGTCCTTGCTTCCGGTCATATGATTAGTGGCTCCACTATCGAGCAACCATGATCCCCCACCGCAAGCAAACACCTACAAGAGATCAATGCTTGGTTTTAGGTACCCATTTTGTAATGGGTCCTTTGATGTTAGTGACAAGGGTCTTAGGAACCCAAATAGACCATTCAATGTACTCATAAGGAGAACCAACAAATTTGGTGTAAACATGCCCATCATTAGCACGACACAACACATAAGAAGGGTTAAAGTCGCCGGCTTTGTTAGAAGGGGTGGCATTGCCCTTCTTGACACCACCACCCTTCACATTGTTCTTCTTCTCCTTGGATGCACCCTCTCCCTCCTTCACAAAGGTTTGCTTGAGAGGGGGAGGTTGTTTGGTCTTGTCATTCTTCTTCTTGTTCTTGGGTGCGAACCCAATCCCCTCCTTGGCCACAACTTCCTTTTGAATTCTCAAAAGGTCATTGAGGTTCTTCTCACCTTGTATGCACGACATAAGGCCTTTCTCAAGTTGCTCCTTCAACTTAGCATTCTCCTCAACAAGATGCACATGCTCACAACAAGGGTTAGTAGCATTTTCATTATCAATTAAAACCATATGAGGAAAAGTGGCTTTCTCCTTGGTTAGCTTCACTTGGAGTTGATCATGAGACTCCTTGAGGCTAGCATGAACACCTTTGAAGACCTTGTGAGCCTTGTCAAGTATATCAAACTCCTCCTTGAGTCTAGCAAGATCAACCCCAAGTTTGGCCTTCTCGGAATTTAGCGCACGAGATACAACAAGAGTATGATCAAGATCTTTCTTTAATTTAGCATGATCATCCTTGTATGACTCCTCAAGAGCCAAACGATGACCACGCTCTTCCTCAAGACCGTTAGAGAGATCCGATATATCATAGGCATAGTCACGACTATGCCCCTCCATCCTAGAGATGGTCTCTTCGTGAGCCTCAATCATGTCATTGGCTTCACCAAGTTGTTCGAAGAGAGCAACGAAGTGCTTCTTGGATTTATGCTTGAGTTTTCTCATAAAAGACTCAAACTCATTCTCCTCCACATTAGACCCCTCATGTTCATCAATGCAATCCGTCAAAGAGGGATTATTAATGATGGTAGTTTTGATGTTGGGGGTTACCTTGTTGGTGGCTTTAGCCATGAGGCACCTGGCGGTGATGTTCTCATTGGGTGAGTCAAAGAGATACACCCGTGGAGTTGTTGCAATGGCAACGGAGGCCATGGCAACCGACCCACCATCTTCATCATCATCATCATCATCCTCATTGTACTCTTCTTGTACCACCAACGCCTTGGGAGGAGTCTTCTTGGTGAAGTTGCTCTTGTTAGGGAAAGACTTGGCCTTGTCCTTTCGGATGAGCTTGCCACCATTGTCTTCCCTCTTCCCATAAGGTCATTCCGCAACAAAATGGCTTACATTGCCACAATTATAGCATGTCCTCACATGTTGCTTAACCTTCGCGCCATTTGAGTTGTTCTTGTTGAAGTTGGGCCTTGAGTTCTTCTTGCTCCAAAATTGCCTTGAAGCAAGAGCCATGTGTTCATGATAGGCATACTTGGTATCTTCGGGCTTGCTCTCCTCTTCTTCCTCTTCGTCCTCTTCTTCCACACTAACCTTGGCTTTTAAAGCAAGGTTGGCTTCTTTGCTCTTTGAGAACGTAGCACCGCATTGTCGGAGGTCTTGTCCAAGATGCTCATAGCCACAAACTCATCCAGCACTTCACTTGAGGACAAGGTGTGGAAGTCCGGCCTTTGACGAATGACGGAGGACATGGCCTTGTGGTAAGGCATTATTGCCTTTAGAAATTTGCACTTGATCCAGTTGTCATCCATGTCCTTGCTCCCATGATCTCGGAGTGAGACTGCGAGTTTGGTCACTCTCCGATAAAGCTCACGAGGTTCTTCATCTTCTTTCATTGCAAACTCATCGGCTTCATCTTGCTCCACTTCATAGTTGGAGCGTTGAATGCTTGCGCTTCCCCTGTAGAGGGAAACAACTTGGTGACAAGCATCTTTGTCCATGGCGTAGGGCCGGAGGTGAGGAAGATCTTCGGGTGGAATTGCATCTTGGATGATGAAGAGAGCATTCTCATTGAATTGATTGTCCGCGACTTCTCTAGGAGTGAAGTTGCTTCGGTCATGCGGATGGAAACCTTCTTCAATGATTCTCCAAAGATTAGTATTCACATGATTTAAATGACGCTTAGACTGATAGACCCAAGAATCAAAGTCCTCATTTCTTACAATCTTAGGGGGAAGGACCGACATGATTCAAATGAGTGGAAGGAATTGGTCCACCATAAATAAGTGGAGGTTCCTGCTACGTCTTGAGCTTGCGTTGGTTTTCCCCGAAGAGGAGAGGATGATGCAGCAGAGTAGCGTAAGTATTTCCCTCAGTTTTTGAGAACCAAGGTATCAATCCAGTAGGAGGCCACGCACAAGTCCCTCGTACCTGCACAAAACGATAGCTACTCGCAACCAACACGATTAGGGGTTGTCAATCCCTTCACGGTCACTTACGAGAGTGAGATCTGATAGAGATAATATTTTTGGTATTTTTGGTATATACATGCAAAGTGAAAAGTAAAAGGCAAAGTAAAAACAAAGCAAGTATAAAAGTGGTGGAGATTGATATGATGAGAATAGACCCGGGAGCCATAGGTTTCACTAGTGGCTTCTCTCAAGAGCATAAGTATTCTACGGTGGGTGAACAAATTACTGTTGAGCAATTGACAGAATTGAGCATAGTTATGAGTATATCTAGGTATGATCATGTATATAGGCATCACGTCTGAGACAAGTAGGCCGAAACGATTCTGCATCTACTACTATTACTCCACTCATCGACTACTATCCAGCATGCATCTAGAGTATTAAGTTAAAAACAGAGTAGCGCCTTAAGTAAGATGACATGATGTAGAGGAATAAATTCATGCAATATGATAAATACCCCATCTTGTTATCCTCGATGGCAACAATACAATACGTGCCTTGCAACCCTTTCTGTCACTGGGTAAGGACACCACAAGATTGAACTCAAAGCCATGCACTTCTCCCATTGAAAGAACTACCAATCTAGTTGGCCAAACAAATCGGATAATTCGAAGAGACTTGCAAAGATAAATCAATCATACATAAAAGAATTCAGAGAAGATTCAAATATTATTCATAGATAAGCTCGATCATAAACCCACAATTCATCGGTCTCAACAAACACACCGCAAAAAGAAAATTACATCGAATAGATCTCCACGAGAGAGGGGGAGAACATTGTATTGAGATCCAAAAAGAGAGAAGAAGCCATCTAGCTACTAGCTATGGACCCGAAGGTCTGAAATAAACTACTCACACTTCATCGGAGAGGCTATGGTGTTGATGTAGAAGCCCTCCGTGGTGGATGCCCCCTCCGGCGGATCTCCGGAACAGGCCCCAAGATGGGATCTCATGGATACAGGAAGTTGCGGTGGTGGAATTAGGTTTTTGGCTCCTGTTCTGATCGTTTGGGGGTACGTAGGTATATATAGGAGGAAGGAGTACGTTGGTGGAGCAACAGGGGGCCCACGAGGCAGGGGGCGCGCCCTAGGGGGGGGCACCCTCGTGACTGAAGGAAATATGCCCTAGAGGCAATAATAAATGTTATTATTTATTTCCTTATATCATGATAAATGTTTATTATTCATGCTAGAATTGTATTAACCGGAAACATAATACATGTGTGAATACATAAACCTACAGAGTGTCACTAGTATGCCTCTACTTGACTAGCTCGTTAATCAAAGATGGTTATGTTTCCTAACCATGGACAAGGAGTTGTTATTTGATTAACGGGATCACATCATTGGTTGAATGATCTGATTGACATGACCCATTCCATTAGCATAGCACCTGATCGTATAGTTTGTTGCTAGTGCTTTTCTTCATGACTTATACATGTTCCTATAACTATGAGATTATGCAACTCCCGTTTGCCCGAGGAACACTTTGGGTGCTACCAAACGTCACAACGAATCGGGTGATTATAAAGGTACATTACAGGTGTCTCCGAAGGTACATGTTGGGTTGGCATATTTGAGATTAGGATTTGTCACTCCGATTGTCTGGAGAGGTATCTCTGGCCCTCTCGATAATGCACATCACATAAGCCTTGCAAGCATTGCAACTAAATGTGTTAGTTGTGAGATGATGTATTACGGAACGAGAAAAGAGACTTGCCAGTAACAAGATTGAACTAGGTATTGGATACCGACGATCGAATCTCGGGTAAGTAACATACCGTTGACAAAGGGAACAACGTATGTTGTTATGCGGTCTGACCGATAAAGATCTTCGTAGAATATGTAGGAGCCAATATGGGCATCCAGGTCCCGCTATTGGTTATTGACCAGAGAGGTGTCTCGGTCATGTCTACATAGTTCTCGAACCCGTAGGGTCCGCACGCTTAACGTTTCGATGATGCTTATTATGAGTTTATATGATATTGATGTACCAAGGTTGTTGAGTCCCGGATGAGATCACGGACATGACGAGGAGTCTCGAAATGGTCGAGACATAAAGATTGATATATTGGAAGCCTATGTTTGACTCGGAATCACTCCGGGTGAAATTGGGAATTTTACGAGTACCGGGGTTACGGAACCTCCGGGGGTCAATGGGCCTTGATGGGCCTTAGTGGAAAGGAGGAAAGGGGCCCAAGTGCTGGCAGACCTTCCCCTTCCCTAGTCCTATTAGGACTAGGAGAAGTGGGGGGGCGCCCCCTCTCTCCCTTCCCACTTGGCCAATCCTAGTTGGACTAGGATTGGGGGGGAGGAATCCTACTCCCGGTGGGAGTAGGACTCCCAGGCGCAGCCATAGGTGGCCGGCCAGCCCCTCCCCTTCCCTCCTTTATATACAGGGGCAGAGGGCACCCCATGACACACAAGTTGATCTACGGATCTTTCCTTAGCCGTGTCGGTGCCCCTTCCACCATATTCCACCTCGGTCATATCGTCGCGAGCTTAGGTGAAGCCCTGCGGGAGAAGTCATATCGTCATGGAGCTTAAGCGAAGCCCTGCGTCGATGGAGCATCATCATCGCCACCACGCCGTCGTCTTGACGGAACTCATCCCGACACTTTGCTGGATCGAGTCCGGGATCGCCATCGAGCTGAACGTGTGCGAACTCGGAGGTACCGTGACGCTCGGTGCTTGGATCGGTCGGGTCGTGAAGACGTGCGACTACATCAACCGTTGTTATAACGCTTCGCTTTCGGTCTCACGAGGGTACGTGGGCGGACACTCTTCCTCTCGTTGCTATGCCATCACCATGGTCTTGCGTGATCGTAGGAAATTTTTGAAATTACTCGCTCCCCAACAAAGGGCATCGAGCCTGGTTTTATGCGTTGATGTCATATGCACGAGTAGAACACAAGTGAGTTGTGGGCGATACAAGTCATACTACCTACCAGCATGTCATACTTTGGTTCAGCGGTATTGTGAGATGAAGCGGCCCGACCGACATTACGCGTGACGCTTACGCGAGACTGGTTTCACCGCTGTGAGCACTCGTTGCTTAAAGGTGACCGGGGTGTCTGTCTCTCTCACTTTAGTTGAACTGAGTGTAGCTACGCCCGTCCTTGAGAAGGTTAAAACGGAGTCTATTTGACGAAGTATCGTTGTGGTTTTGATGCGTAGGTAAGAACGGTTCTTGCTCAGCCCGTAGCAGCCACGTAAAACTTGCAACAACAAAGTAGAGGACGCCTAACTTGTTTTGCAGGGCATGTTGTGATGTGATATGGTCAAGACGTGATGCTATATTTCATTGTATGAGATGATCATGTTTTGTAACCGAAGTTATCGGCAATGGCGAGAGCCATATGGTTGTCGCTTATTGTATGAAATGCAACGCCATGTAATTGCTTTACTTTATCACTAAGCGATGGCGATAGTCGAGAAGCAATAGTTGGCGAGACGACAACGATGCTACGATGGAGATCAAGGTGTCGCGCCGGTGACGATGGTGATCATGACGGTGCTTGGAGATGGAGATCACAAAGCACAAGATGATGATGGCCATATCATATCACTTATATTGATTGCATGTGATGTTAATCCTTTATGCATCTTATTTTGCTTTGATTGACGGTAGCATTATAAGATGATCCTTACTAAATTATCAAGAAGTGTTCTCCCGAGTATGCACCGCTATGAAAGTTCTTCGTCTTTGACACCACGTGATGATCGGGTGTGATAGGCTCTACGTTCAAATACAACGGGTGCAAAACAGTTGCACACGCGAATACTCAGGTTATACTTGACGAGCTATGCATATAAGATATGACCTCGAACACGGAGACCGAAGGTCGAGCGTGAATCATATAGTAGATATGATCAACATATTGATGTTCACCATTGAAACTACTCCATCACACGTGATGATCGGTCATGGTGTAGTTGATATGGATCACGCAATCACTTAGAGAATTGGAGGGATATTTTTCTAAGTGGGAGTTCTTAAGTAATATGATTAATTGAACTTAAATTTATCATGAACTTAGTCCTGGTAGTATTTTGCAAATAATGTTGTAGATCAATAGCTCGCGTTGTTGCTTCCCTATGTTTTTATATGTGTTCCTGGAGAAAATTGTATTGAAAGATGTTAGTAGCAATGATGCGGATTGGATCCGTGATCTGAGGTTTATCCTCATTGCTGCGCAAAAGAATAATGTCCTTAATGCACCGCTAGGTGACAGACCTATTGCAGGAGCAGATGCGGGCGTTATGAACGCTTGGCTAGCTCAATATGATGACTACTTGATAGTTTAGTGCACCATGCTTAACGGCTTAGAATCGGGACTTCAAAGACGTTTTGAACGTCATGGACCATATGAGATGTTCCAGGAATTGAAGTTAAATATTTCAAGCAAATACCGAGTTGAGAGATATGAAGTCTCCAACAAGTTCTATAGCTAAAAGATGGAGGAGAATCGCTCAACTAGTGAGCATGTGCTCAGATTGTCCGAGCACTTCAATCGCTTGAATCAAGTGGGAGTTAATCTTCCGGATAAGATAGTGATTGACAGAATTCTCTAGTCACCATCACTAAGTTAGTAGAACTTCGTGATGAACTATAGTATGCAAGGGATGACGAAAAAGATTCTCGAGCTCTTCGCGATGCTAAAATCGGCGAAGGTAGAAATCAAGAAAAACATCAAGTGTTGATGGTTGACAAGACCACTAGTCTCAAGGAAAAGGGCAAAAGGAAGAAGGGGAACTTCAAGAAGAACGGCAAGCAAGTTGCTGCTCGAGTAAAGAAGCCCAAGTCTGGATCTAAGCCTGAGACTAAGTGCTTTTGCTACAATAGAACTGGTCACTGGAAGCGGAACTACCCCAAGTATTTGGCGGATAAGAAGGTTGGCAAAAGTGAACAAAGGTATATTTGATATACAGATTATTGATGTGTATTTTACTAGTGTTCGTAGCAACCCCTCGGTATTTGATACTGGTTCAGTTGCTAAGAGTAGTAACTTGAAACAGGAGTTGCGTAATGAATGAAACTAGTTGAAAGGAAGTGACGATGAGCGTTGGAAGTAGTTCCAAGATTGATATGATCATCATCGCACACTCCCTATACTTTCGATTAGTGTTAAACCTAAATAAATGTTATTTGGCGTTTGCGTTGAGCATGAATATGATTTGATCATGTTTATTGCAATACGGTTATTCATTTAAGTAAGAGAATAAATTGTTGTTCATTTACATGAATAAAACCTTATATGGTTACACACCCAATGAAAATGGTTCGTTGGATCTCGATCGTAGTGATACACATAATATTGATGCCAAAAGATGCAAAGTTAATAATGATGGTGCAACTTATTTGTGGCAATCGCCGTTTAGGTCATATTGGTGTAAAGCGCATGAAAAACTCCATGCTGATGGGATTTTGGAATCACTTGATTATGAATCACTTGATGCTTAAGAACCATGCCTTATGGGCAAGATGACAAAAGACTCGCTTCTCGGAACAATGGAGCGAGCAAATGACTTATTGGAAATAATACATACTGATGTATGCGGTCCGATGAGTGTTAAAGCTCACGGCAAGTATCGTTATTTTCGACCTTCACAGATGATTTGAGCAGATATGGGTATATCTACTTGATAAAACACAAGTCTGAAACATTTGAAAAGTTCAAAGAATTTCAGAGTGAAGTGAAGAATCATCGTAACAGAAAATAAAAGTTTCTACGATATGATCGCAGAGGAAAAATATTTGAGTTACGAGTTTGGCCTTCAGTTAAAACAATGTGAAATAGTTTCACTATTCACGCCACCGAACACCACAAGATAATGGTGTGTCGAACGTCAGAATCGCACTTTATTGGATATGGTGCGATTTATGATGTATCTTACCGATTTACCACTATCGTTTTGGGGTTATGCATTAGAGACAGCTGCATTCACGTTTAATAGGGCACCATCTAAATCCGTTGAGATGACACCGTATGAACTATGGTTTAGCAGTAAACCTAAGCTGTCGTTTCTTAAAGTTTGGAGTTGTGATGCTTATATGAAAAAGTTTTCACCGATAAGCTCTAACCCAAATCGGAGAAGTGCGTCTTCATAAGAATACCCAAAGGTGACTATTGGGTACACCTTCTATCACAGATCCGAAGGCAAGTTTTTTCGTTGCTAAGATGGATCCTTTCTAGAGAAGAAGTTTCTCTCGAAAGAAGTGAGTGGGAGGAAAGTAAAGAGCTTGATAAGGTAATTTGTACCTTCTCCCGAATTGGAAAGTAGTTCATCACAGAAATCAGTTCCAGTGATTCCTACACCAATTAGTGAGGAAGTTAATGATGATGATCATGAAACTTCAGATCAAGTTGCTACCAAACCTCGTAGGTCTTCCAGAGTAAGATCCGCACCAGAGTGGTACGGTAATCCTATTCTAGAAGTCATGTTACTAGACCATGATGAACCTACGAACTATGAGGAAGCGATGATGAGCCCAGATTCCGCGAAATGGTTTGAGACCATGAAATCTGAGATAGGATCCATGTATGAGAACAAAGTATGGACTTTGATTGACTTGCTCGATGATCAGCAAGCCATGTTAAATAAATGGATCTTCAAGAGGAAGACGGACACTGATAGTAGTGTTACTATCTACAAAGCTCGACTTGTCACAAAAAGGTTTTTCGACAAGTTCAAGGAGTTGACTACAAATGAGATTTTCTCAACTGTAGCGATGCTTAAGTCTGTCCGAATCATGTTAGCAATTGCCACATTTTATGAAATCTGGCAAATGGATGTCAAAACTACGTTCTTTAATGGATTTATTAAAGAAGAGTTGTATATGATGCAATCCGAAGGTTTTGTCAATCCTAAAGGAGCTAACAAAATGTGCAAGCTCCAAATGATCCATCTATGGACTGGTGCAAGCATCTCGAGTTGGAATAAACGCTTTGATAGTGTGATCAAAGCATATGGTTTTATATAGACTTTTGGAGAAGCCTGTATTTACAAGAAAGTGAGTGGGAGCACTACAACATTTCTGATAAGTATGACATATTGTTAATCGGAAATAATGTAGAATTATTCTGCAAAGCATAAAGGAGTATTTGAAAGGAGTTTCTCAAAGAAGGACCTCAGTGAAGCTGCTTACATATTGAGCATCAAGATCTATAGAGATAGATCAAGACGCTTGATAAGTTTTTCAATAAGTACATACCTTGTCAAGATTTTGAAGTAGTTCAAAATGGAACAGCCAAAGAAAGAGTTCTTGCCTGTGTTACAAGGTGTGAGATTGAGTAAGACTCAAAATCCGACCACGGCAGAAGATAGAAAGAGAATGAAAGTCATTCCTATGCATCAGCCATAGGTTCTATAAAGTATGTCATGTTGTGTACTGATCTATTGCATACCCTACCACTATGCTTGGCAAGGAGTGCAATAGTGATCTAGGAGTAGATCAATGGACAGCGGTCAAAATTATCCTTAGTAGAATAAGGATATGTTTCTCGATTATGGAAGTGACAAAAGGTTCGTAAGTAAAGGGTTACGTCGATGCAAGTTTTGACACCGATCTGGATGACTCTAAGTCACGATCTAGATACATATTGAAAGTGGGAGCAATTAGCTAGAGTAGCTCCGTGCGAGCATTGTAGACATAGAGATTTGCAAAATACTTACGGCTCTGAATGTGACAGACCGTTGACTAAAATTATCTCACAAGCAAAACATGATCACACCTTAGTACTCTTTGGGTGTTAATCACATGGCGATGTGAACTAGATTACTGACTCTAGTAAACCCTTTGGGTGTTGGTCACATGTCGATGTGAACTATGGGTGTTAACCACATATAGATGTGAACTATTGATGTTGAATCACATGGCGATGTGAACTAGATTATTGACTCTAGTGCAAGTGGGAGATCAAGGAAATATGCCCTAGAGGCAATAATAAATGTTATTATTTATTTCCTTATATCATGATAAATGTTTATTATTCATGCTAGAATTGTATTAACCGGAAACATAATACATGTGTGAATACATAAACCTACAGAGTGTCACTAGTATGCCTCTACTTGACTAGCTCGTTAATCAAAGATGGTTATGTTTCCTAACCATGGACAAGGAGTTGTTATTTGATTAACGGGATCACATCATTGGTTGAATGATCTGATTGACATGACCCATTCCATTAGCATAGCACCTGATCGTATAGTTTGTTGCTAGTGCTTTTCTTCATGACTTATACATGTTCCTATAACTATGAGATTATGCAACTCCCGTTTGCCGAGGAACACTTTGGGTGCTACCAAACGGCACAACGAATCGGGTGATTATAAAGGTACATTACAGGTGTCTCCGAAGGTACATGTTGGGTTGGCATATTTCGAGATTAGGATTTGTCACTCCGATTGTCGGAGAGGTATCTCTGGGCCCTCTCGATAATGCACATCACATAAGCCTTGCAAGCATTGCAACTAAATGTGTTAGTTGTGAGATGATGTATTACGGAACGAGAAAAGAGACTTGCCAGTAACAAGATTGAACTAGGTATTGGATACCGACGATCGAATCTCGGGTAAGTAACATACCGTTGACAAAGGGAACAACGTATGTTGTTATGCGGTCTGACCGATAAAGATCTTCGTAGAATATGTAGGAGCCAATATGGGCATCCAGGTCCCGCTATTGGTTATTGACCAGAGAGGTGTCTCGGTCATGTCTACATAGTTCTCGAACCCGTAGGGTCCGCACGCTAACGTTTCGGCGATTATTATGAGTTTATATGATATTGATGTACCAAGGTTGTTCGAGTCCCGGATGAGATCACGGACATGACGAGGAGTCTCGAAATGGTCGAGACATAAAGATTGATATATTGGAAGCCTATGTTTGGACTCGGAATCACTCCGGGTGAAATTGGGAATTTTACTGAGTACCGGGGTTACTGGAACCTCCGGGGTCAATGGGCCTTGATGGGCCTTAGTGGAAAGGAGGAAAGGGGCCCAAGTGCTGGCAGCACCTTCCCCTTCCCTAGTCCTATTAGGACTAGGAGAAGTGGGGCGCCTCTCTCCCTTCCCACTTGGCCAATCCTAGTTGGACTAGGATTGGGGGAGGAATCCTACTCCGGTGGGAGTAGGACTCCCAGCGCAGCCATAGGTGGCCGGCCAGCCCCTCCCTTCCCTCCTTTATATACAGGGGGAGAGGCACCCCATGACACACAAGTTGATCTACGGATCTTTCCTTAGCCGTGCGGTGCCCCTTCCACCATATTCCACCTCGGTCATATCGTCATGAGCTTAGGTGAAGCCCCATGCGGGAGAAGTCATATCGTCATGAGCTTAGGCGAAGCCCTCGTCGGTGGAGCATCATCATCGTCACCACGCCGTCGTCTTGACGGAACTCATCCCGACACTTTGCTGGATCGGAGTCCGGGATCGCCATCGAGCTGAACGTGTGCGTAACTCGGAGGTACCGTGACGTTCGGTGCTTGGATCGGTCGGGTCGTGAAGACGTCGACTACATCAACAGCGTTGTTATAACGCTTCGCTTTCGGTCTCACGAGGGTACGTGGACGGACACTCTTCCCTCTCGTTGCTATGCCATCACCATGGTCTTGCGTGATCGTAGGAAAATTTTTGAAATTACTACGTTCCCCAACAGTGACCGCCTCTGTTACTTCTTGGAGTAGGGTCCAAGTCTCCTGGTTCACGTTCGGTGAGAAAATCACGTTTCCGAAGGTTTCATTCCGTTTGGACTCCGTTAGATATTCCGTTTCTTCGAAACACTGAAAAAGGCAAAAACCAGCAATTCTGGGCTGGGCCTCCGGTTAATAGGTAAGTCCCAAAAGTAATATAAAAATGGAAAATAAAGCCCAATATAGTCCAAAACAATAGATAAAGTAGCATGGAGCAATCAAAAATTATAGATACGTTGGAGACGTATCAGGCATCCCCAAGCTTAATTCCTGCTCGTCCTCGAGTAGGTAAATGATAAAAGAGAATTTTGATGCGGAGTGATACTTTGGCATAATTTCAATGTAAATCTTCTTAATCATGGTATGAATATTCAGATCCGAAAGATTCAAGACAAAAGTTCATATTAACATAAAAATAATAATACTTCAAGCATACTAACTAAGCAATTATGTCTTCTCAAAATAACATGGCCAAAGAAAGTTATCCCTACAAAATCATATAGTCCGGCTATGCTCCATCTTCCCACACAAAATATTTAAATCATGCACAACCCGATGACAAGCCAAGCAATTGTTTCATACTTTAACATTTTCAAAACTTTTTCAATCTTCACGCAATACATGAGCGTGAGCCATGGATATAGCACTATATGTGGAATAGAATGGTGGTTGTGGAGAAGACAAAAGGAGGGAAGATAGTCTCACATCAACTAGGCGTATCAACGGGCTATGGAGATGCCCATCAATAGATATCAATGTGAGTGAGTAGGGATTGCCATGCAACGGATGCAGTAGAGCTATAAATATATGAAAGCTCAACAAAAGAAACTAAGTGGGTGTGCATCCAACTCGCTTGCTCACGAAGACCTAGGGCATTTGAGGAAGCCCATCATTGGAATATACAAGCCAAGTTCTATAATGAAAAATTCCCACTAGTATATGAAAGTCACAAAATGATAGACTCTCTATCATGAAGACCATGGTGCTACTTTGAAACACAAGTGTGGTAAAAGGATAGTATCATTATCCCTTCTCTATTTTTCTCTCATTTTTTTATTTGGGCCTTTTATCTTCTTTTTTTCATGGCCTCTTTTTTTCCGTCCGGAGTCTCATCCCGACTTGTGGGGGAATCATAGTCTCCATCATCATTTCCTCACTTGGGACAATGCTCTAATAATGATGATCATCACACTTATATTTTTCTTACAACTCAACAATTACAACTCGATACTTAGAACAAAATATGACTCTATATGAATGCCTCCGGCGGTGTACCAGGATATGCAATGAAACATGAGTGACATGTATGAAAGAATTATGAACGGTGGATTTACCACAAATACGATGTCAACTACATGATCATGCTAGCAATATGACAACGATGGAGCGTGTCATAATAAACGGAACGGTGGAAAGTTGCATGGCAATATATCTCGGAATGGCTATGGAAATGCCATGATAGGTAGGTATGGTGGCTGTTTTGAGGAAGATATATGGTGGGTGTATGATACCGGCGAAAGGTGCGCGGTATTAGAGAGGCTAGCAATGGTGGAAGGATGGGAAAAAGTGCGTATAATCCATGGACTCAACATTAGTCATAAAGAACACATATACTTATTTCAAAAATCTAGAAGTTATCAAAGCAAAGTATTACGTGCATGCTCCTAGGGGGGATTGGTAGGAAAAGACCATCGCTCGTCCCCGACCGCCACTCATAAGGAGGACAATCAATAAATAAATCATGCTCCGAGTTCATCACATAACGGTTCACCATACGTGCATGCTACGGGAATCACAAACTTTAACACAAGTATTATTTAAATTCACAACTACTCAACTAGCATGACTCTAATATCACCATCTTCATATCTCAAAACAATTATCAAGCATCAAACTTATCTTAGTATTCAACGCACTCAAAAGAAAGTTTCACATATCTTGAATACCAAGTATATTAACATTAAGCAAATTAGCATGCTATTAACGACTCTCAAAATAATCTAAGTGAAGCATGAGAGATCAAGTTTATTTAAAACAAATCCACCACCGTGCTCTAAAAGATATAAGTGAAGCACTAGAGCAAAAATTATCGCGCTCAAAAGATATAAGTGAAGCACTATGAGCAAAACTATCAAGCTCAAAAGATATAAGTGAAGCACATAGAGTATTCTATCAAATTCCAATTTATGTATGGCTCTCTCAAAAGGTGTGTACAACAAGGATGATTGTGGTAAACTAACAAGCAAATACGCAAATAATACAAGACGCTCCAAGCAAAACACATATCATGTGGTGAATAAAAATATAGCTCCAAGTAAATTACCGATGGAAGTGGACGAAAGAGGGGATGCCTTCCGGGGCATCCCCAAGCTTTGAATTTTTGGTGTAATTGGATTATCTTGGGGGTGCCATGGGCATCCCCAAGCTTAGGCTCTTGCCACTCCTTGTTCCATAATCCATCAAAAGAATTCACACAAAACTTGAAAACTTCACAACACAAAACTCAATAGAAAATCTCGTGAGCTCCGTTAGAGAAAGAAAACAAAAGACTACTTTAAGGTACTGTAATGAACTCATTCTTTATTTATATTGGTGTTAAACCTACTGTATTCCAACTTCTCTATGGATCATAAACTATTTTACTAGCCATAGATTCATCAAAATAAGCAAACAACACACGCAAAACAGAATCTGTCAAAAACAGAACAGTCTGTAGTAATATGTAACTAACGCAAAATTCTGGAACTCAAAAACTTCTACCAAAATTAGAAGACCTGGAAAATTAGTTTATTGATCAGCAGCAAATGGAATCAATATTTTATCACGTTCTGGTGAGTTTTAACAATTCGGGCACTGAGCGCAAAGTTTCTGGAAATTACAGCAAGATCAAATAACTATCATCCAAGAAGATCCAATAGGTTTAACTTGGCACAAACACTAATTAAAAGATAAAACCACATCTAATCAGAGGCTAGATGGATTATTTATTCCTAAACATAATAAAAAACAAAAAACATAAAATAAAATTGGGTTGCCTCCCAACAAGCGCTATCGTTTAACGCCCCTAGCTAGGCATAAAAGCAAGGATAGATCTAAGTATTGCCATCTTTGGTAGGCAATCCATAAGTGGCTCTCATGATAGATTCATATGGTAATTTTATTTTCTTTCTAGGAAAATGTTCCATGCCTTTCTTTAATGGAAATTGTAATCTAATATTTCCTTCCTTCATATCAATAATTGCACCAATCGTTCTAAGGAAAGGTCTACCAAGAGTAATATGACATGAAGGATTGCAATCTATATCAAGAACGGTAAAATCTACGGGCACATAATTCCTATTTGCAACAATAAGAACATCATTAATTCTTCCCATAGGCTTTTTAATAGTGGAATCCGCAAGATGCAAGTTTAGAGAGCAATCATCAAAATCACGGAAATCTAGCAAATCACACAAAGTTTTGGGAATAGTAGAGACATTAGCACCCAAATCACACAAAGCATTAAACTCATGATTTCTAATTTTAATTTTGATAGTATGTTTCCACTCATCATAGAGTTTCCTAGGGATAGAAACTTTCAACTCAAGTTTTTCTTCATAAGATTGCATCAAGGCATCAACAATGTGTTCGGTAAAGGCCTTATTTTGACTATAAGCATGAGGAGAATTTAGCACGGATTGCAACAAGGAAATACAATAAATTTAAGAGAAATTTTCATAATTAAATTCCTTGAGATCCAATATAGTGGGTTTATCAACATCTAGATTTTTATTTCTTTCAATCCCACTTTTATCAATTTCATCATCAAGATCTGAAAACACCGAATTCTTAGAACGCCTTCTAGGTAAAGGAAGATCATATTCAGTTTCATCAAGATTCATATTGCAAAACAAAGATTTAATAGGGGACGCATCAATAACTTTTAGATCTTCATCTTGATTTTCATAGGAATTAGAAGAACACTCTTTAATAAAGGCATCTATGGAAGCACGCATCCTGGCGGTTCTTTCTTTGCACTCATCAATGGAAATTCTCATAGCTTTGAGAGACTCATTGATATCATGCTTAGGAGGAATAGATCTAAGCTTTAAAGAATCAACCTCAAGAGAAATTATATCAATGTTCCTAGCCAAATCATCAACTTTAAGCAATTTCTCTTCAAGCAAAGCATTAAAATTCTTTTGTGAATTCATAAACTCAAATTCAGAGGGAATCTTATTAAAATTTCCATAAGAGTTGTTGTAGGAATTTCCATAATTATTAGAAGGATTACTAGGATAAGGCCTAGGATTAAAATTCCCTCTATACGCGTTATTACCAAAATTATTCCTACCAACAAAATTCACATCCATAGATTCATTATTATTCTCAATCAAAGTAGACAAAGGCATATCATTAGGATCAGAAGAAACACTCTTAGTAGCAAATAATTTCATAAGTTCATCCATCTTTCCACTCAAAACATTAATTTTTTCTATCGCATGCACTTTTTATTAGTAGATCTTTCAAGTGCCATTGAGAATAATTAACCATAATATTATCTAGGAGTTTGGTAGCATCTCCTAAAGTGATTTCCATAAAAGTGCCTACATGCGGCGAATCTAAAAGATTTCTAGAAGCAAAATTCAATCCGGCATAAATTTTTTGTATAATCATCCACAAGTTCAAACCATGAGTAGGACAATTACGTATCATTAATTTCATTCTCTCCCAAGCTTGTGCAACATGTTCATGATCAAGTTGCTTAAAATTCATAATATCATTCCTAAGAGAGATAATCTTAGCGGGAGGAAAATACTTAGAGATAAAAGCATCTTTGCACTTGTTCCAAGAATCAATACTATTTTTAGGCAAAGATGAAAACCACGCTTTATCATGATCTCTAAGCGAAAAAGGAAATAGCTTCAATTTAACGACATCATTATCGACATCTTTTTTCTTTTGCATATCACATAAATCAACGAAGCTATTCAGATGAGTAGCGGCATCTTCACTAGGAAGGCCGGCAAATTGATCTTTCATAACAAGATTCAACAAAGCAGTATTGATTTCACAAGATTCAGATTGGCAAGAGGAGCAATCGGTGCTAAGGAAATCATTATTATTGGTATTGGTGAAGTCACACAATTTGGTAGCATCTTGAGCCATCGCGACAAACAAGCAATCCAACACACGAGCAAACAAGCGGACGAGGAAAAGGCAACGGGAAAAAGAGGAGGAGATTGGGAAAGAGAGGGAGAATAAAACGGCAAGGGTGAAGTGGGGGAGAGGAAAACAAGAGGCAAATGGCAAATAATGTAATGCGAGAGATAGGGATTGTGATGAGTACTTGGTATGTTGACTTTTGCATAGACTCCCCGGCAACGGCGCCAGAAATCCTTCTTGCTACGTCTTGAGCTTGCGTTGGTTTTCCCCGAAGAGGAGAGGATGATGCAGCAGAGTAGCGTAAGTATTTCCCTCAGTTTTGAGAACCAAGGTATCAATCCAAAGAGGAGGCCACACAAGTTCCTCGTACCTGCACAACGATAGCTACTGCAACCAACGCGATTAGGGGTTGTCAATCCCTTCACGGTCACTTACGAGAGTGAGATCTGATAGAGATAATATTTTTGGTATTTTTGGTATATACATGCAAAGTGAAAAGTAAAAGGCAAAGTAAAAACAAAGCAAGTATAAAAGTGATGGAGATTGATATGATGAGAATAGACCCGGGAGCCATAGGTTTCACTAGTGGCTTCTCTCAAGAGCATAAGTATTCTACGGTGGGTGAACAAATTACTGTTGAGCAATTGACAGAATTGAGCATAGTTATGAGTATATCTAGGTATGATCATGTATATAGGCATCACGTCCGAGACAAGTAGACCGAAACGATTCTGCATCTACTACTATTACTCCACTCATCGACCGCTATCTAGCATGCATCTAGAGTATTAAGTTAAAAACAGAGTAACTCCTTAAGTAAGATGACACGATGTAGAGGAATAAATTCATGCAATATGATAAATACCCCATCTTGTTATCCTCGATGGCAACAATAAAATACGTGCCTTGCAACCCTTTCTGTCACTGGGTAAGGACACCGCAAGATTGAACCCAAAGCCATGCACTTCTCCCATTGCAAGAACTACCAATCTAGTTGGCCAAACCAAACGGATAATTCGAAGAGACTTGCAAAGATAAATCAATCATACATAAAAGAATTCAGAGAAGATTCAAATATTATTCATAGATAAGCTCGATCATAAACCCACAATTCGTCGGTCTCAACAAACACACCGCGAAAAGAAAATTACATCGAATAGATCTCCACGAGAGAGGGGGAGAACATTGTATTGAGATCCAAAAAGAGAGAAGAAGCCATCTAGCTACTAGCTATGGACCCGAAGGTCTGAAGTAAACTACTCACACTTCATCGGAGAGGCTATGGTGTTGATGTAGAAGCCCTCCGTGGTGGATGCCCCCTCCGGCGGATCTCCGGAACAGGCCCCAAGATGGGATCTCGTGGATACAGGAAGTTGCGGCGGTGGAATTAGGTTTTGGATCCTATTCTGATCATTTGGGGGTACGTAGGTATATATAGGAAGAAGGAGTACGTCGGTGGAGCAACAGGGGGTCCACGAGGCAGGGGGCGCGCCCTAGGGGGGGCGCCCCCCACCCTCGTGACTGCCTCTGTTACTTCTTGGAGTAGGGTCCAAGTCTCCTGGATCACATTCGGTGAGAAAATCACGTTTCCGAAGGTTTCATTCCGTTTGGACTCCGTTTGATTTTCTGTTTCTTCGAAACAATGAAAAAGGCAAAAAACAACAATTCTGGGCCGGGCCTCCGGTTAATAGGTTAGTCCCAAAAGTAATATAAAAGTGGAAAATAAAGCCCAATATAGTCCAAAACAATAGATAAAGTAGCATGGAGCAATCAGAAATTATAGATACGTTCGAGACGTATCAGTTCCACATGGGCAAAGATGACGGTGCCATTTTTACCACTAGAAGAGGAGCCTTTTCACTAGTAGCTTCCCCCTTGTCGGAGTTAGCATCCGTCACCTTGTTAGTGGGATCACCCACTTTCATCGGTGCGGTGGATAGTTGAAGTCCTTCAATGAATTTGTTAAACATGCTTTCAACCTCGGTCGTCATGGAGGTTTTCAATGTGTCCAAAGCCACATTGAATTCCTCATGAGAGATCGCGTTTCCCCCATCGGCCGTAGACGAGATTGGATTCACACCGGAGTGCTCCTCACCACCGTCTACGGTGTCAACCATACTCTTCAGACGACAAAGTCCTTAATAAAGAGACAAGGCTCTGATACCAATTGAAAGGATCGATATAGTTGACTAGAGGGGGGGGGGGTGAATAGGCAACTAACAATTTTAGCTTTTCTTTACCAATTTAAACTTTGCATGAAAGTAGGTTGTCTAGATATGCAACTAGGTGAGCAACCTATATGACGCAACAATAATAAGTACACAAGCAAGCAAGGGATACAACACATATAAGCTTGCACAAGCAAAGGCACGAGATAACCAAGAGTGGAGCCGGTGAAGACGAGGATGTGTTACCGAAGTTCCTTCCTTTTGAGGCGAAGTACGTCTCCGTTGGAGCGGTGTGGAGGCACAATGCTCCCCAAGAAGCCACTAGGGCCACCGTATTCTCCTCACGCCCTCACACAATGCGAGATGCCGTGATTCCACTATTGGTGCCCTTGGAGGCGGCGACCGAACCTTCACAAACAAGGTTGGGGCTCTCTCCACAACCGAATTGGAGGCTCCCAACGAAACCACGGAGCTTCACCACAATGGAATATGGCTCCGAGGTGACCTAAACTGTCTAGGGTGCTCAAACACCCAAGAGTAACAAGATCCGCAAGGGTTGAGTGGGGGGAATCAAATTTCTCTTGGTGGAAGTGTAGATCTGGGCCTTCTCAACCAATCCCTAGAAAATCAACAAGTTTGATTGGCTAGGGAGAGAGATCGGGCGGAAATGAGCTTTGGAGCAACAATGGAGCTTTGGGGGAAAAGAGGTAGGTCAACTTGGAGAAGAAGACCTCCTTTTAAAGGGGGGAGACAATCCAACCGTTACCCTCGCTCAGCCCCGCACAGGGCGGTACTACCGCTGGAGTGGGCGGTACTATCGCTGTGGCTAGCGGTACTACCGTTCCACCTCGCGGTACTACCGCGCAGCTAGAAGGAAGCGAGAAGCAGAGCAGGACCTGGACCCAGGGCGGTACTGCCGTGGTGGTAAGGGCGGTACTACCGCCTATGAACGGTACTACCGCCTCTACTGCCGCAACAAGTGCCGCAAAACTCGACACGAAAGGAGAACCCTCGAGTCGAGGCGGTAGGAGCACGGAGCCGCAACGGTACTACGACTGAGAGCTCCAAGCGGTACTACCGCTGTGGAGCGGTACTGCCGCTTGTAGCTTTCTAGCGGTACTACCGCTGGGACCAGACCTCAGGGAGAAGGCAGCAAGGGAGCCTTCAACGAAACGGAAAAGCTCAGAGGGTGTAAAAGGGATGTGTACGTATTGATTCCACCCTAGCCTAACCAATGCGGATCCCCTCTTGATAGTACGGAGACTCCTATGACACAAGTTCACCAAAACTGAATCGAAAGGGCTACACCGTCTTCGCTTCAAACTCTGAGGGGAGATAATCGTCTCGTGCCAAAGGATGAATCTCTGAAATACTGAACGCACAAGATTAGTCCGCAAATATGTTGTCATCAATCACCAAAACAACTTAGAGAGAAACAAGCCTTAACACACATCATATCACTTTGCGGCCTCACGCACGGTATTCCCACGGGTGCCACCTTACCTGGCCCGGGACCGTTTGCGCCTTTTGTCTCACGTATATGATAGTGTCGCTAGCATCCATATGACAAAGAACCCGGGCTTACATGACTAGTCATAAACCCAAAGTGGCACCAACTTACAGGGACAGGCATACATGACCTAGCAACAAACGTGTCGGTCATCAGCGAGTGAATCCGGGCTATAGCAGCTGGGCTAAGAAGACTCCGGAGAATCCGGGCTATAGCAGGCTAACAGGACTCCGATAGACACCGCGTGACATTTCCCCGAAGGGACAGACACAGGAACGAAGAAGGACACATGCCGGCCAGCCTAAGTGTTTCGGAGCAGTAGAAAGCTAGCATGGCTCAGTGGAAGCACTAGGAGACATTTCCCGATAAGAGAGGCTACCAAGGATAAACAACTAGGTTGTCAGATCCCACATATACCAAGCATTTCAAATCATACACACAATATGCTCGATATGTGCAAATACAACAAGGCATCACAACAAAACTCTACAACTCAAAGTACTTATTCATTAGGCTCCGAGGAGACAAGTATTACAAACATGGGTCTCATGACCAAACATTTAGAGCATACAAGCAATCAAACGGAAGCATAAACATGTCCGAGTACAGACAACTACAAATGAAAAGGCTGAGAAGCCTGACTATCTACAAGACCCTCCCAAGGGTACAAGATCGGAGCTGAGGTAACAAGCTAAACGTCGAAGTCCACGTGGAACTACTAGTGAGACTGAAGTCTCTCTGCAGAAACATAAATTAATCAAACGTGAGTACAAATGTACCCAGCAAGACATACATCAGAACTATCTACATATGCATCAGTATCAACAAAGGGGGTGGTGGAGTTTAACTGCAGCAAGCCAGCTTTGACTCAGTGGCTATCCTGAACTACGTCCATAAGTAACTCTTTTGAGGTGGCGCTACGAGTCCACATATTCACCATATCAATACACCACTATGGATCCGCTCCCGTCTCCCTACGAGAACGCCATCCATAGCACTCACGCTTATCTTGCGCATTTTAGAGTATCCACTTTCACTTGTCTATGAACTGTATAGCCAACCCAGAAGTCCTTTACCGCGGACGCGGCTATTCGAATAGATCATTCATAACCGAGTAGGGGTGTACTTCTTCACACATGCTCTCGCCACTTACCACCATGTACATGTCGTGTATCTCGGCAACCTTCAAGCGGAAGCCTGGCGAGGGAGTCAACCTTGACCTGACTAACCACACAAGTCTCTAGTCCAGGTTTATCGCATATTTGGGTTCCATCCGCAAGGAGATCCGGCCGGGGTGTCGCTCACGGCCCCAAGCGATGAGAGCAGGGTTCCCGAGGCACCAAACGGGCGTCTCGGTACACCGTGCCTCGTGTCTCTACCGCATCATAGCCCACCCCTAGGGTCAACGCTATGCACGGCCCCAACACATATCCTATAAACACCAGAAACTAGTTGCAACTCCTGGACAGAGATCAAGGCAATTAATAAGTCGAGAGGGCCACTTAAGCATTCCAATGCGTGGTAGTAGATGTTCATGGATCACAAACGCAGAACTCAATTCCTGAGGACGGTTTCAATGAGACAACCCACCATGTACTCCTACATGGCCTCTCACCGCTACCTTTACCAAATCGTGTTCACACACTTAGCTCTCAACAGTAGGACATGTTCACCACATTCCAATTCATCCCCGATGAATCAGACCTGACTCAACTCTAAGCAGTAGCAGGCATGACAACAAGCATGAATGAGTAGGCACATCAGGGCTCAAACAACTCCCACTCATCCTAGTGGGTTTCATCTATTTACATTGCTAATGACAGGTCATGCAGAGGAAAGGGGTTCAAGTACCGCAGCATGTAACAGTTGAATCGTTGTTTCCTAATGCAGTAAAAGAGAGCAGGAGCGAGAGAGTGGGATTGTATTGGAATGAACAAGGGGGTTTTGCTTGCCTGGCACTTCTGAAGATAGTATAGTTCTTCATCGGTGTCATTGAACTCATCGTCGGAACACGTCTATCGAGAGGGAACGACCACTAGCAACAGAGAAGGAACAAAATCAATGCAATGCACAATATGATGCATGATATGACATGTCAGTATGTTGTGATTTGAGCTAATGCAACTAGCAACAGGTTAAATGGAGTTGGTTTGAATCTAAGATTCAAATTCAAACTCCATATGTGGATATTCAAATGCCATTTATATGGTTGGTCCTAAACAACAGCTATAATTTTTTCTAACATGCATGGAAATGGTATAGATGGATAGATTGATTTTTTCTAATCATTTTTCATATATAAATCTTTTCATTTGGAGTTACAGATTAATTTCTATGATTTTTTGAAGTTTACACTATTTCTGAATTATTTTAAATCCAGAAAATGTTTAACTGCGTCAGCATTGTGCAAGCATGACGTCAGCGTGTCAACTGAGGCTGACCAGGTCAAACCTGACGCGTGGGACCCAGCAGTCAGTGTCTCAGGGGTTAATTAAGGTTAAAACTAATCCGAACCGAAACTAATAATGACCTGGGGCCCACTGTCAGTGTCTGTGGGTGGTTTAGCTAGCAGTGATTAGCGCTAATCACGCGGCCACGTCGGCACGCCGGAGTTTGGCCGGCGGCGACCTCAAGCCGTGGCAGAGTTTTCTCGGGATTGAGCTACGAGTGATGGTTTTGAGCTAGATTTGCAGCTACAGGACACTGGGACTCGCGCGCATGCGTTGCAACAAGTGGCAGCAGCTGGGGTGGCCAGAGCTGGCCGGAAACTAGCTCGCGGTGGCGGCTGGAGTCGGGAGGAGTCGGGTTTGGGTGCTAGAGAGCGTGGGAGGGCGATCTGCTAGTGGCTACGGGTTCATGGAGACGCGCTGAGCACACTGGTATGCTCGGACGCGGGCTGCAGTGCCCATGGCCGCGTCTGCGTCATCGTCGGCGGCGAGGAGCTCACAGCTTTGGTGGAAGAGGCGGCTAGAGGACAGGAACGAGCTCGGAGAGGAGGGGGAAAGGCGGCGGAGCTCACGACGATCTAGAGGGCATCGTCAGCGGCTCGGGGAAGATCTGGTGTGGCCGGAACGACGACGGCGATCTCGGGCGCTGGAGGTTGAAGACGACGGCGACTGCGGTGTTGCAGGGGCTCCTGCGGTGTGATGCTTGACGAGGAGGAATAGGTGGTCGAGGCGGAGCTCCTGGGCACTTCGGGTGGCCGTGAGGAGCACGGTAGCTATGGCGGCAGCGACGAGTGTGTTCGGTGGCGCCACAGGGAGAGAGCAGAGGAGGGGACGAGGCCGGGGAAGAGTGAGAGAGGGTCGAGAGGGCTATGTGGCATCACGGGAGGCGTCCAGGGCGACGAGGCAGCGGCAGGAAGCAGGAGGTGGCCCGACACGTGGCCAGCGCGCGACGAGCACGCGCCCAGCGTCCTTCTGGCGCTGGGTTGAAGATGACTGGCAAGTCGGCCGCTGCTGGGTTGGGCCGACTACAGTGGTGGGCTGCAGGTAAGCGTTGGGTAAGCTCTCCCTCTCTCTAGTTTTCTCTATTTTGTTTTCTTTTCTATTTCTTCTGTCTGTTTTAGTTTAGTCCTGAGACCAAATCATTTTTTTGTAGCTTCTGAAAATAGTTATGGGATTAGATATGAAATATCCAGAACCACATAAAAAGTTCCAGAATTATTGGACGTATATTTAATATATAACAAATATAAGTCCAATGCAAATAATTATTAGATTAACTCAAATGCCCAAAATAGATATTTCTGAGACTCCAAAAATATTGGTTTGAATTTTACCTCTTGCCAATATTTTTATAGAATAACATGAACATTTTCTTGGACTCATTTGAAAGGTTTTAATGTTGATTATTTCTGAAGTGATTTCTGAGGGTTTCAACTAACCTCAATTCAACTTTCAGAATTTAGACATGATGCATGGATGCTTATGCAACTATCTGCAATTGAATTCTAGGGCTGTGACAACTCACCTCCACTAAACAAGAATCTCGTCCCGAGATTCAAGATGTGAGGTAAGAAGGCAGAGAGGACACAAGCCACACAATCTCCACGATCCAGATTGCACTTCATAAGAGCGTTGACTACTTGTATCATGTTGATCTTGACATCCTTGCCTTCGAGATCTTTGTCCAACACAGTGACGACCGAAGAAGCTCTACAGGAATCAATCTTCTCAAAGATCGAGCACTGAAGATCAATTCATGGTGTGAGACATAGGAACATCTCTTGAGTTGAGACATAAAACACACATCAGGTGCAATGGGAAGAAGTAGATGAGAAGGGTTCAATTGGTTAGGCAAAAATTCCACGCTTAGGTAAGATGGTGCACTAGTTTCAGAGTAGCGAGGAGATATATTGCCCTTAATACCACAGCGGGGCACCTTACGGAAGGTGACTGACTGAACTATTCCCTTAAGTGGAAAAAGAATTAATTTTGATACAAGGATCATTGAAACTCTCTATACCAGCCAATGGAAAATCACAATCGATCATTTAAAGGAATTCGAAAGAATGGCATACTCAGTTTGGAAAGAAAACTAGAGTTATAAGACAACTCAGCAAATGGGAAGCACATTCCAGATGATGCCGAGGATATAACCCAGTGACTGAGCATGCTCTCAAGAACTTGAGCATTTCCCTAGTCATCAAGGCCTTACCAACATCCGTGTCGAGGATCCTGGCAACACATCATACTACCATGATGAATAGTGATGGATGATGCAGATGCAAAGGAAGACAACACTTTCTCAGATTTTTCCTTAGCAACGCCAAGGAACAAAACCTGGATGATCGACCGAGAGACATTTAACACTCCGCTTCTATTGTTCTCCTTGATGTTCTAGCCACCGTGGTTATGCTTAAAACATCAACATGGCCATCAAGTAAAGGTCGGACTTCGGAAGCACAAAAATCCATAAGGATCAACTTGTGGAATCAGTCATACCAAATCCTCATGGAGAAAATGGTCAAGTGGTTTAATCAAGAAGCTACAATAATAGATCTTGGAAGAATTCCAACCGTCATATCTGCCTGAGATTCACATCTGGTTGGTAACAGGATATTTCAGACAACATGTCTGAAAAGGAAAGGTTGCAACACAAATCGACGAGATGGCGTTGCGAGATTCTCGGGAAATGAACTACGATAGTTAGCTCCAAACATGAGCTGGTTCTGCTACACGCATGTGACCACGCTGTCCCGGACAAGCATGACCACATAGTAGTCTTACAACTAAAACACTACCGAGTTTTTGTTGGGAACCATAATTAATGATATCGAAGTCTCCGTGCAGAAGTCCAAAGGATTAACACTTTAGAATAGACTCCTTTATCTTGAACAAATCAATCAGTGGCTTGGCATGCTAGGGAATACATATGGAATGAAGATGATCAGTCTATCAGACCATAGAATACTTCGCACATGCATGACTGACTTGGGATGATTCCAAAGGAAGCAAAAACAAACTTTCTCGAATTCACGACGGCAACTTACATCAAATGCACGTGAATCAGAGGAAGTCACTTCTTTCAAACAAACATAGGCTTCATGAACAGAACACGAAGATAATGCTTAAAAAAGTTTCCAACACTAGCTTGAATTTCAACGTGAATCATGGAGGAGACAAAATGTTGTTGATGGTCTCAATAGCAACTCATCGGAATTTCCATATCACTGGACTTCCACCATTATCTGAACACGGTGATAGCATTGGTCAGACCAAAAGATGTAATGGTGTATGCTCGAGGGATCAACCATGAGTAGGGCAACATTATGAATATCGTTGGTTCTGATTTGATTTGACGATAGCCCATACTCAAATCAAAGATTGGATAAGGTGATAGGTCCACACTACAAAAAAATACACTTCCGTGATGATACGTGTTTGTCACAGTAGGTCGCGTTTTTTGTCATGCATGTACATCCATGACGATTTTATGACAGAATCAAGATAGTCATAACTGTGCTGTCGTAGAAGTGTTCCATGACATTACCTAAATTATCATCACGGAAGTGTCCACTTCCATGATGATAATCCCGTGTCACAGAAGTGCTTTCGTCAAGGGTGACCGACACATGGCATCCACCATAGCGGAACGCCGTTAAGCTATCGGGTCGGGTTTTGGATCCGATAACCCGTTAACAACCCTGACCAATGGGGATTTTCCACGTGTAAAATCATCATTGGCTAGAGGAAACACGTGTTGGCTCATCGTTGGGACAGATGTCATCCACTCATTGGACAGAAGGCGCCTATGATACACCGACACATGGCACGGCCCAACAGAGGCCCATTCCTGTGAAAAGGCCGACCCGTTTGACTTGGTCAAAAGGTGGCGGGTCGGCCCATGGAAAGCGTGTTAACGACCTGTTCGCATATAGCCCATTTACAGCCCGCTAACCCAAGGCCCGTTACGCCCTATCCGAATTAGGCCCAGTAGCGTCATCTGGGCCACCCAATATGATTCCAGCCTGTTTTCACTTCTGGCCCATGTATGGCCCATGACGTCTTTCGGTCCATATGAGGCCCTATGTAACTCTTCGCCTATTAACGGCCCGTGGTGAAACTGGCCCGTAATGAACAATGTATCACTTTACACCCATTAACGGCCCGTGGTGAAACTGGCCCGTAATGAACAGTGTATCAGTTTATACCCATTAACAGCCCGTTATTCCGTTGGGCCATTTCCAGCCCATGTTATCTTTCGGCCTTCTCGGAGCCCATTTATTCTTGGGCTCATTTCCAGCATTCGTTTACTTATGGCCCGTTACTGTCATTTTCTGCTTGTGGGCCAAATTCAGCCCGTGGTTACAGTCGGCCCGTTTGTGGTCCGTTATGTCAGGACCCCGATTCCAAGTCACATTGATCTAGCCGGTAACACCTCATATCACTTTGCGGCCTCACGCACGGTATTCCCACGGGTGTCGCCTTACCATGGCCCGGACCGTTTAGCCTTTTGGCTCACATATATGATAGTGTCGCTAGCATCCATATGACAGAGAACCGGGCCGACATGGCTAGTCGTGAACCCAGAGCGGCACTAACCCATGGGGACAGCATACATGAATCAACTTGAGCATGTCGGTCGACAGCGTGTGAATCCGGGCTGTAGCACTGGCTAACAGGACTCAGGAACCCGGGCTGTGGCAGGCTAGGCAGGACTCGGATGTCACCGCGTGACATTTCCCGGGACCGAGACAGAGAACGAAGTGAAACACATGCCGCCACCAAGTGTCCCGAGCGAGTCTTTGGGCTAGCAGGACTCCGTGAACCGGGCAGAAGCGGACTACTATGGCTCAAGGAAGCACTAGACTACATTTCCCCATAAGAGAGGCTGCCAAGGATAAACAACTAGATTGTCGGATCCCACACATACCAAGCATTTCAAACATACACACAATATGCTCGATATGTGTAAATACAACATGACATCACAACATAACTCTCGACTCAAGTATTTATTCATTAGGCTCCGAGGAGCGAGATATTACAAACATGGGTCTCATGACCCAACATACTGAAACATACAAGCAACAAGCACAAGCGGAAGCTTAACATGTCCGAGTACGACATCTACAAATTAAAAAGGCTGAGAAGCCCGACTATCTACTGAGATCTGCCGAGGGCACAAGATCGTAGCTGAGGTAACAAGCTAAACGTCAAGTCCACGCTGAACTACTAGCGAGACCGACGCCTCTCGCAAAACATAAAATAAGCAAGCGTGAGTACAAATGTACTCAGCAAGACTTACATCGAACTAACTACATATGCATCATTATCAACAAAGGGGTGGTTGAGTTTGACCGCGAGAAGCCAGCTTTGACTCGGTGGCTATCCTAAACTACGACTGCAAGTAACTCTTTTGAGGTGGCGCACACGAGTCCACATATTCACCATTTCAATACACCACTATGGATCCGCTCCCGTCTCCCTACCAGAACACCATCCATAGCACTCACGCTTATCTTGCGCATTTTTGAGTTTCCACTTTCACTTGTCTATGAACTGTACAGGCAACCCAGAAGTCCTTTACCGCGAACACGGCTATTCGAATAGATCATATTAACCCTGCAGGGGTGTACTTCTTCACGCACGCTCTCGCCACTTACCGCCATGTACACGACGTGTATCTCGGCAACCTTCAAGCGGAAGCCTGGCGAGGGAGTCGTCCATGACCTGACTAACCACACAAGTCTCTAGTCCAGGTTTATCGCCTATTCGGGTTCCATCCGCAAGGAGATCCGGCCGGGGTGTCGCTCACGACCCCAAATAATGTGTGCAGGGTTCCCAAGCCCACCTCGACGGGTGGTTCTATGCTTGGTACACCGTGCCACGGTGCCTAGTCTGTCCCAAGCCCACCTGTACCGGGTGCCACTTGGTAGACTACTAACACTACCTACAAACACCAGAAATTAGTTGCAACTCCTGGACAGAGATCATGTTGATTAATAAGTCGAGAGGGGTCGAGTTACCAGAACCCAATGTGTGGTAGTAACTGTTCATGGATCACAAACACAGAACTCAGTTCCTGAGGACGGCTGCAATGAGACAACCCACCATGTACTCCTACATGGCCTCTCACCGCTACCTTTACCAAATCATGTTCACACACTTAGCTCTCAACAGTTGGACATGTTCACACACCTCCAATTCATCCCCGGTGAATCAAACCTGACTCAACTCTAAGCAGTAGCAGGCATCACAAACAAGCATGAATGAGTAGGCACATCAGGGCTCAAACAACTCCTACTCATGCTACTGGGTTTCATGTATTTACTGTGGCAATGACAGGTCATGCAGAGGATAAGGGGTTCAACTACCGCAGCAAGTAATAGTTGAATCGATGTTGTCCTAATGCAGTAAAAGAGAGCAGGAGCGAGAGAGTGGGTTTGTATCGGAATGAACAAGGGGGTTTTGCTTGCCTGGCACTTCTGAAGATAGTATAGTTCTTCATCGGTGTCATCGAACTCATCGTCGGTATGTCGTCTACTGAGAGGGAACAACCACTGGCAAACACAGAAAGAACACAATCAATGCAATGCACAATATGATGCATGATCATGACATGTCGATATGCTGTGATTTGGGCTAATACAACAGAAAGTCATTTTGATTGAAGTGGAATTCAAAACTACATGAATTCCCAACTCCAAAACTATTATCAAAGTTGTCCTATTCATGTTTCATCCTAAACAGTGGAGTTAACTTGATCAAACATGCATGAAAATAGTACAGATGGATAGATTGAATTTTTCTGATCATTTTTCATATATAATTTATTTCATTCTGAGTTATGGTTGAATTTATATGAATTTTTGAAGTTTTGGGCATTTTCTGGAAATTCCTGAAAAGAATAAATCCAGAAAATTGCATTACTGCTCAGCATTGAGTAAGCATGACGTCAGCAAGTCAACTGCGGCTGACTGGGGTCAAACCTGACGTGTGGGGTCCACACGTCAGTGTCATAGTGTTAAACAGGGGGGTTATTTCTAATCTAATTTAGATTAGTGGCGCTGGGGCCCACTGTTAGTGTCTCTAGGGGTAATTAGTGCCTAATTAGAGGCCACGTCAGCAGTCGCCGGAGTTCGGCCGGTGACGACCAAAACCGCGGCGGCGACTTGCCGGACTTGCGCTCCGAGCGGCGGCTGGACGCGCGTAGACCACCGGGGCGTAGCCCGTCGTCGTCCGCATCCAGTGGAGCATGTGGGAGGAGCTGGGGAGGCCGGAGCTCGCCGGAGCGGAGCTCGCAGCGGCGGCCGGAGCTCGGCTCGAGCAGCAGAAGGGGCTAGATGCGTAGGAGGGCAGGGGAGTAGGGGGGAACGACGGCGGGGCTCACAGTGGTGTCGTGGGGGGGGTGCTCTTCGGCTCGGGGGAGGCGCCGGAAAAGACGGGCGATCGCCGGCGATCTCGGGCGGCCGACGATGAAGATGACGGCGATGGAGGCTCCTCGGGGTGTTCCGGCTTGCGTGGATGAGGCAGACGATGCAGGGAAACGGCGCGGAGCTCGTGGGCACGACGAGAGAGCGAGGGGGAGGCGGTAGCTACGGCTGCGGCGAACGGCGTCGATGGGCGGGTTCGGTGGCGTAGTAGGAAGAGAGCAGAGGAGGGAGAGAGGTCCAGGGAGAGAGGAGAGGGGCCAGGGCTGCGTGGCATCGCCTGGTGCATTGAGGAGGAGCCAAGCAGGCTGGGAGGGAGGAGGTGCAGGCCTCGGGCGCGCTGGCTTCGACACGCCTCTGCCTACTGGCAGAGGTTGAAGACGATTGCTTCGCCCTGGTGGGCTGGGCCTCAGCTACAGTGTTGGGCCAGCTAGGCTGCCAGGTGAACACCATGTAATTTCTCTCTCTCTCTCTCTCTCTCTAATTTCTCTATTTTAATTTCTGTTTTCTATTATTTCTGTAATCTTTAGGGCTTTTCTAAAAATACCTAGACCCTTTCAAAAATCACTAAACTGAACATGCCCACTGTATAGAATATATCCAACATGGAACATTTCAGTTTAGGAGTATTTGGACATTTAAAATGTTTTATAGAATTTAAATGTCCAAATTCAAATACTTATGATTTAATTCAGTGACCTTAGGATGACCTAGAAAATTGTGCACCATTTTTGTCAGAGGTTTAAGACCAAGGCAAAGATGATGAACATTTTAGAAGGGCATTTCAGGTTCATTGAAAATGATTTTATGTTGAACCTATTTGATTTGATCTGGTGCTACGGTTTGATCAGTCCCCATTTCAAGTTCATTTGAAAAGTTAAACATGATGCACACATGAAGGGCTAACCTACTGCATACCAGGACCAGGGATGTGACAACTCGCCCCCACTAAACAAGAATCTCGTCCCGAGATTCAAACATAGGGTAAGATGAAGGGGGAACGCAAACTAACACAATCTTCACGATCCAGTTTGCACTTCATAGGGGCGTTGATTCGATCACCATCTTTGTCTTGATGTCTTGCTTTGAGAACTGCAACTAACATGACAATGAGAGGAAATGGAAAACTCTAGCAGGATCGATCTTCTAGAAGACCGAACAACTCAGGATCAACTCACGGAGTGAGACATTAATACATCTCGCGGGCTGAGACACGAAGCAAACATCCAAAGAGATGGGGTGAAACAGATGAGGAAGGTTCACTAGGGAGACAACAATTTCACACTTAAGAAGGTCGTGAACAGTTGTCAACGTAGCGAGGAGTTGAATTGCCATGATACCATAACGAGACATCTTAGAGGAGGTGACTCGTAGATTTTTTTCCCTTAAGTGGAAAAAGAATTACTTCGATCCATAGATCATTGAAACTCTTCATACCAGCCTGAGGCAATTCAAAATTGATCGATTGAAGGGATTCGAAAGAATGTCATACCCATTTTGGAACGGAAACTACGGTTATAGAACAACTCGGCAAAAAGGAAGGCACATTCCAATTGATACCGAGGATATAACCTAGTGTCTGAGCATGCCCTCAAGAACTTGGGCATTTCCATATTCATCAAGGTTTTACCAATATCCATGTCAAGGATCCTGGCAACACAACATACTACCATGATGAATATCGGTGGAGGATGCAGATGCAAAGGAAGATAACACCTTCTCAGACTTCACCTTGGCGGGGCCAAGGAAAACAAAATCTGGATGATCGACCGAGAGACATTTAGCACTCCGCTTCTAATGTTCTCCTTGATGTGTTAGCGTATCCCATTCATTGAAATGGTTTGGTAACTAGACCATCAAGTAAAAGGTCGGACTTCGGGAGCACAAGAATCCATAAGGAACAATTATTGGAGTAAATCCTACGAAATCCTTATGGGGAGGTGGCCAACTTTCTCAATCAAGATACTACAATAGTAGGTCTTCCGGTTGGGTGTGTTGGCCACGACATCCACTTTACCGAGTTACAGAGAGACCAATATTATAGTTCTTGGGAAATGTTCCAACCATCATATCTGCCTGAGATTCAGATCTGGTTGGTGTCAGAATATTCCAGACTCACCAAGTCTAGAAAGAAAAATTAAAGTTTGCAACACAAATCGACGAGATGACATTGCAAGATTCTCGGGAAATGGACTATGGTAGTAAGCTCCAAAACATGAGCTGGTTCTGCTACAAACATGTGAACACGTTGTCCCAGACAAGCATGCCCACATGGTAGTCTTACAATAAAACACTACCGAGTTCTGGTTGGGAACCATCAATGAGGATATCAAAGTTCTTTCATAAGTCCGGATTAGCTCTTATGAACGAACTCCTTCTCCTTGAATAAATCAGTCAGTGGCTTGGTGTGCTACGGAATACATATGGAGTGGAGGTAATTAATCTACCAAACCACATTATACTTTGCACATGCATAACTGACTTGGGATGATTCTAGAGGAAGCAAAAACAAACTTTCTCGACTTCACGACGGCAACTTGCATCAAATGCACATGAATTAGAGGAAGTCACTTCTTTGATCCGAACATATGCTTCATGAACGGAACATGAGGACATTGTTTACAAAGTTTCCAACACTAGCTCAATGTTTAACACGAATCATGGGGGAGACAAGATGCTGCTGATGGGCTCAACATCAACTCATCGGAATTTCCATATCATTGGACTTCCGCCATCATGTGAACACAGTGATAGCATTGGTCAGACCAAAATATGTAATGGTGTATGCTCGAAGGATCAACCACGAGTAAGACAACATTACGAACATCGTTGGTTCTGATTTGACTTGACGATAGCCCATAATCAAGTCAAAGTTTGTCAGGGCAATAGATCCAACAACTGATCACGAGGACCAATCAATGGAGATATCATCTTTCTTCAAACACACACAGAAGATACCCCTTAGATATGAACTAAGTCAGACAAGCTTTTATCTTCCAACTCTCCAAGTTGTTGTTTAGCTTAACCAACTAGCTCAGGGTATCTGACAGAGATTCTTGGAGAATGGGTGGTTTACAAGAATACCAACTTGATCACGAGCTCAACACAGCGGTCAGGTGACAACCTGGTGATACTTCCGAGAAGATATTCGGAAAATCATGAACCACCGGTATGTTACTAAGCTCGAGAACATTCTTGCTTTTCAGGGCAAGACGATATGATCAAAAGAGTGAGGGATTGTCACAATCCTAACTCATTGATCGAAGAGTGCACCAGAAATAAGGACTAGGTAGCACGATCAATCTTAGGATGACGATTTAATAACCAACACGCTAAGAATGAGAATATTGTCCATTAACTACCAAGCAAGGGGGTTCCTAGGCGTATCGATTTCACACACCACAATTCACTTGTCGGCATTCCGGTTACAACAACACGGGACCGAGGGATGAATAATGATGGTGAGAAGCATCACTATATCAAGAGTTCATAGGAGGGTGTGCAATTCCCATGATAATCCTAACATGAAGGAGGTAATACTTCAGGGTACAACAGAACAAAAGCTGGATTGGCATTTTGATCTGCGAAATACAACTACTTTGACCACTCCAAAAAATGGATGAGGTACTGGAGTTTGTTTCTCCCAGTCATTCCAGAATAGAATGGCTTGACAGACCACAAGAATAATAGGCATTGATGACGAATGCACGACTACTCCTGACTATCAATTGACAGACGGGGGTCAGAATACAACTAAGGAGGAACAACTCGAGGAACATATAACTTTCTGAGTTGTGGATGCATAGGTTAGTATGTCGAATCAAGTTCAACAGGTTTATTCCGGATAACCTATGCAGAAAAGTAGAACTGGCAAATTCACAATGTAGAATGGAGAACTCATCAAGAGCACTCTTGTTGTGACCTTTTGGTTCAGAAGAACTTCTGCCAAGAATGGTTCATAGTATTTGGAAGAATGATATACCACGAACCTCGAGGACTATCGCAAAGGTACTAATAACCTAAAGGAACTAGCAAACACTATCAACATGAGGTAAGTAGGGTGAATCTCGGGTTCAAGAACCCAGGAATAGAATACCTACTACTAAATGGCATCACGGGATGCTTTCGAGAATGGTGGCCAGAATCATCACATCGGGAACACAAAGCATGGCTAGATTACTAGGTGACTCCCTAAAACCCCTAGGGTCATAATAATAGCTCCAACATATATGTCGAGGCAACAGAGTACCTCAACTCACCGATTAGTGTGCTTAATCTGGCCCAAAGGAACAACGGGGTGGAAAGAAGGGATTTGCAAATGCATCAGACTAATTAGAAACCTGGGATGACTCGGACAGCATAACGGCTGTAAATGCTCAAAATGATTTGAGACATCCTGCAAAATAGTGGCATGACCACTCAACATCACAATATCAAGGTTCTGAGACCAGCTATGAACATACGGAAGTAGTAAAAACTGAACTGAGATTTGAAACTATCAATCCTATAAGTCTATGGATTAGTAACACGTCATCCTGATAGATAGATGAGAAGGCCTAGTTCTTAATCCTCGTAGAAGAGAAGAGGATGACTCTGATCAGAAGGTCATGAGGTATAAGGAGTAAAAGAGCCTTACGTTCCCTTCCACAATCAATTCCCTTATATAACTTAAGCATTTCTAGACTCAACTTCGACCAGTTTGGCTTGGTAAACCTACAGGCAGTTAGGCTCTGATACCAAAGCTGTCAGGACCCCGATTCCAAGTCACATTGATCTAGCCGGTAACACCTCATATCACTTTGCGGCCTCACGCACGGTATTCCCACGGTGTCGCCTTACCATGGCCCGAACCGCTTATGCCTTTTGGCTCACGATATGATAGTGTCGCTAGCATCCATATGACAGAGAACCCGGCCGACATGGCTAGTCGTGAACTCAAAGCGGCACTAACCCATGGGGACATGCATACATGAATCAACTTCGAGCATGTCGGTCAGCCAGCGTGTGAATCCGGGCTGTAGCACTGGCTAACAGACTCGGGAACCCGGCTGTAGCAGGCTAGGCAGACTCGATGTCACCGCGTGACATTTCCCGAAGGGACGAACACAGAACGGTGAAACACATGCCGCCAGTCAAGTGTCCCGAGCAAGAGTCTTTGGGCTAGCAGGACTCCGTGAACCGGTCAGAAGCGGACTACTATGGCTCAAGGAAGCACTAGACTACATTTCCCCATAAGAGAGGTTGCCAAGGATAAACAACTAGATTGTCGGATCCCACACATACCAAGCATTTCAAACATACACACAATATGCTCGATATGTGTAAATACAACATGGCATCACAAAATACCTCTACGACTCAAGTATTTATTCATTAGGCTCCGAGGAGCGAGATATTACAAACATGGTTCTCATGACCCAACATACAGAGCATACAAGCAACAAGCACAAGCGGAAGCTTAACATGTCTGAGTACAGACATCTACAAATGAAAAAGGCTGAGAAGCCTGACTATCTACCAGATCCTGCCGAGGGCACAAGATCATAGCTGAGGTAACAAGCTAAACGTCGAAGTCCACACGGAACTACTAGCAAGACTGACGTCTCTCTGCAAAACATAAAATAAGCAAAGCAAACGTGAGTACAAATGTACTCAGAAAGACTTACATCAGAACTAACTACATATGCATCATCATCAACAAAGGGGGTGGTGGAGTTTGACTGCAGCAAGCCAGCCTTGACTCGGTGGCTATCCTAAACTACGACTGCAAGTAACTCTTTTGAGGTGGCGCACACGAGTCCACATATTCACCATTTCAATACACCACTATGGATCCGCTCCCGTCTCCCTACGAGAACGCCATCCATAGCACTCACGCTTATCTTGCGCATTTTAGAGTATCCACTTTCACTTGTCTATGAAATATACAGGCAACCCAGAAGTCCTTTACCGCGGACACGGCTATTCGAATAGATCATATTAACCCTGCAGGGTGTACTCCACACATGCTCTCGCCACTTACCGCCATGTACACGACGGTATCTCGGCAACCTTCAAGCGGAAGCTTTGGCGAGGAGTCAGCCACGACCGACTAACCACACAAGTCTCTAGTCCAGGTTTATCGCCTATTCGGGTTCCATCCGCAAGGAGATCCGGCCGGGTGTCGCCACGGCCCCAAACGATTTGTGCAGGGTTCCCAAGCCCACCTCGACGGGTGGTTCTACGCTTGGTACACCGTACATGGTGCCTAGTCTGTCCCAAGCCCACTGCACGGGTGCCACTTGGTAGACTACTAACACTACCTACAAGCACCGTAAACTAGTTGCAACTCCCGGACAGAGATCATGTTGATTAATAAGTCGAGAGGGTCGAGTTACGTAACCCAATGTGTGGTAGTAACTGTTCATGGACCACAAACACAGAACTCAGTTCCTGAGGACGGCTACAATGAGACAACCCACCATGTACTCCTACATGGCCTCTCACCGCTACCTTTACCAAATCGTGTTCACACACTTAGCTCTCAACAGTAGGACATGTTCATACACGTCTAATTCATCCCCGATGAATCAGACCTGACTCAACTCTAAGCAGTAGCAGGCATGACAAACAAGCATGAATGAGTAGGCACATCAGGGCTCAAACAACTCCTACTCATGCTAGTGGGTTTCATCTATTTACATTGCTAATGACAGGTCATGCAGAGGAAAGGGGTTCAAGTACCGCAGCATGTAACAGTTGAATCATTGTTTTCCTAATGCAGTAAAAGAGAGTAGGAGCGAGAGAGTGGGATTGTATTGGAATGAACAAGGGGGTTTTGCTTGCCTGGCACTTCTGAAGATAGTATAGTTCTTCATCGGTGTCATCGAACTCATCGCTCGATGCGTCGCTCATCGAGAGGAACAACCACCGCAAACACAGAAAGAACACAATCAATGCAATGCACAATATGATGCATGATCATGACATGTCGACATGCTGTGATTTGGGCTAATGCAACAGAAAGTCATTTTGATTGAAGTGGAATTCAAAACTACATGAAATCCCAACTCCAAAACTATTATCAAAGTTGTCCTATTCATGTTTCAACCTAAACAGTGAAGTTAACTTGATCAAACATGCATGAAAATCAGAAAGATGGATAGATTGGATTTTTCTGATCATATTTCATATATAATTTATTTCGTTCTGAGTTGTGGTTGAATTTATATTAATTTTTGAAGTTTTGGGCGTTTTCTGGAAATTCCTGAAAAGAATGAATCCAGAAAATTGCATTACTGCGTCAGCATTGAGTAAGCATGACGTCAGCAAGTCAACTGTGACTGGCTGGGGTCAAACCTGACGTGTGGGGTCCACACGTTAGTGTCATAGTGTTAAACAGGGGGGGGGGGGGGTTATTTCTAATCTAATTTAGATTATGGCGCTGGGGCCCACTGTTAGTGTCTGTAGGGGTAATTAGTGCCTAATTAGAGGCCACGTCAGCAGTCGCCGGAGTTCGGCCGGCGATGACCAAAACCGCGGCGGCGACTTGCCGGACTTGCGCTCCGAGCAGCGGCTGGACGCGCGTAGACCACCGGGGCGTAGCCCGTCGTCGTCCGCATCCAGTGGAGCATGTGGGAGGAGCTGGGCAGGTTAGAGCTCGCCGGAGCAGCGCTCACGGCGGCGGCCGGAGCTCGGCTCGAGCAGCAGAAGGGGCTAGAGGCGCAGGAGGGCAGGGGAGTAGGGGGGAACGACGGCGGGGCTCATAGAAGTGTCGTGGGGGGGTGCTCTTCGGCTCGGGGGAGGCGCCGGAGAAGACGGGCGATCGCCGGCGATCTCGGGCGGCAACGATGAAGATGACGGCGATGGCGGCTCCTCGGGGCGCTCCGGCTTGCGTGGATGAGGGAGACGATGCAGGGAAACGGCGCGGAGCTCGTGGGCACGACGAGAGAGCGAGGGGGAGGCGGTAGCTACGGCTGCGGCGAACGGCGGCGATGGGCGGGTTCGGTGGCGTAGTAGGGAGAGAGCAGAGGAGGGAGAGAGGTCCAGGGAGAGAGGAGAGGGGCCAGGGCTGCATGGCATCGCCTGGTGCATCGAGGAGGAGCCAGGCAGGCTGGGAGGGAGGAGGTGGATGATGAAGTCATGTACCTGGGGTAGGGTCATAGACCTGCCCAAAGGTACCCTCCACAAGGAGACTCACAAGAGAAGCAACCTTCCAGTCGACCGTGTAGGTATCCACTGACAGATTCAAAGACACTGACGACTCTAAGATCCACTCGACCACCAGAGTCCAAGAGCCACTCGGTATCCAAACGATCTGTAGTTAAATAGTCTTTATGACCTTA
Organism: Aegilops longissima; assembly: GCA_021605205.1. Classification (NCBI taxonomy): domain Eukaryota; kingdom Viridiplantae; phylum Streptophyta; class Magnoliopsida; order Poales; family Poaceae; genus Aegilops; species Aegilops longissima. The sequence goes on from CM038676.1 coordinate 467,402,564, forward strand.
ATGACACTTTATGTAAGGCGTTACCAGAAACGCCTAGATTTAACGCAACCCTCTACTACGTGGGCTGGCTGGGGTCTGGCGCACTCTATATAAGCCACCCCCTCCACGTAGAAGGGTTTGCACCCTGAACACATACGCAGATAATCCAATGACCGCCTCCCCCGAGACGAGGGCTGTTACTTCCTCCGAGAAGGGCCTGAACTCGTAAATCCCTTTGCGATACAACTACTCCATAGCTAGGATCTTGCCTCTCCACATCTACCCCCATTCTACCGCCGACTTAGAACCACGACAGTTGGCGCCCACCTTGGGGCAGGTGTTCTAGCGAATTGTTGGAGAAGTTGGGATTCTTTCGATCTCCGCATCATGGTTTCGTGGAGTTCTGGTCGACGGCCACGAGATCCGTCTCGGTGCGCTCATGTTCGTCGCCAACGACTCCGCTTGGCTTCAGGAGGCTCCACTCGACGTAGACGCGCTCCCCATCCGCGGGGCGACGCACTTTCACGCGTGTGTCCGCGGCGTCCTCCTGCGGCAACCGTCGACCCAAGACGGGTCAGCTCTCGCGCTGTCTTCACTCCCGCCTCCCACCGCGCAAGCGCCCGGCCGGTCGAGGCTTCAGCGGTGGGTGAGGCATGCGGTGGCCGCCAGCGGCCATCCCCAAGTCGCGCGATCGAGCCCGATGAATCTCTACGGCCTGCTCGACCGGGTTCGTAGAGACTGCGTCCAATGCGATAGTAGTGACCCGGCGGCAGAGGTTCTGATGGTCGATGGACCATGCAGTCCCCCTGGATTCACCCGCACCAACGAAGGTGGCGGTGGAGGCGATCCGGTGCAAGCCCACGAAGAGTACTTGCCCGAGCCCCTCACTTCGCTCCAGAGGGAGAAGCTTCGTCGTCGGAACATGGATGCACTTTACACTCCTATCGTTGGAGAAACCCCCAAGGCTTGCGCCTTGGAGGATGCGCACTTGGCCAACCTGGCTGAGCGCACTCGACTGGAGAATCTTTAGCGAGTACTCGACGAGCGTACGCGACCGAGGGTTCCATAATCCAATCGACGCCACTCTTTCAACCGCCAACCCTGTATATCGAACTCGATTCAGAATTTAGCAGCTGCCGCCAGATAGCGAGTCAATTCAGCCTTCCCAATGGAGGCGGTAGAGGTTTGCAAAGAAATCGTGGATTTGCTCCGCGGCAGGAGATCAAAACTCAGTTGTATCCCGCCATGAACAGGGTTCACACCGATCCGTCATCGCGAATTCATTCCAATGACCCATAGTCCAAGATCGCCCGAGGCGTGAGGAACATGGGGCCGGCGTGATGATCAATACAAGGGTCATGAAAGCAGTATGAGCACCGATTAGATCGCAACGATCGACGCCGAGTGCCCACCTCCCCAAGGGGTGGATCATACGCTCCTCGGCAGCAGGACGACAGACGCCAAAATAGTGCTGGGCGAAGAGTTCCAGTCGACCCCAGGGAACCAGGCTTTGATGCAAGATCTATTATCGTTCAAGGTTTGGTCGACAGGAACAGAGCTCACCGAGACGGCCGTGATAGAGATGTTCCTTCCAGAGTAGAGTTCATGTCTCGGGACCGAGTGTTTCAGCAGAGCCATCGTGGCCGCAGTGATTCCTCCCAACTTCAAAGGTTGGCGATCGAGTCGCAAGTTCATCGGAGAATCCAAGCCCGACACTTGGCTTGAAGATTACCGAGTGGCGGTTCAGATCGGCGGTGGCAACGATGAGGTAGCCATGAAGCATTTACCTCTTATGTTGGAGGGTTCAGCCAGGGCGTGGTTGAATCAGTTAGCACCCAACAATATTTACACTTGGGAAGATCTTGCCCGAGTGTTTGTCAGGACATTTGAAGGAACTTGCAAATGACCAGCAGGTTTGACAGAGTTGCAGTCGTGCGTGCAAAAGTCGAGTGAAACTTTGAGAGATTATATCCAAAGGTGGATCACTTTGCACCACACAGTCGAGAATGTATCTGATCACCAGCGATCTGTGCCTTCAAGGAAGGTGTCAAGAACAGAGAATTGAGTTTGAAATTTGGTCGAACCGAGATATGACCCTGAGTCGGATGATGGAGATTGCCACCAAATATGCAAATGGTGAAGAAGAGGATCGGCCCGGAGTGGTAATATAAATCAGCCGCCAATGAGACCGGCGGAGGAAATTCCAATGGAAGCGTAAGCGCAAAGTCGAGCCAAGAGCTCCGGAGAGGCCTTGGCAAAGGACCCCTGTGAAAGTTCAAGGGGAAACCCAAGGGTCCTTGGAACCCTAAGAAGGTGAAAGACCAGGATGGGAATGATGTGTTGGATTTACCATGTCATATTCATACAAAGAAAGATGAAGAGGGTAAACTCATTTACCCAAACATACCACTCGACGATGTCGGCTCTTGATTCAGCAGTTCAAGGGAAACAACCCAAGGATAAGGATAAGGAGATGCATAAAGTTGAGGACAGAGATGACGGTGATGGTGGATATCCCGTGTCAATTCCACCCTAATGATTTTTGCCGACGCCGAAAGCAAAAGTCGATTGAAGGTTATCAATCGGAAGTAAACTTGGTTGCTCGGCGACTCCCAATTATCTGAAATGGTCCTGCATCGCCATCACATTCGACCACCGATCACCCGACGACATTGCCACCCCGGGAGGCAAGCATTGGTGGTCGACCCAGCTTGTCGAAGGCACTCGACCGACCAAAGTCCCGATGGATGGTGGTAGTGGTTTGAACATATTATACGCGGAGACGCTTGAAAGGGATGGGAATTCGATGTCCGCACTCGATCAAGAATATGAGCTTCCACGGAGTCATTCCGGAAAGAAGGCTGAGTCACTCGCCAAATTGCTCTTGATGTAGTTTTGGTGATTCAAAGCATTTCCGAAAGAAAAGTTGACCTTTGAGGTCGTGGATTTCAGAGCGCTTATCACGCTATTCGGGAGACCAGCTTATGCACGCTTTCATGGCCCGACCATGTTACATGTATCTTAAACTAAAGATGCCTGGTCCCAAGGGCGTGATCACCGCCACGGCAATCGGAAGAAGGCGTAAGAGTGCTTCGTAAGGCTCTAAGATCGCCGATGCTCGGTTGGCGATGGTAGAGCTACAAGAGTATCGAAAACTGCAGATCCGAAAGTGATTTGTTGCGAGCTAAGAAGCCCGCTATGGAGTCAAGATTCCAAATGATCGGCGAGACGTAAACAGGTTCACATTCACCGACCGATCCCGATGCTGCTCGACCAACATCTCAACAACACTCGACTCAAAATAGGAAGAAGCGCCATCCAGCTTCCTCCGTGAGAACTGGGACATCTTTGCATGGAAGCTCACGACATGCCGGTGTTCCTGGGGTCTGGCTGAGCATCGCCACGAGTCGACCCAAAATTCAAACCAGTTAAAGAGTATCTTCGGCGTCCGCCATCCGTAAGAGAAAGGCCATTGGCGAGGAGGTGGCTCGGATCTTAGTAGCAGAGTTCATCCGAGAGATCTACCACTCCAAGTGGCTTGCCAACGTTGTCATGGTCCCCAAGAAGGACAAGTCGTTGCGCATGTGCATCGATTTCAAGCATATCAATCGGGCCTGCCCGAAGATCATTTCCTCTTCCTCGCATCGACCAAATAGTCGACTCAATCTGCGGGATGCGAGAGGTTGTCTTTTTAGACGCCTATTTCGGTACCATCAGATCCGTCAGATGGACCCGATGAGATTAAAACAGCGCTCATCACTTCATTCGGTGCTTCGTTATGTCACCATGCCATTCGGTCTCAAGAATGCCGGAGCCACATTCATGAGGATGATTCGTAGTGTTTTGCTCACTCAAATCACCGGAATGTGGAAGCATACATGGATGATATAGTGGTCAAGTCACGAAAGGGTTCCGACCTATTGACCGACCTTGATGAAACATTTGCCAATCTCGGAGGTATGATATCGCTTAATCCATCAAAGTGTACATTTGGAGTTCCCGTGGAAAGTTACTCGGTTTTCGCTTCGAGCGAGGAATCGATGCTAACCTGTAAAAGGTTGGCACCATACTCGAATGAAGTGCCCTGCATGTGCACGATGTCCGTAAACTTACCGATGCTTGGCCGCTTTAAGTCGATTCATCTCTCGCCGGTGAAAAGGCATTACCTCTTTACCGATCGATGAAGAAGTCGACAAGTTCGAGTGGACTCTAGAAGCTGATGCAGCGCTTGCGAGCTCAAAGCTCGCTTCCACCAACCGCTGCTTGCTGCTCCAATCAGCAAGGAGCCTTTGCTGCTTTACATTGCAGCCATTTGGACAAGTCGCCGAGATGCATTTTACGGTCGAAAGCGGGAAGAAGAAGGAAAACCTTCAAAGTTCAACGCCCAGTTTATTATCTTTCAAGTAATCGACCTCATCAAAGCAAAGATACCTCACTATCGTAAGCTTGTTTATAGGATCTATATGACCACGAAGAAGGTTGCTCATTATTTCTCCGATCATTCCATTACGATCGCCGCCGACGCCTTTGTCGGAAATTCTTCATAACAGAGATGCAACTGGTCGAGTGGCAAATGGGCGATTGAACTCCTTCCCTTGATATCAAATTCGAGGCAAAGAAAGCCATCAAGTCCCAAGCAATAGCAGATTTCCTCGCAGAGTGGATCGAACAGCAACTTCCGACCCAAGTTCACTCGAACACCGGACTATGTTTTTCGATGGTTCCAAGATGCTGAACGGTTCTGGTGCAGGGGTTGTATTGGTTTCCCCGAGGAGATAGGCTCAAGTATGTTCTCCAGATTCACTTTGATTCTTCCAACAACGAAGCGAATATGAAGCACTCTGTATGGGTTGCGATGGCCATTTCACTCAAGGCGTCCGTCCGCCTTATGGTCTATGGCGACTCGGATCTGGTTGTTAATCAAGTGATGAAGGAGGGGATGTCGAAGCCCAGCTATGACAGGTTATTGTAATGCAAAGGAGAAAGTGGAGAAGAAATTCGAGGGTTAGAGCTTCATCATATACCCCGATCAAAAATCAAGCTGCGGATGATTTGGCGAAGATAGGGTCCAAGAGGGAAGCCATTCCCGTGATGTATTTTTGGAACACATTCATGTTCCATCGCAGGAGGATCCTTTCACGTAACAAGCCCCGCAGCAAAAGAGTGCCGATGATCCGACTGAAGTTGAGGTCCCAGCCATGGTCGACCTGATATGGAAGTTGTGGTCATCACTCCCGATCGACAAAGGCGTACATCGATATATCCTAAGAAAAGAGCTCCCAGAGAATGAAGAAGAGGCTCGACGGATCATCCGTCGATCCAAGGCCTTTACAGGATCAAGGGACAATTGTACAGAGAAAGCGCGATCGAGTCGGCCGTAAGTGTATCACGCCGTAAGAAGGTCGATAATTCTTGAGGATATCCACTGGGACCTGTGGCCATCATGCGCCCTCTCGGACCATTGTGGCTAAAGCATACCGAGCGGATTTTACCGGCAAAGCAAATGAAATGGCAAAAGAAATAGTCGACAAGTGTGAAGGATGTCATTCTATTCCAACATGTCGCACAAGCCAGCCTCAGCCTTGAAGACCATTCCACTCGCTTGGCCCTTCGCTGTTTGGGGATTGGACATGATTGGACCGTTGAGAATCGCGAAGCGGTTTCACCCATTTGCTAGTAGCAGTTGACAAGTTCACCAAGTGGATCGGGCCAAGCCCATCAAGAACCTCGATGCATGTACTGCTATCGCTTTCATCGAGAGTTGATATTCAGATATGGAGTTCCGTGATAGAATCATCACCGACAATGGGTCAAACTTCGATAATGACAAGTTCAAAGCCTTCGCGCCTCTCAAGGCACGCTGGTCGACTATGCTTCAAATGGCTCATCCTCGGTCGAATGGACAAGCGTAACGCAAACGACCTCATTCTCAAAGGGCTAAAACTCGGCTGATGCGTGATCTCAAACACGCAGTAGGAGCTTGGGTCGACGAACTTCCATCAGTTCTCTGGGGATTGAGGACCACTCCTAATCGGTCGACTGGGAGAACTCCATTCTTCCTGGTCTATGGAGCTGAAGCAGTTCTGCCGAGTGACCTGCTTCACAATGCGCCTCGAGTCGACCTATACTCTGAAGAAGAAGCGGAACAAGCCCGGCAAGATGCAGTCAACCTCTTGGAAGAGGAGAGAGAGATGGCCTTGATCTGCTCAACTATCTATCAGCAAGACTTGCGTCGATTCCATGCCAGAAATGTGAAGAGTCGAGCCTTCCAAGAGGGAGATTTGGTCCTCCGAGTGGATCAACAGAAACCACACAAGCTTTCTCCCACTTGGGAAGGTCCCTTTATCGTGACGAGAGTCCTCCACAACGAAGCATATCATCTCTACAACGTTGATCGCCAGATCGACGAGCCTCGAGCTTGGAACGCGGAGCTGCTCCGCCCCTTTTACACTTAAAAACTCACCCGGTTGAGATGTAATAAAAGTGCTTTTGAAGTTTGTTTATCCAAGACAAGAATGTTATAATTTTCCCAGTGATTGTTATTGCTTTTTGTTGAAATTTTCCCAAGCAGGTGGCTTAGTCGCGAATCCGATTCGCCTAAGCTTGTAAAAAATCCTTTCCGAAAAGTGCGAGCCGCCTCTCACTCGGGGCTTAGCTGCTAATCCGCTTCGCCTAAGTATTCAAAATCCTACCGAGTGGCGAGCCGGCCTCCCACTCGGAGGCTTAGCTGCAGTCCAAGTACTCGCCTAAGTATACAAAAATCCTACCGAGTGGCGAGCCAGCCTCCCACTCGGAGGCTTAGCTGCAGTCCAAGTACTCGCCTAAGTATACAAAATCCTACCGAGTGGCGAGCCAGCCTCCCACTCGGAGGCTTAGCTGCAGTCGAAGTACTCGCCTAAGTATTCAAATCCTACCGAGTGGTGAGCCAGCCTCCCACTCGGGGACTTATAACAGCCCAAGGATTCGCCTTTAAACATCCAAAGTGATAAAAATCCTACCGAGTGGAGAGCAAACCTCCCACTCGGGGGCTTAGCTGCAGCCCAGTGCTCGCCTAAGTGATAAAAATCCTACCGAGTGGAGAGCAAACCTCCCACTCGGGGGCTTAGCTACAGCCTAGTGCTCGCCTAAGTAATAAAAATCCTACCGAGTGGAGAGCAAACCTCCCACTGGGGCTTAGCTGCAGCCCAAGACTCGCCTAAGTAATAAAAATCCTACCGAGTGGAGAGCAAACCTCCCACTGGGGCTTAGCTGCAGCCCAGTGCTCGCTAAGGATAAAATCCTACCGAGTGGAGAGCAAACCTCCCACTCGGGGGCTTAGCTGCAGCCCAGTGCTCGCCTAAGTAAGGAATTCATCCCAATCCGCAAGGACGACGAGGTGCAGGTCGACTGCTACCTCCTCCTTCGGAGCTTCGCCACAAGTACAACGTGCGGTCCATCCCAATCCGCAAGGACGACGAGGTGCAGGTCGACTGCTACCTCCTCCTTCGGAGCTTCGCCACAAGTACAACGTGCGGTCCATCCCAATCCACAAGGACAACGAGGTGCAGGTCGACTGCAACCTCCTCCTTCGGAGCTTCGCCACAAGCACAACGTGCGGTTCGTCCCGATCCGTAAGGACGACAAGGTCGCCGCATCATGCTTCCACCTCTACCGCAGGATAGATGAAGCACAAGTCGATTGGAATTTCAACGAATATCTTCCTAATGAGGAATAAAGTTCTCTCAAGGCAAGCAAATCATGTTAAAGGAAAAATCAAGTTCGATAAATGTCCTACGGATCCAAAGGCGCCAGCGTTAAGCCCGTTAAAGTTTATCGATTCTGTAAACCACTCGGCATTCCGAGGCAAATTTAAAGTGGGACTTAGAAGTTTTTACTCCTCCGGGAGGACCGAAGGTGCAACAAACTGGTCGAGGTCGATTCCGTCAAGAATACGGGTAGGAGCAGCGATGAAAGTCTCCATGAAAGATCTGAAGTTGTGCTTCCTGGTATTGGCAACCTTGAGAGACACCAGCTTGTCCTCTTGCGCTTCTTTGCAGTGGACACGAACCAGAGATAGAGCAACATCAGCACCAAACCTGGCAGATTACTTTTTCCATTCTTGCACTCGACTTGGAATCTCATTCAGTTGAGTCATCAGGGATTCAAGATCATTCTGGAGAGTCTGTTCTGGACAGAGAGTCGAGTCGATCCGCGACACTGCAACTTTCAGTCGAGCAAGATAATCCACCACGCTAGCAACACGAGACTCCAGTCGGAGCACATTCATAGCAGCTTCGTTCTTCACAGAGAGTTGATGGGGTCCAAGCTGGTTTCCACTGACCGGTTTCTTCTTCAAAGTTTTGGCAGAATTCTAAAACACATCTCGGACTCGTAATAAAGATCATGTGATGAGCCGTGAGAGCAAGACAATGGATAAAAGAGATTACCTTCAAGCATGAGAAACAGCTTCTTGGCGAACCCTCCAAGATAAATCTCCGTGTCGCTTTCGCTTCCCCAGCCATTAGCCAACCTTGTCGATGTAACATTCTTGTCGCTCTTCACCGACCGACTTCCTTGTTAGTCACACAAGAGAGGCTTTCAGCTTGGCATTTTCATCTTCGAGTTTGTCGACCGAGGCAAGCTTCTCTTCAATGAGCTTTGTTTTCTCCAAAGCCGCCTTCTGTGCCTCTGCAAGGTCAAGGTCCTTCTTCTTCAAAGTCTCTTCCAGTTTATCTTCAAAGCAACAATGAGAACAGAGTTGAGAATGAGCAGAAAAACAGAGGCATTCGTCAAAAATTCTCACCAGCCATACCTTTTGCTTCATCCTTTGCCTTCTGCAAATTCTCCTGAGCAAGCTTCAAATCGAGGTTGAGCTGAATCTGCTTTTCTCTAATCTCAAGATAGCGAGCCACAAGCTCGCAAGATTTCTACAAAGAGTCAACCAACGAAAGACATCAAAGACAGATCACTTCCGAAAGTGACTAAGGAAAAATAGTAGCATTTCTAAGACTACGGTCGAATAAAACATTCGACAAGAGTCTCGGGATTACACCCAGCGGGTGCACTCAGCGCGTTCCCCCACTGGTTTACCAATTTGGTTCGATCAACACCAAAAGAGGCAAAAAGGTTATGATTCTAAAACATGGCTAATTGTCGCGGTCACCGCAGAAAAAAAAAGCAGTTCTTTAGACTATAGTCGATCAGACGCAATGACCATAGTCTCGGGACTACACCTGGTGGGTGCACTTAGCGTGCCCCCACCGGTTTTACAGCCCATTCGACTTGGTCCGCCCAGTGTCGAGTGAAGAAGATCACAAGATAAAGATTATAGCCGATCGCACGCAATGACCATAGTCTCGGGACTACACCCAAGGGTGCGGTTAGCGTGCCCCACAAACAACGCGACACACACCCAAAGGGTGTACAGATATGGAAATCTCCGTAAGAAAGCAGTTTCAGATAGTATATCCTAACAAAGCAAGCGACGACTGACTTACTTGGACATTGCTCTGGAGAGCTGAACTGGCATCATAGGCCGCCTGACTAGCCTCTCGATCTGCTTTCACCTGCTCCATCATGATCCCTGTCAGGACCCCGATCCTAAGTCACACCGATCTAGCATGTAACACATCATATCACTTTGCGGCCTCACGCACGGTATTCCCACGGTGTCGCTTACCATGGCCCGGACCGCTTATGCCTTTTGGCTCACGATATGATAGTGTCGCCAGCATCCATATGACAAAGAACCCGGCCGACATGGCTAGTCGTGAACCCAAAGCGGCGCTTAACCCATGGGGACAGCATACATGAATCACATCGAGCATGTCGGTCATCAACGATGTATTCGGGCTGTAGCACTGGCTAACAGACTCCGTATCCCGGCTGTAGCAGGCTAGGCAGGACTCAATAACACCGCGTGACATTTCCCGAAGGGACAGACATAGGAACGGCGAAACACATGCCGCCAGTCAAGTGTCCAAGCAGTAGTGCTGGGCTAGCAGGACTCGTGAACCGGGCAGAAGCGGACTACTATCGCCGAGGCACGAGACTACATTTCCCCATATGAGAGGCTGCCAAGGATAAACAACTAGTTTGTCGGATCCCACACATACCAAGCATTTCAAACATACACACATTATGCTCAATATGCGTAGATACAACATGGCATCACAACATAACTCTACGACTCCATATTATTCATTAGGCTCCGAGGAGCGATATATTACAAACATGGGTCTCATGACCCAACACTCAGAGCATACAAGTCAAAGCACAAGCGAAGCTAATCATGTCCGAGTACGCATAACTATAAATGAAAAAGGCCGAGGAGCCCGACTATCTACCAGATCCTGCCGAGGCACAAGATCGTAGCTGAGGTAACAAGCTAAACGTCGAAGTCCACGTGGAACTACTAGCGAGACTGACGTCTCTCTGCAAAACATAAAATAAGCAAACGTGAGTACAATTGTACTCAGCAAGACTTACATCGATCTAACTACATATGCATCATTATCAAAAGGGGTGGTGGAGTTTGACCGCAGCAAGCCAGCTTTGACTCGGTGGCTATCCTGAACTACGATCGCAAGTAACTCTTTTGAGGTGGCGCACGAGTCCACATATTCACCATGGCAATACACCACTATGGACCCGCCCCATCTCCCTACGAGAACGCCATCCATAGCACTCACGCTATCTTGCGCATTTTAGAGTATCCACTTTCACTTGTCTATGAACCGATATAGGCAACCCAGAAGTCCTTTTCCGTGGACACGGCTATTCAATAGATCATATTAAACCCCGCAGGGTGTACTTCTTCACACACGCTCACCACTTACCGCCGTTTACGACATGTACTCGCAACCTTCAAGCGGAAGCCCAACGTGGGTGTCGGCCACGGCCTACCTAAACACTCAAGTCCCTAGTCCAGGTTTATCGCCTATTCGGTTCCATCCGCAGGAGTCCGCCGAGGTTTCCCATACAGCCCGAACGATGTGTGCAGGGTTCCCGAGATACCAAACGGGCACTCGGTACACCGGGCCACGGTGCCTACCGCAACACAACCCACCCCTAAGGTCAGCGTTATGCGGCCCCCAAGATGCTACAAACACCGAAACTACTTGCAACTCCGGACCGAGGACAAGGGTGGTCAAGAAGCCGAGAGGGTCCATTGGTTTCGGGCCCAATGCGTGGTAGTAATCTATCATGGATCACAAACACGTAACTCAGTTCTCGAGGACGGCTGCAATGAGACAACCCACCATGTACTCCTACATGGCCTCTCACCGCTACCTTTACCAAATCGTGTTCACACACTTAGCTCACACACAATAGGACATGTTCATAACAATTCCAATTCATTCCCGATGAGTCGAACCGACTCAACTCTAAGCAATGCAGTGCATGATAAACAAGCATAAATGAGTAGGCACAACATGGCTCAAACAATTCCTACTCATGCTAGTGGGTTTCATCTAATTATCGTGGAATGACAGTCATGCAAAGGATCAAGGGGTTCAGCTACCGCAGCAAGTAACACATGAGTCGTTGTTGTCCTAATGCAATAAAATAGAGCAGGAGCGAGAGAGTGGGATTATATCGAATGAACAAGGGGTTTTGCTTGCCTCGCACTTCAAGATAATATAATTCTTCATCGGTGTCATCGAACTCATCGCTCGTGACGCCGCTCACCGAGAGGGACAATTACCGCAAACAAGAGAGAACACAATCAATGCAATGCACATATATGATGCATGATCATGTTAAGGTACTGAATTCACCTAATGCAATAATAATCCAAGTTAGTTGAAGTGGAATTCAAACAAGGTTGAATTCCAACTCCAAATGCTATTTCATAAATTACCCTAATCATGATTCATCCTATTCAGTGAGGTTAACTTGTTCAAACATGCATGATCATGGCATAAACAGATTCTTCATATTTTTCTGATCATTTTTCATATATAAATTATTTCAATCCGAGTTACGGTTGAATTTATATGATTTTTAGAAGTTTAGAGTATTTTCTGGAATTTACTGAATTAAATTAAATCTAGAAACCTAGTTATGGCGTCAGCCTGACGTCAATGTGACGTCAGCGGGTCAACAGGGCGCCCAGGTCAAACTGGACGTGTGGGGCCACACGTCGCTGACTAACTAAACTAACCTAGTCAATTAGCACTAACTCAAGGTTAGTTAAATTAGTTTAAACCTAAACTAGAGTAGTTAGCAGGCGGGGCCGCATGTCGCTGGCTCCGGAAGTCAAACTAGGCCAAACCCGGGTCAACTCGCCGGAGTTGACCCATGCTCGCCGCCGGGCGGAGCCGAGAGGACGGAGGGGAGCGGGTTTCCTCCTCCGGTGACCAAAAGAGAGGCGGAGGGGTGCTACGTGACGCCCGGGTTCGCGCGCATCTAAGGAGACTAGCGGGAGGTGCGGGGGTGGCCGGAATCTCGCCGGCGTCGAGCTTTGGCGGCGGCCGGAGTTCGGGTTCCAAGCTTTAGGCGTTACGGGGCACGGCGGGCGCGGCCGATGGGCTCTACTGGTTGCTGGGATCACCATGAACACGCGGAGGCAACAAGCGCAGGTGGAGGAGCTTGGGAGCACGAAGCTCACCGTTCATGGCGGCGGCCGGAGCTCGGGTTCGGTGGGGCAGCTAGCTAGGGAACGAAATCAAATGCACGGAGTGAGGGGAAGAGAAGAGGAGCTCACGAGGAGTGCGGAGGTGGCCTCGGCGTGCTCGGGGAGGGGCTGGTGACGACGGGAGGTCGCCGGCGATCTCGGTGGCCCGAGGAGGAAGAAGACGTCGAGGACGGCGCTCCGGGGCTCTTCTGGTCGCGTGAGACGACGAGGAGGGCGAGGGCGGAACGGCGGAGGCCATGGACACGCCGGCGAGGCGAGGAGGGCTGTGGCCGTGGCTACGGCGAGCGGTGGCGACGGGCGGCTCGGGCACGAGGCGCAGAGCGAGAGGGAGGAGGGGAGAGGGGTGGGGAAGAGTGAGGGGGTCCAGGGGGTCGGGAGGCGCGTGGCATCGCAAGGGGGTCGGGAGGCCAGGCAGGCAGGGTGTGGTGGCGGCGGGCGCGGCGCAAGGCTTGCAGCTGGCGGGCACGCGCCTGCCCCTCCCGCAGAGGAGGAAGGCGACAGGAAGGAGGCGGTGGTGGGCTGGGCACTGGAGTGGGCTGTGTGGGGTGAGAGGTGAGCACCAGTAGTTCCTCTCTCTCTTTTTTATTTGTTTTAGTTTTCTAATATTCTGTAGTTTTAGGGCTTTATTAAAAATACCAGGCACTTTTAAAAATCCTGAAATAATTGTGGGCACCTTCTCAAATATATGCAACAGCCCACATTTAGTTTCAAATTATTTGAGCATTTAAATTATTTATAGTATTCAAATGCCCAAATTCAAATACTTCACGAATTAATTCAAAAATCCATAAATGGCCAAGAAATATGCTCATCATTTTTGGCAGAGGGTTTTACCTTTATCAAAAATCATGAACATCTCCAAAGGCATTTTGGGTTCATTGAAAATATTTTGAAGTTGAACCTATTTGAATTGTTTTAGTGCTAGGGCTTGGTCCTCCCCATTTCAATTTTCATGGAAATTAACATGATGACATGAATGCCTTAATGCAACTAATGTCAAGCAATTCTAGGGCTGTGACAACTCACCCCCACTAAACAAGAATCTCGCCCCGAGATTCAAGACGTGAGGTAAGAGGAAAAGGGAAGTCACAAAACTATTACAATCTTCATGATCCACTTGTCCTTCTCGAAGAGGTTGGTTCATTCCATCACCTTGGTCTTGACGTCTTCGCTTTTGAGATCTTCACTCGACACGACAACAGAAAGAAAGGGAAAACCCTACATGATTCGATCTTAACGAAGATCAGGTAAACATGATCAACTCACGGACTGAGACGGTGTCACATCTCGAGTTGAGACACAAAATGCATCGAGAGGGATGGAAGAACAACAACGAAGTTTGAGTGGTGGCAACAATTCCACGCTTTAGGAAGATGGTGGATGGTGTCAAGGTGGTGAGGAAATATTTACCATGATCCCATAACGGGACACCTCGAGAAAGGTGGCGCAAAGAACTATTCCCTTAAGTGGCAAAAAGAATTACTTTTGAATTAGAGATCATTGAGACTCTCCATACCAGTCTAAGGCAATCACAAGCGGTCATGTGGTGGAATGCAAGGAGTGATACACCCGGACTAGAATGAATGATGTGGACTACCTTGTTGAAGACAACGCAACGGATGATTTTTGCTTATCATCGAAGGGGGAGGGGACCCATGGTAAGTCCACTTTTGAGGATGATCTTGAACAGAAATTACTACGAGGGCAGCCCATAGAAATTGGCACAATGGGGTACAAGCTGGGAACGGAATGCAACTGTCCGAATGTTCCAACCATCATATCTGCCTGAGATTCAGATCTGGTTGGTGTTAGGATATTTCAGACTCATCAGGTCTGAAAAGGAAAGGTTGCAACACAAATCGATTTAGATAACGCTATGAGATTCTCGAAGTGAACTAAGGTAGCAAGCTCCAAAATATGAGCTGGTTCCGCTACAAACTGTGAACACATTGTCCTGCATAAACATGGCCACGTAGTAGTCTTATAATAAAAATACTACCAAGTTCAGGTTGGGAACCATCATCGAGGATAACGAAGTCCTAACATAAGTCATGACTAGTTGTTATGAAGGAACTCCTTCTCCTTGAACAATTCAATCAGTGGCTTGGCGTGCTATGGAATTCATATGGAATGAAGATGATCAGTCTATCATGCCATAGAATACTTCGCACGTGCATGACTGGCTTGGGACGATTCCAAAGAAACAAAATAAACCTTTCTCAATTTCATGGCGGCAACTTACACCAGATGCACATGAATTAGAGGAAGTCACTACTTTCTTCCAAACATATGCTTCATGAACGAAACACGAAGAAATGCTTACACAAGTTTCCAATACTACGTTGGTGTTCCACATGACTCATGGGGGAGACAATTTATCACGATGGGCTCAACAATAGCTCATCGGAATTTCCATATCATCGACTTCCACCATCATGTGAACACGTGATAGTATTGGTCAGACCAAAAGATGTAATGGTGTATGCTCGAAGGATCAACCACGAGTAAGACAACATTACGAATATCGTTGGTTCTGATTTGACTTGACAATGGCCCATACTCAAGTCAAAGAATTGGTAGGACAATAGATCTAGCAACTGATCACAGGGACCAATCAATGAAGGTATCATCTTTCTTCAACACACACTACACAAGAATATCCCTTTGGAACGAACTAAGTTAGGCAAGCTTTTATCTTCCAACTCTCCAAGTTATTGTCTAGCTTAACCAACTAGCTCAGGGATAACCAACACAGATTCTTGGAGAAGGGGTGGTTCACAAGAAACCAACTTGATCACGAGCCCAACATAACAGTCAGGAAACAACCCGGTAACACTTCCAAGAAGATATTTGGAAAGTCACGAACCACCGGTATGTTACTAAGCTCGAGAACAATCTTGCTTTTCAGGGCAAGACGATATGATCAAATGAGTGAGGACTTGATACAATCCTAACTCATCAATCAAGTGTGCACCGAAATAAGGACTAGGTAGCACGATCAATCTTAGGATGATGGTTTAATAACCAACACGCTAAGAATGAGAATATTGTCCATTCACTACCAAGCAACAAGTTGCTCGGGTATTGATTTCACACATCACAATTCACTTGTCGGCTTGCCGTTGCATCAACACGGAACCGAGAAATGAACAATGATGGTGAGAAGTATCACCGCATCAAGAATTCCTAGGAGGTTGTGCAATTCCCATGACATTCTTGACATAAGATGGCAATACTTGAGGTAGAACATACTCAAAAGCTGAATTGGCATTTTGATCTCATGGATACAACTACTTTGACCCAATCCTAGAAATGGATGAGGTACTGGAGTTTGTTTCTCCTAGTCATTCCGGAATAGAATGACTTGACGGACCACAAAGATAAAATGCATCGATGAACACAAATGCACACATACCCTTGGCTATCAATTGATAGATGAAGGTTAGAAGGCATCTAAGAGAACAACTCAAAGGAACATATAATTTTCTGAGTTGTGGATGCACAGATTAGTATGTCGAGCAAGCTCAACATTTCTTCCGGATAACCCATGCAGAAAGGTAGAATTGGCAGATTCACAATTATGAATGGAGTACTTCGCAAGAGCACTCTTATTGTGATGTTTTGGTTCAAAAGAACTGCTGCCATAATTAGTTCATGGTATTTGGAAGAAGGAGAATACCACGGACTTCGAGGACTATCGCAAAGGTTACTAATATCCTAAAGGCACTAGCAAATACTAACAACATGAAGTAGGATGAATCTCAGGTTCAGCAACCCAGGAGTAGAATGCCTACTACTAAATGGCATCACGGGATGCTTTCGAAAGTGATGGCCAGAATCATCACACTGGGGATACAAAAGCATTGCTAAATTGCTAGGTGACTTCCTAAACACCTAAGGTCATAATAATAGTTCCAACATATATGTCGAGGCAACAGAGTACCTCAACCGACTGGTTAGTGTGCTTCTTCTGACCCAAAAGAACATCGGAAACAGAAGGAAAGGATTTGCAAATGCATCAGACTATTTAGAGACCTGGGATGACTCGGACAGCATAACGGCTGTAAATGCTCAAATGATTTGAGACATCCTGCAGAAAGGGTGGCATAACCACTCAACAACATCATAACAAGATTCTGAGATCAACGGTTATCATTCAGAAATAGTAGGAACTGAACTGGGGATTAAAACCAACAATCTTATAAGTCTATGGATTAGTAACACGTCATCCTAATAGATAGATGAGAAGCCTAGTTCTTAAACCCCGAGAAGAGAAGATGATGACTCGATCGAAGGCCATGAGGTATAAGGAGTAAAAAGAGCCTTACGCTCCTTCCACAATCAATTCCTTACATAACTAAAGCATTTCTAGACACAACTTCACCAGTTTGGCTTGGTAATCCTCTGAGCAGCCAGCTCGATACCAACGCTGTCAGACCCCGATCCTAAGTCACACCGATCTAGCATGTAACACATCATATCACTTTGCGGCCTCACGCACGGTATTCCCACGGTGTCGCTTACCATGGCCCGGGACCGCTTATGCTTTTGGCTCACGATATGATAGTGTCGCTAGCATCCATATGACAAAGAACCCGGCCGACATGGCTAGTCGTGAACCCAAAGCGGCGCTAACCCATGGGGACAGCATACATGAATCACATCGAGCATGTCGGTCATCAACGATGTATTCGGCTGTAGCACTGGCTAACAGACTCCGTATCCCGGCTGTAGCAGGCTAGGCAGGACTCGAATAACACCGTGTGACATTTCAAGGGACGTATATAGGAACGAAGTGAAACACATGCCGCCACCAAGTGTCCAAGCAGAGTGCTGGGCTAGCAGGACTCGTGAACCGGCAGAAGCGGACTACTATCGCCGAGGCACGAGACTACATTTCCCATATGAGAGGCTGCCAAGGATAAACAACTAGTTTGTCGGATCCCACACATACCAAGCATTTCAAACATACACACATTATGCTCAATATGCGAGATACAACATGGCATCACAACATAACTCTACGACTCCATATTATTCATTAGGCTCCGAGGAGCGAGATATTACAAACATGGGTCTCATGACCCAACACTCGAGCATACAAGTCAAAGCACAAGCGAAGCTAATCATGTCCGAGTACGCATAACTATAAATGAAAAAGGCCGAGGAGCCCGACTATCTACCAGATCCTGCCGAGGCACAAGATCGTAGCTGAGGTAACAAGCTAAACGTCAAGTCCACGTGGAACTACTAGCGAGACCGACGCCTCTCGCAAAACATAAAATAAGCAAACGTGAGTACAATTGTACTCAGCAAGACTTACATCGATCTAACTACATATGCATCATTATCAAAAGGGGTGGTGGAGTTTGACCGCAGCAAGCCAGCTTTGACTCGGTGGCTATCCTGAACTACGATCGCAAGTAACTCTTTTGAGGTGGCGCACACGAGTCCACATATTCACCATGGCAATACACCACTATGGACCCGCCCCGCCTCCCTCACGAGAACGCCATCCATAGCACTCACGCTTATCTTGCGCATTTTAGAGTATCCACTTTCACTTGTCTATGAACCGATATAGGCAACCCAGAAGTCCTTTTCCGTGGACACGGCTATTCAATAGATCATATTAAACCCCGCAGGGTGTACTTCTTCACACACGCTCACCACTTACCGCCGTTTACGACATGTACTGCAACCTTCAAGCGGAAGCCCAACGTGGGTGTCGGCCACGGCCTACCTAAACACTCAAGTCCCTAGTCCAGTTTATCGCCTATTCGGTTCCATCCGCAGGAGTCCGCCGAGGTTTCCCATACAGCCCCGAACGATGTGTGCAGGGTTCCCGAGATACCAAACGGGCACTCGGTACACAACACGGTGCCTACCGCAACACAACCCACCCCTAAGGTCAGCGTATGCGTGCCCCAAAGATGCTACAAACACCGAAACTACTTGCAACTCCCTGACCGAGGACAAGGGTGGTCAAGAAGCCGAGAGGGTCCATTGGTTTCGGCCCAATGCGTGGTAGTAATCAGATCATGGATCACAAACACGTAACTCAGTTCTCGAGGACGGCTGCAATGAGACAACCCACCATGTACTCCTACATGGCCTCTCACCGCTACCTTTACCAAATCGTGTTCACACACTTAGCTCACACACAATAGGACATGTTCATAACAATTCCAATTCATTCCCGATGAGTCGACCCGACTCAACTCTAAGCAAGAGCAGGCATGATAAACAAGCATAAATGAGTAGGCACAACATGGCTCAAACAATTCCTACTCATGCTAGTGGGTTTCATCTAATTATTGTGGAATGACAGTCATGCAAAGGATCAAGGGGTTCAGCTACCGCAGCAAGTAACACATGAGTCGTTGTTGTCCTAATGCAATAAAATAGAGCAGGAGCGAGAGAGTGGGATTATATCGAATGAACAAGGGGTTTTGCTTGCCCGGCACTTCAAGATAATATAATTCTTCATCGGTGTCATCGAACTCATCGCTTGCAGACGCCGCTCACCGAGAGGGACAATTACCGCAAACAAGAGAGAACACAATCAATGCAATGCACATATATGATGCATGATCATGTTAAGGTACTGAATTCACCTAATGCAATAATAATCCAAGTTAGTTGAAGTGGAATTCAAACAAGGTTGAATTCCAACTCCAAATGCTATTTCATAAATTACCCTAATCATGATTCATCCTAATCAGTGAGGTTAACTTGTTCAAACATGCATGATCATGGCATAAACAGATTCTTCATATTTTTCTGATCATTTTTCATATATAAATTATTTCAATCCGAGTTACGGTTGAATTTATATGATTTTTAGAAGTTTAGAGTATTTTCTGGAATTTACTGAATTAAATTAAATCTAGAAACCTAGTTATGGCGTCAGCCTGACGTCAATGTGACGTCAGCGGGTCAACAGGGCGCCCCAGGTCAAACCTGACGTGTGGGGGCCACACGTCAGTGACTAACTAAACTAACCTAGTCAATTAGCACTAACCTGGGTTAGTTAAATTAGTTTAAACCTAAACTAGAGTAGTTAGCCGGGCGGGGCCCGCATGTCAGTGGCTCCGGGGAAGTCAAACTAGGCCAAACCCGGGTCAACTCGCCGGAGTTGACCCGCGGCTCGTCGCCGGCGGAGCCAGAGACGACGGAGGGGAGCGGGTTTCCTCCTCCGGTGACCAAAAGAGAGGCGGAGGGGTGCTACGTGACGCCCGGGTTCGCGCGCATCTAAGGAGACTAGCGGGAGGTGCGGGGGTGGCCGGAATCTCGCCGGCGTCGAGCTTTGGCGGCGGCCGGAGTTCGGGTTCCAAGCTTTAGGCGTTACGGGGCACGGCGGGCGCGGCCGATGGGCTCTACTGGTTGCTGGGATCACCATGAACACGCGGAGGCAACAAGCGCAGGTGGAGGAGCTTGGGAGCACGAAGCTCACCGTTCATGGCGGCGGCCGGAGCTCGGGTTCGGTGGGGCAGCTAGCTAGGGAACGAAATCAAATGCACGGAGTGAGGGGAAGAGAAGAGGAGCTCACGAGGAGTGCGGAGGTGGCCTCGGCGTGCTCGGGGAGGGGCTGGTGACGACGGGAGGTCGCCGGCGATCTCGGTGGCCCGAGGAGGAAGAAGACATCGAGGACGGCGCTCCGGGGCTCTTCTGGTCGCGTGAGACGACGAGGAGGGCGAGGGCGGAACGGCGGAGGCCATGGACACGTCGGCGAGGCGAGGGAGGGCCTGTGGCCGTGGCTACGGCGAGCGGTGGCGACGGCGGCTCTCGGGCACGAGGCGCAGAGCGAGAGGGAGGAGGGGAGAGGGGTGCGGGGAAGAGTGAGGGGGGTCCAGGGGGGTCGGGGAGGCGCGTGGCATCGCAAGGGGGTCGGGAGGCCAGGCAGGCAGGGTGTAGGTGGCGCGGCGCGGTGGCAGTGCTGCTGGGCACGCGCCTGCCCTCCCCCCGCAGAGGAGGAAGGCGACAGAAGGAGGCGGTGGTGGGCTGGGCTGGAGTGGGCTGGTGGGCTGAGAGGTGAGCACCGTAGTTCCTCTCTCTCTTTTTATTTGTTTTAGTTTTCTAATATTCTGTAGTTTTAGGGCTTTATTAAAATACCAGGCACTTTTAAAAATCCTGAAATAATTGTGGGCACCTTCTAAATATATGCAACAGCCCACATTTAGTTTCGTAATTATTTGAGCATTTAAATTATTTATAGCATTCAAATGCCCAAATTCAAATACTTCACTTAATTAATTCAAAAATCCATAAATGGCCAAGAAATATGCTCATCATTTTTGGCAGAGGGTTTTACCTTTATCAAAATCATGAACATCTCCAAAGGCATTTTGGGTTCATTGAAAATATTTTGAAGTTGAACCTATTTGAATTGTTTTAGTGCTAGGGCTTGGTCCTCCCCATTTCAATTTTCATGGAAATTAACATGATGACATGAATGCCTTAATGCAACTAATGTCAAGCAATTCTAGGGCTGTGACAATCCCTGCCTGGCGTATGGCCTCCTTAGCAGCACTTACTTGGTCTTCCGGGATGTGGTGGGTAGCAAAGAGAGATGGTGGATCAGCGGTCGATTTAAGTGGGTTGAGCACTTGTCAGCGTACAGCGAAGACACGAAAGTCCGAGTGGGGTTGCCTCCCTCGGAAATCAGCGTCTCAGGAATCGCCGCGACTTGAGCAACCTTGCCAGCAAGCGCTTTCTTGTCCTTCCTCTTCCTTAATGGCGCTTCCTCGTCATCATCGGGGAGATCAATGACGTGAGGCGGAACTACAAGAAAGATTCAGAAGTAAACATGGCGCTTCTAGTCGACTAAAAGCGAAACCTCAAAGATCTTACCAAGGTTGAGGTGACCGCATCCTCCATTTCCGATCTTCCCGCTATTGAAGTCTCGAGGTAGCGGCGTAGATTTAAAGAATCGGCTGATCAGTCATCAAGTCGACCAAAAGTTCACTCATGTTGAATAAGGAAATACAAGGTTCTGTTAGTTACCCGGAGATGGTGGGGATGACCATTCGCATCTTGGGCAGGGCCTTCGCCGGCTTTGACGACGTTGCTCGAGGTTGCTTCGGCGGTTTCTCAGTCGGCGCGGGAGAAGTTGTCCTAGGTCGCTTCGTCGACTGACCGGTGGGCACAATAGCTTTACCACGCCCAGCCGCCGGGTCGTGCGTCAACTTGGACCTTCTCTCCGAGCGAGGAGGATCGACATCTTCCTCCTCTTCCACCTCCTCCTCTTCATCATCAGAGCCATCATCCTCCTCATCCTCCTCACCGTTGGACTCCCATTCCTCCGGACTCTCACCTCCACTTCCTTCTTCTTCTTCGACTGCTTCCTGCGCCCGCTGGGCATCGAGTACATCTCGGTGGTGACCTAGAAGACAACAAAACAAGGTGAAAGTCAATCGGCAATTGGCATCAAAACAGAATAAATGCAGCAGAATCACAATCGGAGATAAGCGGTTATACCTTGTCCGTTGGTAACTCGGTCGAGTGGTGGAATCCTCCCAGCTCCGCGAGGATTGTCCTTGTTTCTGTGATAGCAGTCATCCACTTCTCCAGCGTGGCACCATCGACCTCCTCCGGATGGACCCGAGTGGTATCATCTGCACTAGAGTACATCCACATCGGATGTCCTCGGTATTGGAGTGGCTGAATCGCCGCCGGAGAAAAACCTCCAGAGATCCATGCCGGTCACCCCATCGCTAATAAGATGGACGACACGCCCTTCAGCAGCTTTACTTGGGCCTTCTCCTCCGTAACACCTTCAGGGAAGATGGCTTGTTCACTGACTCATGGAGAAAGGAGGGAGCCCAGTCGAGTGCCCCGGCGTCGGCTGGTCTTGGTAGTAAAACCAGGTCGACTGCCACCCTCTAACCGAGCCGGGAAGGGTCATAGCTGGAAAGGCGCTCTTCCCCTCATCTCGACCCCGAGTCCCCACACATCTGGATTACTTGGGTCCTCTCGTCATTCGGGCTCGCTTTCTTCACCGTCTGAGAGCGACAGTGAATATGTGCTTGAAGAGACCCCAATGCGGTCGACAACCCAAGAAATTTCGCAGAGCTTAAACGAAGCAGCAAGATACACAATGGAGTTTGGAGGAAATGGTGGAGTTGCGCCCAAAAAGTTCAGAAACCCCGGAAAAAAGGATTTGGCGGCAGAAAACCCCTATCTACGGGTGGCCAGGAGGACGACTCACCCTCTTCAGTCTGCGGTTGTCACTCCGTCTTAAGCCTCGCCGACCCATGGGGGATCAGTCCTTCGTTGGCGGATCGGTGAGATCTTTCTCGGTTATGGTCGATCGATCCAGCCTCCTTGACCCAGCCTCTGCGCATCTTGGACCGCGAAGAGGAACCGCCCGACCGGGCGCTTCCCCTTGGCCTTCGCCACCGCCTTCTTCACCTGCTCGGGCGGCAGTCTTGTCCTTCACCATGGTCGCCGCAAGAAAAGTATCGAGCTTCAGCGCCGATGACGAAGAGCGCGGCGAGAAGGTTTGGAGGCGGAGAGAAGGGAAGTCTGAGGTCGCACTGTTCAAAATACCCTGACCAGCGATTTATATGGGGCCGCTTCTGAGTGGCTGACCGGTAGGCCCAAGCAATCCCGTCGCAATCCCGCAACAGGCGCGCGCACGATACGTGGCGAAAAAGGCGGCGCGAAGATCGAGGCGTCATCGTATTATCCCATCCGAGTGCCGCGGTTTTCTCTGCTTCACGCGCTTCCCAAAATTCAGATCCCGTGGAATCCGCTAACCGCAGAACAACTCGTCAGAGAACAGATTTCCTCCGATCCGTCGCTCGGAAATCCTCAGGTTCACAAAGTTCACTCGACAAACGTGGAGAATGGATCAAGGCGACTGAAAGAGAAGTTGATGCCATCACTAAAAGGTCGTTGATCCACAAAGTGAGACGACTCACAACACGAAGAACAGGTCGGAAAGATTATCAACTCCTTCCTCACTCAAACCTCGATCCATTCGGGGCTAATGATGAAGTCATGTACCGGGTAGGGTCATAGACCTGCCCAAAGGTACCCTCCACAAGGAGACTCACAAGAGAAGCAACCTTCCAATGACCGTAGGTATCCACTCGACAGATTCAAAGACACTCGACTCGAAGATCCACTCGACCACCGTGAGTCCAAGAGCCACTCGGTATCCAAACGGTCTCAGAGTTAAATAGTATTTATGACCTTAATGACACTTTATGTAAGGCGCTACCAAGAATGCCTAGCTTTAACGCACCTTAAACCCTCTACTACGTGGGCTGGCTGGGGTCCCAAGACTCTATATAAGCCACCCTCCACGTAGAAGGGTTCGCACCCGTAACACATACGCAGATAATCCAATGACCGCCTCCGGGCCCGAGACGAGGGCTGTTACTTCCTCCGAGAAGGGCCTGAACTCGTAAATCCCTTGCGTATACAACTACTCCATAGCTAGGATCTTGCCTCTCCACACCTACCCCCCATTCTACTGTCAGACTTAGAACCACAACAGTGGAGGCCTCGGGCGCGCTGGCATCGACACGCCTCTGCCTACTGGCAGAGGTTGAAGACGACCGCTTCGTCCTGGTGGGCTGGGCCTCACCATGATCTTTGGCCACTGGGCTGCCAGTGAGCGCTGTAAGTTCTCTCTCTCTGGTTTCTCTATTTTAATTTCTGTTTTCTATTATTTCTTTAATCTTTAGGGCTTTTCTAAAAATACCTAGACCCTTTCAAAAATCACTAAACTGAACATGCCCACTGTATAGAATATATCCAACATGTACATTTCAGTTTAGGAGTATTTGGACATTTAAAATATTTTATAGAATTTAAATGTCCAAATTCAAATACTTATGGTTTAATTCAAAGGACCTTAGGATGACCTAGAAAATTGTGCACCATTTTTGTCGAGGTTTAAGACCAAGGCAAAGATGATGAACATTTTAGAAGGGCATTTCGTGTTCATTGAAAATGATTTTCTGTTGAACCTATTTGATTTGATCTGGTGCTAGGGTTTGATCAGTCCCCATTTCAAGTTCATTTGAAAAGTTAAACATGATGCACACATGAAGGGCTAACCTACTGCGTACCAGGACCAGGGATGTGACAACTCGCCCCCACTAAACAAGAATCTCGTCCCGAGATTCAAGCGTAGGGTAAGATGAAGGGGGAACGCAAACTAACACAATCTTCACGATCCATTTTGCACTTCATAGGGGCATTGATTCGATCACCATCTTTGTCTCGATGTCTTGCTTTGAGAACTCCAGCTAACATGACAATGAGAGGAAAGGGAAAACTCTAGCAGGATCGATCTTCTAGAAGACCGAACAACTCAGGATCAACTCACGGAGTGAGACATTAATACATCTCGCGGGCTGAGACATGAAGCAAACATACAAAGAGATGGGGTGAAACAGATGAGGAAGGTTCACTAGGTAGACAACAATTTCACACTTAAGAAGGTGGTGAACAGTTGTCAACGTAGCGAGGAGTTGAATTGCCATGATACCATAACGAGACATCTTAGAGGAGGTGACTCGTAGATTTTTTCCCTTAAGTGGCAAAAGAATTACTTCGATCCATAGATCATTGAAACTCTTCATACCAGCCTGAGGCAATTCAAAATTGATCGATTGAAGGGATTCGAAAGAATGTCATACCCAGTTTGGAACGGAAACTACGGTTATAGAACAACTCGGCAAAAAGGAAGGCACATTCCACTTGATACCGAGGATATAACCTAGTGTCTGAGCATGCCCTCAGGAACTTGGGCATTTCCATATTCATCAAGGTTTTACCAATACCCGTAGGAGGCCCAGTGTCACTACAGTAAATATTAGCCCATGGTTATTGTATCCTAGTTTAAAAAAATAGGTTATTGCAGCCACTAGCAAACCGCGGAAAAAGAACTGCAATGACTACAAGCAAACAAATAAACAAGACAACAAGGAAATAAATAAGCAAGCAACTTACGCTAGGCTATCACGGCTATCACATATTACATCCATCTGGCATCAAAGTTCGCCACCAAAGGCAAATAAACACGCGACAAAAGAATATACAAAACCGAGAGCACTTCAGAAGGCACTAGGCCTGGCAAGCTCAGGCCCCACAAGCAGCTGAAGAAGCTGAGTAGACCTGAGTTGTGTCAACGATAGATGCATCAACACTAGATTTAAGGCATGATGGTGCACACGGCAGTCCTCCGATATCTTCATTGCATCTTTGACTTCAAGTCGGAGCTGAGCTGAAGCAAGCCTTTCGCTTTAAGTTGAGATCAAGAAGTCGAATCGATTGAGGCAGCGATCGCACAGAGGTTGTCTCACACCTGCCGGTGAGTAGCTTCAACTCACTGTCTTCATCAAGACAGGACCTTGGGGTCATCTCGCTGTCCTCAAGATGGTTTGGCTCACTATCTTCCCTAAAGTTTTGCCTGGAGTAAGAGATATGACTCTGAAAGAGAAACAAGGAGACACATAACAGGTTTCACAATTATATAAGCAAATAAATGGATCTGTTTCAGATAAGGAACATGTTTTACAACTACAATTTGAAATCGGTAGTTGTTGCAAACATCCAATCAGATGTAAACAGCAAAGCAAACAACAAAGGAGGAAATGATGCCTATCCAAATCTATACTAGAACAAAGTTTGAAGGCTTGAGAAGGATGAACTTACATTACATGTTAACACGGGCTGGACAAATCCCTTCTCCATGTTGATGGAAGGATAATTCAATAAATTCCCCAAAGAATTTTTTTAAGCGTTGCCATTATTCTACATTTTGCAAAGAGTAAATATAGATCAAATAATATTGGAAGAAATATAGGATAATGAAGCTCAGATGCAGACTGATGATACATAATCAAATAGCAATTAATTAAGTACAACGTTACAAGGCAAAAGGGAGAGAGGTACTGACAAGAGCAATGCAGAGCCCATTATTGTTTTGAGGTCGTATGATCCTTTGAGCATGGATATTCATCTGAAATTAGTTTTCATACAAGAGACAAGGTAAGGCACAAAGCAGAAATTTAGGAGTTCAAATTTTGAATTGATATCATAGACAGTACCTGACACTGGGCTCTCATTAGTTCTAATAGGGGTTTGGCCACTGGAGTAGGGGTAAAGTGTGGTACAGTTGAGCCTGTGTTTTCTGTGGCTGCTGATCTATCTGATTTAACAGGTATCACTACCTTTTCCAAATACCTAGTTTGTACTCCTTGAGGATCTGCACTCACCCTCTTCCTTTTGGACATCTATTACGAAAGAACAACATTTGACTGGAAAAACATAGTGTGATGACACATGGAATAGGTACAGAAAATGGATAGGTATGGCATATAATCATATATGATGCTTAAACTAAGCAGATGGTGTAACAAAGTAGAAGTAATGCAAGAGGTCAGATGCAAAATATGTGCGACTAATACAACTTTGAAAAGTTAGAGCAAGCACCTTGATGGGTGAATAAGATAGGCCATCCTCCACCATGCCAAGTTTGTTAGCCAGTGGATCGTTCCGCAATATTCCTCTCGTGCGCCCATTCTCATATTCATTTTGATAATGTTCAATATCTGACATGCATGAAAACATAAAAACAAGTGAGATTTTCTTTGTAATGCAGAAGTGATTCTAATTCAATACTGCCTCCCTGTAAACCCCTTTGTGCTATCTCTACAATTCTTTTAAAAGATGCCATGCATGTTGTAATTTGTCGTGTGCATTAGTATAATGTGCCCTACTACTCAAAATATGAGAGCTCCAGAAGTGATGACACTTCGCAGATGATAGCTTCAACATATAGTAAAGAAGAACAAGTCGACCTGACCTGACAAATTCAAAATATACAAAGGGAGAACAACTCGATCTGACCAGTCGACTGCAAGAGAAGAGCATCATCTTAAAGAAGAGCAGAAGAGCAAGCAGATTGAAGATATTACAAGTCTTTCAATACAATGTCGGTTGGCCACCCATGATGAACCAGAGCGCACAGAGAAATATTATTCTTTCCGGTCTCTCCATATGTGGCTCACATGCATTTCGAAATTAAAGTAGGAACATTTAGCTCACCAATTAAACATCTCTCAGTTTTACTAATATCGATATGAATTTGTACAACTAAGCTTGTTTAGCTCGATGGGTGGAGCAGTGCTATTACGACCACCTAACCACATAGCTGATTGTGGTCATCATAAAATGGGGAAAACATAAGCATGATGAGTACAGTGTTGACCGTGGCAGTTAGATGGCAGATCTGAAGCTGCAAACCGCACAAAGGGTAGTTAGCAACCGATGTTTGCTTTGAAATAACAACTAAGATTTGGTATGGACAAGAAAGTATGGTCAACAAGTGACAAATAAATGCAATTATGCCGTCTCTCTATATGTCACGACATGCCTTTGGAAACTCAAGTGGGACCTTTAGGTAACCAATTAAATGTGTCGGTTAACTAACATCAGTATCATATCACAATCATATTTGAACAACTAAGCTTTCGAATTTAGAGTGTTGTGTTGTTTAGCTTCAAGGATGGAGTAATGCTAGTACGACAGAAAGTACCTACGCAGATCATAGTAGAGTAGATAAAAGGGGAAAACCCTAAGCATCAAGAGAAAAATCAGGAAAGTGGAACTAGCTGGACCAGTGGGTGGCGCACATGCTTTTCGAAACGAATATAGGAACATTAGGTGAACAATTAAACGTTCTCTATTTTAGTGATATGAGCATCATATCAGATTCGTATTTCAACACGTAAGCTTTGGGTTGACGTCTTGAGGAGCAGTGCTAGCACGACACGAAGCACCTACGATGATGGTAGTGAATATAAAGGGGGGGAACCATAAGCTTTACGAGTATAGTGCCCGTGCCATGGCGGATCTGAAGGTGCAAACCGGACAAAGCTACTTCGCAACCAATGTTTCCTTTCAACTAGCCACTACGATTTGGTACGGACAAGAAAAGTACAATAAACAAATTACGATCTATTTTCTGGGTGAGATCAATAACTTAAGCACATATGGAAGAGTACCACCTCTCTTGCGACGCCGTGTAGGCCTATGCTGATACGTTGAGGGTGCTTCAGGTGCGATGGCTGTCGGCAGTGGGGAAGAAGTCTTTAGAGGGCAGACGGCCGGGTCGGGGGATATATCATGTTGCCGTGGACGAGGCGGTCGTAGGAGCGGCAACAACAAGGTGGACGACGGTGCCGATGAAGCGAGAGGAGGCGATGAAAGGATCCTGGTCTAGCACCGTGGATGAGAGACGTCCATCTCTTGCAGCGGACGACGGGGTAGGGGTAGCAGCTCCGGCAAGGTGGAGGATGGGGTGGCAGACGGAGGAGGCTGGCCGCAGTGCGGAGGTTGTCGTGCCGCCGACGGTGTATGAATGGGGAAATGGAGGGGGGGATCTGAAACTTTGGGACGCGCTTCTCTGAAATGGGGGAAAGTTACAAACTTATCCCCCGTTTAAAATTTCGGACATCGCGTCGGTTGGGGATAGGAAGGTAATCTCGCATCTCCCAAATATTTGCCGGTAACTATTCCGGGCGAGGAGACGGTGTTTTGCCGCCCACGGTTGGCGCCCACGGTGTATGAACGGGGTTGACAGGTAGGGCGGTTGTGTCACGTCTGATGGAAGTTACACATCTGCCCCTATTTAAAATATTAGCCTACGTCGATTTCGGATGAGGAGAGTTTGTTTTGCCGCCCACCGTGTATGAATGGGGAAATGGAGGAAGAGACACATGTCTTTCGGACGAGCTTGAATCAAATGTGTTTTGCCGCCCACGTTTGGCGCCCACCGTGTCTGAATGGGCTCAGAGGCCGTCGTGTCACGTATGATTGAAGTTACTAGTCTACCCCTATTGACAGCAGTGTAAATCCGGTCGATAAGGATGTCATGTGTCAGGGGTAGACAGTAATTTCCATCTCGCAAACACTTGCTTCGGGCAGCCCACAAATTATAGTGGGTGTTTAGCCGCTTGCTCAAAACTTGGGAGAATTAGCATTCACGCTTGCCACGGGACCTGCAAACTAAATTCAAATCCAATTTGTATTCGATTACGAATATCCACAGATAATTATATGTTTTGTTATTTATTTCTTCCAAACCACAACAAAGATTTATTCCACCTTTATATATGATTATGATTTAGAAATGTCGTGATCTTCGAATTCAGTAGGTTGGATACACTCTGATTCAAACAGTTATTTCATCCAATACAATATGCTCACACGAAAAATAGTTCACCTTATGTCAATCATACAAGTACTGAGGATTACCTCGCCTAAAAAATTCGGATCATTACAACACATGGACAACATAGGGGGTCTTGCAACATAATCCATTCAGAGACATGACACCACATGCAAGTACAATAATCTAATGACAATTTCAACTGGTATCTAAAGAAGAACCGAGATTACCTTCGGCTTCAGATAGTAGAAACAGTAGGACCCCCTCCGTCTTCAAATGCAACATTCTTACTTCCTACAATTCTTGGGTTGCTTGCATAATGCGTGCTGCTAATTCCGTTATTTCCAGCCTCAAGATAAAGATTACCTCATTCATGGCAGCCACACCATCTCTTTCTGCCTCTAGTAGAGCCTCAAGCGCTATAATATCTGTGCTCGATCGCTCTCCGCGGTGTTGCCTCCGAATCGCTACCATCTGGTAACATGGATGGCGACCGCTTCCACAAATAGATTCTGGGTTGTTCATTGTGTCCTAGTGTGAACGACATCCTGAAAGGTTTCACCGGACATAATTAAGAGATAGTTATTGTATGATCCAGCAGTAAGCTTACATGGTAAACGACAGACTAATTATTGCCGAGCATGGCAAACTATATTTAAATGGTTCAAGCAGCATCACCCGAAAAGAAATTAAAATGGTAAGATGAAACTAGGGATGTAAGTTGCAAATAAACGACATCCGCCATCCCATCTAGTTAGTTTTGCTACCTCCCTAGTTCATTTTCCTCAAAAACAAAAACTCTTTTGAACTATCATACCACTAGTGGACTTTAATCGATTAAACGGGACCCAATTGACATCCCTAGTTGAAAGGGAGTGTACAACCGCTATATTTAAGTTGCCAAGGCTTCTAAGCAGTTGAAATAATCGAGAAAGCACTTAACAAAGTGGCCTCATATTAACTACGAAGACAGTCTTGTGATGAAGTTGAGAGGAAAAGTTAAGGACTCAAATGAAATAGGCATGCATTTCTTTACATTAGTACAACAGTAATCACGACATATTGGCCAACTCTGTATACGTAACAACAAACAAGCATTTGAATCAAGGAATACAAAGAAAGGCATAACTAAACTATTTGTAATTCGTAGGATTACACGTTGAGGGCACAAGCCAAGAAAGCAGCCCACTCGCATTACATTTCACATGTACTAAAACACACCGGCTTACCATATGTTGTTTGTGAAGCCTAGCTGTTGTTGCAATGTTCTTTGAAGATATCATCAAGATCCCGTGGTTGCAAATCTAGTTGTTGTAGTTTATTCTGCACCATCTATTTAGGTAAAACTAATTTTAATCGCATGCACTGGTCCGAATTGATCATCAATGGTTCATCTAAACTAATGAAAGAAGGGTGTGTGCATACACGACAATATATCTGCTTCCCTCTATTTTTATGCTTGTTCGAGGTGCCAGCCCCAAAAGAACAAATATTTTGCTTGATGGGGTTGGCAGCTCCATAATTAATAGAAGCATCAAATTAGTCATGCAACTTGGGAAGATCAAGAACACACAAACAAGTAATGAACAGAGGCTCGAGCAAGGATGTAATAGCTAGCATCGTAAAATGTAGGGTAAAACAAACAAAAAGCAGCGGAACCACATGCTAGTTTGCTGATGTGTAATTAAACATAGAGAACATTAAGCGATGATGGAACCAATAGGTGGCATCGTAACAAAACTAAAGCATATTAACTATGTGTGCACTTTGGTATGTAATTTAGCACATGTAACATGTTCATCGCCGTAAGTATGGCCCTACAGTGCAAGCGAATAACGCGTCTCATGAGAAACTGAATGATGCCTCAAGAAATTCAAAGGTGCGGTGCTTATGCTAGGAAAGTGAACGAGGCGCCGGCCATTGGATAATAGTACCGATTCTCGGCGGCGATGGGTATCGTTGTCATACTTGATAGCTAAGGATCGCCGATGGTGCTCGTGTTGCGCTTGAGTTTGGGCGGCTGCGCCGTCAGCCAAGCGGCCCGTGCTACGGTTGCGGCGCTGTCGACATACAAGAAAGCTCATCTGTGGTAAGTGAACAGTTGCACGATAAAGAGAAAAACCAAAGGAGTACAAATCGAAATAACCTGATGAGGCTGCAGCGTCGGTAAACCAGAGCTGGTGGAGTTGAATATGGCGCCCGTGTAGAGGGTCGATGCAGTGGACGAAGGCTTCGGCGGGCGCGTTGTACAGTGCTTTCGGTGAGGCGGATCTGTTGCTGCGGACGAGGGCTTGTATGATGGGCCAGCAAAGGGGCGGACGAGGGAGTCAGTGAAGGGCCTACGCTGTGGTGGACGAGGGCGCCGGTTAAGCAGATCCGGTGCGGTGGACCATGATGGCGGTCAAGGAGATCTGGAGCGGTGGACAAGCCAGTCGCCGAAGCGGCTCCGGTGAAGTGGTGAGTTGGCAGTTGGGGCTTCCATTACAAAAAAATACACTTCCTTGATGATACGTGTTTGTCACAGTAGGTCGCGTTTTTGTCATGCATGTACATCCATGACAAATTTATGACAGAATCAAGATAGTCATACCTGTGCTGTCGTAGAAGTGATCCATGACATTACCAAAATTATCATCACGGAAGTGTCCACTTCCATGACGATAAATCGCGCGTCACAGAAGTGCTTTCATCAAGAGTGACCGACACGTGGCATCCACCGTAACGGAACTCCGTTAAGCTATCGGGCCGGGTTTTGGATCCGATAACCCGTTAATAGCCCCGACCAATGGGGATTTTCCACGTGTAAAACATCATTGGCTGGAGGAAACACGTGTCGGCTCACCGTTGGGACAGATGTCATCCACTCATTGGACAGAAGGCGCCTATGATACGTTGACACGTGGCACGGCCCAACAGAGGCCCATTCCCGTGAAAAGGCCGGCCCGTTTGACTTGGTCAAAATGTGGCGGGCTGGCCCATGTAAAGCCTGTTAACGGCCTGTTCACATATAGCCCATTTACAACCCGCTAACCCAAGGCCCGTTACTCCCTATCCGAATTAGGCCCAGTAGCGTCATCTGGGCCACCCAATATGATTCCAGCTCGTTTTCACTTCTGGCCCATGTATGGCCCATGACGTCTTTCGGCCCATATGAGGCCCTATGTAACTCTTGGCCTATTAACGACCTATGGTGAAACGGCCCGTAATGAACAAAGTATTACTTTACACCCATTAACGGCCGTGGTGAAACGGCCCGTAATGAAGTGTATCACTTTATACCCATTAAGGGCCCGTTATTCCGCTGGGCGTTTCAGCCCATGTTATCTTTCGCCTTCTCGAGCCCATTTATTCTTGGGCTCATTTCCGGCGTTCGCTTACTTACGGCCGTTCTCGCTATTTTCGCGCTTATGGGCCAAATTCAGCCCGTGGTTACATCGGCCCGTTTGTGGTCCGTTAACACGTTGGTCCGTTTTCATAGCGTCAGGAAATACGGCCTATTAACGATGGCCCATTATGGTCTGCCCATGAACGGACGATTCCAACTCTAGCCCGTTTACGGCCATAATGCGGCCTGTTATTGGCCCATGTTTGGCCAATCGATCATACTGCCCGTATAAGGCCCATTGATGATACAGCCCGTAGAAGGCCCATTGTGTCTACGGCCTGTAGAAGGCCCATTGTTTCAACGGTCCGTAGAAGGCCCACTATTTATACGGCCCGTAGAAGGCCCACTGTTTCTACGGCCCGTAGGTCCAGTGTCACTACAGTAAATATTAGCCCATGGTTATTGTGGCCTAGTTTTAAAAAATAGGTTATTGCAGCCACTAGAAAACCGCAGAAAAAGAACTGCACTGACTACAAGCAAACAAATAAACAAGACAACAAGGAAATAAATAAGCAAGCAACTTACACTAGGCTATCACGGCTATTACACATATTACATCCATCGGGCATCAAAGTTCGCCACCAAGGCAAATATAGGGAACACAAAGAAGATATAAACGCCAAGAGCAAAACAAGTCCAGAATGAAACCACTTGAAGAGCTCAAGAAACAATATCCTGGTACCCATAATGTCGGCAAGATGCTTAGCAAGCTTATTAACTTTCTCTTGTTTGGCGCTTAAGTCCTCCAAATAACTCGTTGCACCGAAAAATATGCATCTGAATTCTGCAGGACTTCCTCGGTCCTTCGGTTCTCGTCGATAACATCTCGATCGATGTCTTTCAACTTGAAGTTGAGACTCAAGAAGTTGAACTGATTCAGCAACGAGTTCAAGAGCTGGTGCCAGTGATCGTAGCCAAGAACTCGAACACTACATCAAGACAGACTTTGGGGTTGTCTCAGTGTCCTCAATATAGTTTCTATCAGCTTTCTTGGAGACCAACAGGGATGTCTCACTATCTTGAACCTTATTTGCATTACTTCCTTTACCATTGCATAACAGGGTACTCTTCTCCAATATTTTATCCGCGTTCTAAAAGAGAAATAAGCAAACACATCTCAGGTTTACAATGTAGTATATGAAACTCATTTTGGTAAACCAGTTCAATAGTAAGGTGGACAGGATAACAGCATGAAACAAACATATATCTATGTAGTATGGTCACTGTATGGTCTATATCATTCTAGTTTATGTTGCCAAATCAAGATAGATACAGTTCAAATCATATCTATTTAAGACAAAGCAGCATAGACAGAATATAAGTGTGGGAAACTACACAGCAATAACAACACTTGTAATGTGCATGGCATGAGAACATAACTGTTTATTCAATTGAAACTGAAATCAACATAGAGCAAGTTACAACAGCAAACAGCCAAACACGTTGAAGAAACAGGTTTAAAACATACCTGTTGCGCCATTGGAGTTTCAATTGCATCCTTCAAATTTGAAATTGGTTGGTATCAGTAAATACAGTGATGCAAGAGCAAAGTAGTATGAACCATAGCTACGGAACCTGACCGAGAACAATTCTTCTTGTGCTTTAAGCGTTGACTTCAGGTTCGGAGTGGTGGTCCTCGTGATTTGGGCACTGCAATTGCCTTACTAACTGCTCCTGTTTGGGTGCTCTATGGTGGAGACGATGCTGTGTCAACGGGAACTGGGTGTCTATCTGCTGGGGTTGGGGTTAGAAGGGGTGTAGCTGGTTCTCTGTCCAACTGGGTAGGGGTACAATCTGCATGAGTGTGGGTTATGTGTGGTGGGGCTGATTCTTGGGAAAGTACAACCGTGGTTCTATCTGCATTGACAGGTAGCACGATCTTTTCTGAAGACCGTGTTTTTACTCCCACAGATACTGCCATCACTCCCTCCAATTGAAATGGCTGATAAACAAGAAAAGTAATTGAATGTACAGACATAGTAAGATAGACAGGTGCAATGGATAGTAGGGAAGAAAACAGGGCATGAAATAATTCACATTATGTTGTCTAAGCAAATAGAATAGCAGGACATAATTTCACATATATGATGGCTAATTAAACATGATATCATGACACAATTTCACATGTATGATGGCTAACTAAACAGGATAGAATGACATACTTCAAAATATGATGACTATGTAAACAGGGTGACATGATATAACTATAAGATGTGTCTATTAAAGTGGTTGGCATGCCATAAATCACAAACATGCCGTCGATGGAAACATGATGGCATGATATAATTCACGGATAGAATGACATAATTTAAAATATGATGACTATGTAAACAGGATGAGATGATATAACTATATTATGTCTTTAGAAAATGGGTTGGCATGCCATAATTCAGATGCATGCTGTCTATGTAAACATCATGGCATGACATAATTCAAATATATGATTTATATACTAAGGAAGTGAGCAGAGGGCAATTGCATATATGATGTGTCAACTAAGGAGATGGCATTCAATATTGTGTATATGATGTAAAAACTAAGCATTGCAATACAACATATGCATTATATGAGTAATATAACCCTGCCAAGTTTGAGCATACACCTCGGGGGATAATAGGACTGGTCATCGCCTCTGAATCCTCCTCTCAAGAGCTATCTCAGAATCAGCAAGATATCTGCTTCAGCAGTAGCATTGTCTCTCTCAAGACCTTGTTTTCACTCCAGATTTCTCCATCACCAATTCAAATGGCTGATGCACAGGAAGAGCAGTTTAATATACAAACATTGTCGACAAAAGCAATGAGAAATACAAAAAAAGGACGGCATGATATAATTCACATATATGACGCTTGCCAAAACAACATGGCATTGCATAATTCACATACATAATGCCTTGCAACAAGACAACATTGCATATTTCACATATATAATGTCTTGCAACAAGATGGCATTGCATAATTCACATATATGGTAATTAGACACTAAACAGGTGGCATTCACACAAAGCATGTCTAAACTAAGCAAATGACATAGCAATGCAAGATACCATACGCATGATATGAGTAACATAACCCTGCCAAGTTAGGGCATGCACCTTAGGGGAAATATGATCGGTCATCTGTCTCTCAATCCTCCTCCGAGGAGCTATCGGTAACCAAAGAAGACATGCGCTTCGTCGATAGCATTGTCTCGCTCAAGACCTTGTTTCCACTCCAGATTTTTCCATGACCGTGTCGAATGGCTGATGCACAGAAGAGTAATTGAATGTACTAAAATTGTTGACAAATTTAACACATAATAAAAAATGATGGCATGATATAATTCACATATAAGATGACGGCTAACTGGGTGGCATTGCAAAATTCATATATATGATGCCTGGCTAGACAAGATGGCATTGCATGATTCACATATATGATAAAGAAACTAAACAGATGGCATTGACACAAAGCATGTCTAAACTAAGCAGATGACATCTTTAATGTATACAGTAAGCAATGCAAGGCACCATATGCATGATATTACCAACATCAGCATGCCAAGTTAGAGCGAAGACCTCATGGGGTAAATAGGAGTGGTCTTCTCCTTCTGAATCCCCCTCAGAACAGTTATCTTCCTCTTGATTACGATCCAAAATGGGTGGAGGGGGGCTGCCTTTGCGCCCACCATGGAACGACGTCTGCATGAAATTTTATTGCCACGCAAGGCTCGTCTCTTTTGCTCTACATGATCAGTTCCATTGTGTACAATAACTGGCATGCATAGGAATAAAACATAGTGAGATTATGTAAGGAGTGCATGCACAAATCCAGAGTGATGGTAGCAAACTATGGATAGACCCAAAACCAATGATAGCAAGGCGGATAATAGCTTTAGTTAAAAATACAGATAATGGCTCCTTTAATGTTTGTTTGCACCCAACATGAAACTCATAGTAGACACCGGAGATTAACCAGATAGTAGATAGATAGTACTGATTGCTGCCCCAATATGTACCCCACAACCATTTAAAAACTCAAGTTTCAGCATTAGTTTGGACCTGACTCAGAGTCTAATAGGTGAACACGACGATAATGTAGCATGTCATCATATTAAGCGATGCATAACGTAAGCAGACACGAAAGAGTGCGACCTCTCTTGCGGACCCGTGTAGTCCTCAAGGTCATCTGCTCAGTTGATGATGGTAATGCAGTTGTCGTGGCTGCCGGCGGCGGGGAAGAAGATCTGAGGCGGCGAAAGACAGTCTGGAGAGCGGATCCCTGCTGTGGTGAACCCTTCCGTCGTTGGAGCAGTTGAGCTGGGGTGGAACACAGGGCCGCAGGAGCAGGACAAACCACACAAGGTTTTCTTTGACGCATATCTGTTACAGAAGTAATTGAGTAAGGGCTTGTTTGAATTTGAGGATTCTAACAATGCAGGGATAGGACATAGACAGGAATAGGATAGGAATGCACATGCAAAATAGAGAATTTAAAAACACATGATTTCTGCCAATCGGGTGTTTGATTCACAACAATTGAAGATCACAGGATGCAAAAAGCATGGTGAGATTAAGTCAAACCACAAGAAAATGTACGGTTATAATGCTATTATGCTACTATCTCTTAGTCTTGTGCTTGATGAATAGGAATATGAAAAGGAGGAGAAGTGGAAATTAGAATTCCTACGGTTTTTCTTTCAAGGAGACACTAAAGGAACAAATACTACATTTTTCCTTTGCTCCATTCCTTTGCACCAAATTCATGAAAAGTAGTACCATAGGAAACTTTCCAATTCCTATGTTTTTCATTCACTTTTCCTTTCAAACACTGGCGATTCTAGTAGGCAGGCTTGAGCAAGGAAAATCCTACACTAAAAAATGTTTTTGTGCTACTTCTATTTCTTTGGACCCAGGCCACTGCCATACTAGCTCAACTCCCAGGCCCATCGACAAATGCACAGCTCAAACGCGCAGAGATAAATAATGATGGTGTTCAAGTTGCCTGGTACCTCACTGCTTGTCATATAGTAGGATAAAATAATCATATTTCCCGTTAATACGAGTGCTCAGTGGACAATATATATAACATGTAGAGTAAAAAAGAGATGGAACAAGTGTACAACCTCCTTGGTGAAGCCATGTCGATCTCAGCGTGATTGGGTTGGCTGGTGAGGATGCTCCGGCTGACTTTGCTGTCGGAGGAGGGGAAGAAGATCTTAGGTGTCTGGAGATGGAACCCGAGGTACTGCTCCGCTATGATGGAGGGTTTCGTCATTGGAGCAGCTCCGGTGAGTTGTACGACGCCGAGGCTGAAGCAGGACAAGAG
This sequence comes from Aegilops longissima, assembly GCA_021605205.1. NCBI lineage: Eukaryota > Viridiplantae > Streptophyta > Magnoliopsida > Poales > Poaceae > Aegilops > Aegilops longissima. The sequence continues at coordinate 467,441,047 of CM038676.1, forward strand.
AGACAACGAACAACGTTAACCTGAGTGGAATTCTAATAGCATCTCCAATACATGACGTAAAATACATAACCATAAAGTGCTAGATGTAAAATACATCAGCCGCTCATCTCTGAACTTAACTGTTGAAACTGAACTTAATCGTCGAAACTGAACTTAACTCGTCGAAACTGAACCTAATCTGTTTAAACTGAATTTTGTTTGTCGGCCGAACGCACTAGCAAGGTGAGGCTACACGTCGGTCGACTGACTTTTTCATCTCTGGTCAGTCGTTTTTGCAGTCGTTGGATACGAAATCAAGGGCTTGCGGTTCATCTTCAACCTCCACCCCCCTGAGCCGCCAGCCACCATCGGCCAAACAACAGCCCTCCGCCGCCCGCGGCCGGCGGTGCGCCGCCCCGCCCGCCCCGAAAACACTCCCCACAGCCGGTCCGCCACCGCCCCGGCCATCCCTCTAGGCCCCCACGTGCCGAGCTTTTTCTCCGGCGATCCCCACACCACCGCCCCGCCAACACCCCGCCACCGCCGGCGACCACCGCCCCATCCTAAACCCTAAGATAGATAGTGGGGTACCTCTCCGGCGAGCCCCCCTCCCCGCAAGGGCTGGTTCTTCCTTCACCCCGCGAGCCCACCCTTGAAAATCGATCGACCCAAAAGTCGATTCACCGATCAAGTGTAGCCAAATCAGAGCAGCATCGCAAGCAAGAGCAAGAGCGAGAGCAGCAGCGCGAGCAAGAGCAATAGCAAGAGCGGACCAGGCAGGGGACCGAGAGAAAGAGTAGAGCAGCAGCGCGAGCGAGAGCTAAAGCAGCAGCAGCTCCTACTGATGTGGACGTCGCCGCCGAGGGAGCGACGTCGTGGAGGAAGTGGCCGGCGAAGCCGCCATTGATGGAGCCACGTCGTGTCGGCTCGGGACCGAGCGCCGGCAGCACCGTGAGATCGAATCAAGAAGAAAATGTGGCGATTAGTGTACAACCTCTTTGGTGGCGCCGATTAGGCCGCAGCTTCATCCGAGGAAACGGTGATGATGATGCTCTTCCGGTGGTGCAGGTGAAGACGGCGGTGTGGGAATGGAGGTGGCGCGAAGATGAGGGGAACGCCGGGCAGCTCCTTGGAGGTGGAGGACGGGGTGGCTGAACTGGCGGGATGATGAGATCGATGACGGATCCTCATCCGGTACGATGGACGAGGGACGTCGAGGTGTTGCTGTGGACGACGTCATCGGGGAAGAGGCTCCGTCTGTGTGGCGGACGAAGCAGGGTGTGGGGTTTCGTCGCGGGTTTTCGCGGCCTCGGTGTACGAATGGGTGGGCGGATGGGATGGCAGTGGGGAACCATGGCTTAGAGACGCGCTTGTCCGAAATGTGGGGTAAGTTACGAAAGTACCCCCCACCGATTTGAGGCGGTTCTTTCGGTTCAGGGATACCACGGGCATTTCACGTGTCGGGAGTTCACAGGAGGTGGGAGTTTTCGCGCGCGTTGTAATTTCGGAATAGAAAGCCGCAGGTTGAGATGGAGGGAGTTGTCGGAGCACAACGAGACAAAGATATATCTTAAATATTTCGAGCTAACAAGGCGCGGGTTGAAGAGGCGGGAGTTTCGCAGCATAATAGACAGATACGCTAGCTTCAATTTTCGGCATAACAAGGCGCGGCTTGAAATTTCAGAAGAACAAGCTTAACGTGTACCCAAAAAAAAAGACAATTTGCACCTCAACACGCACAACACACACACAAACACCATTTAGACTAGAGTAAGGTACACGTGCGTTGCACGCATGAGATTTGGCAACCAAATTATGAATAAATACCACATTATAGCAAGCTTTGAGTCATATATGCATGATGTAGATGTTCATTTAATTCTTATAGTTCATTTCATTCAATATCATCTAGTTTTTATAAGAAAGCTAATCTATTTTAAGATTCATGGAATTGTGCGTTGTAAGACATATAAAAACAAATAATGGCAAATCATGTAGAAAAACATTTGGGCAATTATGATACGGAAGATTCTAGAACAAATAAGAAGTGCTTGTGTTTTGATGTTTGTGCATTATCCTTAATTCAACCATGGAGTCTTCTAGATTATACATGTGGTGAAATCTGGTGGAATCTAGATGATATCCAACGGCCAATAGTGCTCAAATTTGCCATCTTTGGACCATCGGATTCGCCTCATCCAACGACCATCTTTCAAAGTTAAAGTTACCCGCACACAATATAAAAAATATATAATATAATATATATAGGGGTATAGATATAGATATGTGATGCGAAAGCCGCCCATCATCTCCAATTAGAATAGTGTGTCCATGCACAGATGCGACGTGAGCAAATGATGTCTGCCATCGGTATCTCAAATTCAAATCGGTCTGACCTTGTTCAATGTGCATACATTACAACATGCTCGTTTCCAAACCACACCGCGCAGATCTCCGTTATATTCATGCATGCATGGGTTTCAAACATCAGGATCTCTTATTCAAATATTTGAATTCAACTTTACATTGATTATGACCTCACCTATTCTTTTACACCCACACAATAGTCTTCTCTTTATAATTGTACCACTAACTTTCTCTCGTGCATGCATGCACACACACTACCAGTCGGCATTATCCATCGCACGCATGCAATCTTTTTCTTCAGGTCGGTCTCCCATGAAGGCACACACCCACACACATCCCCCTCTCCATCATATCGGGCATTCTTTATCTCTCATGCGTGCATGCGCAACGATCGATGTTCCTCTATGTATGTGTGTATATAGCTAGGTCTTTCATAGTTTTCCACACAAACCGATCAATCGATATATCCAAAGGAGGTCTCACCCTCTTTCCCACGCCCACATCGATCAATCTATACCTCTCTATATAGGATTAACATATATAGCTAATACACCCACATTAATTATATATCCAACGCCCCTCTCATCATCCATGCCTTCCGCTTCATCTCTCGACGCAGCGTGCACAATGGAGAAGACAAAGCAGAAGGACCCTGCCCCCTAACATCACTATATATCGAGGCTAATATGAATGTGATCATTAGACAATTGCTGCTAAAAAGGTTTAATTTCATGAATTGACCCTCCTCGTAAAGGATTAGCAATGCTTGGCCCCTAGCTCATTTATTTTCATGGCTCCGCCATCAAGGCAACAACAAGCACGTGTTCGCCTCTCTCTAAATATCGATCTCGCACTTGTGCATTCCTTCATAGTCTCCTCCACTCGCCCCTCACACCATCTTCTAGCCCCCACCGGATTTTGCCACATGTACAATCTAGCAGACTCCATGGTTGAACTTAAGCATAAGGCACAAACCTCAAAACAACAGTGGTTCTCTTTTGTTCTAGAATCTTCCATATCATAACTGCCCAAACTTTTTTTCTAGTTGAATTGCCATTATTTGTTTTTACTTTATGCTTTAGAACGCACAATTCCATGAATCATAAAATAGATTAAGGGCTTCTTTGATTCAAAGGATTCTCAAAGGAATTTTAGAGGATTCTAATCATTAGGAATTTTTCCTATCTTGGTTGTTTGAGTCGTAGGATTGTAAACCATAGGAATTTTTCCATATGATTCATTTGCACTAGATTTCATAGGAAACATCCCATCCACTCAAACCTCTTTGAAAGAATTCTGCGTTTTTTCTATGCACAATCAAACACTCGTACAATCCTGTAGGATTCAAGACGACATTCCACTATAATCCCATGTTTGAATGCGTTCATAGCTTTTTTATAAAAACTAATTGATTTTGAATGAGATGAACTATAAGAATTAAATGAAGGGCTACATCACGCATATATGACTCAGAGCTTACATGCTATAGTGTGGTATTTATTCATAATTTGGTTGCAAAATCTGATGCATGCAGTGCACGTGTACTTTACTAGTACTTTGAGTATGTGCAAAACACGTAAATTAGAATACCAATGGCATGCTACATAGTGTCTCTCTTACAGTTCATGAAGCCACGTGGCACATGTGGAGGCGTTGTCATGACCTCCTTGCGTGGATTGATCACAGTGACGTGCTGCTGGTTCCAGAAGAATGTACTCGTCCTCCCTGAGCCATACCGGCGGTACATGCACGAAGCGAAGATGTGCACGCACGCCACGCACGCACTCATTCCCTCGCACGCACACGCGGGTACACGGGCGGACGCAATTTTGTACCAAGATCCACCCCATGTGATAATTTGACGCGTGTAAAGTCGTTCACTTCATTGATGGTCAATTAATACAGGCATGCAAATTGAGTGGACATGAGGGCGAAGAAAGACATTATTACTCCACTACGCAAGATGCGAGTAGTTAAATCATGGGTTGCTAGTAGTACTTCCATTGGTCTCCTTCAGATTTTGTGCCAATTTTTGACAAGAATATAATATTTACACATTTGAGCAGTGTAGTACTTGAAATTTATGTTCCGCTAAACTCATCGGGAGCCGCTTCGGCCTCAAACCAAAACCATCAATTAATCTTTACCTTGTTCCCATCACATCCAAAGCCTGCTCACACCTACTAGTACGCACCAAACCTGAACGTGTTCCCACTATGCAGGTATTAGTACTACTAGTGCTAGTACTTAGGTTATAAAAGGGAACTACCTAACCGAAAATTACTCTACCTTTCCTCCTCATAAGTGCTTCTTCTTCGTCTCGTCGTTGCCATGGCCGGTGAGAAGAGCTCTAGGTCGAGAACTACTCGTAATAAGGAGCGGCAACCAAGGCTGCGGAAAAAGAGAGGGCTCGCCGCCACGCAGAGACCTCGAAAGATCTCTCACGGCAAAGCGATGGCTCCTGTGAGCGCCTCTAGCCATGGAGGCTAACATGCCGAGCCGGGCGGAGCTGGAGTCGTTATCCTCGACGGCATGCCCGATCAGCTCAATAAGCACCTCAATAAGAAGAAGGAGTTCATCCAAGGATTGACGGAGTTGCTGAAGGAGAGCCTCGACGACATGCCCGCTGAGCTCAATCAGCAGGGGGAGTTGGCCGCCGGCTTGGTGATGCTGCTGAAGAAGAGTATTGCCTCGGAGAAGAAGGCGACCGACGAAATCCTACGACTTCAGGAGGACAAGGTGAAGCTCTACCACGAGATCGACCTGTTGAAGGAGAAGAACGCCGGCTGGAAGAAGCTGCATGAGAATAGTAGTTCCTCAATGAAGATGCTGCATGCCCTCGTCATGGAACTGAAGAAGGAGTTGGCGAAGCTCCGCATCGAGCACCCGGCTGCTGTCAAGGTACGTAATGCGGCCGTGGAATAGATGATGAAGGCTCGCGTCGAGAAATCCCGCGTCATGGACAAAATGAAGAAGATGGCGGAGGAGACGCGCAAGGAGATGGAGGTCATGGAGGCGATGAAGAAGCAGTTACGACTCTGCGGCGAATTAGATAGTTTGGGGTGATAATCTTCCTTCTTCTTTTGCTGTTGTGTTTCATCTTTTGCTTCGGGTGTTTCGCCGCACGTGTCACGTTCTCTGCGAGGCATGAATAGAACAATGGTTTTGGTTTTTGAGGGAATGAATAGAACAATGCTAACAATGAGATGACTAGCAAATTAGATCATTTTTATCGCCATATGGCACTGGGCTGCCGTGTTTCAGGTTCTTCGTCAGCAGTACTACTCCAAAGGGGAAAACTTGAGTATACCGCACGGTTCTTTGCTCCTCCTCGATCAGGTCGCTGTGCATTTATACGAGCAGTCAAATCACAAGGCCCCGCCTTCCAGCAGTAATGATCCGTCAAATCACAAAGGCCCTCGCCTCGTGAAACCGACCAAGCTAGACTGCCCGCCTCTAGCCTTTTAAAAATGTATACTTTTGTACAACAGTAGTATCGATGGATTGCGCCATGGTGCAAAACTTGAAATTTTAAAAAAAGGTGGTACTACCTCCGTCCGGGTTTATTGGTCCCCATTATATTTCGTGCCAAATTTTGACCATAGATTAAACTAACAAAATGTCTACGCATGTCACCAAAAATTATATTTTTTTAAACTTTGTTCAAGTACGAATCCAATGAGATAATTTTTCTTGACATGCATTAACATTTTGTTAGTTAAATCTGTAGTCAAAATTTGACACAAACTACAAAGGGGACCTATAAACCAGGACGGAGGTAATACATATAGAGAGCGCTGGTCGCCAAATTATGCATATAGTACTATTAAAAAGGCTAGTCACAATAATGGTGTCCAGCACAACCCACCCCTCGAATAAAACTAAGCACCCTGGAATTCTTTCACAAAACTAAGCACCCTGAAATTATTTGACAACTAAACTGCTGGCTATATGATGTTGGCCATATATATTGTACGTATATAATGTGAAGAAACGAGTGGTAGTACTATACCAACTAAAAGATGAAATGTAAGATATACTAGTATGTACGTACTGAAGAGTTAAAGTAACAAGAAGAAACATAACATAGTTCTGCTGGGGGCTCATCACAACACACCCCTCAAATTAAACTAAGAACACCTGAAATTAAACTATGCAACTAATCCGGTAGACACTGCATTAGAAGTTTAGAACCGCCATGAGCAACGACACTGCCACCTTACTCGAGTCCTCGCCCACATCCTCGACTTCGCCCTTGTCCCTCTTCCTCTTGGCCGATACTTCTTTGCTTGAACCGCCAACTTGGCTGTTGCTCTTCATCCAACCCTTGTAGATATTGAAACAAAGGTAGCCATCCATTGCAGCGCATCGAATGTGGTCTATATCTAGTACATTCCGCTGCCATGCATGACGATGAAACGTGTATGGAGGTTTCTCCGCCACCGTCTTAAGGATGAACCATGGCTCTGCCAGGTCAAGATTGAAGGTCGACGAGAGGACACCACCGATTCTTTTGGAGGTCGAAGGTGTTGCCTACAACAAGGCCTATCCAACGTAGGACTTCTTTGTCGTTACCAAAGTCTACAGTAATGAATTTGACTAGGTTGCTCTCGAGGAAGTCCTTAAAATCCTGGCACTCAACGTTGGCATGGCATATGTGGTAGACCAAGCATAAGTCATGCACGCAAACCTGGATCACTACGGGCTTATTCCTCTCTTCATCCTTTAGATCCATCTCTCGTCCCACGACTGTGGTGTACTCAACATCTAGCCCAGTGACCCACTCATCATCTGAGTCTTCGAACATGCGTCTGAAGCGAGAAAGGCATCCTTTCACCGTCGCGGAAGTACGGGTGTAGATGACGTCGAACTCATCGCCGGTGATGGTTCTAACCTTGTACTCACCGCCGATCGGGGAGATTTGGGACGCCATGGATTTGGGGGGAGGGTTAGGATTAGTGGAACTGCCGTAATGTGAATGGACGGGACGGCTAGGAGTAAACCACTGTAGTATTAAAGGACGTGCGGGGACGAGTAGGAGCGAACTGTCAGTGTGCGAATGGCAGGGCAGTGGCTTTCCATTCTCCCATGGTACGGGCTTCCGAGAGCCCTTGGATCTGTGATCGAACGGTTGCATGGCGTGATTCTAGACCTATGGGTGAATATCCTATCCTGGAGGGTTATTCTGCAAATTTTCAGCAACTTGATCTCAGATCCAAGGGCTGCCAGCAGCCCGTATCATGGTCGCGCCTTACCACGATCGTCGCGTCGCTTCCCACGGTCGCGCTTCTTGGAGATTTAACACGGTGCGTTAGGCTATCCGATGTTGGCATGTCATACATAGTCATCACTTAGTCACTCATACCACAACAAGGTTGGCTATAAGTGTATATTTTTTTACTCCTCTCTATCTTTTTTCAGATTCTCCGTCTCATAATATAAGAACGCTTTTGACACTAGTGTAGTGTCAAAAACGTTCTTATATAATGGGACCCAGGGAGTACTAGTATTTATTGCATTTGCCAAGGAGTGACCTCTTCTAATGAAATGGTGTTGCTAAGTTTGCTTCATTTAATTAGCTATAGACTCAAAATTGTCTTTTCACCTAGGTACACACGCTTAGCACCGTTTATTCCTTGGGTCACCAAACTAGTCTCTCTCTTCTTGATTAACTTGCCACATCAGACTTTATGCCTATGTGGCAAGCTTAAGCACCCATTGGAGCAAGTAAGTACAATAGTGCGCTTTACATGGCATTTTTGCATATGTAGAGGAAAGAGAGGCAAGGAAAAAGTGGAGAAGTGGGCCCTCATGCAAGAGCCAGCCTCTACTACATGGTGGAGCATTGGGAGAGGCACCTGTATGGAGGTGGTCAGGAATCGGGAGACTCACGCCGGTCATAGCGCCACAGTTAAAATGATAATGGCAAGTCAAATCACGGGGCCCCACCTATCCAGCAGTAACTCGTTGTCAAATCACATAGCCCTATGTTTGCAGCAGCCTACTCCCTCGTCTTCTCACGTCTTTGTCGACCCGACTAGGCGGAACTGTCCCGCCGCCTACCGGGCAGGAAAAGCCCCGCCCTCGACTTTTAAATAGTATACAGTATACTAATTTTGTATCCATGGATTGCGCCCGCTCCATGGAGCAAAGCGTCTAGAAAACGGCGGTACACATGTACGGAGTATACAGCACGCCCGTCGCGTTCGCGTCGCACCCCAGACGGTCGGTCGGTCTGGCACGCTGCTCTCCGAATGGAACGTGCATCATATTGCGTTCGCACACACAAGTGGGACGACAATTGAGAACCGACCATAGGCAAACTCCCCGGCCCCGCAAGTCGGCTTAATAGAAGAAGGAGACGGGTGATAGTACTATAGAATTGTTGTACTACGTTGGTGCCTGGACGATCCCTGCAAGACACGGAAGATCATTTCGTCCATGCATGTGACCAGACTCCAACAGACACGCCTGGATTGGCTATCGTCTACATATCATGCAGGCTGTGTTGTACATGGCTATAGTTGTGGTGAGAAATCTAAAAACAGGTTTCTTGTCATCTCGCAAAATTAGGTGTCATGTGCTTCGGATCACTATGAGAGTTAAACAGCGACAACTGAGTTGGGCTAGTCATTGGGGGCACATGCACGAATAGTGACTACTCGGCTGCCATCTAGGTCAAGCCGGCTATGTTCGACGGACCCCTTTTCTACGAGTTTATCTTTAATTTGAGCTTTGTTCCTCGTCTAGTTTGTCCGTCGGGATTCATGTTGTCTCCTTTGGGCAGTGAGGTTATGATTTCTTGCCATGTGGCATTTTTTCTCGTGTTATATGTTATAATCCGGCGCTTCAGATCAAAATGTCGACAACTGCGCCTCCGGGCCACGTGCATGATGACTTCTCGACAGTTATTGATGAGGTCAAGCCGGCTCCGATAGACAAAAGAAAACTAAGTACTACTCCACTATATAGGCAGGAGCCTCCGCGCTTGCTTGCTAGTGTTGCTCTCTTCACACTGTCTCGGCCTCTCCAGATTAAACACGACAGCGGTGGCCACACACTCTCTCTCTCTCTGCTCACCGCTGGTCACAGATCCAATGGATCCTCTCCGCCGGGAAGGTGAGAAGGTGCAACGCTCACGCTGTCGCCCTCGGCGACGCTCTTACCCACTCTGGGTGCGCCCCGATCAGCCTGCCTTGCCGTTTCTCCCAAGCACTGGCTGGCGAGGGAGGGCCTCCACCCCTTCTTCCTTGTTTGCCGTAGTGTGGGCAGATCCGCCTCCCGCCGCCCACCTAGCGACATCCCGGCGACCATCAAGTATAACTTCCTTTGAAACTGGCCTTGTTTATTTCCCGAGCTCCCGACGCCGCTGCATTTGTAACTTTTACTATTTCTCGTGCCCCTCGTAGATAGGATCGATCGGCTGTTCAAAACCACCTAATTGTTTTACGCTTAAGAGGTAAAACTAGTTCATGCACTCAATCTAGTACTACTTGGTTCAAACAAGGAAGGAAGGGGTGGGGGTGGGGAGGATTTGTTACCTGAATCTAGGACTTGGTCGAAAGAGGAAATAATGGGGGCGAAAAGTAGCAGAGACCTGCTATCCAACTGGTCTCTAGGTCTAATAGGAAATAAAGGAAACGCAGTACAAACTCAATATAAACCCGATCTATTGGTTGAAAAGGGAAGAAAGTGGGGACTGGGGACAAGTCAACAGAGTAAGTCCAAAGACTAGATTTGCTAGCCTCACACAAGATAAGGTGGCTATACCGAACAAAAATGGGACCAACCCGTATATCCTGCTCGATGTTTGTTGCCCCGAGCCACTTATGTAATGCCACCGGTAAAATGTAGCAATCGACCGTTAAAAGTAAGGACACGTTAAACCAATGTTGTTTTCTGATGGAAATGGAACCGGGGCTGGAGCCCTTTTCTTAAAAATTTTTTGAAGAAGAAGCTGCTAGCTCACGGGACATTGCTTCATTTTAGGTGAACTGCACCAAAAGTACCCATGAATTGAATCATCCATGTTGGTGACCGAAAGAGCCAGCTTCAAAGATCCCAGCCTAAGCACCCCGCCTCCATCCTTGCGATGCACAAGACACCCTCATTTGCCACCTGCTCAATTCTAGTGTCACCGATAAAATGAAGTAATAATACAGCTTAAAATAGAGCGAGTGTCATCTCTATCATTTCATTTCCAATGTAGATAAAGAAAGTGCTTCTCTTTGTTAAAGTATGTTTCATCAACTAGTCCCATTGTTAATGTTTAAGTGTTTCGCAAACTGGGTGCTTAATTTTAGTTGATATGTACAAAAATAGAGATTTGAATGTCTCAAGGCGCCTCCTTGTACTATCGCTGTACACCGATGTTCATCACCGCGTAAGGTGTATCTGGGAGACTTGGGATGATGTCCGTATGAGGCGCCGCAGGTCCCATCTCGCCTCGCAGCATGGCATACTATGATACTATCGCAATATTTTCTTCTATTTATTTTGTGTGTTTCATCAACTAGTGCCACTATAATGTAATCACGCTTTTCATTATCTGTGCAAACAGGGTTATTCAGCTGCATTTTGGTGGAACTGCACAAATGTACGTATGGAACCGCATATATGCAGAAAAGCGAGGTGTGCCAAGTAAAATTACCGACACCAACCATGCTGCATGCACGATTGGCATCCACCACCACCAATGGGATGTGTGGCGCCTCGTGGACGAATCTTTCTCGCAGCAAATCCTCTAACCAAATACTAGTAGCTTATATTGGCAGTTTTCTAGGGAGTACTCTTTTCTGAAAGAAGCACCAATCTATTTTTCTTTATTTGTACACTGTGTCACAACTTTGACCCAAAGGTCCAGAGCTATTTTAGGATGATTGGCGTAGTACTCGGAGACTGATTGTAAGCATGATTCTCATTAGCTGTCACACTGATTGTAAGCATGAGCAGGTGGAAGATTAGGTTAGTGCGAAGCTTACCTTAAACCCTACCGCCGCAGTTGAAACAAGGCGAGTATCGAGGGAACCATGGAGAATGGCGGGGAAGCGACGTCGCGCCATCCATCCTCCTCTTGCGGTGGGAGAACGAATACTCATGTGGCTCCGGCTGGCTCTACACCCTCACGAACGGCACACCATACTCGATCGATTCGTTATCCTCTGGGTGCTCGACCTTCGACCTGTACGCCCACCACCTCTGCCTGACTGTCGCCTCGGCGAATCTGTCTGCTCCATCGCCCATAGGATATACTCGATGAACTCGGAGGACTGCGGCATGACTGCCGCCGAGGAGTACATGTACATCGCCGCCCTCATCGCCGCCGTCTCGCTCTTTCGCATACATTGCCACATGGCCCGCACTGCCCTCGAATCTCCCACTCATTGTCAAACCAACTAAGGATCTCCTTCAACCTGGCTAACTTTGCTCTGGTCACGGCGGGCGATCTGCCTGATTCACTGTGCATCCTCTCCATAGATGTCCTTCTCGAGTGGTCCGTGCTATCTTTGGAAGATGGGAGGAGAGACGGTGGTCTTGCAATAGAGAAGAGGGAGAGGAGAGGAGGTGGTTTTGGAATGGAGATGATGGAGAGGAGAGGAGGTGGTTTTGCAATGGAGAGAAGATCAAGAGGGAGAGGCGAGACGGTGGTTTTGGAATGGAGATGATGGAGAGGAGAGGAGGTGGTTTTGGAATGGAGATGATGGAGAGGAGAGGAGGTGGTTTTGCAATGGAGAAGATCAGAAGAGGGAGAGGCGAGACAGTGGTTTTGGAATGGAGTTGATGGAGAGGAGAGGAGGTGGTTTTGCAATGGAGAAGAGGGAGAGGAGCGTCAGGCAGCGATTTAGGATTGGGCGAGAGGGTCAAGGCCACAGGATCGGATCAAAATCAAAATAAATTTACCCTTCAATTAAGAAAGCGACCCCACATTAACTAGTCTCCCTTTTATTCTGGGTCATAATTGACCATGATTTTCACACATAAAACATATGTTATACGTTGCAAAAATAATATAATTTGAAAGTACATTCAGATACGAACCAAACGATACAAATTTTGGTGACATGCATTCACATTTTGCTTGTCAAATAAGACGTGGTCAAACTTTGACCCAAAATACGCAAAACAACAAAAAATACTTCCAAGACCAGCGCCGCTCTTCCGCTTTTTCTCCTCTTAAACCACCACCGCCCTCCTCTCCTGCTCCAATCTAAATCCAAAGCCGCCCTCTCCTCTTCCATTTCAAAACCACCGCCCTCCTCTCCTGTTCCAAATTAAAACCAGCGCCGCCCTCTCCCGCTCTAATCCAAAACCAGCGCTGCTCCTCTCCTCTTCCATTCAAAAACCACCGCCGGCGAGTGAAGGTGTTGTGGAGAAGTAGATCGATGGAGGAGTAAAACCGATACGTGAGGATCGCAGAGGGTGACCCTGTGAAGCTAGCTAGGATGTTGGAGATACAGTCTTGGTTTGACAACAAGGACCAACTAGCGGCGATGGCAACATCCATGGCCAAATATCTGCAACAGAGCGAAAATGCGGCGATACTCCCGGAGGGAGTCGCGCCGGAGTGCGTAGAGCTGCTCCTCTGGGCCATGGAGCAAACAGATTCACCGAATCCGATCTTGAGGGAGTGGTGGTGGGAGTATCGATCCCAGATGGAGCATCCACCACAGATTGAAGGATCGAGCATCTACAGGGTGCCGTTTGTGAGGGTGTCCTGCCAGAGCGAGCCGGTGGAGTCTTCGTCGACCGAACCCAACTGCAAGAGGAGAAAAGCAGTTGGTCTGACGATGCTTCCCCGCCATCGCCTCCCTCGCTGCTCACATCGTTTCATGGGCGGCTGTCTGCGCCGAGGAATAGGGGGCTGCCCCAGCCCAATAGTCGGGAAGGTTGTGAATTGTCGAGGAGCTTAGGGTTGTCAAGATTTGCAGGTTGTGAATTGTGTTTTGTGTTGTGTATTTTGAGAGTACTTTCAGATATGAATGTCTTTTGAATTTCATATTTGCAGTATTGAGCATATGAAGAATTTTATGAATTATAGAGTTCTATTTTTAGCACTTAAAAATGTAGTTTCATAGGAGTATAAAAGTGCGATTTAGAAGAACTGCAAGTTTCAGTTTCAGATAAGAAATCGCAAGTTCAGCTTTCAGATAAGAAACTGCAACTTTCAGAGGTAGAGCATTTATATTAACACGACCTTTTCAAACAGGGTTAACATCATGTTGGAAGTTTTATTCATGGTCGAAAATGGAACTACCAGCCAATTAACATCATGCTGATCAACATTCATGCATAGCACATCTTCATATGATGCACAACAAAATGCCCACACAATGTCGAAAAGTAAACACGAGAAAAACGAGGGACTAAGTTTTGGCAAGTGTTGGACGTGGTTTTGGGCTGCCCCGTCTAGGCTTTCATTTTTAACATGCGCAACCCACGACCTCGGATGGGAGGGCCTGTTTGTATTTTCTTAGGGCCGTCATGTATCGACCGGCCTATGGACCTCCCATCCGAGGTTTTATTTTTGGCAGCCCAATTTATGTATTTTTTTGAAGAAAACGTAGAGGTCTGTTCTATTTTTCTATATAAGAATAGGAACGCCAGGTACAACTTATGTTTCCCTTCTAACTATATTATATATATTTAAATTATTTTATATGTTATTATATACTCCCTCCATTCCTAAATATAGGGTGTATAGTTTTTGGCACGGAAATTAAAGAACACACATGGAGGAAAAATTTCACAAGTTTTGGGCGACATTACACATGACTAATTGACATGAGAAAATAGAGGAGCTTGCGTGATATAAGGAAATGTAAACAAATCCCTCAAAAAATTATCCAAATGAGTGGTGCAGCGCAATACACCTTATATTTCGGAATTTTTCTCAAAAATCTATACACCTTATATCAAGGAACGGAGGGAGTATTATTTTTATTGTCATCATATATTTAACAGATACTTACATATGTAAGAAAACAATATCCCACGTCTTATTAACTTATAAAAATAATTTCTTAACAAATAAAATCCTGGATTGTTTTGGCACGAAAATCCTAGTGATTGTGTACAAAAACTTGGTAAGATTTAAGGACGAATGTAATAATATCACTTATTATTTAAATATATTTATAACAAAATGCTCAACCCTTTTTTATTTTTTGATAACATTGCTGGCCCAACCCAACATTATAATTAGAATCAGCCCAGCAAAATCATGTATTTCGAGAAAGTGCAAATGGCCTGTAATTTTTTAGGAAATAAAATAAATGGGCCACATGGACGCTACATTAATTGTTCACCCAGCCCAGCTAATGGCCATAATTAAAAAAAAGATCAAATTGACTATAAATTCTACCACGCAAAAAAAATACTGTAAATTCTGAAAAAATGGGTTGAATACGTGCCACATTTTTGGAGGCTGAAATGTGGGCCAATAGGTCGAAGCCAACGCAAGTCGTTTTCAATTTAGTCAACAAATGATTCTGACATGTTAGCCCTTGGATTTACATCCAACGACCGGCATCCATCTTCAATCTCTCATCTTCTTCTCCAGCGCCGCCGGGACCACCTCCCGCCTCCTGCTGCTAGCAGCTCTGCTTAGCACGCTTCGCTATGAAGCGCTACTCCACCATTGGCCAGGCCATCCCTCCACCCCTCCACACCTCCTGTTCTTCTCCACCGATCATGGAACCACACCGCACTAGAACCAGCTTAACCTCAGACACCTCTTCGCTCATGACTCTACTCCCGCTTTTCCCATCTCCGCTCGTTGTCCGGCCTCGCCGTCGCCCACCACCTTGATGCGCCGCGGCGTGGTTAATATGGTCAACGAATGACACCATCGGAAGTAGACTGTGCGTGGAGAGGCTGACAGCTGGGTCCATGGCCGCACACAAGGAAATGCATCCTTATTACGCGCAAAAAAATGATTCCTCCACCTGACATTTGGGACCCACCGGAAGGGCCTCTGTATTTTGTGAAAAAACGTGCCCCCCGCTGACTTGTCGGACCCACCAGCTATCTTCGCAAGGAAGGAAGTGCCTCCTTATTACGCACAAAAAAATGAATACTCCCCCTGCCAGCAACCTAGCATACTGGGAGGTTGACTTGTGGGCCTACCAAGTTGACGGGGACGGAGGGCTTTGTCAACTTAGTCAATATGAATGATTCTAGCTATCAGCTATCAGACGATGTTCATCCAATGGTTGTAGTGCTTCTTCAACCTCTGGTCTTCTTGCTCCACCGCCCAAACCAAAGGTCGGTCGTGCGCGCTGCTCCTGCCTCCCGTGGTCGGGTCAGTGATGCCGCGAGGCCTCACCGCCACTACTACTCCCACCGCTGGCCAGCCATCCTCTACTCACCCACACCCCCGTTATTCTCAAGGGCGACAAAGAGCCTCACACCGCAGCCAACCAGTGAACCTCGTATCCTCTTCGCATGGGCATCCACCGCTGCGTCTTTCCCGGCCCGAAGTCGTCCCTTCCTAGGCCTTGCTGCCGCCCACCGCCGTGGTGCTCTCGGCCCGGCGTGGTCAACGTGGTCAAGGAACGACTTCCATCGGACGTGGACTGTACATGGAGAGGCTGACAGCTGGGTCCACGGCCGCAGCAAGGAAGTGCCTCCTTATTATGCGGAAGATAATGATTCTTCCACCTGACAGCGAGGACCCACCGGACGGGCCACCGTATTTCGTGAAAAAAAGTTTCCCCCCGACTGGTGGGACCCACCAGCTACATCTTTGCACGCAAGGAAGTGCGTCCAGGCAAAAAAACGATTCGGCCCCCTTACTGCTGGGACCCACCAGCTACATCTTCGCACACAAGGAAGTGTGTCCGGGTAAAAAAACGATTCGCCCCCCTGACTGCTGGGACCCACCAGCTACATCTTCGCATGCAAAGGAAGTGCGTCCGGGCAAAAAAAGCGACGGTTCTCCGATCGCTGGGACCCACCAGCTACATTTTCGCACGCAAGGAACTGCCTGACAGTCGGGACCCACCCGGTCGAAGCGTACGTAGCGTTGTCATTCTGGTCGCGAACGTGTACGTACATATATACTGGTCGATGTAGAGGCGCACACGTGTCGTAGTAGAGGCGCTTACGTGTCGTAGTAGAGGCGTGCACGTAGCATGTACACGTACGTACATCGGCCAGGGTGCAAGAAAGAAAATACAGCCACGTACGTACATACGGGCGGGGTCTCGAACGCCTACTCGCGCATACATACATGGCTGGGTCGGAACGGATAAAGAGAGTCGTCATCATGTTCATGGGAGGCAACGGAATGCGTCGTGTTCATGGGGAGGCAACGGAATGCGTCGTGTTCATCGGGAGGCAACGGAACGCGTGGGAGCCAACCGGCTTGGACAGAACAAGCGATGGAAACGAGGCCTGGCGTACCGCAGAACGGAGGAAACGGCCTTGTGTTCGACCGACCACGTTCAGAACAGGGTCCTGTTGACCGAGAGGGTGTGGCGCATCAGAACGGAGGAAACAGACTCGCACGGTCAAACGAGGGTCCCGCTGATCGGGAGGGTGCGCGCATCGCAAAACGGATTTAAACGGACCTCCTACGGTCGAAACGGGGTCCCGTTGATCGGGAGGGTGTAGCGCATCGCAAAACGGACGAAACAGACCTCCCACGGTCAAACGGGGTCCTGTTCATCAGAGGGGTGTGGCGATCGCAAAACGGACTCCACGGATACTGTTCATCTCC
Source organism: Aegilops longissima (assembly GCA_021605205.1). NCBI lineage: Eukaryota > Viridiplantae > Streptophyta > Magnoliopsida > Poales > Poaceae > Aegilops > Aegilops longissima. Next base: position 467,458,112 of record CM038676.1, read on the forward strand.
ACCGCCGACCTCCTCCACCTCCACGGCTACCGCCGACCTCCTCCAGCCTCCACGGGCTCCTGCTCATCCAGCCTCCACCGCCCATCGCACCGCTACTATTCAACCATCCCTCCACGGGCACCCCTCCACCGCTCACTGCTCATCCAGCCCTCCACACCACGTGGTCCTGCTCAACCACCCTCCACGGCCACCCCTCCACCGCTCATCGCTTATCCAGCCCTTCACACCACGGGTCCCGTTCATCCCGAGGCAACGCCACCGCCACTATTCATCCAACCCCTCGCAACGCCTCTCTGCTCATCCCATCAATCGCTTCGCTTAGCAGCACTAGCAAAGGAATCGCCCATCGAAGTTCGCTTAACAGCCATCGATCGATCGCCGGGTTCAAGAACGTAGCTCGCAGGCAATCGCCGGGTTCGCTTAGAGCCCAACGCCGCCGGGTTCGCTTAGAGCCAACGCCGCGACACACGCTGCAGACGTGTACGAGAGAAACGCGCATCGCCGCCCCGACCTCCCACCGTGAACCGGAAACTCCCCAAATTTTCCTCCCTCGCTTCTACCACGGTTTTTCCGCCATGGACGGCCCAAAGAATGTCATGTAGCTGCGCCTCCGCCCGCCTGTGACGAAAAGCCCATTTTCTGTCATGATTTTTGTCATAGAAGTAGGAGCCCACCACATCTATGATGATACCGGGTTTTGTCACAATTATCGTCATAGAAGTGTCATATGTATGACAGAAAAAAAATTGTTCGGCCCAAAGTGTCACGGATGTGTCTTTTTTTTGTAGTGTTCCAAGGTGCGGAAGGTAGATCCGGCGGGGTGTGAGGTCCATCGCTGCGGCGAAGGACTAGATTCGGCGGCTTGCCGTGGTTGGGGGGTCGGGAGGGAAGGAGGGCCTGGGAAGAATGTTGGGGGCAATGAGGGGAAAACAATGGAGTTACCAAAGCAGCCTGTCGTGGTTTTGTCACGGCAGATGTCCTCATGAAAGGACTTAGTCGTGGAGCCATCGCTACGGGTTAGCTTCAAGGGGTTAAAGCAGACACAAGGACGCAAGAGAGTTTATACTAGTTCGGCCCCTTCGATGAAGGTAAAAGCCTACGTCTAGTCGTGATTGAATTGATGGGGGTTTCAATGACTAGGGAGCAAACAAGCCTCGCCTAAGTCTCGAGTTGTTGTCTATTCTCCTTGAACCGCCGCCGGGTCGCCCCCTTATATACATGGGTGACGCCCGTCGGTTTGCAGAGTCCCGAGACCGGCTCATAGACGTGTCCGGTTCGGTCTCTAGTATTTCTAACTTACAACACAAGTTACATATTAATGCCGGTTCACGGCTACAAGCCCTAAACCGGTTCTGGGCCTTGGGCCCTTATAGAATATCCTCACGGGCTTCAAGTATACTTGGCTACTGATGAAGTTAACCTGGCCTGTCCTGGCCGGTTTACGCCCGGTAGTAATATCCCCAACATTAGGCTCCAGATTGATTTGAACAGGTTCATGTCAATCCTTAGTAAAAAGCTTCGTCTTCAACAACTTTGTGTAATTGGGTGAACCGCCATGATGTCATCTTCTCTGGTCATCGTAAACCGGCGTGACGTCACCTGTCATAAAAACTATCCACAATACCTCTTTTGTTTAATAGACTCACGATAATCGAGGCGACAGCCCGCTTCCAAGCTCGTGGGTTCCTTGATTATCGCTACCGACACATGTCACTTGCTTTATAAATAAGACCAAGGGTCATTTTTTTTTCCTTTGTGCCCTCTCGCTTGCCTTCCTCGCACCGCCCAGCTTCGGAGTTCACGCCGCCAATTTCTGCACCAACCTTGGCCGCAGATCACCTCGAACATACCAGAGCATCGCGGTGACCTTCCGCTTCTTCCTCACCGTAAATCTTCCGCTTGCCGCCCTGCATCTATTCTAGGGTTTCTAGGTTTTCAGTGTTCATCCTTTGTTCTTCGCTCATATAATGGTCCCAAAAGAACTCCTGAATCTCTGCTCGTAATGGTAGCTTTTAGCCTCCGCTTTCACTTACGCATCTAAAGATCATAAATCTTATTTACATCCTTGCTCATTGATTCAAGATCGCCCATTTTGGACCTTGAATATTTATTTCTTTTCTAATATGCTCCAGATCCAAACTCGTGAAATACTTGTGAAACCTGTTTCACAAGATCCACTCTTGATTCATCAATGTTTCAGACTAGGCGGTTTAACTTTGTAGAGAAATTGACAACTCGGCATATACCATTAGTCCCCTTGTTGAACCGCCAGGATTTCCCACTCCGGTTTATAAGCAACTTCTTCCGGTTTAACAATGAATGTATCAATATATAGCCTTCCAACATATTCTTGAATCGGTATTACTGCTTTGCAGATTGCACCATGGCCAAGCAAGTGTACGAGTGTAATTGGGTCCTTCTCGAGTGATCAAACGCAATCGATAACTTAGTCCGCACCGCGCTTTTAGGCAAAAAGACGCCATTCATCGGAGGGTCCCGCCCGGAGAGTCCTCCAGAACCCAAGGATGGAGAAGTTGTTGTTTTTGCTGACCATTTAGCCCGGGGCTTCAGTCCGCCCGTTTCAAAGTTTTATCGGGATGTCTTGGCCAACTTCCAACTCGCGCCCACAAGATATTGGCCCCAACTCCATAACCAATATCTATCACTTTCAAGTGCTCGTGAGGTGTTCTTTCAAGAGGAGCCCACAGCTGAATTGTTCGAGATTGCTTCCATCTAAACCGCCAGACTGAATTTTCTCGACGGTCCCAACACAGAGTTGGGTGGTGTGGCGATTCCAAAGCGGAAAAGGTCACTTACCTCACACCAAACTGCACAGCCATACCAAAGAGTGGAATTCAACATGGTTTTATCAAGCAAAGATACCTCTCCCGAGGGAGAAAATCCTTCACTGGTTACCGTCCGAGCGGCTAAGCAACACACATCGCCTCCCTCACAGATCGACCGCTAAGGAAAGAAGCAAATATGCCCTCAACTATCCAAGCTTCGGCCTTCATGGCCAACGGGTTGACAGAGTTGATCTTGCTCGCTGCTGGATATCTTGGAGTATACGCCCCTAAGCCTCAAGGCCCGATTTGATGTGCAAATACACAAAGATGTGAAAGACCTCTACAGCATATTGAGATCCAAATGATGATGATGAAGTTATCGAGGCTGTTAAGAGGATGTTAAACGAACCGAAGCTTCTTGCGCCCAAACCGCCCGGCTCCCTTTTCTCGCCATTAACAAACCGCCACCGTAAGACTCATATCTTATGCCTTTATAAAATCTGACTATGTTTAAGTACTCTTTGTTGATATTAATATCTTTCTAACAGGGTGATGATCCATTTTGGAGCAGGAAGACTCCACAAGAGAAACCGGTGGCTATAACCCAGCCCAAGACCAAAGTTGTGAAGAAACCAGCAAATAGAAAGAAAACCACTGCCTCCTCCGATCCACCAGCTGACGATGATGTGGGTAATCCGGATCTTGTGGTAGAACTTGACTCACTTGGTTTATTTTTCACACGCCTTATTGATAATGATTATTGCCGTGATGATGTCAAGTCACCATGCCGATGTTGTAGAGGTAATCGCTTCTTTCTTCCGATTCAAACCCTTTACCTTCAAGAAAATCCGTCGGCAAACCGGAAAGTTAAATTTTCTCATCCTCTTGCTTACTTGGATCGAAACTTTCTTATGAAGACACAACAACATGAAGCTCGTCACACAACCCGACATAGTGGCCAGGTAGTCACCTCCACTGGTTTACCGAACAGTCCGGTTCGAAACGCCGCTCGAGGTCTCTAACTGCTTTCATTAATGCTTATCCTAAAGTGGGTTGCATTCACAACCGCTTAATCCATCTCGACCGATTATCGTGGGCTTTCATTCTTCCTCCGGCGAAGTCGATAGGCACCCAACTCCCACCACTCAAGACAGCTTCTTGGGTGAGCCATATTCCCGATAATGCTGTTTGGTATACCGCTTTCAATGTTCATTGGACTGATCCGCTTTTTCCTTTCAGGGCAAGCCTAGGCTAAGCAAGAAAGCTCGCTCGACGGCGACGTAAGACAATGCTCCGAACCGACCCAAATACCAAATCCCGAGGAACACATCCAGATGATATGTCAATCGACCCACCATTGCAAGATCATAATGTTATCGTTGAAGAGGCACATGTTGATACCACCGCCCTTCAAATCAACCCACGAGTCCTGCTCAAACCGACAAGACAAATGAGTCCACCAAAGCATACGGATAAACCGTGACCCTAAAGGCGAACCGGCGGCCAAGGATGACGATGTTGTTATTATCGGCTTTGTCCATTCCGAGCCAGTAATCCTGTCGCTTTGTCCAAGCACACCGCAAAGGATGAATTTATCTGCTTGGTAAAGGCAAGCGGAATGCCGATTTGGCAACTTATGCCGCTTTGAATCCCTAAGATCTTCATTCCGTTATCTGAATCGTTATATACCAGCCGTGATTATGAAGCCGGTCCGGTAAATATGATGAAGGACAAATATGAGGTAAATTCCATATGCCTCTCTGCTTGTATATTTCAATCTGTCAGCTCTAATAGCCCCCAAGTGACGGTTTTAAGATGTGAACTTAAACCGGGACTTCTCAATATAATCCTGAGCAAAGCTGTACTTTTGGAAAGTAGCCCCCAAGGGCCGGTTCAACCTAATGTAGTTAAACCAGGACTTTTACAAGAAATCCAGTATCCCTCAAGGACAGAGCAAATAAGCATTAGCCCCCAAGTGCCAAACTGAATACTTGTATTGAGCTTGGGACTTGATATAGAAATTGTAGGATGAACAACAAATATGCATTAGCCCCCAAGTGCCAAAGGCATAACTTGTTATGAGGTTGGTACTTCAAGTCTGCACCTTAATCTTTATCAAATGATTTTCTGTATGTAGGCTGATCTGAACAAGAAAGAAAACCAAATCGCTGATCTCCAAGAAAACCTAAAATCCCAGCAAGCTAAAACCTCCAAAGCAAAGAATGAATTAACCAGCGCTTTAAGCATCATGGAAAAGCTTAAGGAGGGCTTCAACAAGGAGCGGGCGGATTGGGCCACTGAAAAGGCCGTTTTAACTCAACGGGCAGAGAATGCTGAGGCTGCCCTCAAACCGGTAGTGGATGAACTGACCAGTGTAAAGTGGCAAGTGCATGCCATGACCGCCTCTGTCTTTGGTAAGCCTTTTTGACTTCTGACGTAATGATGCCTTCTCATGAAATTGCCGGTTTATTAACCTTTGAATGATACAGGACACGATGGCCACTTGGGATCGACGTGCGGAAGAAATCAAAGCATCTTATACATTGATAGAGCAACTCTATACTGGTGCGCAACGGATCATCAGCACCGCTTCTCACAACAACCCGGCTCCGACCTTGATCCAGGACACCATAAAAAGGTTGTCAATGATTCCTGCCCGGTTTGAAGAGTTAAAGACATCTTCTGCTAGAACCGGTGCCATAAACGCCTTAATCCGAGCCAAAGCGTGGGTGCCGGATTTTGATCCCGTTGAAGCGGCGCAGGGCTTCCCAAGCTTGAAGGAAGACGGGACCGAATTCAGTGAAGAGGATCTCCGAGCTATAAACCGGGAAGTGTGCCCTTTGGCTTCTCAATTGGCCGAAGAGGCAAATCTGTCTCGCTATCAAGCCCAATACGATGGCGAGAATAAACGAGTGCCTGCACCGATTCCTGAAGCGGAGAACCTTATACCTCCAATTCGTAAGCATACTTACGCCCCGATATTGAACCGCTGCTGTTGATCAATGATGAAGCTGTATTCCAAGCATTAATGGGAATCGATCGACAATCGTTGATTTCCAGCGCCGGGTATGGAATCGGTTGAAGCGGCGCAGATGACCCGCAACCATCGTGCCAAGTCTGGCGATCAAGCATAAACCGAGGCCGGTTTACATTATCGCTTCCTTATGTTATGCCAAAAACAATTATCTTATCCGGCACCGTGTTGCCTTGTAATAGACTAGCTGCCACACTTTGTGTTGATATGCCTTCGCATATTTATTGCAATTTATGTTTTTGTTGAATCATTAACCTTAAACTGTTGTCTGCAGCAAAAAGCTTAAAACGCCATTGTGGTGGTATCACCAAAGGGTCATCATATCCATGTATATGAAATTAAAGATAATACTTTAGATTAAACATATGATAAAATATGGTAATATATGATACCGCCATCGTAGGGCATGAAGTTGGCTGTGCTAATCTTGAAGCGGAGTTGTAAGAAACCCGCTTCATCGGAGGAGAGAACAGCTCCTGTATATAGGGTCGGTTTATCGTAAACTGCTCCGGTTAAGATGGACACCGTGTTACTCCATAATAGGATGTTTATCAAAAATCAAACCGCAAAAGTGTTCCGGATGAAAAACAAACTGTGTCCCGCTAACCGACAAATGAATCAGTTTAATAATTGTCGCTTTAAGAACACAACAAGAGAAATATGCTAAAAGACAAACAAGTTTCAAGCAAAGGCAAAGACAAAATCTTTTGCTAAAAGAGGCTGTTTGAGCCGATCAAGTGGCATTACCATGGTCGGACACCCACCAAGCCCCCAATAGGCGAAGCTATGGTTCATGTCAGCCAGTCCCCAAATGATGCAAAGGGCATTACGCCGATCAAGAGGTGTAGCGATGGTCTGGTTCACCAAAGCCCCAAGTGATTCTCGGGCCTTAGGCCGATCAAGAGGCATGACTAGTTCAGACGTGACCAAGTCCCTAAGTGATCTCAGGGCTTTCGCTATCAAAAGGTGTTGCATTGGTTCGACACCACCAAGTCCCCAAGTAACATGATATAAAGCTTTGTTAAAAGCTAACTCAAGGGTAAACCGAGACCGCTTTAAGATAAAAACTTCGTAACCACTCATGATGTAAAATAATAGAGACCCCGCTTAGCTAAGGCTCCGGTTTATTGTATTGATCATAATATATACATTGTCATAATATGTACATAAGTAGAGCCTATGACTCAAGTATAGTAAGGACGAAGATGAGCTATGTTCCACGGCCTGTTGGTCTCCTCCTCCGATGTACGTGAGTCCTTATGCTCTCGAATATCAATCGATAGTACGACCTGCAGCAGATTCTGCTGACCATGAAAGGTCCCTCCCAAGGTGGGGATAGCTTGTGCATATCAGTCTGGTCTTGGATGAGCCGAGCACCAAATCTCCTTCTTGAAAGGTTCGGGTTCTAACTCGGCGATCGTGATAGCGATTTAAGATCCTGCCGGTAGATCGCCGAACGGGCAGCTGCAATGTCACGCCTCATCCAACAGGTCCAAAGCGCCTTGCCGCTACCTCGTTGTCCGCTTCAACATAAGTTGCTACACGAGGTGAATCATGACAGATATCACTCGGGAGAACCGCCCGCCCCATAGACCATGAAGAACGTGTGTATCCCGTCGATCTGTTGGGAGTATTGATGCTCCATAACACGATGGTAACCTCAACCCAACAACCCAAGCGTCCGCCGCAAGGAACCATAAGCCGGGTTTGATGCCTCGAAGATCTCCCGTTAGCTCTCTCTGGCCATTGACTGTTGGTGAGCCACCGATGAAACGCTGCCGGATGTGCTCACGCTCACGTAACTCCTTCATAGCACCCTTAGACAGATTGGTACCATTATCGAATGATACCGTGGAAAGCCAAACCAGAAAATCACCTTCTTAATGAATTGAACCGCCGTGGCTGCATCACACTTGCCGACGGGCCCGCTTCTACCCACTTTGTAAATTTGTCAACCGCCACCAAAAGGTGGGTCTTCTTGTCCTTGGACCGCTTGAAAGGCCCAACCATATCCAGCCCCAAGTCGCAAACGGCCAAGTAATTGGAATCATCCTCAATTCTTGAGCCGCACATGAGCGCGCCTTGAGAACTTCGATAGCCGCCACATCGCCTAACCAGGTCCTCCGCATTAGCATGAGCAGTCAACCAATAGAATATGTGACGAAACGCCTTAGCCACCAAAGATTTTGAACCGGCGTGGTGACCACAATCTCCTTCATGAATTTCGCGCAAGATTTCACAGCCTTCCTCTGGCGACACACAACGTTGAAACGCTCCAGACACACTGCAATGATGCAACTCGCCATTGACAATAGTCATGGACTTGGATCGCCGGATTATCTGTCTGGCTAGCGTCTCATCCTCTGGTAACTCGCCCCGGTTCATGTATGCAAGATAAGGAACTGTCCAATCCGGAATGACATGCAGAGCCGCCACCAACTGAGCCTCCGGATCAGGAATAGCCAAATCCTCTTCGCCAGGGAGCTTGACCGACGGGTTATACAAGACATCCATGAAAACATTAGGCGGGACCGATTTACGCTGAGAGCCTAGCCGGCTTAAAGCGTCCGCCGCTTTGTTCTTCCGTTTGTCCACGTGATCCACCTGATATCCCTTGAAGTGGCCTGCAATAATATCCACCTCACGACGGTATGCCGCCATGAGCGGGTCCTTAGAATCCCAAGTACCAGACACTTGTTGGGCCACCAGGTCTGAGTCACCGAAGCACTTAACTCGGCTAAGATTCATCTCCTTAGCCATCCGGAGATCATGGAGTAAAGCTTCATACTCAGCTGCATTGTTAGTACAAGGAACATTGCGCGAGAACGTAATGAACTTATCACCTCGTGGGAAGTTAATACGACTCCAGCCCCGAGCCCTCCAATTGCCTGGACCCATCAAAATGAATAGTCCAGTAGGTGTGATCCGACTTTTCTTCAGGTGCTTGTAGCTCCGTCCAATCATTGATGAAATCCACAAGTTCTTGAGATTTGATCGCCGTCCGAGGCACGATTTCAAACCGTATGCCCAAGCTCTATAGCCCACTTGGCAATCCGCCGCTTGCCTCCCTGTTTTCAATTATATCTCCCAAAGGAGCAGAGCTAACCACTGTGATGGGATGTCCCTGGAAGTATTGCTTAAGCTTCCGGCTTGGCAAAAAACTCCATACACCAGCTTCTGCCAATGCGGGTATCTTTGCTTGGACTCAATAAGCACCTCGCTGATATAGTAAACCGGACGCTGAACCGGATATTCCTTGCCCGCCTCCTTGCGCTCAACCACAATAGCTACGCTGACTGCACGAGCATTAGCTGCCACATAGAGTAGCAATGGTCCCTTGTCAATCGGAGCAGCAAGAACGGGCGGATTAGCTAGCTGCCGCTTTAAGTCCTCCAAGGCTTTATCGCCGCCGGACTCGCATAAAGGGATCTCGCTTTCAAAGATTCGATACAAAGGATCGCTTTCTCACCGAGCCACCGATAAACCGCTCAACGCGCAATCCGCCTGCCAAGCGCCGGACATCATTGACACATTTCGTTTAGCCAGGAGGTGATAGCTGTGATCTTCTCCGGATTAGCCTCAATTCCCCGTTGGACACCGTAAAACCCAATAACTTGCTCGCCGGTACACCAAAAACACACTTGGCCGGGTTGAGCGCCATCTTGTATGTCCGTAGGTTATCAAAGGTTTCCTTCAAATCATCAACCGTAGTCTCCTTCTCCTTGACTTAACCACAATATCATCCACATAGGCATGCACATTACGGCCGATCTGCTTATGAAGGCAATTCTGTACACACCGTTGATAAGTTGCCTGGGCACTCTTGAGCGCAAAGGGCATGGATACATAGCAGAAGGCTCCAAAGGGAGTTATGAACGCTGTCTTCTCCTGGTCCTTAACTGCCATCATGATCTGATGATAACCAGAATATGCATCCAGAAAACTCAAATGCTCACAACCCGCCGTAGCATCAATAATCTGATCGATGCGGGAGGGCAAAGGATCTCGCCGGACAAGCCTTGTTAAGATCTGTGTAATCCACACACATGCGCCAGGTGCCGTTTTTCTTAAGGACCAGCACCGGATTAGCCAGCCATTCATGATGGAACACTTCAACAATAAACCAGCCGCTAAGAGCCTGGCCACCTCCTCTCCAATAGCTTTGCGCCTTTCTTCGTTGAACCGGCAGAGAAACTGCTTCACCGGTTTGTACTTAGGATCAACATTAAGAGTGTGCTCAATGAGTTCCCTCGGTACACCTGGCATGTCAGAAGGCTTCCATGCAAAAATGTCCTGGTTCTCATGGATGAACTCGATGAGCGCGCTTTCCTATTTCGGATCCAAGTTGGTGGTGATACTAAACTGCTTGGATGAATCGCCAGGTACAAAGTCAACAAGCTTAGTCTCAGCTGCCGATTTGAACTTTAGAGCCATATCATGCTCTGTGGTTGGCTTCTTCAACGGAGTCATGTCCGCCGGATCAACATTATCCTTGTAGTACTTCAACTCTTTCGTGGCACAAACCGACTCTGCATAGGCCGCATCACCTTCTTCACACTCCAAGGCAATCTTGTGACTTCCATGAACGGTTATGGTCCCCTTGTGACCCGGAATCTTGAGCTGCAGATAAATATAACAGGGTCGTGCCATAAATTTGGCATAAGCCGCAGCCCAAATAAAGTGTGGTATGGGCTCCGGATCTTCACCACCTAAAAAATCAGTGTTTATGACCTGGAATCATGATCATCTCCAAAGGCCACCTCCAGAGCTATCTTGCCAACGGATATGCTGACTTACTGTGTACCACACCATGGAATACCGTGATTGACGGTTTAAGATTCTTGTCTCATTAACCCCATACGGCGGAAGGTCTCATAGTATAAGATATAATGCTGCTTCCTCCATCCATGAGCACCTTGGTAAACTTATAACCTCCCACCGAGGTGCCACCACCAACGCTTAGCTGACTCGGATTGTCAACCCGGGAGGGTGATCCTCTCTGCCCATATGATTGGTTGTTCGACCAGCGAATAACGAGGCACAGCCGGTTCAACAGAATTCACCGCCGCCAGAAGCTTCCGTCTCGCTTGTCTAAGCTAGTGGTGAATACATGATATTGCCCGCTATTCAACCGCTTTGGATTGCTCGATAACCCGATCGCTGCTGCTGGTTGTAACCACCACGCTATTCGATTGTTTTGATTGTTATGTCCACCCCGATCTCCATTGAAGCCTCGAACCGCATTTCCTCCACCGTGACCGACCCATGGAATCCGGACCTCGAGCCACCACCGATTCATGATCATACCGAAAGCATTAGAATTTTGAACTCCTGATAATATAGCAATCCTTCCAAAGGTGGGTGGCTGGCGCCTCCTTTGTCCCGTGCTTTGGACAGGCTGGTTTAATAGATAAGTCAGCGGTCCGGTTGGGGTTTGGAGCCCCACCACGATTTGGCGGTTTATCTTCCGTCGCTGGCCTCCGTCCCCGCTGCTATTATTAGCCACAAAGTCCATGCTGCCATCCGCTTTACGCTTGCCTCCGCTACCATGACCTGCCGTGTTGTGTTGCTGCCCTTGAGTTGTTGTTCTTCTTTCCTTCCCCGCCTTGTCATCATCGACTCGGATCCTTGGTACCATCGTAATCAACATACTTCACTAACGCAGTCATGAGGGTCCCCATATCGTTACAATGGTGCTTCATCCGTCCCAATTTCAACTTCAGAGGTTTAAACCGGCAGTTGCTTTCCAAGGTTATAACCGCGGACTCGGCGTTGATACGGTCTGACGAGTGCAAAATTTCCGAAACTCGGCGTACCCAGCGGGTTGTTGACTATCCTTCCTCCTGGACACAGGCCGCTAAGTCCACTATCGACATGGGCTACTTACATGTATCCTTGAAATTCTGGATAAACCGGGCTCGCAACTAGGCCCATGAACTGATAGAATTGGCTGGTAAGCTCTTTAACCAAATACGGGTTGTCCCTTCAAGCATCATGGTGAAATACTTTGCACATGCCGCTCATCTACGCCAAGCATCTCCATGGCCATCTCATAGCTCTCTACCCATGTTTCCGGAGACAAATCGCCGTGTAATTTGGCACCTTGCGCTGGCCCTTGAAATCCTTGGGCAAAGCGACATTGCGAAAGCGGGACAAGACAAGGCACTCCCAAAGAACTAGAAGTAACTCCTGGCTCGATCGAGGTGGTTGCACAAACCGCGAAGTCGACGAGCCTCATGTTGCGCTGCCAACTCGCATCCCTTCGTGCTCGGCCCGTCCACCATTTCGAGCATCACCCGCCGGGTTATGGCCACGGGCGCTTCACAGCCTGCATTACTCGATACGGCCGGTTCATCCATCCGCCTCAGAATTCGCTTGGACGGGGTGGAATGAATTCGTCACGGCTATATGAATATGCTTCCGCTGAACCAAGGCTGTTCAAGAAGTTCCTTAACCCGACACATCTCCACCGCTATGGAGAATCACCTTTAATCGGATGGCTTCCACCGTGAAGCGCGGCGATAAGATTGTCCATTGATTGAATAATGACCGGAGGCTCCATCGACGAGGCTGAACTGACGCACCGCCCAGTGCCTCCACCCGGTTTAGCCACGGCGGTAACTAGTCCCTCGCCCGGGTATTAAAGAGGTTTCGCATCGAAAACCGCCGGCAAAGTAGACCGATGCTTCCTTTTCGTGACTTCATGCGACGCTGCTCGTCCAAGATAAGCATATAGGCTCACAGATTCAAAGCGGCCCGCTCGCGCCATCCTGTTGTTCTCGGCCGCTAGGTCGGCTTTGGCTTGAGTGATCTGTTCCTCACCTTTGCAATTTCCGCTGTGGGCGCCCCGATCCGCCGGGTTAGCCTCCGCCATAAGCACGGCCAACGCATCAAACAGATCAGATAAAACTTGAGCCGGCGGGTGCACAGGGCCTCCTACCCCGGCCGCCGCTGCTGACCCGGAGAACATTGCTGCTGCGGTCGAAGAGTGGATCACCGCCTGCATACCGGCCATGAATATCCCAACCCGGTTGGGCAGATCAGAGGGGTCCGAATGTCGTCACCATTGAACAGCCCCAATCCGCCGCCTTGTAGCTGATACAATGATTCGGTTTCTCCGTTGAGGACTCACACCGAATAAACGACGGTCTCGCTACCAGATTCTGATTCACCATCATATTCTCCTCCGTGGATGACTCCCACGAAGGCATGCTTCATGGCCGGTTTACCCTGGGCAGATCTCGCACGCTGAGCCGTTTCGACGAGGTCGGTGCAGATGTCCGCTCAGGTCTTGTTCATCGATCTTGCCAATGAAGACGTAGATGCCAATTAAAGGGGACCCGCACCAGACTCAATCGAGTCGGCCTCGGGGCCCCAGCCTGAATCATCGATGTAGAGCTTGCCGAGACAACTCTTGGTCATCCGGCCCACAGCGTAACCCTTGAGTCCTTCGAAGCTGCCCTCTAAGAACTTGAAACCATCGTGCGATAGCCCCACGGTAGGCGCCAACTGTCGTGGTTTTGTCACGGCAGATGTCCTCATGAAAGGACTTAGTCTTGGAGCCATCGCTATGGGTTAGCTTGAAGGGATTAAAGCGGACACAAGGACGCAAGAGCGTTTATACTAGTTCGCCCCTTCGATGAAGGTAAAAGCCACGCCTAGTTGTGATGGAATTGATGGGGTTTCATTACTAGGAGCAAACAAGCCTCGCTTAAGTCTCGAAGTTGTTGTCTGTTTCCTTGAATCGCCACCGGTCGCCCCTTATATACATGGGTGACGCCCGTCGGTTTGCAGAGTCCCGAGACCGGCTCATAGACGTGTCCGGTTCGGTCTCTAGTATTTCTAACTTACAACACAAGTTACATATTAATGCCGGTTCACGGCTACAAGCCCTAAACCGGTTCTGGGCCTTGGGCCCTTATAGAATATCCTCACGGGCTTCAAGTATACTTGACTACTGATGAAGTTAACCCGGCCTGTCCTGGCCAGTTTACGCCCGGTAGTAATATCCCCAACACAGCCCTTTTCCGTTCATGTGGCAGGGGTAAAACAGGAATATCGCAGGGCTAAACTTTCAGGCGCGTGATATTTCGATGTGAGCGGGAAGTTTGAAAGCTTTTGGCGCCTAAAATTATAAGTATTCTGCTCTCGTGACGGCCGACTATGATATCATGGTTTATTAATTTGTTTGTTTTGCACGCAAAAAATGTGCAAGTTTTGAAAATCAATGTCTCCAACTCGAACTTAGATTTTCCATTCAATTCAAATATGGATCATTGAGCTACTACAAGCAAATAGCATCATACGGTCCAATTCAAATGAAATTCCAAATGTGTTTATCCTAAATATGATGACAAAAGCAAAATGTGTATGTGTATGAATAAAGTGAATGATTATAAAGTTTGAACATGCCCGTATGTGTATATCTCTAGGTTTGATATATGAATTTGAAATCACGAAATCCCGGCTTAAAATGTACCGCTTAAATGAATTACAAAAGCTAATGATGGAGTCAATTCCAAAATTCCAATCTTAGGTTTGTAATTCTGGTACATCAAGGTATATCACGCATGTTCAAAAGTATCGTTATCTCATAGTACAAACTGTGAAACAAATTGATCAACCATGAGTGCACAATATCTCAATTACGCTAAAGTCCCTCAAATATAGATACCTCACTGTTTATCTGAAGTCAACCCCCCCCCACCACCACCACCACAAACACACACACACATAGAAAAGTCGTCCTCTCCCCCAAACACCAACACACGAGCACATTAACACCCCTCTCTCTTGTAAAGTCTGGACCCCAACATAGGTCTCTATCACTTTGTCTCTCGGGCATGCACACATCTCTTCCCTCACTCTCTAGGTCTCCCGCTATCTCTCTTACCCAAGCACACACACTATGTAGAGTGTATATTTCTCATACACACAAAACGTCGCCCCCAAACGTCTATCTCCCTAGTTATGTTGTTCTCGCCCACTCACCTCACACACCACCCCCACTGCAAACAAGCACACTTTGTCTCCTTGTGCACCACTCTCCTCTTTCTATCTCTCCCACATGCGGACCCGCCCCACCTCCTTCCTCAGTATACATATATGTTGTGACTCTTGCATAGCTCCCTAATGTATAATCGTTCTCGATTTCGCACATTGTTCTCACACCATCTATTCTAGATCTCTCATGAAGTCCCTATCACACACACGATGACTCGCTTACCTTGCGCCTTCATTCATAGGCCAATTTCGACAACATCAACATTGTCTCCCTATCTATACGCAATTAATGGACACAAACGACCCTCTCGCCCCTCTCCTCTCTCTCTCTCTCTCTCTCTCGTCGCTAGCTTTCTTTTCTCTCGCCTCGCACCTCTCCCACACACACACTCGATGTATCTTCCAAATAGTCTGCTCCCCGCCCGCACCTGCTATCTCGCTACTACACATGTCACACCATTCCCCTTCCCTTATACTAGGTTTACATCATCAGTGGTCTCTACTCCACATACACTCTCTCCTCACACACACAAACGCTGCACAAACACACACGTACACGCACAAACAC
The DNA here is from genome assembly GCA_021605205.1 of Aegilops longissima. Taxonomy (NCBI): domain Eukaryota; kingdom Viridiplantae; phylum Streptophyta; class Magnoliopsida; order Poales; family Poaceae; genus Aegilops; species Aegilops longissima. The sequence goes on from CM038676.1 coordinate 467,473,503, forward strand.
CCATTTATCTCGATCCTCATCTCCCCATGTCCGCATGTGTATCTCACACACTCACTCTCTAATTATGTATATGTGTCTCCACGCTACATAATACGCCCATTTTGCATCATGCTTTTATATCGATATTTATCGCATTATGGGATGTTACTTCACGCTATGTCACAATACTTATGGCTATTTTGTCTTATTTTACAAGGTTTACATGAAGAGGGAGAATGCCGCAAATGGAATTCGGGCCGGAAAAGGAGCAAATATTGAGACCTATTCTGGTAACTCCAAAAGTCCTGAAACTCCACGGAATATCTTAAAATAAATAAAGAAAAATCGTCGCCAAAGATGAAGGCCAGGGGCCCACACCGCTCACGGGTGGGGCGCCCGGGCGCGCCTCTACCTCGTGGGCCCCCGGTGGCTCTCTCGATGCCCATCTTCTCCTATATGAAGTCTTTCGATGAGAAAAACATTACAACCTTTCGATGAGACTCCGCCACCACGAGGCGGAACCTTGGCGGAACTAATCTAGGGCTCCATGAGCTGTTCGTCTGGGACACTTCCTCCGGGAGGGGGAAATCATCGCCATCATCATCACCAACGCCTCTCATCGGGAGAGGGCAATCTCCATCAACATCTTCACCAGCACCATCTCATATCCAAACCCTAGTTCATCTCTTGTATCCAATTCTTGTCTCCAAGTCCGGATTGGTGCTAGTAGGTTGCTAGTAGTGTTGATTACTCCTTGTAGTTTATGCTAGTTGGTTTACTTGGTGGAAGATCATATGTTCAGATCCTTTATGCATATTATTACCCTCTGATTATGAACATGAATATGCTTTGTGAGTAGTTACGCTTTGTTCCCGAGGACAAGGGAGAAGTCTTGCTATTAGTAGTCATGTGAATTTGGTATTCGTTCGATATTTTGATGGGATGTATGTTGTCTAAACTCTAGTGGTGTTATGTGAACGTCGACTACATAACACTTCACCATTATTTGGGCCGAGAGGAAGGCATTGGAAGTAATAAGTAGATGATGGGTTGCTAGAGTGATGTAAGCTTAAACCCTAGTTTATGCGCTGTTTCGTAAGGGGCTGATTTGGATCCATATGTTTCATGCTATGGTTAGGTTTACCTTAATACTTTTGTTGTAGTTGCCGATGCTTGCAATAGAGGTTAATCATAAGTGGGATGCTTCTTCAAGTAAGAACAGCAACCAAGCACCGGTCCACCCACATATCAAATTATCAAAGTACCTAACGCTAATCATATGAACGTGATGAAAACTAGCTTGACGATATTCCCATGTGTCCTCGGAGCGCTTTTCCTATTATAAGAGTTTGTCCAGGCTTGTCCTTTGATACAAAAAGGATTGGGCCACCTTGCTGCACTTTATTTACTCTTGTTACTTGTTGCTCGCTACAATTTACGTTATCACAAAACTATCTGTTACCACTTATTTCAAGATTTGCAGAGAATACCTTGCTCAAAACCGCTTATCATTTCCTTCGCTCCACGTTGGGTTCGAAACTCTTACTTATCGAAAGGACTACGATAGATCCCCTGTACTTGTGGGTCATCAAGACTCTTTTTTGGCGCCGTTGCGGTGGAGTGTAGCGCCTTTGGTAAGGAAAAATTTATATAGTGTGCTGAAATTTTCTGTCACTTGTTACTATGGAAAGTAATTCTCTGAGGGGCTTATTCGGGGTATCTTTACCCCGTCCAGTAGAGCAAAGAGTTGCTCCTCAACCTACTGAACCTATTGAAAATTAGACTCCTTTTGAAGTTCCTTCGGGTATGATGGAAAAACTGCTGGCTAATACTTTTACAGGAGATGGAACAAAGCATCCTGATGAACATCTACTCTATGTGGATGAAGTTTGTCGATTATGTAAGCTTGCAGGTATACCCGATGATGTTATTAAGAAGAAGGTCTTCCCTTTATCTTTGAAGGAAGACGCATTGACATGGTATAGGCTATGTGATGATACGAGATCATGGAACTATAAAAGATTGAAATTGGAATTTCATCAAAAGTATTACCCTATGCATCTTGTTCATCGTGATCGCAATTATATATATAATTTTTGGCCTCGCGAAGGAGAAAGCATAGCTCAAGCTTGGGGGAGGCTTAAATCAATGTTATATTAATGCCCCAATCATGAGCTCTCAAGAGTGACAATTCTTCAGAATTTTTATGCTCGGCTTTCGATAACAATCGCACCATGCTCGATACTTTGTGTCTGGCTCTTTATGATGAAGACTATTGAATTTAAATGGAATTTATTGGATAGAATTAAACGCAACTCTGAAGATTGGGACCTCGACGAAGGTAAGGAGTCAGGTATGACGCCTAAGTTTGATTGTGTTAAATCTTTTATGGATACCGATACTTTCTGTAAGTTTAGCACTAAATATGGACTTGACTCTGAGATAGTAGCTTCTTTCTGTGAATCTTTTGCTACTTATGTTGATCTCCCTAAGGAGAAGTGGTTTAAATATCATCCTCCCATAGAAGTAAAAGTAGTTGCACCTATTAAAGTTGAAGAAATGGCTATCACTTATAATGATCCAATTGTTCCTACCTCTTATGTTGAGAAACCACCTTTCCCTGTTAGAGTAAAGGATCATGCTAAAGCTTCAACTGTTGTTCGTAAAAGCAATATTAGAACTTATACACCTCCTGAGCAAGTCAAAGTAGAACCTAATATTGCTATTGTTAACGATCTCTTGTCTGATAATATTGATGGGCATGTTATTCAATTCTATGGTGAAACTGCTAGAATTGCTAAACCTTGTGCTAAAGATAAACATAGACCCGTGGTAGGCGTGCCTGTTATTTATGTTAAAATAGGAGATCATTGTTATCATGGCTTATGTGATATGGGTGCTAGTGCTAGTGTTATACACATTGACTTATACAAAGAAATTATGCATGATATTGCACCTGCTGAGTTAGAAGATATTGATGTTACAATTAAACTTGCCAATAGAGATACTATATCTGCAATAGGAATTGTTAGAGATGTTGAAGTCTTGTGTGGAAAAACCAAATACCCCGCTGATTTTCTTGTTCTCGGTTCTCCACAAGATAGCTTTTGTCCCATTATATTTGGTAGACCCTTCTTTAATACTGTTAATGCTAAGATAGACTACGAAAAGAATGTTGTTACTATTGGCTTGGATGATATGGTTCATGAGTTTAATTTCTCTAAATTTAGTAAACAACATCGTGAGGAAGAATTGCCTAGTAAGGATGAAATTATTGGTCTTGCTTCTTTTGCCGTACCACCTAGTGATCCCTTAGAACACTATTTGCTAGACCATGAAAATGATATGTTCATGAATGAAAGAAGGGAAATAGATGAAGTATTATTTAAACAGGAACCTATTCTCAACACAATTTGCCTGTTGAAACTTAGGGATCCTCCTCCACCCAAGGGTGATCCTGTTTGAGCTTAAACCGCTGCTCGATAATCTTAAATATGCTTATCTTGATGAAAAGAAAATATATCCTGTTATTATTAGTGCTAACCTTTCAGAGCATGAAGAAGAAAGATTATTGAAAACTCTGAAGAAGCACCGTGCCGCTATTGGATATACTCTTGATGATCTTAAGGGCACTAGTCCTACTCTATGTCAGCATAAAATAAATTTGGAAGCAGATGCCAAACCAGTTCGTGATCCTCAATGACGTTTGAATCCTAAAATGAAAGAAGTGGTAACAAAAGAAATACTCAAGCTTCTATAGGCAGGTATAATTTATCACGTTGCTGATAGTCAGTGGGTAAGTCCTGTCCATTGTGTCCCTAAGAAGGGAGGTATTACTATTGTCCCTAATGATAAAGATGAATTGATTCCGCAAAGAATTATTAAAGGTTATAGGATGGTAATTGATTTCCGCAAATTTAATAAAGATACTAAGAAAGATCATTACCCCTTACCTTTTATTGACTAAATGCTAGAAAGATTATGCAAACATACACATTATTGCTTTCTAGACGGTTATTCTGGTTTCTCTCAAATACTTGTGTCGGCTAAAGATCAATCAAAGACTACTTGTACATGCCCGTTTGGTACTTTTGCTTATAGACGTATGCCTTTTGGTTTATGTAATGCAACTGCTACCTTTCAAAGATGCATGATGGCCATATTCTCTGATTTTTGTGAAAAGATTTGTGAGGTTTTCATGGATGACTTTTCCGCCTATGGTTCCTCTTTGATGATTGCTTGAGAAATCTTGATCGAGTTTTGCGAGATGTGAAGAAACTAATTTTGTCTTGAATTGGGAAAAGTGCCACTTTATGGTTAATGAAGGTATTGTCTTGGGGCACAAAGTTTCTGAAAGAGGTATTGAAGTTGATAAAGCCAAAGTTGACGCTATTGAAAAGATGCCATGTCCCAAGGACATCAAAGGTATAAGAAGTTTCCTTGGTCATGCCGGATTTAATAGGAGGTTCATTAAGGACTTCTCAAAGATTTCTCGGCCTCTGACTAATTTATTACAAAAAGATGTACCATTTGTCTTTGATGATGATTGTGTAGAAGAATTTGAAATACTTAAGAAAGCATTAGTCTCTGCACTGTTGTTCAGCCACCGATTGAATTTACCCTTTGAAATTATGTGTGATGCTAGTGATTATGTCAGAGGTGCTTTTCTAGGACAAAGAGTTGATAAGAAATTAAATGTTATCCATTATGCTAGCAAGACTCTAGACAATGCTAAAAGAAATTATGCTACTACCGAAAAGGAACTTTTAGCATTTGTATTTGCTTGTGATAAATTCAGACCCTATATTGTTGATTCTAAAGTAACTATTCACACTGATCATGCTGCTATTAAATATCTTATGGAAAAGAAAGATGCTAAACCTAGACTTATTAGATGGGTTCTCTTGCTGCAAGAATTTGATTTGCATATTGTTGATAGAAAAGGAGCTGAGAACCCCGTTGCAGATAATTTATCTAGGTTAGAGAATGTTCTTGATGACCCACTACCTATTGATGATAGCTTCCCTGATGAACAATTAAATATCATAAGCACTTCTCGTAGCACTCCATGGTATGCTGATTATGCTAATTATATTGTTGCTAAATTTATACCACCTAGCTTCACATACCAACAAAAGAAAAAGTTCTTTTATGATTTGAGACATTACTTTTGGGATGACCCACATCTTTATAAAGAAGGAGTAGATGGTGTTATTAGACGTTGTGTACCTGAGCATGAACAGGAACAGATCCTACACAAGTGTCACTCTGAAGCTTGTGGAGGACACCACGCTGGAGATAGAACTGCACATAAGGTATTGCAATCCGGGTTCTATTGGCCCACTCTCTTCAAGGATGCCCGTAAGTTTGTTTTGTCTTGCGATGAATGTCAAAGAATTGGTAATATTAGTAGACGTCAAGAAATGCCTATGAAATATTCACTTGTTATTGAACCATTTGATGTTTGGGGCTTTGATTATATGGGACCTTTTCCTGCCTCTAATGGATACACACATACTTTAGTTGCTGCTGATTACGTTACTAAGTGGGTAGAAGCTATTCCAACTAGTAGTGCTGATCATAACACTTCTATTAAAATGCTTAAGGAAGTTATTTTTTCCAAGGTTTGGAGTCCCTAGATATTTAATGACTGATGGTGGTTCACACTTTATTCATGGTGCTTTCCGTAAAATGCTTGCTAAATATGACGTTAATCATAGAATTGCATCTCCATGTCACCCATAGTCTAGTGGTCAAGTAGAACTGAGTAATAGAGAGCTCAAATTAATTTTGCAAAAGACTGTTAATAGGTCTAGAAAGAATTGGCCCAAGAAACTTGATGATGCACTATGGGCCTATAGAACTGCATATAAGAATCCTATGGGTATGTCTCCGTATAAAATGGTTTATGGAAAAGCATGCCACTTACCTCTCGAACTAGAACATAAGGCATATTGGGCGATTAAAGAGCTCAACTATGATTTCAAACTTGCCGGTGAGAAGAGGTTATTTGATATTAGCTCACTTGATGAATGGAGAACCCAAGCTTATGAAAATGCCAAGTTGTTTAAAGAAAAAGTTAAAAGATGGCATGACAAAAGGATACAAAAGCGTGAGTTTAATGTAGGTGATTATGTATTGCTATACAACTCTCGGTTAAGATTTTTTGCAGGAAAACTTCTCTCTAAATGAGAAGGTCCCTACGTTATCGAGGAGGTCTATCGTTCCGGTGCCATAAAAATCAACAACTTCGAAGGCACGAATCCGAAGGTGGTAAACGATCAAAGGATCAAACATTATATCTCAGGTAATCCCATAAATGTTGAAACCAATATTATTGAAACCGTAACCCCGGAGGAATACATAGGTGTCGGTGTACTAGAGTAGGGGTACCCTAGTATCCCGAACTCGCACGGGCAACAGCAAAGACTTCACCGGGCGAGGCTTGCCAGGTGACCGCCAAGGTCCTCCGTGGTTCCTTTGGAGCCATTCAAGAACAAAGTATTTAAGCCAAGGAGACAAGGCCCCGGCAAGAGGAGCTTGCCGGGAAGGCCACTCGAGGCACCAAGAAGACACGGCCCCGGCAAGAGGAGCTTGCCGGGAGGGCCCGGTGAGCGACAAGCTTCCGGACGCGACAAGGCAACAACCGCGGCAAGGCGTTTGCCGCGGCAGAGTACCACTCCGTTCCTCCGCTCCAGCTCATCCACCAACGTGTCGCCATGGGACCTTTCCAGGCGCGCGTGGCAAAAGGCTGTGCGGCCAGCAGAGCGCGGTGGTAAGCGGTGCTGACAAGATTTCCATCGTGGCAAGCGGTGGCGTCCCTGACGGTCCCTTTCTGCACTGTTTGGTCGACTTAGACGGGCATTTAATGCCTTTGTCCCCTGCCGTCAGGGTTAGGTATGGTACACTGTACAAGTAGTTGTACCAACCACGACTCCTTTTACGTTTTTGCCCTTGTCTACGTTGCCACCTGTCGGAGACCCCTTGAGCATATAAAAGGAGGCCCATGCGCAACGTAGAAGGGGTTCGGTTCATTCGAAACCAGAGAACACTCACGCTAGGTCTTGTAGCTCTCAGCGCTCCCTAGCAAGAACATAATACAATCAGACATGCAGCAGTAGGAGTATTATCTCTCCGGAGAGCTCCGAAGCTGGGTAAACTGCTCGTGTGCTTCGCCGATCTGCTCTTTCGTGCGACCTCCGCCCCAATCAACCTAAAGGGCTCGGTCCGCCGTCCCATAGGTGTTCGTGGGTCCGATCAGCTTCCCCGGGGAAGGAGAAGATAATGGTATGGACCAGGCGCCGCTCAAGGAAGTTTTGCCTTACCGGGAAGCGCATTTACGTAAAAGCTAAGTTGCCAAAGTTTGAGCAATCAGTTTTAAATTTTAAGTTATCTTCCTCGAACTACCGTGCTTTGTATGGAAAACCCAGCGGAGGAACCAACTCGTAGCTAGTTGCGCCTTACTTTGTTTCGAGTCCGCTCAACAATTTAAGTGAGCTGCAACTAGTTGCGATAAGGTTGTTTGTCGGAAGCGGCACCACCAAAGAGGTCTGCCGACGTCCAAGACTCAACAAAGGCAAAAAGGTGCTCACCGGCAAGTTCCCTAAAAGCGTAGGGCAAAAACATACAAAGGAAGGAATCAAGTAAAGGAAATAACATTGCAATTACTACCCTAAATAAAGTATATATTACAAGATAGCTTGTCGCAGCTCTAATAGATTGTTTTCATAACATGACCAGCGGCGATAAGGAAAACATAAAATGGGCGGCCTAATCTACGCGGTCGCCATCAACCCTCTTGATCCCGCTCACCCTGTCCACAATGGGTGCGACAAGGGTCTTGAGCGCCTCCACATCAGCATCCGGCGGCAAGGACTTGAGGACGTTGGTGAAGCTAAGGCCTGGATTGCGGAAGGCCACCTTCATCAGCACCTTCTGAAGAGCTCCCGCACAGATCTGGCGCGACTCGTCGGCCAGCTGCTTTGGGATCTCTTCCCGGAGTCGTAGGAGAGCCGTCACCATGCCTTTGAAGAACAAGCTGAGCTTGGCGTTGGGTTGGAGGTGCTCGTCGGAGGAATATCCAAGATCCACCATCCCCAGCTCCGCCAGCTCCCTGTCGATAGCTGCGGCAACATTCACGAGACCTTCGGTCCAAAGGCTCCACATTCTCTCTCAAGGTGTTCTGGCGGCAGAGACTTCGCCAAAGAGCGCCTCGTCGGCCTTGATTTTCTAACAAGGCCACCTCCGCTCCTTGGCGCCGTCTAGCGTCCTGTGATCAAGGTGGTCAGCTTCACCGAGATCTGCCTTGGAGTCCTTGGCGGCGCTGAGCTCCTTGCTCCTCTTGGCGAGACGACCTGCAGCTCGCCAAGAGTGTAGGCGCCCTTCTCGCGCTCATGCCTGAGTGCAGCAAGCTCCTCGCCGCTCTTCTGGAGATTGGCCTCCAGCTGCGTCACCTTCGTCTCCAGCTCCTTCTTGGTGGCCTCAGCAGCTGCAGCGGCGTCCTTTGCTTCCTTGAGAGCCCCGCCAAATTTTTGCTCGCGCGCGGCAAGCTCCTTCTCATGGCTGTCAAGATTGATCTTCCGCTGCGCCAGCTCGCCTTCCTGCGCAGATAGCTTTTCGGCGGCAAGCCATTGTTGCTCCTCAACCTCAGCCTTCTCGAGGATGAAGGCTTTGCGCGCCTCGACGATTTGCTCCGCTCCTCGCCAAGGCCCGGAGAGCTTCTCGATTGATGCCCCGGAGCTCCTCCGCGCTTTCTATGTCTCTCCCCGCCGCGACAAGCGCTTCCCGATTCCAGCTTGGCTTGTCGGGTGCGGTAGAGCGACAGCGAGCTTCCGCAACAGCTGCTCCTCCTCGACTCGCCGCTTCTGCTGCTTGGCGCGGCCGACCAGCGTCCAGCCGGCGGAGGCGAGCAGCTCTTCGTCAAAGGTTTCTCCTTCGACCGGCGCCACAGAACTCGACGCCTGTGGAAGCTTGATGAATACGCCATCGCCGCCTTCAAGTAAGCGCCAGTCGGGCTCTTGAACTGGCGCTCAGCGGCAGCGGGCGAGGGATCGGCGGTCGGTGTAGCGCCTAGCGCTCCTGCGGCCTCGGGCCGTCGGTCGATCGCGGACCCCTCGCCACCTTCGGGCGGCGGCAGCCTGATGGCCTCGCCCGGCGGGCTCGTCAGCGCCGACTTCTTCCTCGGCGACGGTGGCGTCGTCAGCATTGCCGCGCGCGTCCTCCTCGCCGGCGACCTCGGTCTCCATCGGCTCTGTGGCAGACGGATCTGGCGACCGGATGAAGAAAAGTCAAGCAAGTATCCAAAGAGAAAATAAGAAGAAAAAGAACCCAAGGGAAGTTTTCAGCAAGAGGATTACCTGTGATGGGATCTGCAGCCGCGGTCTCAACCACGGAGAGTCGCCGGGCGCTTATCCTCGCCGAGAACTGCCCCTTGCCGGAGAAGCCTCCCTGCCGGAGAACGCCTCTCCCTTGCCGGGATCCTCCTTGGCGGTGTAGTCGACGCAGATGGCACGCCGGGAGCGGCTTCCGGGCACTCTTGGTGAGGCTGCTCTGCTCCTACACAAATTAACAGTCAGATATTAGTCAAGAAAGAGCACCCATGTACGCTCAACAGCAAAAAAGTAAACCATATACTTACGCTGGGGGCTGTGCTGGGGGCTGCTTTGAGGAAGAGTTGCCGCACCCGGCAAGGTGGTCTCAGACGCGCCTCCTGCTGTCGTGGTGGGATCGTCCTCGATGACAACCACTGGGACCTTGGCCCTCTTCGACGCTCTCTGGGCCAGCGTCCTGAAAAGGAAAGAGTTCAGAGTGAAGCAAATCAGATACAAGACAAAGCAACAAAGTTGAAGAACTACAAGTACAACACGGAGTCTTACTGTTCTTCTTCCTCGTCGGAGCTGAGCGCGGAGAGATCAAATTCTGGCTCGCCTCCGGTGCGACGAGGCGGAGGAGGGGTTCTTGACCGCTTGGCGGGAGTAGCAGTGGTGGCTCGGGAGGGCCCGCCCGCTTGCTGCAGCGGCGTGAGGTGCTCCTGCTGCAACAAAGGCTTGCCGCGGTGGAGCTGCGCGTCAGCGGCGCGGGCGTGCTGGGCCGCCTGCCGCCTGCTTGCCTCCAGCCTTGCGAAGACGCCTTCTTGGTGGAGCTGGGGGCTCCGCTCGTGGCAAGCTGCTAGATGGTGGGGAGGAGGCGCCCTCGGCGGGTTCACTCGACTCTTCTTCAGGTTCGGCAAGCTCCTCCTCGCCGGCAAACTCCCTTCGCTCGACAAGGCTTGCCGCCTCTGCTGCCTCTGGCTCCTCCATGGTGAATCCAAACTCGCCCGCGGCAGCAGCTGCTGCCGCCTCTTCCAACCTGGTGGCGATGCGCTGCATCTCGTCATCAGTGGTGTCGCGGGTGAGGCCCTTCTGCTCAACGGGGTGGATCAGCACTTCTTTCAAGCTGTCGAAGAACACCCGCACGACGTCATCTGCAGGCTCTTGCCAGGTTGGAACAATTCCATGCGAGTCGCACAATGGCATCATTGCACGGATGCGGTCGAGCGAGCAATTGTTGCACAATGGAACGACTCCCCTCGGCAACCTGAACCATTTGGGATGATCAGGGTCGTGCTTAAACAGCTCCAGGAGCATCGCATCCAACTCCAAGACGGTGAAATTGAAGTTGAGGCCCGGGTGCAGCCTCATGATATCCGCCGCATTCTGGAACTCCCAAGCAGGTCTCCTCCTCTCCTGCAAGGGGGCGATGCGGCGGCGAATGAAATCTGCGCCAACGGCGCCTACAGTGAGTCCGGCAAGCCTGAGGCGCAGGATCCGGGTGACGGCAATCTTCAATCTAGCATCTTCCGGCGCCAAGTTGCTCCAATCGTTGCCGCGCACTATTGGGGTTTGGCGCTGAACGGTAAAGGGCTGCGGGTTCTCCTCTACAATCCAACACCAATCGGCCCTCCACTCTTCCCACTTGCTGCGGAGCTCTCCTTCCAGATAAGCTTCTTTCTTGCCGATCCTTGAGATCCAAGCGATTCCTCCGGCAAGGGGCTCTCCTCTCTCAACTCGAGGCATGAAGAATGTCGGTGTACTAGAGTAGGGGTACCCTAGTATCCCAAACTCGTGCACGAGCAGTTGCAGCACCCCGCGGCAAGGCTTGCCCGGTGACCGCCAAGGTCCTCCATGGTTCTTTTGGAGCCATTCAAGAACAAAGTATTTAAGCCAAGAAGACAAGGCCCCGGCAAGAGGAGCTTGCCGGGAAGGCCACTCAAGGCACGCAGAAGACAAGACCCCGGCAAGAGGAGCTTGCCGGGATGGCTCGGTGAGCGACAAGCTTCCGGGCGCGACAAGGATTCAGCCGCGACAGGCAACCACTCTTCATCTCCGCTCCAGCTCATCCACCAACGTGTCGCCATGGGACCATTCCAGGCGTGCGTGTCAAGAGGCTGTGCAGCCAGCGGAGAGCAGCGGTAAGCGGCGCCGACAGAGTGCCATCGTGGCAAGTGGTGGCGCCCGACGGTCCTTTATGCAATCGTTTAGGCGACATGGATGGGCATTTAATGCTTTTGTCCCTTGCCGTCGAGTTAGGTAGAATACAACTGTACAAAGTAGCTGTACCAACCGCAACTCATTTTCCCATTTTTCCCTTGTCTACGCTACACACTGTTGGTGACCCTTGAGCCTATAAAAGGAGGCCCATGCGCAACGAGAAGGGGTTGGCTGGGTTCGGGGGTTCGGTTCGACTCATTCAAACCGTAGACATTCACACTAGGTTTTGTAGCTCGTGCTCCCTAGCAAGAACACAATACAATCGGACAAGCAGCAGAGGAGTATTATCTCTCGGAGAGCTCCAAGCTGGGTAAACTGCTCGTGTGTTCGCCTCGATCGCTCTTCGTGCAATCTCCGCCCCCCACCGAACCGAAAGGGGCTCGGTCCGTCGGTCCCATAGGTGTTCGTGGGTTACGATCAGCCTCCCCGACATCTTTGGCGCGCCAGGTAGGGGCTGTCGAGGCTGTGTGAACCTGATCCGGCGTTCACACGAGCAACATCTTCATCATCTTCATCAACATGCCACCGAAGAAGGCTTCAGCGGCAGCGGAGCCGTCCACGTCGATCCCGCCACCACTGGAGCAAACGGACGGCGGGGTAGACGCTGGCGGAAGAACGGGCGCCGACGAGGGAGCTCATGACGCTGCCAAGTCCAAGGACAAGGCCGCGCAGACCTCGGCGTCCGTACACACACCGCGCCCATCTCAGGAGGCGTGGGACCGACAGCGTCATGGTATTCATAGTACCATACGCTCGTTGGATCAAGACCGAGCTGGAGGATCGTGAGGCCCTCAAGACCAGCGTGCACGCCAAAGATGTCGGCACGAAAGGGTACGGTCGCTCGACGGGATGCTGCTCCTTCTAACATAGTTAGAAGTCCGAGCATATCCCGCCTCGCACTGCTCACCATCGCCACCCACCACTCCAGCGGAAGCTTTGGCGAGAGCTCAACTGCTCCTAGACTACCCTCCAACAGCCGACAAGGTCGACGAATGGAGGGCCACCATCCAGAGTCTCATCGGCTTTGCCAATGGCGACGCTCCGCGGCAACCAACTACATCGCTGCCGCGGCAAGACGACAAGGCACAAGCCGGTGGCGATGAAACCTGTGGGGGTACTACCACCATGCACTCTCCACCCAGAAGGCCAAGATCACCAACTCGTCAGATCCCCCTCGACAGCGACTCCACCGCATCATCGGATCCACGAGCTCGCCGTGATCAGCGCCAAGTTCTTCAAGAACGGCAACAAGAAGATGCTCGAACTCGCATCAAGCGCCGAAGAGAAGCGCGGCGTCAATCCGACCAGCGCGCTAGGCCCTCTGTCGATATGCATGCGCCAGGGGAACCAGGCGACTTGCCGTACGCGGTAGGTTGCCTTGCATTCACTCGTGAGCTGCGGCAAGTCCAGTGGCCCAGCAAGAAAAATTTCAAGCCAGACGTGCCAGAGAAGTACGATGGCAGGACGCATCCGTCGGAGTTCCTCAACATCTACACCATCGCGGTGCAAGCTGCAGGGGGACGAGACGACAAGATCCTCGCCAACTACTTCCCGCTGGTACTCAAGCCCAATGTCAGATCTTGGCTCATGCACTTGCCGGGCAGCTCCATATCCTCTTGGGCAGATCTATGCCATCAGTTTGTCGGCGCCTTCACAGGCGGCCACAAGCCTCATGGCCAAAAGAGCGACCTTCATCTGCTCGCCCAGAAGGAAGGAGAGTCCTTACGCAAGTTCATTCAGAGGTTCAGCCGTGTGCACTACAACATCTCAGATGTCCACCCTGCCGCGGTGATCAGTGCGTTTCATCAGAACGTGCGGAACCGCAGGATGAGGGAAGAGGTGGTGATCGCAAAGTCAAGGACGTCAGTGAGATGTATGCCCTGGCCGACAAGTGTGCACGTGCTGAGGAAGGGAGGAGACTCCCAGGAGAGAATACAGAAGCAGGATCTGATAGTGAAGAGACCGCCCCGGCGAAGAAGAGCCGGCGACGGAACAACAGAAAGAAGAAAGGCAAAGAGGTGCTAGTTGTTGAGCAGTCCGGCAACGGTGGTGCCGCCAAGAAAGCCAAAGTTGGTGGCTCCGGCAAGGAGGTTGCCACTGACACCGACCGCAAAGCTGTGGCGGCCGCCGACAAGCAGGACAGCTCCAACAACCAGTATTGCAAGATCCACCGCACCAAGGGCCATGACCTCCAGAGCTGCAAGAAGGTCGAGCAGCTTGTTGAACAGCAGAAGGCTGAGTACGAGCGGCGCGACAAGGAGAAGGCCCAGGAAGGTGCTGGGGGAGTTAGCAAGAAGCGACCAGGCCGGGGAGGACGCCGCGGCAAGGCCAAGCAGCGGCAAGGAGACAGACCTCCCCGCGGCCGCGACAGGGATGAAGACGACGACGACGATGAAGATATGGAAGACGACGAAACCAATGAGCAGGAATTTCAGAAAGCCACAGAGGTCCTCTGCATTGACGGCGGTGCTTCTCTGCATACCTCACACCGCCAACTCAAGCAATGGATGCGGGAGGTTAATGCAGCATAACCATCCGTGAGAGTCACGCAAGCCTCGAAATGGTCAAAGACGCTTATCATCTTTGATATTGAGGACCACCCTGATCGCATAACTGCGGTCGGGTGCTTGCCCGATGTTGGTCTCACCAACTATCCGCAACCTCAAGGTCACCAAGATGCTAGTTGACGGCGGGGCCGGCTTAAACCTGATTTCCTCCGCGGTGCTCCAGAAGCTTCAGATCCCTGACAGCGAGCTCGAAGAGACTGGCACTTTCCAAGGAATCAACCCGGGAAGGAGCAAGCCGAAGGGGAAGATCACGTTGCCGGTAACATTTGGCAGCGAGCTAAACTTCAGGACTGAGAGGGTCACGTTCGACGTTGCTGATTTTCCATTACCTTACAATGGGATACTCGGCCGTCTGGCACTCGCCAAGTTCATGGCAGCCTCTCATTATGCATACAACTTGCTCAAGATGCCAGGCCCGATAAGTGTCATTTATGTCCATGGCGACAAGAAGGATGCTCTTATCTGCGCCGACAAGATCTACCGGGAGGCAGCAGCTGCAACAGATAGCAAATCACTTGCCGCTGAAGCTCCCGGGGGGAAGAAGAAGACCAAGTCCGGCAAGAACTCTGATGCCCACTCCGGCAAGCGCACCTCCTCGGAGTGCTGCGCTACCGTCGAGGACGCACCATCGAGCTCCACCAGCAAGTGCAAGAAGACGATGGCAGCTCCATCGAAGACCAAGAAGGTGCCCGCCAAGGAGGACGACACTGGTGGTACCTTCACCATCAGTGCCACTCTCGACCCTAAATAGGAAGGCCCGCTCGTTGCTTTCCTGCGGGCGAACGTCGACGTGTTTGCATGGCAACCGTCTGACATCCCCGGTGTTCCCAGGAAAGTAATTGAGCACCACCTAGCTGTCTGTCCTCATGCGCGGCCCGTCAAGCGTAAAGTCGAGAAGCGGCGGAGCGCCAAGAATTCATTGCGAAGAGATCAAGAAATTGAAGCAGCAGGCCTTGTCGAGGAGTGCTCCATCCTACGTGGTTGGCCAATCCTGTAGTTGTACACAAGTGTAACGCCTTGACACACCCGCCGGTGGTCAGCACTCTGGCGGGATCTAGACGGCCCCACAGATCAATACTAGTCTTTTCTGCGCACTTTGTCCTCACTCGTGGCGCACTCCGGAGCAACTTCGGTCGGTCACCCATCCCGACACTACTCCAAGCTGAGCACGCTTAACTTTGGAGTTCGTCCAATGGGCTCCGGAAAAGAAGGAATTCCTTATTGATATGAGTAGTCTATCATCCCTAATAAGCAAGGCTATCACATACACCCCCACTCGGAGGAACCGACGTCCTCGTCGGGCCACGAAACGCCCTCTTGGCACAAACGCCTGTGCTTCCAGTCCGCACATGTGCCATGTCGGGTGCCACGACGGGTCACAAACGCCATGAACAACATGACCACGCACCTGTCCAACCATCATCCGTAACCGCGAGGTCGGCTCTAATACCAACTTGTAACGCCTTTACACACCCGCCGGTGGTCGCATACTCTGGCGGGATCTAGACTGGCCCCACAGATCAATACTAGTCTTTTCTGCGCACTTTGTCCTCACTCATGCGCACCGGGAGCAACTTCGAAATGGTCACCCATCCCACACTACTCCAAGCTGAGCACGCTTAACTTTGGAGTTCTGTCCGAATGGGCTCCCGGAAAAGAAGGAATTCCTTATTGATATGAGTAGTCTATCATCCCTAATAAGCAAGGCTATCACAACAAGGCAAATGGGAAATGGAGACTTTGTATCGACTTCACAGATGTTAATAAAGCTTGTCCCAAAGACCCATTTCCCTTGCCGCGCATCGACCAGATTGTTGACTCCACGGCTGGATGTGATTTGCTTTCATTTCTTGATGCATACTCAGGATATCATTCGATCTTCATGGCAGAAGAGGATGAGGAGAAAACCGCATTCATCACCCCATGTGGCACATACTGTTTTGTACGGATGCCTTTTGGGCTAAAGAATGCTGGTTCAACGTTTGCAAGAGTAGTCCATGACGCTTTTGAGCCGCAAATGCACAGAAATGTAGAAGCCTACATGGATGACATAGTGGTCAAAAGCAAGGACATGGCAAGTCTGGTTCAAGATTTAGATGAGACCTTTGCAAATCTGCGCAAGATCAACCTCAAGCTCAACCCCGAGAAGTGCGTGTTTGAGTCCCTTCCGGAAGCTTCTCGGTTCTTCGTGTCTCGGCGGGAATTGAAGCCAATCCCGACAAGATCAAGGCCATTGAGCAGATTGAAGCACCAAAGCGCGTCAAGGATGTACGAAGACTTGCCGGTTGCGTGGCTGCTCTCAACAGGTTTATCTCTAGGTCTGCTGAGCGCGCCCTGCCATTTTTCAAGATTTTGAAAAAGGCAGGTCCAATGAAATGGACTCCGGAAGCGGAGGCTGCGCTGCAGGACTTAAAGAGGTACCTGTCCTCCACTCCAATACTTGTCGCACCTAAGCCACAAGAGAAGTTGCTGCTATATATAGCGGAAACCAATCAAGTGGTTAGTGCTGCGTTAGTAGCGGAAAGGGAGGCGATGATGAGCCGCAACCGAGGCAGATGCATCCAGCGACAAGCGTGGGGCTTCACCAATGCAAGCACCGGTCCCGACAACGACGGATCTGCGCAGAGCGTGCGAGAAGATACGTAGAAAAGGATGGTGCAGCGCCGGTTTACTTTTGTCGGTTCCTTCGCAGGGGCTAGGTCAAGGTACTCGGTGTGCAGAAATTTCTTTTCGGCCTCCTCATGGCCTCGAGAAAGCTGCGCCATTACTTCCAAGCACATGAGATAACAAATGTCACTCGCTTTCCCTCAAGAGAATATTGCAAAATCCGAAGCAACAGGCAGGATTGTCGAGTGGGCACTGAACTGTCAAGCTTTGGCCTCAAGTTTGAAAGCACTTCAACTATCCAAAGCGAGCATTGGCAGAGTTCATAGCAGAATGGACGCCAACACAAGATGAAGAAATTCGAGAGACGAGCATCCCGTCAAGGAGGCAGGAAAAGAATGGCTGATGTACTTTGATGGTGCCTTCGCTGCAAGGCGCCCGGTCTTGGTGTGTCTGCTAGTCGCACCCACGGAGAGCACCTCAAGTACATAGTCCAGATGCACTTTCCCAAGGAGCAAGCAACAAACAATACAATGGAGTATGAAGGTTTGCTTGCGGTCTCGTGATTGCAGAGACCTTGGGATCAAGAAGCTCATTGTCAGGGGTGACTCGCAGCTTGTCGTCTGCCAAGTAAACAAAGATTATCAGAGTCCATTGATGGAAGCCTACGTTGATGAAGTGAGAAAGCTAGAGGAGCACTTTGATGGCCTGCAGATGGAACATGTTCCAAGAGCTCAGAATGATATCGCTGATGGATTGTCAAAGTGCACCCCACTCAAGTTACCTGTGGAACCAGGGATTTTTGTGCTCAAGCTGACTCAACCGACTGTAACACCATCAACTGGACAGAACAAGAAGAGGAAGTTGATTTCTGGCGACTATTTTCCGTGCAGCTTCCCAAGCCACCGCCAAGAAGGTCCCGTGATCAACACCAAGAGTCTTGAGGAGCAGTCTGCTCCGACAAGCCCTAGGGTTTGTTTCGTTGAAGCGACGCTCCCGACAAGTTTTGCTCCGGCAAGCTTGACGGGAACATCAAGCTCCGCCGAGCCGCAGGTTCTGCCGTAGAAGCGGATGTTCCCAAGCAGCATATGAGCCTTTAGTCCTTGTTGTCGAGCCGCAAGCTCCAAAGATGGGCACAGCATATTGTCCATTTCCTTGAGACAGAGAACTTCCCAAGAGCAAGAAGAAGCGGAAAGAGTAGCCCGGCAGTCAAGTATGTACCAGTTTGTCGACAAAGACGCTGCATGTAAGAAGACTCAACGGGGTGAAATTGAAGTGTATTCACCGGAAGATGGACAAAGCTGTTGGCAGAGATACACGGAGGCATATGTGGTCACCATATTGGCGCAAGAGCACTTGCCGGCAAAGCTTTCCGGCAAGGTTTCTTCTGGTCGACAACCCTCCGTGATGCAACTGCACAAGTAACCAAGTGTGAAGCGTGCGGCCCATTCCAAGCAGATACACCAGCCAGCTCAAGCTCTCCAGACGATCCCTTTATCCTGGCCATTTTCGGTCTGGGGGCTCGACATTCTCGGCCCCTTTCCCGAGTTGTCGGGGCTTTGAGTACTTATGCGTTGCGATCGACAAGTTCACAAAGTGGCGGAAGTGGAAGCGATGAGGAAGGTGACAGACAATCGGCGATCAAGTTCTTCAGTCAATTGTTTGTCGTTTTGGAATTCCTAACAGGATCATCACCGACAACGGCACACAATTCACAAGTCGCACCTTCATGCAATACGTCCAAGATCTTGGCGCCAAGGTCTGCTTTGCTTCTGTTGCTCATCCGAGAAGCAACGGTCAAGCAGAGAGGGCAAATGCTGAAGTGCTGCGCGGGCTCAAGACCAGAACTTTCGACAGGCTGCACAAGTGCGGAAGAAACTGGATTGAGGAGCTGCCGGTGGTTCTTTGGTCGATCAGGACGACACCAAATCGAGCCACTGGCCAGACACCTTTCGCTCTAGTCTATGGAGCAGAGGCAGTTCTCCCCACGGAACTCGTATACGGGTCACCTCGAGTGCTCGCTTATGATGAGCTTGAGCAAGAGCAGCTGCGACAAGATGACGCTACCGCCTTGTGGAGGACCGCTCTTCAGTTGCCGTGACGAGCTGCTCGTTAGCAGCAAGCTTTGCGCCGCTACCATAGCCGCAGTTAACGCCAAGTCTCGAGGAAGGCGACCTTGTTCTTCGCGCGTTCAGTCCGCCAAGAATTCCAACAAGTTGACGGCGAAGTGGGAAGGCCCTTATCGGGTGAAACGAGTCACTAGGCCTCGGCGCTGTCATGCTTTGAGACCGAAGATGGCATTCCGATGAGCAACTCCTGAACATTGAGCATCTTCATAAGTTTTACCCATAGGGCGCGGTTGCGGAACCTGTTCCAAAGAACCACCTTTTGTACAAGTCTTGCCGATGTTGCATGTAATCTTTTGTACAAAGCGGTAGAGACCCTCAAGATAAGTAAAGCTCATGTGTTGCGCACAACTTGTCAATTTCATGCTTCCATAATTGTATTGCATGTTTTGTCGACGCTTTGTGCAGCATCCACACCGGTAAGTAATAACGAGCCAGAAGGCTCCATAACTTTATTTCTCTTCTTTCTCTTTCTCAAAGAAAGGAAGGTTCCTTCGCCCACAAGTTAGCGGGGAAGGAGAAGATAATGGTGTGGGCCAAGGCGTCGCTCGAGGAAGTGTCGCCTTACCGGAAGCAAACGACGAAAAAGCTAAGTTGCCAAAGTTTGAGCAATCAGTTTTAAATTTTTAAGTTATCTTCCTCGAGCGATAGTACTTTGTATGGAAAACTTGTGTGCGGAGGAACCAACTCGTAGCTAGTCGCGCCCTTACTTTGTTTCGAGTCCGCTCAACAACTTAAGTGAGCTGCAACTAGTTGCGACAAGGTTGCTTGTCGAAAGCGGCACCGCCAGCAGGCTTTGACGTTCACTTTTCAACGCTTCATGAAAGGTGCCCACTCCGACAAGTTCCCTAAAAGCGTAGGGCACAAACATACAAAGGAAGGAATCAAGTAAAGGAAATAACATTGCGATCATTGCCTAAGATAGAGTTATATTACAAAATAGCTTGTCGCAGATCTAATAAATTGTTCTCCTAAACATGATCAGCAGCGACAAGGGAAAGATAAAACTGGCGACCTAATCTACGTGGTCGCCATCAAACCGCTTGATCTTGCCCACTTTGTCCACGATGGGTGCGACAAGGGCTTTGAGCGCCTCCACATCGGCATCTGGCGGCAAGGATCCGAGGACGCCGCAAGGTTGAGGCCTGATTGCGGAAGGCCACCTTCATCAACACCTTCTCGAGAGCTCCCAGCACAGATCCGCGCGATTCCTCGCCAGCTGCTTTGGGATCTCTTCCGAGTCGCTGGAGAGCCGCCACCACACCCTTGAGGAACAAGCTGAGCTTGGCGCTGGGTTGGAGACGCCATCTGAGGAGTACCCAGATCCACCATCCCCAGCTCCATCAGCTCCTTGTCGATGGCGGCGGCGGATCCACAAGACCCTCCGTCCAAAGGCATCACGTTCTCTCTAAAGGTGTTCTGGGCGGTCGTGGCACTCGTCAACAGCTCCTCCTCGGTCTTGATCTTCTCCAACAGGGCCACCTCCCGCTCCTTGGTGCCGTCCAGCGTCTGCATCAGGGTGGTCAGCTTCAGCTCAAGATCTGCCTTGGAGTCCTTGGCGGCATCGAGCTCTTTGATCCTTTCAATGAGACGGCCCCAACTCGCCAAGAGTGTAGGCGTCCTTCTCGGCCAGTGCTTCAAATGCAGCAAGCTCCTCGCCCGCTCTTCCGAGGTTGGCCTCCAACTGCGCCACCTTCGCCTCCAACTCTTTCTTGGCGGCCTCGGCAGCAGCAGCAGCATCTTTTGCCTCCTTGAGAGCTCCGCCAATTGATTGCTCGCGAGCGGCAAGCTCTTCCTCATAGCTGTCAAGATTGATCTTCCGCTGCGCCAACTCGCCTTCTTATGCAGATAGCTTCTCGGGCAGCAAGCCTTTGCTGCCCTCGACCTCAGCCTTCTCAAGGATGAAGTTTGTG
The DNA here is from genome assembly GCA_021605205.1 of Aegilops longissima. Taxonomy (NCBI): domain Eukaryota; kingdom Viridiplantae; phylum Streptophyta; class Magnoliopsida; order Poales; family Poaceae; genus Aegilops; species Aegilops longissima. Next base: position 467,494,220 of record CM038676.1, read on the forward strand.
CGCTCTTGAGCAAGTCGCCCTGCTCTTCCCGCAACGCCCGAGAGCTTCTTGGTTGGCGCCCGGAGCTCTTCTGCGCTTCTCCATGTCCGCTCCCGCCTCGCGACAAGTGCTTCCTGACTCCAACTTGGCTTGTCGAGGGCGGTAGAGCGACAGCAGCTTCTTCAGCTCCTCCTCCTCGAGACTTCGCCCATTGCTGTCCTCATGCGCATCCACCAGCGTCAACCCAGCTGGAGGCGAGCAGCTCTTCACAAAGGTCTCCCTTCGACCGCGCCTGGAGCTCGACGCCTGTGGGAGCTTGATGAAGACGCCGTCGCCAGCCTCTTCGATAGGCGCCGGCTGGGGCTCTTCGAGCCCGGGACTGATCGGTGGCGGAGGGATCGGCGGTCGGTAGCGCCTGGCGCCTCCTGCGACCTCGTGGTCGCCAAGACGATCGCTGACCCTCGCCAACCTTTGCAGCGGCAGCCTTGGCGGCCTCCTCGTCAGCGCAGACCCATCGGCGCCACCTCTTCCTCCATGGTGGCGACGTCGCCGTTGTTGCCACGTCCTCATCACCGGCGACCTCAGTCGCCATCGGCTCTGCGGTAGATGGGTCTGACGATCAGAAAAAGAAAGAACAGTCAAGCAAATGTTCGACAAGAAGAACAGAAGAAAAAGAACCCAAGGGAAATTTTCAAGCAAGAAGATTACCTGCGATGGGATCTGCAGCCATGGTCTCGATCACCGGAGGATCACTGGTGCTGTCCCTCGTCCGAGAAGTCTCCTTGCCGAGAACGCCCTTGCCGAGAATTCTCCCTTGGCGGCGAGTCGAAGCGTAAGGAATTTCGGGAGCGGCTTCCGGCACTCCCCGATGAGGCTGCTCTGCTCCTACACAAATCAACAAGTCGATATCAGCAAAGAAGGAGCACCCATGCACACCTACCCGTAAGAAGTAAACCATATACTTACGCCTGGGGGCTGTCTTTGGGGCTGCTTTGAGGAAGGGTTGCTGGTCCGCAAGGGGTCTCGAGACGCGCCTCCTGTTACACGGGGATCATCCTCGATGACAACCACCGGGTCTTGCTCTCTTCGACGCTCTCGGGCCATTCCGAAAAAGGAAAGAGTTCAGAATGAAGCAAATCAGATAAAAGACAAAGCAACCAAATTGAATAAATACAAGCACAGCATAGAAGCTACTCTTCTTCTTCTTCCTCGCTGAGCTGAGCGGAGATCAAATCGGCTCGCCTCCGGTGCGAAGAGGCGGAGGAGTAGTTCGCTTGACCGCTTGGCGGGGTGGCAGCGGTGGCTCGAGAGGATCCCGCCTCGCTTGTTGCAGCGGTGTGAGGTGCTCCCAGCTGTGGAGCACGCCGCATGGCGCCAGCGGGTTGTTGGTCTGCCCTGCCGCCTCACACTTCCCCGCCTTGGAGATGCCTTCTTGGGGGGCTGTGGGCTCCGCTTCGCTGCAAGCTACTTGAAGGTGTGGAGGAGGCGCCCTCGGCGCACTCGCTCGGCTCAAATTGGCTCGGCCTGCTCCTCCTCGCCGGCAAGCTCCTCTCGACGGCAAGGCTTGCCGCCTCTGCCTCTCCTCCTCCACGGTGAACCCGAATTTGCCAAGCGGCAGTGGCTGCTGCCGCCTCCTCCAACCTGGTGGCGGCGCGCTGCATCTCGGCGTCGGTGGTGTCACGGGTGAGCCACTTCGCTTTCGTCGGTGCGGATCGGCACTTCTTCCAAGTTGTCGAAGAACTCGCCGCACGACGTCGTCTGCAGAGCTCTTGCCAGGTTGGAACGATCCCATGTGAATCGCATAACGGCATCATGGCGCTGGATGCGGTCGAGCCAAGAGTTGTTGCACAATGGGACGACTCCCTCGCAACCTAAACCACTCGGGTGATCGGGTCGGCTTGAACAGCCCAACTGCATCGCATCCAACTCCAAGACGGTGAAATTCCAGTTGAGGCCCGGCGCAGCCTCATGATGTCCGCCGATTTTGGAACTCCCAAGCAGGTCTCCTCCTCTCCTGCAAGGGAAGCGCGGGCGGCGAAGGAAATCTGCGCCAACGGCGCCTACAGTGAGTCCGGCAAGCCTGAGGCGCAGAATCCGGGTCACAGCAATCTTCAACCTAGCATCCTCCGGCGCCAAGTTGCTCCAATCATTGCCGTGCACTATGGGAGTTTGGCGCTGGGCAGTGAAGGGCTGCGGGTTCTCCTCAACGATCCAACACCAATCGGCTCTCCACTCCTCCCACTTGCTGCGGAGCTCTCCTTCCAGATATGCTTCTTTCTTGCCGATCCTGGAGATCCAAGCAATCCTCCGCAAGTGGCTCTCCTCTCTCGACGCGGGCATGAAGAAGTGGCGGAAGAGGGCTACGCTTGGGTGGATTCCACAAAGTTTTCGCAAAGGTGTGCGAAAACTGCCATGGTCGAGACAGCATTGGGGTGAAATCAAGAAGGCGAAGCCCGAGGTGTTCATGATATCGCAGAAGAATTCGAGAAGGCGAGCAGAGCCCGCAATAGAAGAAGAGCGCGAAGAAAGGGTACCCGCCGACCCAACTCGATGCGGCGGAGAGTACCTTCAGCACGGATGCGCCCGCCTCTCCGTCGACCGAAGAGGTAGTAGCCCTCCTCAGCTCCTTTATGCGCCGAGCTGGGGAAAGACGGCCCGCTCTTTCGCAGCGCCCATGAGCGCTGCGCCTCGGCCGACTTCACGCCTTTCCCCTGCCGGCTTCGGAGCCATGGCGAGGTGGTGGAGGAGACCGACGGCGTTGATGGCGCTGGTGGCGATGGGGGCGGAGCGTTGCTCTCTTCGACTAGAGAAGAAGGGGGGCGGCGGTGGTTTTAGATGGGACAACAAATGGCGAGATGGGCGACCTGCCCTGTTTCCCTGTTTATAAGGAGGGAGAGGGGCGACGCCCGCTTTTCAATTGAAGAAAGCCCCCACGATCTCTCTCACGACGCCACGCTCGACGCGTCTGTCTGTGGGGGCGTGGTGGGTCCGGAGCAAGTTATGGCATGATCTAGGCCGCGCATGCCTGTGACTGTTTTGGGCCTGGCCCGACAGCCGCCGCACCGCCGTGTGGCCCAGGCCGGGGCTCTGTCGGTGTACTAGAGTAGGGGTACCCTAGTATCCCGAACTTCGCACGGGCAGTTGCAGCACCAGCACTGCAAGGCTTGCCTGGTGACCGCCAAGGTCCTCCATGGTTCTTTGGAGCCATTCAAGAACAAAGTATTTAAGCCAAGAAGACAAGGCCCCGCAAGAGGAGCTTGCCGGAAGGCCACTCAAGGCACGCTGAAGACACGACTCCGGCAAGAGGAGCTTGCCGGAAGGCTCGGTGAGCGACAAGCTTCCGGCGCGACAAGGATTCAGCCATGCAAGGCGCTTGCAGCGGCAGCAACCACTCTTCATCTCCACTCCAGCTCATCCACCAACGTGTCGCCATGGGACCATTCCAGCGCGTGCGTGTCAAGAGGTCTGGCAGCCAGCGGAGAGCAGCGGTAAGGGCGCCGACAGAGTGCCATCATGGCAAGCGGTGGCGCCGACGGTCCCTTTCTCAGACTGCTTAGGCGACATGGACGGGCATTTAATACTTTTGTCCCTTGCCGTCAGAGTTAGGTAGAATACACTGTACAAAGTAGCTGTACCAACCGCAACTCATTTTCCCATTTTTGCCCTTGTCTACGTTGCCACCTGTTGGTGACCCCTTGAGCCTATAAAAGGAGGCCCATGCGCAACGTAGAAGGGGTTCGGCTAGGTTCGGGGGGGTTCGGTTCGACTCATTCGAAACCAGAGACATTCACACTAGGTTTTATACCTCTCTGTGCTCCCTAGCAAGAACACAATACAATCAGACAAGCAGCAGTAGGAGTATTATCTCTCCGGAGAGCTCCGAAGCTGGGTAAACTGCTCGTGTGTTTCACCTCGATCTGCTCTTCGTGCAATCTCTGCCCCCACCGAACCGAAAGGGGCTCGGTCCGCCGGTCCCATAGGTGTTCGTGGGTTACGATCAGCCTCCCCGACAAAGAAGTGGCGGAAAAGGGCTACGTTTGGGTGGACTCCGACAAAATTTTCGCAAAGATGTGTGAAAACTGCCATGGTCAGGACAGCATTGGGGGTGAAGTCAAGGAGGCGGAGCCCGTAGGTGTTCATGATATCGCAGAAAAATTCAGATAAGGGCGGGCAGAGCCCGCAATAGAAGAATAGTGCGAAGAAAGGCTACCCAGTTGGGGCTAGTTCCGAAGCAGCGGCTGGAAGTACCTTCGTGCGCGGATGCGCTCGCGTCTCCGTCGACCAGAAGAGGTAGTAGTTCTCCCTCAGCTCCCTTGCGGCGAGCTAGGGGGGGGGGAGATGGCCCGCTCCTTTCGCAGCGCCGCGAGCCGCTGCGCCTCGGCCGACTTCACGCCCTTCCCCTTGTCGGCTTTCGGAGCCATGGCGGAGGCGGTGGGAGAGACCGACGGCGCTGGTGGTACTGGTGGCGATGGGGGGCGGAGCGCTGCTCTCTTCAGACTTGGGAAGAAGGGGGGAGCAGCGGTGGTTTTTTCGAGATTGGACAACAACTGGCGAGGTGGGCGGACTGCCCCTGTTTCGCCTGCTTATAGAGAGGGGAGGGCGGGCATTCCGCTTTTCCGAATAAAGAAACCCCCCACGATCTCCCCCACGACGCCGCAATCGATGCGTTCCGTTCGTGGAGGACGTGGTGGGACCGGAGTGAGTTACGGCGTAACCAAGGCCGCGCGTGCCCGTGCACTATTTTGGGCCTGGCCCAACAGCGCTTCGGCACTGCAGCGCCCAGCCGAGGGCTCTGTCGGTGTACTAGAGTAGGGGTACCCTAGTATCCCGAACTTCGCAGACGCGATCGCGACACCAGCGACGAGGCTTGCCAGGTGACCGCCAAGGTCCTCCGTGGTTCCTTTGGAGCCATTCAAGAACAAAGTATTTAAGCCAAGGAAACAAGGCCCCGGCAAGAGGAGCTTGCCGGGAAGGCCACTCGAGGCACCAAGAAGACACGGCCCCGGCAAGAGGAGCTTGCCGGGAGGGCCCGGTGAGCGACAAGCTTCCGGACGCGACAAGGCAACAACCGTGGCAAGGGGTTTGCCGCGGCAGAGTACCACTCCGTTCCTCCGCTCCAGCTCATCCACCAACGTGTCACCATGGGACCTTTCCAGGCGCGCGTGGCAAAAGGGTGTGTGGCCAGCGGAGCGCGGTGGTAAGCGGTGCTGACAAGATTGCCATCATGGCAAGCGGTGGCGTCCCTGACGGTCCCTTTCTGCACTGTTTGGTCGACTTAGACGGGCATTTAATGCCTTTGTCCCCTGCCGTCAGGGTTAGGTATGGTACACTGTACAAGTAGCTGTACCAACCACTTACTCCTTTACGTTTTGCCCTTGTCTACATTGCCACCTGCCGGAGACCCCTTGAGCATATAAAAGGAGGCCCATGCATAGCGAGAAGGGGTTCGGTTCATTTGAAACCAGAGAACACTCACGCTTAGGTCTTGTAGCTCTCGAGCTCCCTAGCAAGAACACAATACAATCAGACATGCAGCAGAGGAGTATTATCTCTCCGGAGAGCTCCGAAGCTGGGTAAACTGCTCGTGTGCTTCGCCTCGATCTGCTCTTCATGCGACCTCCGCCCCCCACCGAACCAAAAGGGGCTCGGTCCGCCGGTCCCATAGGTGTTCGTGGGTCCGATCAGCTTCCCCGACAATAAGGGACACTTTCCAGACCGTTTCAGACTCCGAAAAGGAATAGGTATGTGCTACGGTAAGTAAACCGACTCCAAAACAAATTTTAAGGCAATATTTCTCCGCTTTGGAATATTAAGAAAAATAGAAAAATAAGTGGCAGTCCGGGAAGGACACGAGGGCCCCACGAGGGTGGTGGGCGCGCCCTACCCCCCTAGGCGCGCCCCCCTACCTCGTGAGCACCTCGTGTGCCCTCCGGACTCCGTTTTCTTGCATGATGCATATTTTGGTCGGTAAAAATTCATTATATATTCTGCCGAAGGTTTTGACTCCCGTATCACGCAAATATCCTCTGTTCTTGTTTCGAGCTGTTTTCTGTCAGGATTGTCAAGGCCAGGCATCATGTCGTCCCCCTCCTTCGACAATGGTGACAAAGATGCTTGGCTAATGAAGATAGAGCTGAAGAGGGAAGAACCCATGCAGATCAACAAGGATGAAAGGATCAAGGAGGCCACAGAGGACCAAGCTCCGGCATTAGAAGACACCCTCCAACTTGATCACAACTTACTCACCCCAACTGAAATCGAAGCTTTCAAGATGATTGAGTTAGCTCGTATTCAAAGCAAGTATCTCACAAGTGAAAATATTTTGTTGAAGGAGCATATTGTTGCACTCAAGGGCATTATCCGCAAGTTGGAGGACCTCTTACGCTCGATGTGCGACTATCCAACACCTCCACCATCACCGACAAAGAAGGAGACATAATCACATGGGTATGGGCACTCCCCTTGGCAACTGCCAAGCTTGGCGGAGGTGCCCCGGTATCGTATCACCATCACAACTCCTATCTTTACCATTTTTCTTAGTTCGATCCTATTAGTAGTATCTTGATTTAGTAGAATAAAGTCAGGGCATGATCTAGTTTTGAAGTTTTGCTTTATGATCCCTCTATGTAATCGAGTCCGTGAGCTATATATAATAAAGATTATTGTTGACTCAAGGGCTTGATTATTTTGCCATGATCTTGGGTGAATAAAAGAAAAAGAATAAAAAGAAACAAAGAGTTCATATTGATCTTATTGAAAGTAATGACTTCACATAGAAAGAGTATGATGATTAAAAGTTGTTGGGAGTTGGCAAATATGGCTTTGGTCATCGTTGCAATTAATAGGAAGTAATAAGGAGAGAGAGGTTTCACATATAGATATATTATCATTGACATCTTTTATGATTGGGAGCACTCATTAAAATACAACATGCTAAAGAGTTGATGTTGGACAAGGAAGACAACATAATGAGTTATGTTTTCTTGTATCTGAGATAAAGTATGTTGTCATGCATCCTCTAACATGTTGAGCTTGCCTTTCCCCCTCATGCTAGCCAAATTCTCAGCACCAAGTAGAGATACTACTTGTGCTTCCAAATACCCCTAAACCAGTTTAGCCATGAGAGTCCACCATATCTACCTATGGATTGAGTAAGATCCTTCAAGTAAGTTTTCATCGGTGCAAGCAATAAAAATTGCTCTCTAAATATGCATGACTTATTAGTGCAGAGAAAATAAGCTTTGTACGAACTTGTTGTGGAAGTAATAAAAGCGACAGACTGCTTAATAAAGTTCCACATACAAGGGGCAATATAAAGTGACGTTCTTTTGCATTAAGATTTTGTGCATCCAACCATAAAAGCGCATGGCAACCTCTGTTTCCCTCTGCGAAGGGCCTATCTTTTATTATTATCTTCTACCTTATGCAAGAGTCACGGTGATCTTCACCTTTCCTTTTTCATTTTATCCTTTGGCAAGGCTAGTATGTTGGAAAGAACATGATATACATATCTAATTGGATGTAGGGGAGCATGAATTATTATTGTTGACATTACCCTTGAGGTAAAAAGTTGTGGGGCAAAACTATAAGCCCCTATCTTTCTCTGTGTCCGATTAAAACTCCGTAACCACAAGTATTGCGTGAGTGTTAACAATTATGAAGGACTAAATGATAGTTGAGTATGTCGACTTGCTTTTAAGCTCTGACATAGACTCTTTCCGACGTTATGATAAATTGCAATTGCTTCAATGACTGAGGTTATAATTTGTTGGTGCCCAATAAGGTTTCTGATTCATACTTTTGCATTGTGAAAAGATCATCACTTGAACATAAGTAATCATATGACAATAATCTATATATGTTGCTGTTATGAGATTAATCATGATGCCTTCATGTCCGTATTTTCTTTTTACCGACGCCTCTACCTTTAAACATGACGACATATTTATTGTTATCGGCTTTTCGCTTGAGGACAAGCAAGGTCTAAGCTTGGGGGAGTTGATACGTCCATTTTGCCTCATGCTTTTATATCGATATTTATCGCATTATGGGTTGTTACTTCACGTTATGTCACAATACTTATGGGTATTTTCTCTTATTTTACAAGGTTTACATGAAGAGGGAGAATGCCGGCAGCTGGAATTCTGGGATGGAAAAGGAGCAAATATTGGAGACCTATTCTGTGCAACTCCAAAAGTCCTGAAACTCCACGGAATATCTTAAAATAAATAAAGAAAAATCGTCGCCAAAGATGAAGGCCAGGGGGCCCACACCATGCTCACGAGGTGGGCGCCCCCCACAAGCGCGCCTCACCTCTTGGGCCCCCGGTGGCTCTCCGATGCCCATCTTCTCCTATATGGAGTCTTTCGATGAGAAAAAATATTAAGCAACCTTTCGACGAGACTCCGCCACGAGGCGGAACTCATGGAACCAATCTAGGCTCGGGCGGAGCTGTTCGCTGGGACACTTCCCTCCGGAGGGGTAAATCATCGCCATCATCATCACCAGCGCTCCTCTCATAGGGAGAGGGCAATCTCCATCAACATCTTCACCAGCACAATCTCATCTCCAAACCCCAGTTCATCTCTTGTATCCAATTCTTGTCTCCAAGTCCGGGATTGGTGCTAGGAGGTTGCTAGTAGTGTTGATTACTCCTTGTAGTTGATGCTAGTTGGTTTACTTGGTGGAAGATCATATGTTCAGATCCTTTACATATTATTACCCCTCTGATTATGAACATGAATATGCTTTGTGAGTAGTTACGTTTGTTCCTGAGGACAAGGGAGAAGTCTTGCTATTAGTAGTCATGTGAATTTGGTATTCGTTCGATATTTTGATGAGATGTATGTTGTCTAACCTCTAGTGGTGTTATGTGAACGTCGACTACATAACACTTCACCATTATTTGGGCCTAGAGGAAGGCATTGGGAAGTAATAAGTAGATGATGGGTTGCTAGAGTGATGAAGCTTAAACCCTAGTTTATCGTTGTTTCGTAAGGGGCTGATTTGGATCCATATGTTTCATGCTATGGTTAGGTTTACCTTAATACTTTTGTTATAGTTGGGATGCTTGCAATAGAGGTTAATCATAAGTGGGATGCTTGTTCAAGTAAGAACAGCACCCAAGCACCGTCCACCCACATATCAAATTATCAAAGTACCGAACGCGAATCATATGAACGTGATGAAAACTAGCTTGACGATATTCCCATGTGTCCTCGGGAGCGCTTTTCCTATTATAAGAGTTTGTCCAGGCTTGTCCTTTGCTACAAAAAGGATTGGGCCACCTTGCTGCACTTTATTTACTCTTGTTACTTGTTGCTCGTTACAATTTACCTTATCACAAAACTATCTGTTACCACTTATTTCAGTACTTGCAGAGAATACCTTGCTGAAAACCGCTTATCATTTCCTTCTACTCCTTGTTCGGTTCGACACTCTTACTTATCGAAAGGACTATGATAGATCCCATATACTTGTGGGTCATCGTTACACAACACAAAGCCCCATGTACATGTCTCTCTCTATCCTCCACACACATAGACACAAAGAATTCATTATCATTGCCTCAGTCTCTAACATATCACACACGCACACTGTCTCTCTCTCTCTCGCAAACACGCTCAATAAGGGTTTCCCCATGAATAACTTACCGTCTATTCATCAATAGTCGCGGCAGTACGGCGAACACGAGATGTGAAAAAAACAAATCTACACGTGCTTAGACCACCTAGTATGACTGCTAGGACTAGAGCAAGCCAAAAAGCACGCAGCCGTCACCCCCTCCTTGTCGGCGACGGGAAAATCTTTGTTTTACACAGTCGATAAGTCATTGTGCTAAGGCCCCACATGCCGAGGCGTTGAATAGAATGTAGATGCTAGTTTACGGAAGCATGTTTCGATAATACGTTTGTATCTCCATACTTATATTTCTTCTCTTATAAAAAAACCGAGTTGGTGATGATGGTACGTGTGCCATCTTGCAATATAGACCGTCTGATCTATATCTGACGGATGGAAATTAAACTAAAAGATACCCGCACCCCTCTCCACATTTGCAGACAAGGCCTTCCCTCGTTCATCCTTATCTCCAACAAACCTCATTGTTGAGCAATTAAGAAAGGAAGGCTATGGAACAAACTGGCCTGGTGGCCGCTGCCGGCGTCGTCAATCCCCCTGCCTCCGCTCAGTCCGACCACCAACCACCACTGTCGGTGTCAAAACCGGCGGATCTCGGGTAGGGGGTCCCGAACTGTGCATCTTAGCGGATGGTAACAGGAGACAAGGGACATGATGTTTTTACCTAGGTTCGGGCCCTCTCGATGGAGGTAAAACCCTACTCCTGCTTGATTAATATTGATGATATGGGTAGTACAAGAGTAGATCTACCACGCGATCAGAGAGGCTAAACCCTAGAAGCTAGCCTATGGTATGATTGTTGTTTGTCCTACGGACTAAAACCCTCCGGTTTATATAGACACCGGAGAGGGCTAGGGTTACACAGAGTGGTTACAATGGGAGGAGATCTACGTATCCGTATTGCCAAGCTTGCCTTCCATGCCAAGGAAAGTCCCATCCGGCCACGGGACGAAGTCTTCAATCTTGTACCTTCATAGTCCAGGAGTCCGGCCGAAGGTTATAGTTCGGCTATTCGGACACCCCCTAATCCGGGACTCCCTCAGTAGCCCCCGAACCAGGCTTCAATGACGATGAGTCCGGCGCGCAGATTTGTCTTCGGCATTGCAAGGCGGGTTCTTCTCCAAATTCTGTGTACCTGTTGAATAGTGTCCGACTTCTCGCGAATATTGTGCTTCTTGGCTTCCACGCCCAATAATGGCCGTCTTCCACGTGTCAAACGAATGTGAAAGGCCAGGGTGTTTTTACTTTTACCCCCTAGCTGCGCAAATAAGCTGCCTTATAAAAGAGACGAGGATTCAGATCCGTATCACACCATCTTCCCTTCGCGAGCATTCATCGGAGCGCATCCGATGTAATCCATTCCATCATGGCCATCGACGCAGCTCCTCCTCTCGCCTCCCAGGTCCTCAGCCTGAGATTGGGAGAGATGTTCCATCCCACATAGCGAGCTAGTGACGCTCCAAACCAAGGGATTTCTTCCCCCAGCCTTTATGGTCCCGGTTCGAGCCGAACTCGCCACCTATAATGGCAGAAAGCAGGCGGAGAGCGTCCCCAATCCCTCCAAAGGAGAGCGGGTATGCCTTGTCCCTTATTTAATAAGAGGGCTCGGATTTCCAATTCATCGTTTCTCCGGGGGCTCCTGGAGTTCTACGGCCTCCAGCTGCACAACTTTACGCCTGCCTCCATATTGCATATTGCGGGCTTCATAGCCCTTTGCGAGCGGTTCTTGGGCGTCGAGGCTCATTTCGCGCTGTGGAAGAAGCTGTTCTGCCTAGTGCCCTGTTCTCAAGAGGGGTTGATATATCAAGTGGGCGGAGCCGAACTATGGCGCATCGCTGGGACCGGATATCTATCCGGAACCCCAAAGAAGGCGTCCGAAGATTGGCCTTCAGAATGGTTTTATATAGAAGACATCCCCCTGCCGGACCCTGTTCGGATCGGCCTTCCTAAGTTCAATAATGCTCCTTTGAAGAAGCACCTAAGCTGGCGCCCACGGAGCCCTCAGAAGGAAAATGACAGGGACGTCCTTTACCTGATGAGCCGGATAAGATTACTAGCTCATTACGGATGACCATGATCGGGGTCATGGCCACATGCATCATCGGGGGTGCAGCCGCAAAGATAGAGGCCACCGAGGGAGTCCTGGATTAGGGGTGTCCGGATAGCGGACTACCATCATCAGCCGAACTATCATTTGCGGACTATCATCATCGACCGGACTCCAAGACTATGAAGATACAAGATTGAAGACTTCCCCGTGTCCGGATGGGACTTTCCTTGGCGTGGAAGGCAAGCTTGGCGATCGGATATGTAGATCTCCTACCATTGTAACCGACTCTATGTAACCCTAGCCCTCTCCGGTGTCTATATAAACCGGATGGCTTTAGTCCGTAGGACAACAATCACAACAACCCTTACAATCATACCATAGGCTAGCTTCTAGGGTTTAGCCTCCTTGATCTCGTGGTAGATCCACTCTTGTAAACATCCACAATATCAATATCAATCAAGCAGGACGTAGGGTTTTACCTCCATCAAGAGGGCCCGAACACAGGTAAACATCATGTCCCTTTTCCCTGTTACCATCCGCCTAGACACACAGTTCGGGACCCCCTACCCGAGATCCGCGGTTTTGACACCGACATTGGTGCTTTCATTGAGAGTTCCTGCGTAGCCGTCACCGATAGGCTTGATGGCCTCTTCAATCAACAATGACGCAGTCCTGGGTGAGACCTTTCTCCCCGGACAGATCTTCGTATTCGGCGGCTTCGTACTGCGGGCCAACTCCCTTGGCCATCTGGAGCAGATCGAAAGCTACGCCCCTGGCCGTCAGGTCAGGTTTGGAAGCTTAAACTTCACGGCCGATATCCGCGGGGACTTGATCCTCGATGGATCTGAGCCGCAGCCGAGCGTGCCGTGCTGTCACGATGGGCATGACCTAACTCTGCCGCCGGACAGCACCTTGGAGGCCGCACCCGGATCCGCCCCGACTCATAGTCCGGAGCCGATCGCTCGAATCGAGGACGGATGGCTGGACACCGCCTCGGGAGCCGCAATTCCTACGGCGATGGAGCCGAACACTTACCTTGTCCCACATAAACCCCATGACTCCGAGGTGCCGGACTCCCTGCCGGACTCCGAACCTCCTGCCCCCGAGCCAGTCGAATCCGATTGGGCACCGATCATGGAATTCACCGCTGCGGACATCTTTCAGCACTCGCCCTTCAGCGACATCATAAACTTATTGAAGCATCTCTCGCTATCAGGAGAGCCCCGGCCGAACTACGGCCAGGATGGTTGGTACGTGGATGACGAAGAAATTCAGATCCCACCCACCACCCACTTCGTAGCCACCGTTGACGATTTAACCGACATACTCGACTACGACTCCGAAGACATCGACGGTATGGACGACGATGCCGGAGACTACCAAGAACCAGTGCCTACAGGACACTTGAAGACCACCTCGTCATACGACGATACATGGTGGACACCCGAAGGAAAGCGATAACGAGGAACAACGGACACGGCAGAGGATAATCTCGCCGATAAAGAACCAAAAAGGCGGCGCAAACACCGCCCTAAGTCCGCCTCGATCAAAGCAGCCTTCCAAACGACCTAACGATAGAGCGAGGCAAGCCAACCGACGACGAACAGGGCGAGCCGGATAATCAACCCCTTCACGAAGCAATCAACAGTCCGGCCACAACACCAGAGCATAAGAGCATACGCAAAAGCTCGCCGCCATCGCAAGAAGTTTGAAGAAGGCGAACGGAAGCTCAAAACAGCGAAGACACGCTCGAGAATGAAGTGGAGCAAAGTATTCAAGACATCGAGACAAATATGGCAACAGCCATCAAACCAAGAAACTACCCGGCGCAAGTTGCTACCAGAATTTGACGAGGAAGCCATCGAGCCTTCACAGTCAAAAAATAATGAGGCCGCCTGGCGGATAGACGGCGGATGACGGGCCCAAAAGCGACAAGCGGGGCTGCACACAAGCGAATTATAATCCTGGTAAAGCGGATGGCCCAACTAGGTCCATCTACGGGCCAAAAAGAGGACCCGGAAGTAACATACCACGACAAATGTTCAAGACAGCGGCACACCCAATATCTGGGCGCCAGCACCCGCTTATGTTTCACCGATGAGGTCTTGGATCATGAATTTCCAGTAGGGTTTAAACCCATAAACATAGAGTCATCTGACTGTGAATGACCCGGAGTCTGGATAGAAGACTACATACTACACATACACATGGCTAGAGGAGACGATCTCCACACCATAAAATACCTACCCCTCAAGCTCAAAGGGCCAGCTCGGCATTGGCTCAAAAGCCTCCCGTAAAACACTTGTTGGAAGTTGGGAAGAGCTTGAGGGCGCGTTTAGAAACAAATTTTCAAGGGACTTATGTCCGCCTCCGGATCTTGACGACACGAGTCATATATAACCCAACAGCCCGGAGAGTCGGTAGCATAAATTCTGGAACAGGTTCCTTACCAAAAGAACCAAATAGTCGATTGTCCGGACGCAAGCCTTAGCAGCATTTAAACACAACGTCCGAGACGAATGGCTCGCCAGACACCTCGGCTAAGATAAGCCAAGAACAATGGCCGCTAACAAGCCTCATGGCGCTTTTGCGCTAGAGAAGACAGGTAGCTAGCAAGATGCAGCACCAGCGACCAGTACATCCGATGATGTAGATGGAAGCGGAAAGTCATGGCGCAGAAAGATCGGCGCGGAATAAAGAAAGAAGCCCACAGAGCACGGCGGTCAACGCCGGATTCAAAAGCTTCGCGGCGGACAATAAAACCACGGCCTCTTAAGGACAACAGAGGCGAGCTATCAAATTTGAACAAAATTTTAGATCGGATATGTCAAATCCACGATACCCGGAAGGCACGCAAACCATACCAACGAAATTGTTGGGTTTTAAACAGTCCGGCAGACTTAATGCGGACACAAAGCCTCGATCATGGCGAGGACAATGACGAGCCCCACCAGCAGAGCCCCGAAGTCAAAGGACTTTCCTCGAGAAGTCAAAACAGTAAACTTGCTTCACGTGATAAACACGGAAAGCCAACACGGCACTCGCCAAGACAAGTGTCGGACGATCCACCCCAGTGGACCAAGGTTGGATGTCAAAAACCAATCACTTTCGACCATCTGGATTAGTCCAGAAGTATCCGGAGCGCAGGATAGACTGCCCTTATATCGGATCCCATAATAGACGGACTGCAATTAACGCAGGTATCGATGGACGGTGGCTGTGACTTAAACCTGCTATATCCGGACACAATCCGCAAGTGGGGATAGACCCTATTACAACACGGCATAGCCGCACTTCCTTCAAAAGAGCGGCGCCAGGCCCTTAAGCCAGCTATAAAGCACCACTGGGACGAGAAGCTCTCGCCCACTTCCATACAATACCACATTCCGCGTCTCTCACGCTTCAAATACCCGGTCCACGTGGCATCGTTTCATCAAAGGGTCGCCGGAGACCCCGGACACGGCTAGACGAGTCCGGAATAAATAAGCTAGGGGCTACCTAGGCGCACACCCCCTCACAAGGGTTTGCACATAGAAGCCATAATGAGCTAGCATAGGCTCAGCTTTCTTAATCTATATTTCAATTTTTATGCACTTTCTGGCACGATTTCTTTTCCAACCAAGTTCCTCTCTTTTTACGGATGAACAGCGTGCACACCCGTCCGTGATACGGCTGCGCGGAGACACAAAAGCAGAGGCGTGCGATGGGAACTGTTGTAAGGACTCTTTTCGGACTAAGACCCTCGTAAACCTTTCTTACTGTCTCTTGTTGCTATAATCCCTGGTTTTTCAGTATAACCAGTGGAGATCTGGCGTTTGGCATCGGCCACGCCAGAGAACTTGCCCGTACACAGACACAAGGGGCTTAGGGCTTTGTTTTGCCCGCTATTATAAAGACCGAACACCTTTGGGAGTGTTCGGCGTCTCGAGTTAGGCCTTATATGCATCAGCTCGAATCATGTCTTTGGTCAAATGTTGGGTTTGCCCGGCTCCTGTGTTTTGCTGCCTTCGTTCCGTATCATCGGCTAACGCGGCTCGGAGAACTCTGCGATTGTGCCCCGGTTTGGTGGGCGAGCACCTCGATGAAAGCCAAAACTGACCGTCATGATACAGCGAGAGACTGGTCAACCACTCGATCGACCTCGGGAATGTTTAGGATTCCTCCGCTTTGTGAAGGGCCGTTTCGGCCAGTACATCTGGCGCCCAATTGGAGAGCACGGTGCCCCAGGGGCTATGTCGTAGCCCCACCCTCGAACTCCATGGCTAAGTGAAAGTGATAAAGCATTATAGTCCGGTTGCCTCGTTTGCTACGCTACCACCTCCTTTACAGGACCGAGACATCGGATTAAGTGTGAAAATGCGCTATTTTTTGCGAACACCCCCGCACCCTTGTGCGTGGGGGCTGAAGCCGACATCGCCATCTTTCGGGTTATACATACGTATACATGAGCGGCCAAAAGGAGATATTCTATTACTTGAGCGCACAAGTATAAAAGGCGCTTACATCATAAAAATTGTTTTTACATTATATAAACGTTCATTCGAACGTCACATTTTTCGAGCACTGCGACTCTATTACACGAGCACCAGGCAGCACTTCGCCAAAATAGTGCTCGGCGGGTAGTCGGTTATTATCCGAGCCCGGGGTCACAACAGCGGTGGCATCCATCTCTGTCCAATGTGTCTTCCCACGGGCAAGCGCCATCCGCGCACCCTCTATGCAGGCCGACCGCTTCATCGCCTTGATATGCGGCACCGCCCCAAGAAATTGCTGCAATAAGCCAAAGTAACTCTTCGGCTGGGGCCTATCCGGCCGGATATGGGTCACTATATCCGCCATAGCAAGCCGGACAACCTATTTAGCTCAGCCCACTCAGCCAAGCGATCGGTCAGCAAGCGGCGCCCGGACTATGGAATTGAGACCAAAACAGCTCTTCCGTCTGGTGATCCTTCTGGCTTCGAAAATGCACAACGGCATCCGCTGCACTCGCTGCTAAGTCCATATAAGGGTCCTCCGGACACCACAGTTGACCCAACTGAGCATATTTTGAATCCGTGAACCTTCGGCGCAGCAGAAAAGGCTTGCCAGCTACAATCTCCCCGGCCTGGCGCAACTCTTCCTTCATGGCCCGCATTGCAGAGCGGGCATTCTTGGTTTCAGTGGTGGCCTTCCGCAGGTCTTCCTGCCCCGCTAGGCGCTCCTTCCCAAGAGCTTCATTGCGGTCGGTAGCCTCTTTCAACTTCACAGCCATTTCGGCTACCTCTTCCCTGCTCCGGCAGTGTGCGGCCTTTTCGGCCGCTAACTCCTCGGCCGCCTTCGAGGCTGCCGCATCACTCCTTCCGCCTGCTCCTTGGCTTGAGCAAGTTCGGCCGAAGACTCTCCACCAAGCAGCGACACTATCTGCATTTCACGCAAATTTTGTAAGGAGTTTGCTTGGCTCCCTACCATGTGTCCGCCAGAAGAACACTTACCTTGCAACTCATCAAGTCGCTTTGTTGATCAGCGCGATGTATTCATCCGCCACATCGAGTTGCCGCTTTAGTTCAGCAACTCCATAAGTCCGGCTGGCCCCCGGACGACCCGCCACCTGCATAGGCATGACGGGAATTTAAAACCTGCGATTTTGATCCTCGGCACGCTGTCGATCTCGACAACCTACCGAGTCTCGGGGCTACTATCTATACAGGCGCATTCTATATGCAAAACTGTTAAAAGGTGTGTCATTTTACATACCTCAAACCCGCCATAAACTCGGCGGCATCATGCAACCCCTTGGTGGACGAAATCCTTTCAATCACCATGCTCATCAATGCGTGTTGATCTTACGAGATAAACGCCTTCTCAAGCAGATCCTTCAGCCGTACACCAGTTGGTGCCGAACTATCCGGCTTTGCCACACTCGGGGGCTCCCTCCGTGACGACACTTCAGGCTCGTCCGCCCTATCCAACGGCGCCCCGGACGGGGGCGTCTCGCTCTCTATCATCTCCGGATGAAGGTCCCCCGAAGACGAGCTCATCTGCTAAGGACGGAGATCCGAACTACAAGGTAAAAACTTTTGTTATCCTCAGAAGCATAAATAGGGATGTCCCTTATTATAAAACTCCTTTCTTTCTACTTACGGCTCGTTGGAGGGCTGGCTCATTAAGGGAGATTGTGCGCCCGGGGCTTCCCCGGACGCAGGACCCTCCGGCGAAGATTTCTTCCCCCGTTTAGGGGCTTTTTTCCCCGGGTCCTCGGAGGCAGTCCTCTTCTCCCCTTGGTAGGAGGGATTCTCGATCCCCCCTCGTTCAAAAGCCTCCTTAGGCGAGGCAGTAGCTTTCCTGCTTTCCCCTTCGCTTTCCTCCGAAGGCGCAACCTCCAGCATCCGGACCAGCACGGGATCCGGCGCGGTCTCGGGGAGGGGGGCCGGACACCGTATTAATTTTGCTTCCGCTATCCACTCCTGTGTAGAAGGAGATCGGTCATAAGGTGGATCATTGAAAGGCAAACAAACGGTATGTCCGGACTTGGAACTACTTACTTGAGTATCCGGGCGATTGCAGCTTAGTCCAGCATCCTCGGTCAATTCCGGACGCACCTCTTGCGATCCGAAGAATAAGTTATACATCTCGAGGTGTCATACCCATGAAGTGTTGAAGAATCCGTGGGCCCTCGGTTGAACTCCCATAGCCGGAGAGGGCGGCGTTTGCAGGTTAGGAGGCGCCTAATTAGCATAACCTGCATTACCACCACCATATCGATCTCCCTCGTTAAGAGATCTCGAATCCGGCCTGCAGTAGGGGCACGTCCTTTGACGGCCCCAGTTGAGCTATGGTTGACCCACGACATCAATCGTCGTGGAGGTCCCAGGCGGAATAGGCGGCGGCTTTTATCTGCGGCCCCTCGGAACAGTAATATAGAACCACTCTTGCTGCCACAGGCCGAGCTCCTCTTGGAAGGAGCGGCGGGCCCGCGGGCATCGGCCCTCCTACTTATGGCCGCCCGCCACACTCCGCTTAGCGCCCCGATCATCTTGGCGCCACATTAAAGTCTTCAGCCACAGGCCAAAGTGTGGGGTGGCGGGAGGAAGGCCTCGCAGATGACGATGAATGCGGATATATGGAGGATGGACTCGGAGCCAAGTCGTGGAATTCCAACCCATAGTAAAACATGAGCCCTCTCACAAAAGGATCCATTGGGAAGCCTAAACCCCGATGGAGGTGGGATCTGAAGGCGACATACTCGTCGGGCTCGGGGTGGGATGGCCTGCCCTTGGCAGGCAACCTGTCTGAAATCTCGTAAGGCAGTACTTGGCCTCCGCAGCTTAAGCACGTCCTCCTCCGTGGCGGAGGAGGCATCCACCGCCCCGAGGTCGGAACCGGACATCGTTGAAGGTCCAAAGCGCTCGAATCTGGGGCTCTAGGTGCTGGAACTTGGAGCGTGGAGAGGATTCGACGGAAGATTGAAGAAAAAGAAAGCGAGCCTTGGTCCCGTTATAAAGAGGGAGAATACCAAGAGCCATCTCCGTGACCGTTTGGAACTCGCCTTCGATAGAGGGGGCGTGGCGAATGGGCGCGGTTGGGTTACCCACGCCCGTATTGATGAGAACCCGGATTAAGGGGAAACACGATCTCGCTCGACAAGGCGTGCCAAGAAACCGCTTAGCTAAACGCTGAGGTGGTAAAGTAAAAAAACAATTCGAGTGATGGCTTGGTAGTGGTGTGACGTCATGCCACGGAAAACGTCAGCAGATTGAGCCCGTGTATATATTATTATTCTCTCTACGGTGGAATGTGGAATTTACTTTGCAGAGCCAGACACTATCCTGGTGTTCCCAATCTTCTATCATTTGGAGGAGGAACCCGCCT
This sequence comes from Aegilops longissima, assembly GCA_021605205.1. Lineage (NCBI taxonomy): Eukaryota > Viridiplantae > Streptophyta > Magnoliopsida > Poales > Poaceae > Aegilops > Aegilops longissima. Next base: position 467,513,736 of record CM038676.1, read on the forward strand.
TGCAATGCCAAGCCATATACACGCCGGACTTATCATCATTGAAGCCTGGTTCAGGGGCTACTGAGGGAGTCCTGGATTAGGGGGTGTCCGGATAGCTGGACTACCATCATCATTAGAACTATCATTTGTCGGACTATCATCATCGACCGGACTCCAAGACTATGAAGATACAAGATTGAAGACTTCCCCCCGTGTCCGGATGGGACTTTCCTTGGCGTGGAAGGCAAGCTTGGCGATACGGATATGTAGATCTCCTACCATTGTAACCGACTCTATGTAACCCTAGCCCTCTCCGGTGTCTATATAAACCGGATGGCTTTAGTCCGTAGGACAACAATCACAACAACCCTTACAATCATACCATAGGCTAGCTTCTAGGGTTTAGCTTCCTTGATCTCGTGGTAGATCCACTCTTGTAAACATCCACAATATCAATATCAATCAAGCGGGGCGTGGGGTTTTACCTCCATCAAGAGGGCCCGAACACAGGTAAACATCGTGTCCCTTGTCTCCTTTTACCATCCGCCTAGACGCACAGTTCGGGACCCCCTACCCGAGATCCGCCGGTTTTGACACCGACACCACCCCATGTGGGATTTCAATGGGGAGGATGATGCCACCCGCTGCGGCCGTAAGGGGCCAGAATCGGTTGCTGCTCTGACGAAGGCCTTGTCCGCATTATTCAAGGGAGAAGAGGAGGATGTCCTCCGCGTCAATCCATAGGGCAGATTTTCTATGTACGATCCTCCCAGCTAGGTAAGCGGACACTTCTTTATGCCCATCCGTTCCATATTCCCATAGTTAAGTACCTTATTTTGTGATTTCGACGCAGGAATTGCACCAAGCCGTAAAGGATATAAACAGCCCTCCTCCACAACCCGAGGATCCGGAAAGGTCCCTCGATCCGGCCTCCCAAGAGGATCCGGACATATCCGTGGAGCTGATCGATGGGGTATTTTACCAACTGAGCATCGACAATGCCTTGGTTGCCATAACGACCGATTACCCCGGAATATTTCCAGCCTCATAGGTAACTGAGACCGAAGTCCCAATACTTTGAAAATGATCCATCCGTGCTTATCTTTGATCACCGTATATCAATGGTGTTTTGCAGGGGAGCCCTCGAGGCGGAAGGCCGAGCCCTGTGGTGGCTAGCCAACAAGGGGCAACAAGGCCCAGCTGGCTGAAAAGAAGTGCGGTCCGGATTGAGGCGCCGCCGCAACGGTATGGATGCCATCTTGTTCCCAGGTTTTATTCCCGGAAGGTATACTAACGCTCGTGCTCCCTTCAGGAAAAAGAGCGCTCGCCGGACTATATCCGGCGAGACTGCCAATCGAGCCTCCACCAGCCAGGCTCCAAAGCCAGTTCCAGAAGCGGGGGCGAACACGAGGCATGCGTCGGACATTCCTCCAAAGCGAAGATCTTGACGGACTATCTACCACCAATTCGAGGTGGAAGTGCCATGAATCCAGGCGTCGCGGACTGTTCTTCGTGGCGCATGTCTCTCCAAGAGGCATTGGATGCCTTCAATTCGGGAGATCGCACCTCCGTGCCGCTCAAAATGGTCTAGCGAGCCACGAAGCAGTATGTGAAAGACATACGGGTGAGAAAATTTGATGGTTATATATACCAGTAGCCCCCGAGACTTGAAATAGTTAGAATAACTGATTTAAGGATCATTTGTTATGTAGGATCTTACAAAAAGGAACACCCAACTGTCCCAGGAGCTTGAAGAGTGAAAAACCCAACTTGAGGCCGCACTAGCCGCTGCAGGGGAGGCCACGGAGACCCCCTCTGGTAATATACGCTTCGAAAGATAAGTATGTTGTGAAGTGCGGCGTATGTAAATCTGAAAATATCATTGCAGATGGCGCGGAGTAGATCGGACAATCAACAACTCTTGCGCGGTTAAAAGCCGGGAGGCGTGCTTACGAGGGTGAGGCAGGAGAAGAATAATCTCCAAGATGCCAACACCCAGCTGGGAGAGGAACTCAAAGATGTCCGTGCCCGGTGGCGGACTCCGTGAAGGAGAATCGGCGGCTTCGACGCGGCATTTTTAGTAAGTGCTTGAGCGAAGTTTGAAAAAGAGTTCGCGAAGAAGTCCACTAACGAGTTATGTACGTAGGTATGCTCACAGTCGTCTGTAGAGAAATGCCCAGTTCTCGGGTGACCTTCTTCCCGAGCTCTTACAAGCTGCATGAGCGAAGTTCGGCAGGTGATGAAAGCGTCGCCAGAGCCTTGTGGCCATCTGTCTCCCTGCCCGAAGGCCTTGGAGAGCTTGCAGAGAGGATTAAGGGAGTGCGGCGGTGCTTCCGATTATGGAAGATATCGGCCTATCGTCAAGGCGCCAGGGAGGCCTGGGCCATGGTGAAGACGCGGTACACGAAGGCTGACCCAAACCACATGGCCGAGGTCGGACCTATGGGGCCCGATGGGAAGGAGATCCCTGTGAGCTTAGTGTACGGCCAAGTAGAATTGGCCGCAAAGTATTCCCAACAGGACTGTAAACTTGACGGCCTATTAGATGGTATTGAGGAGGAATACACCCAGTCAAATTGACTAATTTAAGATGACATGTAAAAATTCCTTCTAGCCGGATTGTAGATCGTTTGTCATGGCGGACCTTTTCGCTTCAACCTCGGGACCCTATAGTCCGGAGTGTGTCCGAATACCATCACAGTTATGTAAGAACCGGGTATGCGTGGAGACCAGGCGTAGGGGTCATTAGTGCTTTAACGGACAAGTGCCCAACTAGTTATGTTATATTACATGGTTAGTAAGAAACATCTTCGGGGAGAATAGTTCCGTTAGGGTTCCTTTCCACAGGAGGCATGCCTAAAGTGCATGTCGGACTGCAGAAAAAAGCAGAAAAGCATCTGGGGGCAGATAAATAAGTGAGAAATCATCTTCAGTTCAGCGACCGAATATTCCCTTAAACGCTAGCTTTCGGCTTCACCCGGTCGAGGTACATCCGGTGACCAGCAGTAACAATCGCAGAGGTGCTCCTTTACCACCTAGCCGAACAATCGGGAGCGTAGGGGTAAGCACGAGCCGAGCAACCTAAGCAGCCAAAACTTAAGTCATATCGATGCATATAATGGTGAATAAAAGGTACATGCAGAAGCGTTACACATGTTTTAGGCATAAAGCCTGTACAAATAAGCTTCTGTTAAAGAAGCCCCCAGGTATAATGAGCGCGGATAGCGCGTCAAGTGTGTGCGAACAATGCGCGAACGAGCCTTTAAAGGCTGTAAGAGAAAAAGAGGGAGAAGGAGATAAATATAAGACAACTAATATATAAAAAATAGACAGAGGAAGGAGACGAACTCAGAATCCGGCGCTAGGCGTAGAATCTTCGGAGACGGGTTGCATTCCATGGGTTCGGCTCGAGTCGGTTGTCCGATGCATCTCGCAGAGGCAGTGCAGCTCCACCGGTCGGGGACTTGAGTCGATAATAAAGGGACCTTCCATTTGGGCTTGTGTTTGTCCTTTTTCTTGTCCGGCGAGCGTAGAACTAACTTCGCCAACATTGTAAGTTTGGCCTGTACTTCTCTGCTTTGATATCTTGAGCCTGCTTTGTTGATAGAATGCGGAGCGGGCTTTGGCCACGTCACGCTCCTCCTCAAAGGCGTCCAAACCGTCCCGTCGATCGAGCTCGGCTTCTCTTTCTTCGTACATGCGCCTTGAGTGAGTCATGAATTATGTCGCAGGCAGAACTGCCTCTGCGCGAATACCATAAAGAATGGTGTGAATCCGGTGGTGCGATTGGCGTGGTCCGCAGCCCCAGTCTGGTCGAGCTCCTCTACCCGGTCGTGTTAGATTCCTTGAGGACCGCACTAATCTGGGTTTGATGTCGCTCATGATTAGACCATTTTCTCGTTCGACTTGACCGTTAGTTTGAGGGTGATAGGCGAAGAATAGTCGAGCTTGATGCCCATGTTTTGCACGAGTTTGACCTCGTCGGCCGTGAAGTTCGTGCCGTTATCAGTGATGATCTGTGGCGGGACGCCGTAACGTGTCGACCCGATATGAATTCTATCACGGTCCGGATTGGCCGTCTTAACAGAGCTTGGCCTCTATCCATTTGGTGAATTTCTCCACCATGACGGTGGGTATTTTTGCTTGTGGGTTCCTCCTTTAAGGGGTCCAACCATGTCAAGCCCCAGACATGGCGCCAGTGATGGGTATAGTTTGGAGGGCGATGGGTGGCATGTGGCTTTGATTAGCAAAGAGCTGGCAACCGACGCATCGTTGGACTAAGTCCTGAGCATCTGCCCGGGCCGTCGGCCAATAAAATCATGTACGGAAGGCCTTGCTTACAAGGGCCCGGGCTGCGGCGTGTTGCTTGCCGAGTTCGGCATGAATTTCCGCCAGAAGATTCCGTCCTTCCTCTTCGGAGATACACCTTTGAAGGACTCCGGTGGTGCTTTTCTTATAAAGCTCTCCCTCATGGACTTTATAGGCTTTAGATCGCCGCACTATGTTGCGTGCCTCGTTTTGGTCCTCGGGAAGTTCCTGCCTAGTTAGGTAGGCTAGGAATGGTAACGTCCACGGGGCAATGACTGCCATTATCACGTGGGCTGAAGATGTTACTTCGTTGGCAGAGCCTCCAATTGTGTCAGAATTTTTGGTATCAGGCAGTGTGGTTGGGTCCAGGCTGTTATTTCCGGACTCCCCTTCCCATAATACGGATGGCTTGAACAGCCACTCTAAGAAGATATTGGGGGGGGGCATGACATCGCGCTCAGCGCCAATGTCGTGCCAAGACGTCGGCTGCCTGGTTGTTTTCTCGAGCTATATGGTGAAATTCAAGCCCTTCGAACCGAGCTGACATTTTTAGGACGGCGTTGCGGTAAGCTGCCATTTTCGGATCCTTGGCATCAAAGTCTCCATTTATTTGGGATATCGCGAGGTTCGAATCCCCGCGCACCTCTAGGCGTTGGATGCCCATGGATACTGCCATCCGGAGACCATGTAGAAGGGCCTCGTATTCGGCTACGTTGTTGGAGTCTGTATACATTATCTGGAGTACGTATTGAACTGTATCTCCTGTTGGGGATGTCAGAACGATGCCAGCCCCCAGACCAGCCAACATTTTGGAGCCGTCGAAGTGCATGATCCAGTTCGAATATGTGCCGTACTCTTTAGGGAGTTCGGCTTCAGTCCATTCGGCGACAAAGTCGGCCAAAACTTGCGACTTAATGGCTCGCCGTGGCTTATAGGTTATGTCGAACGGGAGGAGCTCAATGGCCCATTTGGCAATCCGGCCTTTCACGTCGCGGTTGTTTATAATGTCGTTAAGAGGTACTTCGGAGGCTACTATTATTGAACACTCCTGAAAGTAGTGTCGCGGCTTCCGGGATGCCATAAACACCGCGTACGCTATCTTTTGATAATGCGGATACTGTGACTTGCATGGAGTGAGGACAGTGGACACGTAGTAAACTGGTTTTTGAAGGGGGAACTTGTGTCCGTCCGTTTCTCGTTCGACAACGAGCACCGCGCTTACAACTTGGTGAGTTGCCGTGATGTATAATAGCATTGGTTCGCCCATGTTGGGCGCGGCCAGGACCGGGTTTGTTGCCAATATGGCTTTTATTTCTTCGAGTCCGGCCATGGCAGCATTCGTCCACTCGAAGTGTTGGGTGCGCCGGAGGAGGCGATAAAGGGGTAATGCCTTTTCTCCCAGATGGAAGATAAAGCGGCTTAGAGCCGCCACGCATCCAGTCAATTTTGGTATTTGTTTGAGGTCCTTTGGGATATCCAATTGTGACAGAGCTCGGATCTTGGCTGGGTTTGCTTCAATTCCTCTGCCGGATACAATGAAGCCCAAGAGCTTTTCGGCTGGTACGCCAAAAATGCATTTTTCCAGGTTAAGCTTGATGTCATATGTTCAGAGATTATTGAATGTGAGCCTCAAGTCGTCTACTAGAGTTTCGACATGCTTGGTTTTGACAACCACATCATCTATGTATGCCTCCACTGTTTTGCCGATCTGGTTTGCGAGACATGTCTGAATCATGCGCTGATATGTTGCGCTGGCATTTTTGAGCCCGAAGGGCATTGTGTTGAAGCAGAATGGGCCGTATGGGGTGATAAATGCCGTTGCGGCTTGATTAGGTTCTGCCATCTTAATTTGATGGTAGCCAGAGTATGCGTCGAGGAAACACAATGAATCGTGTCCTGCGGTAGCGTCGATAATTTGATCGGTGCGGGGGAGGGGAAGGGATCCTTTGGGAAAGCCTTGTTGAGGTCCTTGAAATCGACGCATAGGCGCCAGGATTTGTCCTTCTTTGGTACCATCACCAGGTTTGCTAGCCAGTCCGGATGTTTTTTTATATCTCTGATGAATCCGGCCTCCAATAGTTTGGCTAGCTCCTCTCCCATGGCTTGTCTCTTAGGTTCGGAGAAACACCGAAGAGCCTGTTTGGTGGCTTGAATCCTTTTAGGATGTTTAGGCTGTGCTTTCGGCCAGCGGCGTGGGATTCTGGCATGTCCGAAGGGTGCCGAGCAAAATGTCCCAATTTTAGTGTAGGAATTCTCGTGGTGCGGCGTCTACATCGAGGTTTAACTGTGCCCCAATGGAAGTCGTTTTTGTAGGGTCCGTTGGGTGGACTTGGAATTGACTATTTAAATCTTTGGTTTAAAGGAGGTGGACTTGGATCTTTTATCGAGTATCACATTGTACCTGTTCACCGTGGGCGTGGCGCGATCAGTTCCTCGGCTGCTAGGGCTTGGATAGTGCCTCAAGGGCTAGTCTTGGCTGTCTTATTTTCGGTGTGGAGTGCTATGTCCGGTCACTAGCAAGAGTGATGAATCCGTTGGGCCGGGCATTTTGAGCTTCATGTAACCGTAATGGAGTATAGCTTGAAAAATTGTGAATGCCTCTCGCCCTAATAGGCGTGGTGTCCGCTGCTGAGCGGGGCCACATGGAACGTGACCTCCTCGACTGTAATTATCCGGCGTGCAGGCAGCACATCCAAAGTGATTTTACCTGCAGCTCGCTTCCGGCGGGATTATTCCTCTAAAGGTTGTGCTGCTTAGCTCAATGCGGCTCGAGTCTATTTCCATTTTTGAAGGGTTTCCTCATAAATGAGGTTCAATCCACGCCACCGTCCATGAGTACCTTGGTGGGCGAAAGCAAATCCACTATTGGACTGAGGAGTGAGGACCAATGCTGCTGGTGCTCGGGCTGTTCGGAGTTTAGGTTCATCACTGGCATTGAAGGTAATAGCCGTGTCACTCCATGGATTTATTGTTGCTACTTGGTAGACCTCGGCAAGGCTGCGGAGTGTTCGTTTTCGCATATTGTTTGATGCGGAAGTATCGAAGAATGTTAATAACATACTGCTATCCCTGGGCTGTTGCTCTGTGGATGCTGGGGTTAGAAGTTCTTCGCCACTTTTGGCCACCTGCCGGAGTATCCAACATGATCTAAGGCTATGAGTTGGTGTGGCGTCCTCTGTACTATGAATTTAACAGGGTCCGTTGAGCCATCCCTCCAGTACGGTTCCATGCCCCGTAGGGTTTTTTTGTTTTTTGGTGTTTAGCCCGGGTGATTGGCGATAATGCACCCTTTTATTTCGTACTAGGTTTGTATTCGGGGCCGGATTGTCCCAAAATCTTACTTCGGTTTTCCAGGCGCTTTCCATCGCACAGTACTTTCGTACTATGGACGCCAAGTCAGCAAAGCGTGTAATTTCATGGCGACCTATGGCGTTGAGGATTCCCTTGTCCATGCAACTATTGCAAAAGAATGAAATTGCGTCTTCCTCGCGGCAGTCCTTTATCCTGTTCATAACCAGGAGGAATCTGGCCCAGTGATGATGTACTGTTTCATCGGGCTCTTGGATAATATTGGATAGATCGCCTATGTTCGGGTGGGTGGGTGGAATTAGATCCGAAACCCCACCCAATCTGAGGCTCAAGGGCCAAGGAGTTTCCGAACTTGGAAGCTTGGATTCTTGGATGTTGTCCACTGAATCTAGCCCGTTGCCTGACTCTAAGTTCAGGTCTTGGGTGACGTCTTTCCCTCCGCGGGTATCCGGCTTGGAGGGATTTGGAATCCGGACATAGTTAGTCCTTAAGATAGATGAAGGGTCGCCGCATTGTTCCTCCACCACATCAACGTGATGGGTGACACAGGGAGAGTTAATCTCTCTCGATCGGGTTTAGGCCCAATCCGATCGTGAATCAGAAGCGACTCCCGAGTAGGCGATGCGATCCAAGAGCTCGTTTAAATAAGAGAGCTCCATCGGATCTAACTGCTCTGCGAGTTCCGAGTTGACATGAAGATTGCTTTTGATGACCCGAGAAGTCATCGTCGGCGCGGCGGCCGAACAGGCGGTCATAAGAAAACCGCCCAGCCGGAGAGTTTGGCAGATAGCCAAAGCTCCTTTAGCAACAGTGCCGTCTTTAAAGACGGGATGTGGCATCCTTCCTGATGGCGACGGCACAACGGAACTCTCAATGAAAGCACCAATGTCGGTGTCAAAACCGGCGGATCTCGGGTAGGGGGTCCCGAACTGTGCGTCTAGGCGGGTGGGAACAGGAGACAAGGGACACTATGTTTTTACCCAGGTTCGGGCCCTCTCGATGGAGGTAAAACCCTACTCCTGCTTGATTAATATTGATGATATGGGTAGTACAAGAGTAGATCTACCACGAGATCAGAGAGGCTAAACCCTAGAAGCTAGCCTATGGTATGATTGTTGTTTGTCCTCGGACTAAAACCCTCCGTTTATATAGACACCGGAGAGGGCTAGGTTACACGAGTCGGTTACAATGGGAGGAGATCTACGTATCCGTATTGCCAAGCTTGCCTTCCACGCCAAGGAAAGTCCCATCCGGACACGGGACGAAGTCTTCAATCTTGTATCTTCATAGTCCAGGAGTCCGGCCGAAGGTTATAGTTCGGCTATCCGGACACCCCCTAATCCGGGACTCCCTCAACCACCACCACCCACTCCTCTTCACCTCATCTCATATTTCTCGAGATATCATTAGTTTTTACACATGGGATTACTCCCGCAAGGGTCAATCACAACAAGTGTTTTATAAAAAAATGCATCTTGATGTTCCGTGCAATGCACGGATCTTGCTAATACTCCTACACAAGACTAAGTTGGTGATGCTTTGGTGTATACGCCATCCGTCGTTTCGACCATTAGATCTACATCTAACGATTGTGAGGTAAGTTGTTGCCTTTTCTCACCAACATCCCACTTGTCTACCAATTTGCAGAAAAACCCATAATTAGTATCTTAAAACCAACCACATCCCTCCCTGGCCTCACCAAAACAGCCCAAGGAATATATTCTAATTGAAACATAATATATCTCTAGTGACATATGTATATCAAAATTAGGGTGTTTTGTACCAAGTTTGTGAATAAGTATTATTCTAATTATGATTCATTGCAGCGGACATGAACATTGCTAGTATTTCCAACCATGCATTTTTTCCTAGTATTCCATAGTTTGAGTTTTCCATCAAGATATTAGTCACTCATGGTTGATATTTACTTTCAATCATGTACACATATGCACTATGTAACTAGCCTTGCTTATTGGCTTCCAAAGCTTAACTTTCACTCCTACTTACAATATATAGAGTATTTAACAAAAAACTACCACTTTCAACCAGCCCTAGGAAGAATCTATTGTACAAAAATAGCAAAACATACACAAAATTTCTTAATCCACGCCAAAAACTACTACCTAGTACTCCTACCGATTAGGTTCGTTTAAACCCATTTATGACTGAGTTGGCCCTGCGTACTGCAGGCTTGACGAGGCAGCAAACCAACACATTTTGTTTGACCCGTTGACACGAGGGACCCACATCGACCTTCTATCTTGTTTTTCCCCTCAAATCATTATTTTTCCTGAACATTACTTCAAACAGTCTTGATGAGTGTTAAATCGGTGGAGCCGGTGATGAGCGAGTTGGCCGCCGCTCCGCCGGACGGGCGGGACGCTTGTGGCCGCCTCTGCAGGTTGGCAGGCTGGCCCGAGCATGACCCACTAGCGAGCAAGCCGCCGCGCTGGCCTTCGCTCAAGCCAGATGGCTAGCCTTAGCGCGGCGCGCACGAGCAAGCCGTCGCGCTGCCGTGCCAATCTAGCTAGCAAACCTTGCGAGACAAGCAGTGGACGAGCTATCTTGGCTAGCTAGCGTCATGAAGCGCCGGACGGAGCTGGCATCCGGGCTGCCGCAACATGGGCTCCGCACCACCGGCGGTTTTGACCCATATACGCGGCGGCGGTAGCTGCGTCCCATGGCCGAGGATGACTAGGTGGACGGGCCAGAGGTAGGAGGTCACTCGAGGATTTTTGTTGGTAAGAGCATGTACAACGGTTGATAAGGTTGTCTTATCTTAAGTCTGCCACGTACGCAAGTGGTAGTAGTTTCTTGGCATTTTAGTGGTTTCTTGCATTATTAGGGGTTTCTTGTAAGGAACAATGTACGTACTACTAGCGACAAAAGGCGATTCTAGGTTGCGTTGTACTCCAACGAGTGCTACTAGTGGTCGCGGGAGTGTATACCTCGTTTTGTGGGTTCGATCTCGGCTGGACCTACGGCGGCCTTTAAAAAAAATAGTACTACTACACTTCGCTGCGAGCCAATATTTTACACGGGTAGTTTGAGTTTTGAAGTCAAACGGACATGTGGCCCCACAATCTGGGTGCACTGGAGAGCCTAGCCAAGTGAACGGGTTTTCCTTCTGTAACGCCCCCGATGCGGCTATATCTCCCACGTGTCGAGGCACGACTTAGAGGCATAACCGCATTGAAAGCAATGTCGCAAGTGAGGTAATCTTCACACAACCCATGTAATAATTAAGGGAAAGATACATAGTTGGCTTACAGTCGCCACTTCACACAGTACATAATTAAACATACATCATTCAGAGTACACTCAAGGTCCGACTACGGAACCAAAATAAGAAGATACCCCAAATGCTAACACAGATCCCCGAATCGTCCCAACTGGGCACCACTACTGATCATCTGGAAAAGACACATAGTAACGACCACGTTCCTCGTCGAACTCCCACTTGAGCTCGGTGGAATCACCTGCACTGGCCTCATCGGAACCTGCAACTGTTTGGAAGTATCTGTGAGTCACGGGGACTCAGCAATCTCACACCATGAGATCAAGACTATTTAAGCTAATAGGAAGGACAAGGTAAAAAGTGGAGCTGCAGCAAGCGACTAGCATATATGGTGGCTACTTACATAAAAGAGAGCGGGAAGAGAAGCAAAGCACGGTCGTGAAACTAGTATTGATCAAGAAGTGATCTGAACTACTTACGTCGGACATAACTCCAACACCGTGTTCACTTCCGGACTCCGCGAGAAGAGACCATCACGGTTACACACGATTGATGTGTATTTTATTGAGATCAACTTTGGGTTTTCTACAACGGACATTAACAAATTCCCATCTGCCTCATAACATGAGGCACGGCTTTGAAAGATATTACCTGCAGGGTGTCCCAACAAGCCCATTATAAGCTCTCACGGTCAGCGAAGGATTATTCCTTCTACGGGAAGACCCGATCAATCTCGGAATCCGGACTACAAGACATTTCGACAGCAATAAAACAAGACCAGCAAAGCCGCCCGAATGTGCCGACAAATCCCGATAGGAGCTGCACATATCTCGTTCTCGGGGCACACCGGATGAGCAGACGTCGGGTTGGCATAAACCCTGGTTGCCCAAGGGCGCCGGACATCGCTCAAGTTGGACCAGCAATCGAAGGAGAACTGGCCCGGGGTTAAAATAAAGATGACCCTCGGGCTCGCGAAAACCGGGGAAAAGGCTTAGGTGGCAAATGGTAAAACCAAAGTTGGGCCTTCTGGACAAGTCTTATTCAAAGCGAACTGTCAAGGGGTCCCATAAATCACCCAACCGTGTAAGGAACATAAAATCAAGGAACATAACACGGTATAACGGAAACTAGGGTGGCAAGAGTGGAACAAAACACGGGCATAAGGCCGAGCCTTCCACTCTTTACCAAATATATAGATGTATTAATTATAGCAGATATATATATTGTGATATCCCCAACAAGTAAACATGTTCCAACAAGGAACAACATCTCCATGTTCCAACAAGGAACAAACTTCAGCTTCACGCAACTAGCAACGCTATAAGAGGGCTGAGCAAAGCGGTAACATAGCCAATCAGCGGTTTGCTAGGAAAAGGATGGTTAGGGGCTGACATGGCAATATGGGTGGCATGATATAGCAAGTGGTAGGCATCGCAGCATAGGCATAGCAAAAGAGCGAGCAACTAGCATAGCAAAGATAGAAGTGATTTCGAGGGTATGGTCATCTTGCCTGCAATGTTCTCAGAGTTGTCGAAAGCTTGATCCTCGAAAACGTTCTCAACAGGCTCCTCGTTCACGTACTCGTCTCCGACTCTACCCAAAGCAACAACACAAACAAAGGAACCACAATAAATCACGGTGCAATGCACAATCAACATGATGCAAAACATGGCATGATATGCATGATGAGATATGCAATGCTTATGTGCGCTCCGGAAGGTAAATGATGAACCAGGCATCAACTTGGCAAACCAAGCATGCCACTGGAAAGATGAGATGATTTCGGTTGAAATCGATATAAAGATCACCGGAATCGGATGCACGGTTTGCAAATGGCAAGCAAAACAAGAATGGCGCAAATCTGCCATTAACAGCATGATGCCACTTTGCAAGCAACAAATAATTAAGCTACTGCACCCAAACGTATCAACAAAGCACATGGCAGTGATCTACACATGATGCTCGACAAAAGATGAGCACTGAGCTACGGCTAGTTCACATCATAACAGGTTCAAACAAGCATGGCAAAAGTGCTCAAAGTAACAGGCTGGACATGGCAAAAACAGTAACAGGTTGCAATGTTCAGAGCATCAAAACTACATGCTACAGGAACTTAAAATAGCAAAACATGGCATGGAATGAATCTACTCAAAGCCTAGAACAAAAGTCCCTTACTGACCATAAGCCAAAAGGACTAGAAAATATAGTAACACTCATGTCAATATTGAAAGTCTTGTTAACAGATTCAGCAACTAGACATGTCAAAACTGATAACGAGATGGCATGTTTACAAGCTCAATGCACTCACTACAGAGCCTCAAATGATAAACTAAGCATACATACATCAAGAAGACATGACATAGAAGACATCCATGGCAAGAACAATTACATAGCATATATGGATCAACCACAACAAGCTAGGCAAAATTGAATAACACGTATACAATCTGCCAGGAATCATTTGATAGCAAAAGTAGAGCTCGATTGACTCAAGCTATGGCATCCCATAATTGCAAACAAAGGCATGGATGGATAGAGCAAGTCATGCTTTACAAAACACCCTTACTGAAGTATCTCAAAATATGCATAGATCTCTCGGTATCATCAAGCAAACATGGCATCAAAATCAGCTAAAACAGGGCTGAAATCAGCAACATTAGGACACCTACTTTGCATGCTTGTGCTAGTCACCACATAGATCACAAAATACATGGCATACACCCCTGGAAAGATGACATGGCATTTTACAAAACTCATGTAGGACTCTAACTCATAGGGTGCACATATTAATCATAGCAAAAATAACAAAAGTGCAACTCCTGATAAAAATCAGAAACTATCAGCACATTGCACTCTTCCAACAGCATTTCGGGCGTCAAGACGAGCTCAAATGAAAATGATGCAATTGAATGAAATGATCTACTCTTCGAGACAAACATTTTGACATATTATACGCGAAAAATGGATCTACGGATGCGAAGATATAGCAAGTTGAATATTGCACAAAATTACCAAGATGCAAATGACTTAGGGAAAAGAGGGGGAGAAGAGAGTCAACGGGGCTCGGGGCCCGAGGTTGGATCGGGCGGATCGGGCCGACGGGCGGTGGCGGCGCGGCCGGGGCGCGGGCCGGGCGATCAGAGGGCGCCAGCGGCGGATCCCATGGCGGCGGCTGGAGCCAGGCCGGGACGGCCAGCCGTGGCGCGCGAGATTCGGTGGTGGCGGCGACGACGTCGTGTAGCGGGCGGACACGTCCGGTGGGGCGGAGGACAATTAGGGTTTCGGGGAATTGATCCGCGAATTTGGACGGGAGGGTTTGCTTAAATAGGCATAGAGGGAGCTAGGAGAGTCCAAATGAGGTGTAGTTTTACCCACACGATCGTGATCGAGCGACGGAGAGCATGGAGGTGACTTAGATGGGTTATTGGGCTGTTTTGAAGGGGTGTTGGGCTGCAACTTAAAAGAGGCCTTCGGAGGTGCGGTTAACCGTTGGAGTACCAAACGAGCTCCAAATGACCCGAAACTTGACCGGTGGTCTCCGGGTGTTATACCAAGGCCACTAGACAAACCTCGGTCCATTTCGAGAAGGTTTAATACCCGCACACGAAAAAACGTAAAAGGGACCGCCGGGGAGATAGGAGTCTCGGATTGCAAAGCGGACAACGGGAAAAATGCTCGGAATCATGAGACGAACACGTATGCAAATCGATGCACATGATGACATAATATAAAATGCATGACACGGACAAAATGCAAAAGAGAAAAACCCAACCACGGAGGAATATCATATATCGATGCGAAAATGGCAAGAGTTGGAGTTACAAATATGGAAAGTTACTTCGGGTGTTACAACACTCCACCACTACAAGAGGATCTCGTCCGAGATCTAGGACTGAAAGAACTCCGGATACTCGAGCGGAGGTGATCCTCGCGCTCCCGGTAGCTTCTCGGTCGGAATGGTGTGACCACTTCACTTTCAGAATTTGATTGACTTGTTGCGAGTCTTGCGCTCGGTTTCTTCAAGAATAGCAACGGGTGCTCATGGTAAGAGAGATCTTCTTGAAGGTCAATCTCTTGAAGTTGATAGTGCGTTCAGAGTCTTGAAGCACTTGCGAAGCTGTGACACGTGAAACACATCGTGCACGTTTGCAAAGTTGGATGGAAGTTCAAGTTGATAGGCGAGATCGCCTCTTTTCCCAATGATCTTGAAAGGACCCACGTATCTAGGGGCAAGCTTCCTTTGATACCGAGCGGCAGTACCTTTCATTGGAGAGGCGGAGGTAGACATGGTCTCCAATTTCAAAAGCCACATCACGGTGCTTATCATCATAATAGCTCTTCCGCGCGATTATTGCGGCTTTGAGATTCTCACGAATGACCTTGCACATTTCTTACGCTACGTGATCAAGTCATTGCCAAGAAGTTGGCGTTCACTGTCTCGCACCAATTGAGAGGAGTACGGCACTTTACGCCATAGAGAATTTCGAATGGGGCCTTGCCGAACTCGCTTGGAAGCTGTTGTTGTAAGAGAACTCGGCATAAGGAAGACAATCTTCCCACTTCATACCGAAGGAAATGACACAAGCCCTGAGCATATCTTCAAGAATTTGATTTACTCGCTCGACTTGGCCACTTGTTTGAGGATGGAAAGCTGTGCTGAAACGAATGTTGGTGCCCATGGCCTTCTGAAAAGAATCCCAGAACTTGGAGGTAAAGATGCTGCCACGGTCTGAAGAGATCACTTGTGGAATGCCGTGCAAGGAGACAATCCTGGAGGTGTATAGCTCTGCCAACTGAGCTGCAGTGATGGATTCTTTGATAGGAAGAAAATGAGCCACTTTAGTAAGCTTGTCAATGACAACGAAGATAGCATCATTTCCACGCTTGGACTTTGGAAAGCCAGTCACGAAGTCCATTTCAATATGATCAAACTTCCATTCAGGAATAGCAAGAGGTTGAAGGAGACCAGCTGGTCTTTGGTGTTACCTTTCACTCTTCTGCAGACATCACATTCATTCACGAATTGAGCAATTTCTCGCTTCATTCGAGTCCACCAATATGATTGCTTGAGGTCATGGTACATCTTCGCACTTCGGGATGAATGGATAGAAGCGAATTGTGAGCCTCGTTCATAATGACTTTTCTCGAGATCACCCTTAGGAACCACAATCCGGTCCTCAAAGAACAGAGTGTCTTTGTCATCAACGCGAAGCACTTGTACTTGAAATGCCCTTGTCGATACCACGTTTCACTTTCTTCACCATGGTATCCGAAGTTGAGCCTCACGAATCTGATCTTCCAAAGTAGGAGAGACTATGAGGTTGGCAAGAAAGCCTTGAGGAACAACTTGAAGATTCAGCTTGGAAAAGATTCACGAGATCCGGTGAAAGGGCTTGAGGATTAGGCATTGCGATAAGCTTTCCTGCTCAAAGCGTCTGCAATGACATTGGCTTTGCCGGGAGTAACCTACCTGGGTTGTACTCTTGAAACCATTCGACCCAACGAGTCTGCCCTGAGGTTGAGGTTGGGCTGAGTGAAGATGTACTTGAGACTCTTGTGATCGGTGAAAATGTCCACTTTCCTTCCCAACAAGAGATGTCTCCACGTAATCAATGCATGGACAACTGCCGCCAACTCAAGATCGTGAGTGGGGTAGTTCTTCTCGTTGGGCTTCAACTGGCGAGAGGTATAAGCCACAACTCTCTTCTCTTGCATTAACACAGCACCGAGACCTTGAAGAGAAGCATCACAGAAGACTTCATATGGCTTGGATTCATCAGGAGGAGTCAGAACAGGAGCTGTGACGAGTTTCTCTTTGAGGGTATTGAAAGCCACGTCACACTCGGGAGACCAGACATACTTCACCTGCTTCTGGAGAAGGTTGGAAAGAGGCTTTGCAATCTTGGAGAAGTTCTCAACGAATCTTGACAATAGCTTGCAAGACCAAGAAAATCTGCGAGCTACTTGACATTCGAGGAGGTTCCCAATTCACAATTGCGGACACCTTCTCGGGATCAACAGCGATGCCCTTGGCAGAGATGATATGACCAAGATAAAGCACTTCATCAAGCCAGAATTCACATTTGGAGAACTTCGCATAGAACTGATACTCTCTGAGCTTGTCTAGCACCAATCGCAAATGTTTGGCATGATCCTTCTTATTCTTGGAGAAGACCAAAATATCATCAAGATAGACCAAGGCGAATTCATTGGTGTAGGGTTGAATATGAAGTTCATCATCCGAGAGAAAGTTGGAGGAGCATTGACGAGGCGAAAGACATGACGGTATATTCATAAGAACCAAAGCATTACGAATCTTTGTCTTGGGAATATCTTGTTCACGAATGCGAATCTGATGATACCCCATCTGAAGGTCAAGCTTAGAGAACACCGTAGCACCTTTGAGTTGCTCGAAAAGCTCATTGATGTTGGGAAGTGGATACTTGTTCTTGATTGTCTTCTTATTCAATGGACGGTGTCGGCGCAAAGTCGGTCCGTGCCATCCTTCTTCCGGACAAAAGAACACCACAACCCCAAGGAGATGAACTTCGGTCCGATCAAACCCAGACGCTCTTGTTCATCGAGCTGCTTCTTCAATTCCCTCAGCTCATCTGGTCCAAGCTTGTATGGGCGCTTACAAGCGGGTTCGATGCGGGCTCAAGATCGATAACGAACTCAAGCGGCGATGAGGAGGCATACCGGAAGCTCTTCTAGAAAGACATCTTGGTACTCACAAACGATTTGGAATCGAGAGATGGCATTCAGTTCGCCCTTCTCATTGAGAGAAAACAACCGAATAGTTTCATCACGAGAGGCATAAATGATCACATCATTAGAAGAATGAGTCAATTGAATTTCCAGCAGCACAATCAATCTGAGCTTTGTCTGATAAAGCCGATCCATTCGAGAATAAGATCAATATCCGAGTCACCAAGGACAACTGGTTTAGCCAAAACCTATAATCGCCCATCTTGATAGAAACATTCGAACCATGGAGCTTGCATGCATGAATTTACCCGGAGAGACAACCGATAATGGTTTAGGCAAATCTTGAAAAACCAACTCATGCTTAGATGCAAAAGGTCTTGAAATGAAAGAATGCGATGCACCAAAGATCAAATAAGACTTTTGCAGGAATATCATTAAGCGGAAGATTACCCAATATCACATCGAAGACTCCTCTGCTTGAGCTGCATTCATCATATTGACCTTGCAGACTTGGGATTATGCTTGACCCTTTGCATTGCTGGAAGATTTCACAGAGGAGGAGGCGGAAGACGCCTCGGTTGAAGCACTTGTTAGCATAGTGACCCTTCTGCGACACTTGTTGCAAGTGACCTCGAGAGAGCGGACGGTGGTAAGGAGCACTTGACCTTGGAGCTTGAGAATTAGACTTGTTACGATAGCTTGGGTTGGGTGGGTGGGAAGATCCACGCCACTTGAGTTCTTCTCACTGGTAAGGCTGACGGAACGGAGGAGGGGGTAAAACTTCTGCTGCTTGGCTGCCACTTGAGAGGACGAGGAGGACTGAACTGCATCCTGATTCTCTTCTTAGAAGCCTCGCATTTGAGCTGAGCCGCTTCTTGCTTGAGTGCCATGTTGTAGAAATCATCGTACTTATCTCGCTCAAACAGCACAAGAGGTAATTGCAGATCTTCCTCGGACCACCTCTGAACGATAGATCATACTCCTTTCATCAGTACGTCTTGCTTAGCAAAACGAAGCGAGCTTCGAACTGGATATTGTATTGATAGACAGACATGTTGCCCTGCTTGAGATTGCGGAACTCCTCACGCTTGCTCTCAACAACACTCTTGAATGTGATGAGCTCGAAATCACGGCGGAACTCATCCTGTAATGACACGACCTCCTCTGGAATCTTTGTATTGTCTGGTACCACTCAGCAGCTTGATCCTTGAGTTGAAACGATGCAAACTTGACAAAGTCCTCGTGTCCGACATTGCTACAGTCAAAGTGCTTGCAGATGTCCACTAACCAATCATCGCCGTCATTGCCTCAACACGTAAACCGAAAGACTTGGCTGATTAGCGAGGAACCGATCGAGAGTAGCAAAGTGTGGCTGATTGTTGCCTTGACCTTGATTGCCTTGATTGCCTTGCCCTGAGTGCGTTCTTGCAAGAGCTGCAAAATCATCGAGCATTGGCATTGGTGGCTGCCATAATAGCTTGCCGGGCCTCTGGAGGCGGAGGTGGAGGTGGAGGTGGAGGATTGACCGATCCCCATCATTGCGATCCGGATTCGGGCAGCGTTGGCGGAGCCATCTGAAGAGGGTGACATCCGTTAGTCCTTTGATAGACAAAATGATAAGTAGAATCAGCGGATAGAAATTGCAACATATAGTCTTCACAATAAACATTCAACAAGAATGAGCGAATGAATTCCAAAGTTAATCATCACACATCCATTAAGGTGAGAAGCCACTTAGATAAAGGATATGGAAAAACAACATCTGTCTTAGAAACAATTCGAATATCACAACTGAAAACAAAAGGTTGGCTACTAGAATGAGCCGGAACAAACACATGATAGAATTTACGCCCAAAGTGTTCGTGGTGGGGCCCACACGGACACGACGTATAGCGGACGTCACGAATGACTAACAAGGCGTCCCGAATCAGCATAGCCAAGGATTCTTTAAGGCGTCTCACGACCATTTGTAAATCGACCGTGAATGGGCGGACCACTAGACGTTGAACCCCAATCTCAAATCATACATCCGCCGGAAAGAATATCCCGTAAGCTACTAGAATTCCCACCTATAAACTCCCGAAACTTTCGGTTATGCAATCTGGTGTTGGGGATACAGGGACACAAAATATATCACCCAAACTAACAATACCTAGATCCATTTGTATCCATCCGTCAACACATAACCAAGAAATCCTCGGAAATCGTGTACCTCGACCTTGAAAAACATCCGTTATGCAAGTCATGGCAATACTCCCTTTTCGCCACACGATCTTTGGGCTATCGGGGTTATCTCACCAACAACTGCACAAAAGAGATTTCGATGTCGGCAAAACTCGGGTATTCGAAACTGCAGCGATAAAATTGTGGCGACAACACCTCGGAGCTCAACTCCCGGGACACCGCCACAACCCCTAAATGTCGAGGCACCAAGAACAATGTTCTCGTCACAAAACCATCGAACGATTCCAAGATACCCACGTGATCCTAAAAAAATTTTTAGTGAAATTTGAGGAGAGAAGAGTCAAAACTCTCGTCGGGATACCTCACAGAGCGACGAAGGGACCGAGGAGTAAAAAGAATCCTACTCTCGATATATATAATCCTAAGACTCAAAACATTTTCCATTCTAGACTCAACAACGCCATGACAAACAATCAAGTAGGGGCTCCTAAGTCGGGAAGGCTCGATACCAACTTAACGCCCCGATGCGGCTATATCTCCCACGTGTCGAGGCACGACTTAGAGGCATAACCGCATTGAAAGCAATGTCGCAAGTGAGGTAATCTTCACACAACCCATGTAATAATTAAGGAAAGATACATAGTTGGCTTACAATCGCCACTTCACACAAGACATAATTAAACATACATCATTGAGTACACTCAAGGTCCGACTACGGAACCAAAATAAGAAGATACCCCAAATGCTAACACAGATCCCGAATCGTCCCAACTGGGCACCACTACTGATCATCTGGAAAAGACACATAGTAACGACCACGTTCCTCGTCGAACTCCCACTTGAGCTCGGTGGAATCACCTGCACTGGCCTCATCGGAACCTGCAACTGTTTGGAAGTATCTGTGAGTCACGGGGACTCAGCAATCTCACACCCGCGAGATCAAGACTATTTAAGCTAATAGGAAGGACAAGGTAAAACAGTGGAGCTGCAGCAAGCGACTAGCATATATGGTGGCTACTTCGCAAAAGAGAGCGGGAAGAGAAGCAAAGCACGGTCGTGAAACTAGTATTGATCAAGAGGTGATCCTGAACTACTTACGTCAGACATAACTCCAACACCGTGTTCACTTCCCGGACTCCGCCGAGAAGAGACCATCACGGTTACACACGCGGTTGATGTGTATTTTTATTGAGATCAACTTTGGGTTTTCTACAACCGACATTAACAAATTCCCATCTGCCTCATAACCGCGGGCACGGCTTTGAAAGATATTACCTGCAGGGTGTCCCAACAAGCCCATTATAAGCTCTCACGGTCAACGAAGGATTATTCCTTCTACCGGAAGACCGATCAATCTCGGAATCCCGGACTACAAGACATTTCGACAGCAATAAAACAAGACCAGCAAAGCCGCCCGAATGTGCCGACAAATCCCGATAGGAGCTGCACATATCTCGTTCTCGTGGCACACGGATGAGCCAGACGTCGGGTTGGCATAAACCCTGGTTGCCCAAGGGCGCCGGACATCGCTCAAGTTGGACCAGCAATCGAAGGAGAACTGGCCCGGGGTTAAAATAAAGATGACCCTCGGGCTCGCGAAAACCCGGGGGAAAAGGCTTAGGTGGCAAATGGTAAAACCAAAGTTGGGCCTTCTGGACAAGTCTTATTCAAAGCGAACTGTCAAGGGGTCCCATAAATCACCCAACCGTAAGGAACGCAAAATCAAGGAACATAACACCGGTATAACGGAAACTAGGGTGGCAAGAGTGGAACAAAACACCAGGCATAAGGCCGAGCCTTCCACTCTTTACCAAATATATAGATGTATTAATTAAAGCAGATATATATATTGTGATATCCCCAACAAGTAAACATGTCCCAACAAGGAACAACATCTCCATGTTCCAATACGGAACAAACTTCAGCTTCACCTGCATCTAGCAAACGCTATAAAGGGCTGAGCGGAAGCGGTAACATAGCCAATCAACGGTTTGCTAGGAAAAGGATGGTTAGGGGCTGACATGGCAATATGGGTGGCATGATATAGCAAGTGGTAGGCATCGCAGCATAGGCATAGCAAAAGAGCGAGCAACTAGCATAGCAAAGATAGAAGTGATTTCGAGGGTATGATCATCTTGCTCGCAATGTTCTCGAGTTGTCGAAAGCTTGATCCTCGAAAACGTTCTCAACAGGCTCCTCGTTCACGTACTCGTCTCCGACTCTACCCAAAGCAACAACACAAACAAAGGAACCACAATAAATCACGGTGCAATGCACAATCAACATGATGCAAAACATGGCATGATATGCATGATGAGATATGCAATGCTTATGTGCGCTCCGGAAGGTAGATGATGAACCAGGCATCAACTTGGCAAACCAAGCATGCCACTGGAAAGATGAGATGATTTCGGTTGAAATCGATATAAAGATCACCGGAATCGGATGCACGGTTTGCAAATGGCAAGCAAAACAAGAATGGCGCAAATCTGCCATTAACAGCATGATGCCACTTTGCAAGCAACAAATAATTAAGCTACTGCACCCAAACGTATCAACAAAGCACATGGCAGTGATCTACACATGATGCTCGACAAAAGATGAGCACTGAGCTACGGCTAGTTCACATCATAACAGGTTCAAACAAGCATGGCAAAAGTGCTCAAAGTAACAGGCTGGACATGGCAAAAACAGTAACAGGTTGCAATGTTCAGAGCATCAAAACTACATGCTACAGGAACTTAAAATAGCAAAACATGGCATGGCATGAATCTACTCAAAGCCTAGAACAAAAGTCCCTTACTGACCATAAGCCAAAAAGGACTAGAAAATATAGTAACACTCATGTCAATATTGAAAGTCTCGTTAACAGATTCAGCAACTAGACATGTCAAAAACTGATAACGAGATGGCATGTTTACAAGCTCAATGCACTTACTACAGAGCCTCAAATGATAAACTAAGCATACATACATCAAGAAGACATGACATAGAAGACATCCATGGCAAGAACAATTACATAGAATATATGGATCAACCACAACAAGCTAGGCAAAATTGAATAACACGTATACAATCTGCCAGGAATCATTTGATAGCAAAAGTAGAGCTCGATTGACTCAAGCTATGGCATCCCATAATTGCAAACAAAGGCATGGATGGATAGAGCAAGTCATGCTTTACAAAACACCCTTACTGAAGTATCTCAAAATATGCATAGATCTCTCGGTATCATCAAGCAAACATGGCATCAAAATCAGCTAAAACAGGGCTGAAATCAGCAACATTAGGACACCTACTTTGCATGCTTGTGCTAGTCACCACATAGATCACAAAAATACATGGCATACACCCCTGGAAAGATGACATGGCATTTTACAAAACTCATGTAGGACTCTAACTCATAGGGTGCACATATTAATCATAGCAAAAATAACAAAAGTGCAACTCCTGATAAAAATCAGAAACTATCAGCACATTGCACTCTTCCAACAGCATTTCGGGCATCAAGACGAGCTCAAATGAAAATGATGCAATTGAATGAAATGATCTACTCTTCGATACGAACATTTTGACATATTATACGCGAAAAATGGATCTCCGGATGCGAAGATATAGCAAGTTGAATATTGCACAAAATTACCAAGATGCAAATGACTTAGGGAAAAGAGGGGGAGAAGAGAGTCAACGGGGCTCGGGGCCCGAGGTTGATCGGGCGGATCGAACCGACAGGCGGTGGCGGCGGCGGCGGCCGCGGCGCGGGCGAAGCGACCGGCGAGGCGCCAGGGCGATCCCATCCGGCGGCGGCCGGAGGCGGGCCGGGCGGGCGCGAGGTGGCGCGATTCGGATGGGCGGGCGGCGACGACGTCCGTGTAGCGGGCGGACACGTCCGTGGGGCGGAGGACGAATTAGGGTTTCGGGGGAATTGATCCGCTGAATTTGGACGGGAGGGTTTGCTTAAATAGGCATAGAGGAGCTAGGAGAGTCCAAATGAGGTGTAGATTTCGCCCACACGATCGTGATCGAACGACGGAGAGCATGGAGGTGACTTAGATGGGTTATTGGGCTGTTTTGAAGGGGTGTTGGGCTGCAACTTAAAAGAGGCCTTGCGGAGGTGCGGTTAACCGTTGGAGTACCAAACGAGCTCCAAATGACCCGAAACTTGACCGGTGGTCTCCGGGTGTTATACCAAGGCCACTAGACAAACCTCGGTCCATTTCGAGACGGTTTAATACCCGCACACGGAAAAACGTAAAAGGGACCGCCGGGGGAGATAGGAGTCTCGGATTGCAAAACGGACAACGGGAAAAATGCTCGGAATCATGAGATGAACACGTATGCAAATGCGATGCACATGATGACATAATATAGAATGCATGACACGGACAAAATGCAAAAAGAGGAAAAACCCAACCACGGAGGGAATATCATATATCGATGCCGAAAATGGCAAGAGTTGGAGTTACAAATATGGAAAGTTACTTCCGGGGTGTTACACCTTCCCAGCAACCTGTGGCTCGCGTGCTCGCCCTAGCCGCACCTCACTTCCAGCTTCCTCATCAAATAGTAGAATATTTAAACTAGCGCCTCCCAATTAAGCCCGAGGAGCCGGAAAAGCCTGGTGGGGCATTGGGAACTATGCAATAAGGCTCTGTATGTAAAGTGCTCTACTGCTACTCTGTAGCTTGTGGCTTTGCACGCATGGACTTCACTCCATTATCGGCTCTACTATAAAAGAAATTCCTCTTGACGTGTTTATTTTGAAACGGAGGCAAAAGCTTTGCTTCATCTCATTCATAAAGAAGGAACTACTAACAAAGTTCGACGAGATCCATTACAGCTCCACAAATGGAAGCGAAAAGCCTAGTCTCGCTGTATCAAATAACTCAAATGTTCTGCCCCCGCACTAACCGTCGCTGATAAACAGGCTGCTAGTGTGTGCGTGAGAGGAGCGGCTGAGTAGGCCAGCTACGTGAGAGGAGCGGCTGAACAGAGCACCGAGAGTACCCACTAGGCCACTACGCAGGTGTACTTCCCCTACATTGATAGTACAACGATGGTTCTAGAGAACAGTAGTACCCTCCACTTCCAACTGTAGCTCCTTGGCCCTGAGATTCAAGAGTTCAAAACTGGTGCACTATACTACTAGTAGACTAGACTAGAAGTACAGTACATCGCACTACTACTTGAGAAAAGTAGTACTAATACTACTACAGTACGAGTACGTACTCCTCTGTCACATAATGTAAGAAGTTTTTTGATACTAGTTGGCGTGTACAAAAAATGGCAAAAACAAACCCAAAATTTCTTAATCCATGCCAAAAACTACTACCTAGTGCCAAAAATTTCTTACTAGTGCTATTATTTACAGTATAATGCAATCCCATAACATTCCATAATGCTAGTACTTAGTAGTAGTAAATAATAGCCTCACCTCTTCGCTGAGGAACGATCTACAGTTGGAAGGGACGAGGCCCTGCGGTTACTACGCTCTTATCTCCTCCTCGCCAGTTCCCCTCCTCCCGAAGAGAAGGCAGTTCGTCGCTGCTCCCATGGATTCGCCAGGCGGTTCTCCTCCTCGTCGGGACTGGGAGACCTTGGACGACGATCCTCTGGGAGAAATCGCACACCGCTCCGACGTCCTCACTGCCGCAAGACATGGTGCTTCCTGCACCAACTTTTTCAAGACGCTGCTTAAACAGGCTTGGGAAAAGGCCATGCATGTTGGTCTTCCATGCGTCCTCGAGGAGAAGGTTCTTCTATGGGACAATCCTTCGAACAGTCCACCGCTCCCTGGCCATGGTTGCACGTTGACTCCGCTAGACTTGCCGACATTGAGAGGTAGTCGGATTTTGTCTGATGAGCAGGTCAGTAATGGAGTTTGATCATGTAGTACTTAGTTATTCCATTTCCATCCCGTAATTTCTCCGCTGCCCACCGTCTTATATATATAGGTCTGGGTCGGTGCCAACGAAGATTGGCTTGCATACCTCTGGCCGGATACCACCATCATTTTGCAAAACATCCACAGCAGTGCGGCCGTTCCGGTAGACCCCTTCTCCACCATTGGGATCCGCCTTCCAGACTGGCTGGGCTTGAATACGTATGATGACGCCTACATGAGATTGAAGAAGATAGCAATTGCGGACCCGCCGACAAAGCGACGCGGCTACAATGATTACTATCTGATACGTCCATTTTGCATCATGCTTTTATATCGATATTTATCGCTTTATGGGCTGTTACTTCACGTTATGTCGTAATAGTTATGGCTATTCTCTCTTATTTTACAAGGTTTACATGAAGAGGGAGAATGTCGGTAGCTGGAATTCTGGGATGGAAAAGGAGCAAATATTGGAGACCTATTCTGTGCAACTCCAAAAGTCCTGAAACTCCACGGAATATCTTAAAATAAATAAAGAAAAATCGTTGCCAAAGATGAAGGCCAGGGGGCCCACACCCTGCTCACAAGGGTGGGGGGAGCCCCCCTGGGGCGCGCCCCCCTACCTCATGGGCCCCCTGGTGGCTCTCCAATGCCCATCTTCTCCTATATGAAGTCTTTCGATGAGAAACAAATCAGAAGCAACCTTTCAGGACGAGACTCCGCCGCCACGAGGCGGAACCTTGGCGGAACCAATGTAGGACTCTGCCGGGGACACTTCCCTCCGGGAGGGGGAAATCATCACCATCGTCATCACCAACGCTCCTCTCATCGGGAGAGGGCAATCTCCATCAACCTCTTCACCAGCACCATCTCATCTCCAAACCCTGGTTCATCTCTTGTATCCAATTCTTGTCTCCAAGTCCGGGATTGGTGCTAGTAGGTAGCTAGTAGTGTTGATTACTCCTTGTAGTTGATGCTAG
Source organism: Aegilops longissima (assembly GCA_021605205.1). Classification (NCBI taxonomy): domain Eukaryota; kingdom Viridiplantae; phylum Streptophyta; class Magnoliopsida; order Poales; family Poaceae; genus Aegilops; species Aegilops longissima. The sequence goes on from CM038676.1 coordinate 467,540,326, forward strand.
TTGGTTTACTTGGTGGAAGATCATATGTTCAGATCCTTTATGCATATTATTACCCCTCTGATTATGAACATGAATATGCTTTGTGAGTAGTTACGTTTGTTCCTGAGGACACGGGAGAAGTCTTGCTATTAGTAGTCATGTGAATTTGGTATTCGTTCGATATTTTGATGAGATGTATGTTGTCTAGCCACTAGTGGTGTTATGTGAACGTCGACTACATAACACTTCACCATTATTTGGGCCTAGAGGAAGGCATTGGGAAGTAATAAGTAGATGATGGGTTGCTAGACTGACAGAAGCTTAAACCCTAGTTTATCGTTGCTTCGTAAGGGCTGATTTGGATCCATATGTTTCATGCTATGGTTAGGTTTACCTTAATACTTTTGTTGTAGTTGCGGATGCTTGCAATAGAGGTTAATCATAAGTGGGATGCTTGTTCAAGTAAGAACAGCACCCAAGCACCGGTCCACCCACATATCAAATTATCAAAGTACCGAACGCGAATCATATGAACGTGATGAAAACTAGCTTGACGATATTCCCATGTGTCCTGGGGAGCACTTTTACTATTATAAGAGTTTGTTCCGGCTTGTCCTTTGCTACAAAAAGGATTGGGCCACCTTGCTGCACTTTATTTACTCTTGTTACTTGTTGCTCATTACAATTTGACTTATCACAAAACTATTTGTTACCACTTATTTCAGTACTTGCAGAAAATACCTTGCTGAAAACTGCTAATCATTTCCTTCTGCTCCTCGTTGGGTTCGACACTCTTACTTACTGAAAGGACTACGATAGATCCCCTACACTTGTGGGTCATCAGGACTCTTTTCTGGCACCGTTGCCGGGGAGTGTAGCGCCTTTGGTAGGTGGAATTTGGTAAGGAAAATTTTATATAGTGTGCTGAAATTTTCTCATCACTTGTTACTATGGAAAGTAATTCTCGAGGGGCTTGTTCGGGTATCTTCACCCCGTCCAAGAGCAAAGATTTGCTCCTCAACCTACTGAACCTATTGAAAATGAAACTCCTTTTGAAGTTCCTTTGGGTATGATGGAAAAACTGCTGGCTAATACTTTTACAGGAGATGGAACAAAGCATCCTGATGAACATCTACTCTATGTGGATGAAGTTTGTGTACTATTTAAGCTTGCAGGTATACCCGATGATGTTGTTAAGAAGAAGGTCTTCCCTTTATCTTTGAAGGAAGACACATTGACATGGTATAGGCTATGTGATGATACGGGATCATGGAACTATAAAAGATTGAAATTGGAATTTCATCAAAAGTATTACCCTATGCATCTTGTTCATCGTGATCGCAATTATATATATAATTTTTGGCCTCATGAAGGAGAAAGCATCGCTCAAGCTTGGGGAGGCTTAAATCAATGTTATATTCATGCCCCAATCATGAGCTCTCAAAAGTGACAATTCTTCAAATTTTTATGCTCGACTTTACGATAACAACGCACCATGCTCGATACTTCTTGTGTGGCTCTTTTATGATGAAGACTATTGAATTTAAATGGAATTTATTTGATAGAATTAAATGCAACTCTGAAGAATGGGGCCTCAACGAAGGTAAGGAGTCAGGTATGACACCTAAGTTTGATTGTGTTAAATCTTTTATGGATACCGATATTTTCCGTAAGTTTAGCACTAAATATGGACTTGACTCTGAGATAGTAGCTTCTTTCTGTGAATCTTTTGCTACTTATGTTGATCTCCCTAAGGAGAAGTGGTTTAAATATCATCCTCCCATAGAAGTAAAAGTAGCTGCACCTATTAAAGTTGAAGAAAATACTGCCACTTATAATGATCCTATTGTTCCTACCTCTTATGTTGAGAAACCACCTTTCCCTGTTAGAGTAAAGGATCATGCTAAAGCTTTAACTGTTGTTCGTAAAAGCAATATTAGAACTTATACACCTCCTGAGCAAGTCAAAGTAGAACCTAATATTGCTATTGTTAAATATCTCTTGTCTGATAATATTGATGGGCATGTTATTCAATTCTGTGGTGAAACTGCTAGAATTACTAAACCTTGTGTTAAAGATAAACATAGACATGTGGTAGGCGTGCCTGTTATTTCTGTTAAAATAGGAGATCATTGTTATCATGGCTTATGTGATATGGGCGCTAGTGCTAGTGCAATACCCATTGAATTATACAAAGAAATTATGCATGATATTGCACCTATTGAGTTAGAAGAAATTGATGTCACAATTAAGCTTGCCAATAGAGATACCATTTCACCAGTGGGAATTGTTAGAGATGTTGAAGTCTTGTGTGGGAAAACTAAATATCCTGCTGATTTTCTTGTTCTTGGTTCTCCACAAGATAGCTTTCGTCCCATTATATTTGGTAGACCCTTCTTGAATACTGTTAATGCTAAGATAGACTGTGAAAAGAATGTTGTTACTATTGGCTTGGATGATATGGTTCATGAGTTTAATTTCTCTAAATTTAGTAAACAACATCGTGAGGAAGAATTACCCAGTAAGGATGAAATTATTGGTCTTGCTTCTATTGCCGTACCTCCTAGTGATCCTTTAGAACACTATTTGCTAGACCATGAAAATGATATGTTCATGAATGAAAGAAGGAAATAGATGAAGTATTCTTTAAACAGAACCTATTCGCAACACAACTTGCTGTTGAAATCCTAGGGATCCTCCTCCACCCAAGGGTGATCCGTGTTTGAGCTTAAACCGTTGCTCGATAATCTTAAATATGCTTATCTTGATGAAAAGAAAATATATCCTATTATTATTAGTGCTAACCTTTCAGAGCATGAAGAAGAAAGATTATTGAAAACTCTGAAGAAGCACCGTGCTGCTATTGATATACTCTTGATGATCTTAAGGGCATTAGTCCCACTCTATGTCAACATAAAATAAACTTGGAAGCGGATGCCAAACCAGTTCGTGATCCTCAACGACGTTTGAATCCTAAAATGAAAGAAGTGGTTAGAAAAGAAATACTCAAGCTTCGGAGGCGGGTATAATTTATCCCGTTCTTGATAGTCGATGGGTGAGTCCTGTCCATTGTGTCCCTAAGAAGGAGGTATTACTGTTGCCCCTAATGATAAAGATGAATTGATTCCATAAAGAATTATCACAGGTTAAAGGATGGTAATTGATTTCCAAATTAAATAAAGCTACTAAGAAAGATCATTACCCTTACCTTTTATTGATCAAATGCTAGAAAGATTATGCAAACATACACATTATTGCTTTCTAGATGGTTATTCTGGTTTCTCTCAAATACCTGTGTCGGCTAAAGATCAATCAAAGACTACTTTTACACGCCCTTTTGGTACTTTTGCTTATAGACGTATGCCTTTTGGTTTATGTAATGCACCTGCTACCTTTCAAAGATGCATGATGGCTATATTCTCTGATTTTTGTGAAAAGATTTGTGAGGTTTTCATGGACGACTTTTCCGTCTATGGTTCCTCTTTTGATGATTGCTTGAGAAATCTTGATCGAGATTTGGAGAGATGTGAAGAAACTAATCTTGTCTTGAATTGGGAAAAGTGCCACTTTATGGTTAATGAAGGTATTGTCTTGGGGCACAAGGTTTCTGAAAGAGGTATTGAAGTTGATAAAGCCAAAGTTGATGCTATTGAAAAGATGCCATGTCCCAAGGACATCAAAGGTATAAGAAGTTTCCTTAGTCATGACGGATTTTATAGGAGGTTCATTAAGGACTTCTCAAAAATTTCTCGGCCTCTGACTAATTTATTGCAAAAAGATGTACCATTTGTCTTTGATGATGATTGTGTAGAAGCATTTGAAATACTTAAGAAAGCATTAGTCTCTACACCTGTTGTTCATCCACCTGATTGGAATTTACCCTTTGAAATTATGTGTGATGCTAGTGATTATGCTATAGGTGTTGTCCTAGGGCAAAGAGTTGATAAGAAATTAAATGTTATCCATTATGCTAGTAAGACTCTAGACAATGCTCAAAGAAATTATGCTACTACCGAAAAGGAACTTTTAGCAGTTGTATTTGCTTGTGATAAATTCAGACCTTATATTGTTGATTCTAAAGTAACTATTCACACCGATCATGCTGCTATTAAATATCTTATGGAAAAGAAAGATGCTAAGCCTAGACTTGTTAGATGGGTTCTCTTGCTGCAAGAATTTGATTTGCATATCGTTGATAGAGAAGGGGCTAAGAACCCCGTTACAGATAACTTATCTAGGTTAGAGAATGTTCTTGATGACCCACTACCTATTGATGATAGCTTTCCTGATGAACAATTAAATGTCATAAGCACTTCTCGTAGCACTCCATGGTATGTTGATTATGCTAATTATATTGTTGCTAAATTTATACCACCTAGCTTCACGTACCAACAAAAGAAAAAGTTATTTTATGATTTGTGACATTACTTTTGGGATGACCCACATCTTTATAAAGAAGGAGTAGATGGTGTTATTAGACGTTGTGTACCTGAGCATGAATAGGAACAGACCTACGCAAGTGCCACTCCGAAGCTTATGGAGGACACCACGCTAGAGATAGACCGCACATAAGGTATTGCAATCCGGGATTTATTGGCCCACTCTCTTCAAAGATGCCCGTAAGTTAGTTTTGTCTTGTGATGAATGTCAAAGAATTGGTAATATTAGTAGACGTCAAGAAATGCCTATGAATTATTCACTTGTTATTGAACCATTTGATGTTTGGGGCTTTGATTATATGGGACCTTTTCCTACCTCTAATGGATATACACATATTTTAGTTGTTGTTGATTACGTTACTAAGTGGGTAGAAGCTATTCCAACTAGTAGTGTTGATCATAACACTTCTATTAAAATGCTTAAGGAAGTTATTTTTCCGAGGTTTGGAGCCCTAGATATTTAATGACTGATGGTGGTTCACACTTTATTCATGGTGCTTTCCGTAAAATGCTTGCTAAATATGACGTTAATCATAGAATTGCATCTCCTTACCACCCACAGTCTAGTGGTCAGGTAGAATTGAGTAATAGAGACATCAAATTAATTTTGCAAAAGACTGCTAATAGGTCTAGAAAGAATTGGTCCAAGAAACTTGATGATGCATTATGGTCCTATAGAACTGCATATAAGAATCCTATGGGTATGTCTCCGTATAAAATGGTTTATGGAAAAGCATGTCACTTACCTCTCGAACTAGAACATAAGGCATATTGGGCTATTAAAGAGCTCAACTATGATTTCAAACTTGCCGGTGAGAAGAGGTTATTTGATATTAGCTCACTTGATGAATGGAGAACCCAAGCTTATGAAAATGCCAAGTTGTTTAAAGAAAAAGTTAAAAGATGGCATGACAAAAGGATACAAAAGCGTGAGTTTAATGTAGGTGATTATGTATTGCTATACAACTCGGTTAAGATTTTTTGCAGGAAAACTTCTCTCTAAATGGGAAGGCCCCTACATTATCGAGGAGGTCTATCGTTCCGGTGCCATAAAAATCAATAACTTCGAAGGCACAAATCCGAAGGTGGTAAACGGTCAAAGAATGAAACATTATATCTCAGGTAATCCCATAAATGTTGAGACCAATATTACTGAAACCATAACCCCGGAGGAATACATATGGGACACCTTTCAGACCGTTTCAAACTCCCAAAAGGAATAGGTATGTGGTACGGTAAGTAAACCGACTCCAAAACAATTTTTAAGGCAATATTTCTCTGTTTTGGAATATTTAGAAAAATAGAAAAATAAGTGGAAGTCCAGGAAGGACACGAGGCCTTGACGAGGGTGGAGGGCGCGCCCCCCCTACCTCGTGAGCACCTCGTGTGCCCTCTGGACTCCGTTTTCTTGCATGATACGTATTTTGGTCGGTAAAAATTCATTATATATTCTCCCGAAGGTTTTGACTCCCGTATCACGCAAATATCTCATGTTCTTGTTTCAAGCTGTTTTCTGTCAGAGTTGTCAAAGCCATGCATCATGTCATCCCCCTCCTCTGACAATGGTGACAAAGATGCTTGGCTAATGAAGATAGAGCTGAAAATGGAAGAACCCATGGAGATCAACAAGGATGAAGGGATCAAGAAGGCCACGGAGGACCAAGCTCCGGCAGTGGAATACACTCTCCAACTTGATCACAACTTTCTCACCCCAATTGAAATCGAAGCTTTCAAGATGATTGAGTTAGCTCGTATTCAAAACAAGTATCTCACAAGTGAAAGTATTTTGTTGAGGGAGCATATTGTTGCACTCAAGGGCATTATCCGCAAGCTGGAGGACCTCTTACGCTCGATGTGCGACTATCCATCACCTCCACCATCACCGAAAAAGAAGGAGATATAATCACATGGGTATTGGGCACTCCCCTTGGCAACTGCCAAGCTTGGGGGAGGTGCCCCGGTATCGTATCACCATCACAACTCCTATCTTTACCGTTTCTCTTAGTTCGATCCTATTAGTAGTATCTTGATCTAGTAGAATAAAGCTTATGGCATGATCTAGTTTTGAGTTTTGCTTTATGATCCCTCTATGTAATCGAGTCCGTGGGCTATATATATAATAAAGTTTAGTGTTGAGTCAAGGGCTTGATTATTTTGCCATGATCTTGGGTGAATAAAATAAAAAAATAAAAAGAAACAAAGAGTTCATATTGATCTTATCGAGAGTAATGACTTCACATAGAAAGAGTATGATGATTAAAAGTTGTTGGGAGTTGGCAAATATAGCTTTGGTCATTGTTGCAATTAATAGGAAGTAATAAGGAGAGAGAGGTTTCACATATAGATATATTATCATTGACATCTTTTATGATTGGGAGCACTCATTAAAATACGACATGCTAAAGAGTTGATGTTGGACAAGGAAGACAACATAATGAGTTATGTTTTCTTGTATCTGAGATAAAGTATGTTGTCATGGATCCTCTAACATGTTGAGCTTGCCTTTCCCCCTCCTGCTAGCCAAATTCTTAGCACCAAGTAGAGATACTACTTGTACTTCCAAATACCCTTAAACCAGTTTAGCCATGAGTGTCCACCATATCTACCTATGGATTGAGTAAGATCCTTCAAGTAAGTTGTCATCGGTGCAAGCAATAAAAATTGCTCTCTAAATATGCATGACTTATTAGTGTAGAGAAATAAGCTTTGTATGAACTTGTTGTGGAAGTAATAAAAGCGACGGACTGCATAATAAAGTTCCACATACAAGGGGCAATATAAAGTGACGTTCTTTTGCATTAAGATTTTGTGCATCCAACCATAAAAGCGCATGGCAACCTCTGCTTCCCTCTGCGAAGGGCCTATCTTTTATTATTATCCTCTACCTTATGCAAGAGTCACGGTGATCCTCTACCTTATGCAAGAGTCACGGTGATCTTCACCTTTCCTTTTTCATTTTATCCTTTGGCAAACCCAGCATGTTGGAAATAACATGATATATATATATATATATATATATATATATATATATATATATATATATATATATATATATATATATATATATATATATATATATCTAATTGGATGTAGGGGAGCATGAATTGTTATTGTTGACATTACCCTTGAGGTAAAAGGTTGTGGGAAAAAACTATAAGCCCCTATCTTTCTCTGTGTCCGATTAAAACTCCGTAACCACAAGTATTGTGTGAGTGCTAGCAATTATGAAGGACTAAGTGATAGTTGAGTATGTGGACTTGCTTTTAAGCTCTGACATAGACTCTTTCCGATGTTATGATAAATTGCAAATTGCTTCAATGACCGAGGTTATAATTTGTTGGTGCCCAATAAGGTTTCTGATTCATACTTTTGCATTGTGAAAAGATCATCACTTGAACATAAGTAATCATATGACAAAATCTATATATGTTGCTGTTATGAGATTAATCATGATACCTTCATGACAAAATCTACTACTACTCTGTAGCTTGTGGCTTTACACGCATGGACTTCACTCCATTATCGGCTCTACTATAAAAGAAATTCCTCTTGACGTGTTTTTTATAAACGGAGGCAAAAGCTTTGCTTCATCTCATTCATAAAGAAGGAACTACTAACAAAGTTCGACGAGATCCATTACACCTCCACAAATGGAAGCGAAAAGCCTAGTCTCGCTGTATCAAATAACTCAAATGTTCTCGCTTGTGATGAATCAGTAGTGATAAACAGGCTGCTAGTGTGTGCGTGAGAGGAGCGGCTGAGTAGGCCAGTGCGTGAGAGGAGCGGCTGAATAGAGCACCGAGAGTACCCACTAGGCCACTACGCAGGTGTACTTCCCCTACATTGATAGTACAGCGATGGTTCTAGAGAACAGTAGTACCCTCCACTTCCAACTGTAGCTCCTTGGCCCTGAGATTCAGGAGTTCAAAACTGGTGCACTATACTACTAGTAGACTAGACTAGAAGTACAGTACATCGCACTACTAGTTGAGAAAAGTAGTACTAGTACTGCTACAGTACGAGTATGTACTCCTCCGTCACATAATGTAAGACGTTTTTTGACACTATTTGGTGCGTACAAAAAATGGCAAAAACATACCCAAATTTCTTTATCCACGCCAAAAACTACTACCTAGTGCCAAAAATTTCTTACTAGTGCTATTATTTACAGTATAATGCAATCCCATAACATTCCATAATGCTGGTACATAGTAGTAGTAAATAATAGCCTCACCCCTTCGCTAAGGAACGATCTACAGTTGGAAGGGACGAGGCCCTACGGTTACTACGCTCTTATCTCCTCCTCGCCAGTTCCCCTCCCCCCGAAGAGAAGGCAGTTCGTCGCTGCTCCCATGGATTCGCCAGGCAGTTCTCCTCCTTGTCGGGGTTGGGAGACCTTGGACGACGATCCTCTGGGAGAAATCGCACGCCGCTCCGACGTCCTCACCGCCGCAAGACTCGGTGCTTCCTGCACCAACTTTTTCAAGATGCTGCTTAAACAGGCTTGGGAAAAGGCCATGCATGTTGGTCTTCCATGCGTCCTCGAGGAGAAGGTTCTTTTATGGGACAATCCTTCAAACAGTCCACCGCTCCCTGGCCATGGTTGCACGTTGACTCCGCTAGAGTTGCCAACGTTAAGAGGTAGTCAGATTTTGTCCAATCAGCAGGTCAGTAATGGAGTTTGATCATGTAGTACTTAGTTATTCCATTTCCATCCCGTAATTTCTGCGCTGCCCACCGTCTTATATATAGGTCTGGGTCGGTGCCCACGAAGATTGGCTTGCATACCTCCGGCCGGATACCACCATCATTTTGCACAACATCCACAGCAGTGCGGCCGTTCTGGTAGACCCCTTCTCCACCATTGAGATCGACCTTCCGGGCTGGCTGGGCTTGAATACGTATGATGATGCCTACATGAGATTGAAGAAGATAGCAATGCGGACCCGCCGATAAAGCGACGCGGCTACAATGATTACTATCTGATACGTCCATTTTGCATCATGCTTTTATATCGATATTTATCGTTTTATGGGATGTTACTTCACATGATATCACAATACTTATGGCTATTCTCTCTTATTTTACAAGGTTTACATGAAGAGGGAGAATGCCGGCAGCTGGAATTCTGGGCTGGAAAGGAGCATATATTGGAGACCTATTCTGTGCAACTCCAAAAGTCCTGAAACTCCACGGAATATCTTAAAATAAATAAAGAAAAATCTTCGCCAAAGATGAAGGCCATGGGGCCCACACCCTGCTCACGAGGGTGCCCCCCCCCTGAGGCGCGCCCCCCTACCTCGTGGGCCCCCTAGTGGCTCTCCGATGCCCATCATCTCCTATATGAAGTCTTTCGATGAGAAAAAAATCAGAAGCAACCTTTCGGGACGAGACTCCGCCGCCACGAGGCGGAACCAATCTAGGGCTCCGGCGGAGCTGTTCTGCCGGGGACACTTCCATCCGGGAGGGGGAAGTCATCACTATCGTCATCACCAACACTCCTCTCATCAGGAGAGGGCAATCTCCATCAACATCTTCACCAGCACCATCTCATCTGCAAACCCTAGTTCATCTCTTGTATCCAATTCTTGTCTCAAGTCCGGGATTGGTGCAAGTAGGTTGCTAGTAGTGCTGATTACTCCTTGTAGTTGATGCTAGTTGGTTTACTTGGTGGAAGATCATATGTTCAGATCCTTTATGCATATTATTACCCCTCTGATTATGAACATGAATATGCTTTGTGAGTAGTTACGTTTGTTCCTGAGGACACGGGAGAAGTCTTGCTATTAGTAGTCATGTGAATTTGGTATTCGTTCGATATTTTTATGAGATGTATGTTGTCTAGCCTCTAGTGGTGTTATGTGAACGTCGAGTACATAACACTTCACCATTATTTGGGCCTAGAGGAAGGCATTGGGAAGTAATAAGTAGATGATGGATTGCTAGAGTGACAGAAGCTTAAACCCCAGTTTATGCGTTGTTTCGAAAGGTCTGATTTTGGCTCCACTTGTTTCATGCCATGGTTAGGTTTACCTTAATACTTTTGTTGTAGTTGCGGATGCTTGCAATAGAGGTTAATCATAAGTGGGATGCTTGTTCAAGTAAGAACAGCACCCAAGCACCGGTCCACCCACATATCAAATTATCAAAGTACCGAACGCGAATCATATGAACGTGATGAAAACTAGCTTGACGATATTCCCTTGTGTCCTGGGGAGCACTTTTACTATTATAAGAGTTTGTTCCGGCTTGTCCTTTGCTACAAAAAGGATTGGGCCACCTTGCTGCACTTTATTTACTCGTGTTACTTGTTGCTCGTTACAATTTATCTTATCACAAAACTATCTGTTACCACTTATTTCAGTATTTGCAGAGAATACCTTGCTGAAAACCGCTTATCATTTCCTTCTGCTCCTCGTTGGGTTCGACACTCTTACTTATCGAAAGGACTACGATAGATCCCCTATACTTGTGGGTCATCACTATCTCATCGCGGTGTTCGACATAAGGATTGCCATCAATGCAAGAGGCAGTAACGGCAGAGGCTGGCGCATGTTGGCGGCGGCAGATTTGTACCCCTACACGTTCGAAGACGCCGTGCGCCATCTAGGCCGCATCTTCGTGGTGACAAGCCAGGGGACTTGTTTCATCTAGTTTCCATCCTACGGTACGGGAGATTACAAACGGAATGCACAAACCATCATTTGCATCCCTAACGGTACTCCATTATTTTGCAGGGACCAGTCATCCCCCTATCAAAATAAGATCGCCGATCCTGGATGTGCATTTGCATCCGCGATTCGGTATAACCTGGAACCTTGTAGCTGACTTTGGCATATTGAGATCAACTATCTTAGCAGTCGTTACCCATGGTACCACTAATGTGCAACATGGTCACACAATCTACCATGATCGGACCGTCACCATCTACCCAGGTATTCCATTTTTTAGCCCTCTCACCTTCTCTTTCATTATTGTACTAGTAGTATACTTAGTAGTACTAGTAGGAGTACTTTTTACCTTGGAGGACGCGTATAGCTAGCTAGGCCCTTGAAGACTTGAACCCACTAGCTGCCACCATTTTTGTTTTTCCATGTCTTACTATCTCATCCATGTAGCCAAGAGTTGTTATATATAATAAGCCGGTTATTTTACTTCCTCTATACCGGAGTAGTACTATTTGATGCACAGTATTACTGACCGCCATATTTTAGCACAACATTATTATGCATGGACCTTGACTATGTACGTCACCATGTGTACAGATCTGGGATGCCGTGTGTACCAAATGAACGGCGCCGAGTTCGACCCCTGTGATGCTACGTGGGTGCCGAGGAACACTCTTGGAGAGTACTCGCTTTTCATCGGGGACAACTACCCCATTGTGAAGCGGATGCCACCTTCCGTGCACGACACAGAAGGCCTGCCGTTCATGAAGCATGGTTGTGTCTTCAGTGCGCACCGCCGGATGGACGACATGCTGGGACACATATCCCTGATTTGTGCCGCTTCAGCTTGGATGAGTCTCCATCGTGTGGAACCGGACTAGAAAGCTACGACAATGATTCCCGTTGCCCACCACTATGGATCGTGCCATCCATGAAGAACACCTGGGACTGGAACCTAGAGGAGGACATGTAGCCCATCTATAACGTGTAAGTGGAGTACGGTAATTGTGAACGGTAGCGCTGTGAATATATGTAGACTAATCGTGCACAAAATTATCACATGAATTGGAGATGAACTTGTGTGGCCTACTGGCATTTGTCCATTAGAATTTATTACTAGTAAATGTGTTATGTGTACATGCAACTTGTGTGGTTGTTGCACGGGCTCCAACACACTCTTTGAGAAAAAAAGGTGGCACAGCTTTGGATATACGTGACGCGGCGGCATCATACAGTAGCATTGTTCGCTATAGTTGTAGTACACTCCTACTAGGACGACAACTCCTATAAAACCTTGCGCTTGGCTCTTTGCCTCTTCGGGAGGTTCAACAGTTCGTACTCGTGTGAACCTTGCACCTGGCTCTTCGCCTCTTCGGAAGGTCCAACAATGATGATACTACAGTACAATATGCTTCTGGCAATCTGACACCGATTGAACTGCTGCACGTCCACCGCGAGGGCGATGGCGAGGGAGAGGGAGAGGGAGAGGGAGAGGGCGCTGTAGTCAAAACTCTCTCCTTGTCCTGCGAACCACTGCGCGTGTGGGCGAGGGAGAGGCGTAGTAAGCAAGCTTCTCCTCGTTCGGTGAGTTGACGGGACACATCAAAGCAGTACTAGTACTAGTAGTAGTCCATACTGCGTCCTTTCCGATTAATATGGCTTAATTTGAAACGAGAAAAATACATTGGCGGTCAACGTATGTAACAATACGCTCTTTACGGTCACTATATATAGTTTTGCGTCGATTATACGATCACTAGCTCATCATAGAGCACCATATTGCACCCTACTGACCGGTCACATAGTCGACGTGGCACTTTGTTGACAGGTTAAATTGTCACCTGGTTTCTGGGTCCCACCTGTCAGTTGGCAGAGCAAAGAAATCAGTTAAACAAAACTTTACGCAGGCGCGACACGAGTCCAACCCTTGCGCCCGAACCGCCCTGGCTGTGTATGTGAGTGCATGCACGTGTCCTCCCTCGGTCTTCCAACAAAGAGTGTACATTGGCTATAAAACAAAGAGTGTAGTAGTATATGATGTACATCTACACTTCCAATGCATTTAGCCTTTAATCTAAATCGATATTGATTGACTAATGCACCAACTTGTGCTGTAGGTATAGGCTACATGTCTATCCTTAATTACAGCATGCAATGGCCTTCATTTAATCTTCTTATCTCAATGGTCGCATGCACACATAAGTCTACTACTTTTGGGCGTTAATTACACCCTGGTCAATGTGTAAATCTCTAAATGTACAGTCTTTCACGGACGTAGGGAGTAGGTTGAGCACTTGAGCGTGAGCGTGTGTGTTGCATCGTGTGCTGTGTGCCGCATGGGTGCGTGAGTGTTGCGTGCGTCCATGTGGAGTACGTGTGAGTGTTGCATGTTGCATGCATGCATGCATGCGTGGGGCTTACTCCCTCCCATTGACATGTTCATATTTCAAGCTTCCTCTGTTCCCTCCATATGGTGATACTCCCTCTGTTCCCAAATAGTACGGAGTAAAAGCCTCCCTCTATTCCCAAATACGGAGTATTTGTCTTTCTACAGATTTCAACAAGTGACTAGGTACGGAGCAAAATGAGTGAAGTGAGCGTAGAGGCACAGGGATACTGTAGAAAGGAAGTCCTCACGATCCATTATTCCCCATCTCGGACAGAGAGAACTATTCAACTAGTCTTCGCAGTGAGGTGACAATACACGCTGCAGCAGATGGGACACGTAATTAATAAGCTGAACCAGCGTGTTGGTGTTACTAAATCAGCCTTACCCAGTACTGCCATCATGTTTGCCAGTAGAGCACGCTTCCGCAAATACGCCTACGCACCTCTGTCCTCCATTAACTGACATATGGGCCCCCTTGTGGTAGACCCACATGCCATCGATGTAACTATTTACACTCCAAAGGACGGTGCCTATATCCTGGTAGTAGTACTAGTAAAATTGAGATTTAATGCACTTTCTTCCCCGTCTTCCACTCTTATTCTTCCTCTCTTCTTCTTCCTCCTCTCTTCCCATCGTCGGCCGCACACCATTTACCCCCACTCACTGCTCGCCCGCCCGCGCCATCTTCCTTGGTAGCTCGCGCACTACCATATCCCCGCGCCACCGCTTTCGCCACACGAGGAGAAGCTTCTTCGCCGCCCGCCCGAATCCACTTCCCCGCTGGCTCGCAGGCACCGAAAACCCCAATGGCAGAACCGACTGACACGCAGAGCCGTGATTGGAATTCCCACCCCGATGTTCTCTTGGAGCAGATCTTTAGTCGTATGGACCTACTCAAGACCGTCCGTCCGCCGCGCATGCTCGGTGTCTTTGTACCGTCTACTCGTCTGCAACCGGCCGGCTCTTTTCAAGACACCCTGCTTGCTGATGCCCGATCCTCGCAGGTGGCCCATACACCGACTTGACGATCCTACGGAGGTTGCCGTGGTGCCCCTCGACATGCTACCACTACCCGTCCACCTGTCCTTCATGCGCGACCACTACTGGGCGGGCATGAAGGCCAACTAGATCGTCCTCATCCACCACACCGGTAGTCTGTGGCGTCTCATGGATATCTACACCCAGCGAGAGATCACCTTCCATCGTTGGATACCGCCGCCATCGAGCCTCGCGCCCGCGGACACTCCCGCCTACTATGCACGAGACGCGCTCAAGCTTTTGGCTCGACCTCCGCTTTTGCGAGTTGTAATCTGCGAAGTGCCCACACCATCGAAGACTACATGGATTACAAGCTCATTGCCTTGTTCAACATGGGATTAGTCTATCTCGAATCCGGTCGCCATACATGGTTATGGCTCATCATCAATCTGTTGAGGCAACATTTACATCGATGCTATAGTGCATGATGGCATCATTTACGCGGTCTCGCATGCATTGGCTGCCTATACTTGGTGGAATCTATCATCGTGTAATTGTTCTATCTCATCTCATCTTTACCTTATGAATACGACTGCCTGTTCATTTGTTACAAATTTAGAATGCATAGCATGTCTATAACCACATCATTGCTATATGTTCCTCTCATTTCCTAGATTTTTATGACCACACATGTTATTGTTAGAGTTTTTTTTTCCGAAAAGGGGGTCTCCCTGGCCTCTGCATCAGAGCGATGCATACTGCCAATTGTTAGAGTTGATACGAGAAAAATTGGCATCTAATGATTGTTAAAATACATATTATGAGCATAACATCATGATTGCTATATGTTACTCTCGTTTACAAGATTTTTATAACAACGCATGTTATTGCTTAGAGTTGATATGAGAATAGTAGTAGTAAGTGCTATGGTAGAATATGAGTAGGCGCTGTCATAGTTGTTTTCCTCTCATTGTTACATGATGTTTGAACCATGACATGTTGCTAGAATATGAAAGCCATTGGCTTATTTTTTTGACTTGGGGTATGATTATGACCACGGCATTGCAAATCTCTGTCTATGATATGTGTCACTGTTATAATAATCTTAATTCCACACATACTCTGAACATGATTGTCTATTTTTGTCCTTTTGGTCTCCAATTTGAATTGTTGCAGCAGACGCAAATGCGCTGGCCTTCATGATTCCAGGACCTGGAATCATACCAGCCGATGGGTGCTGGTTTATAGCTCGTTTAGCTGACGGCGGTCATTTGATGCTCATTCGCATGTACCAAATTAAACAAACCATTACATCAAACCACATGTAATACAATGCATGGGGCGTTCGTGACATTGATGGCTATGGCTGCTTCGTGTTCGAGAAAGATCCCAGCTTTGTTGTGCCAAGCGTATTCAACTGGAGGCGGGTTTACAGCCTCGGCAACCACTCCTTGTTCCTCGGGCTCAATTATCCGATCATCCAACCAATCATCGATCATATCACCAGCGATGATTACTGTGCTATGCAACTTCCATTCGCGAGGGGGGCTGTGTTTACACATCATACCATGGGTTTCATGAATCACCATATCCAGAGATTCGTCGACACAGCTTGTTGCCAGATAATCTTCAGTGTGTGAAAGGCATCAAGCTTCCATGCGATGGATGGATTTTGCAAACCCGACATGCGGCGATGTGGTTCATGCCAACAGCAAATATGCACAACTTGATTCGTGCCGATATCTAGATCGAGCCATGTATTCTGCTGCTGTAGCACGACCCTCTTTTGTTGGATATTATGTACTGTTGTTAGTTTGAAGCACTCATCTGGATTGAAGGATAGATACCTTCCTGGGATCAAGTGCATCCTAACTCCCCTGTTTAGGATGTACTGATAATGATGATGGAGATGTTGTGCAGAAGCCACACACACACACACACACACACACACACACACACACACACACACACACACACACACACACACATATATATATATATATATATATATATATCAGTTAGGCTTCAAGTGCGTACTTGTTAGGTACACCTATGTATAAATTGTGACACTAAATACAACTAGTAAGTAGTACAGTAGCAGTACTAGTATACGTCGGTCAAATTATTCATCATGTCCACACATTGAATTGACGTGACAACATGCTGCGCATGAGGTGACACAAGAATCCATGCGGCATGTTCGGGTATTCTGGACTTCAGATTTGGAGTGCCACTTATCTGTCAAAATATTTCATCATTCACTTAAAACAGTCGATTGATCATACATTGAGTACCATATAACTGGAATTACTGATGCAAGTCGAAGAAGGATTGGCCGGTGCTGCCGGCTGGCGTAAAGTTCGATCCCACGGATCAGGAGCTGATCGAGCACCTTGAGGCCAAAGTGAGTGCTGACAGCGCGAGATTTCAGTCTCTCATCGATTTGTTCATACCAACCATCGACAGCGAGCACGACATATGCTACACCCAACCTGAGAAACTTCCAGGTAAGACACTGATCGGCCGTCTACTTGCACAAACATATTCCTTTCTTTATAGCTCTATTTTTCTTTTTAGACGCAGACCTGGTGAAGCAATTACAATTTGACAGTTAATAAAAAGTGAAACAAGTGACTGCAACATGCCAAAGATGTTATGAAAATGCCAACTAGGTACACTAAAACCTGTATTCTACAATACTGCAGGTATCACACTGAGTGGCCTAAGGAAGCATTTCTTCCAGCGCAATTCCAGGGCATTCAAAAGGGGCACGTGGACGCGTCGCAAGATACAGCCGGAGTGCGTCATGCATGCGATGTGGCACAAGACCAGCAATACCTTGCCGGTGATGGTCAACGGCCGGCAGACGGGCAGCAAAAAAGGTTCTGGTGCTGCACGCCAACAAGAACTTCGACCAGCAGAGGACCAACTGGGTGATGCACCAGTACCACCTCGGGGACCTGGAGCAAGAGAAGGAGCGGGAGCTGGTCCTCTGCAAAATTTTCTACCAGACGAACACTAGGGCCAGGAGTAAAAATATTATAAGTTAGTTTGGTATTGGTAGTTGTACTACTTTGTCGTCCGCAAGCTGGTATTGTTGTTAACGATCTTTTGGTATGAACTTGCATTTTCTTCCAACCATCATGCTGAGGGTCGACGTGGATATAAAGATGAATCATTTGTTTCAAAATGAATTCTCAGGCACCTGATTTTTATTTGATGGGTAGCATAAGCACCCGTCGTTCGAATTCCCAGTTCTGTAGTTTTTTCAAAACAAGTGCATGCACTTATTATCATGATAAAAAAATATCCGTGCTGCGTCCTAGTTATCAGTCTGTGCTTGTAGAATTCTCTCGTTTATTGAGCACGTATATTATTTTTTCAGGTCGAGCAAGTTTCAACTGGGCTGTAGACTTCCCAGGGTTAGTTTTGTTTTTAACAGGCCCAGCCCATGACGACAACGGGGCACAAACATCCAGCAGGTATCTATTGGCCTCTGGCCCGCCAACGTTAGTTATATTTTGTCTTACAACATCCGCAGACAGTTTTTTTTACTGAATCAAACCCACAGCCCAGTTCTATTTTCCTCTTGAAACGCATGTCCTACATCTGTTTTCTAATCTCTACCTATAGTTTTACTAGTTCATATACACGTATCATTATATTGAAAACACATAAAATTCCCTTTTCATATTTACATCCTTATTTTTGTTGTTTTTTCCCACCCAGCGCTGATTTTTTTACCACTGGTTTTCCCTTAAACCAACTCAATTGTCCCACGTCTTATTTGCTTACAAAAACAAAACAATTTTTTTGGCAAATCAATAAGTTCTTAAAACATGTGTATCATTTCGGGATTACAACAGTTTGGACTCCACCAAAGTATGCAAAATAAGGTTGAACTTTTTGACCGTGGTCCTGGGCAGAAAATGGGCTGTAATAAATTACTTAAGAATTAGCAAATGGGCTGCAAATTATAAAAATAGCAAATGGGCTGCAAATTATAAAAAATAGCAAATGGGCTTTATGTTGTCTGCCACAGATTTGGAGGCTGACTTGTGGGCCTACACAAGGTTTCTTAAAAAAGAAACTTAGTCAACAATCGACTCTACCAGCGTCAGACCGTTAGATGTCAATCTAACGGCAATCATGCTTCTTCAGTCTCTGATCTTCCTGCCCCAGCCGCCCAAACCAGCGCCGTCGGAACCGCCTGCTCCCGCCTCCCGTGGCCGGCAGTGCTACCGGGCAGGCCTCACGGCCCCATCATACTCGCATCCCTGGCCTGTCTATCCCTCTACTCACCCACACCTCCTGTTATTATCCGGCGACGGCAGCCGAACCAGTCAACCCTCGTACTCTCCACCGCGTGGGCAGCCACTGTCGTGTCTTTGCCGGCTCCGTGTCGTTCCCTTCGTAGGCCGCACCGTCATCCACCGCCCTGGTGCTCTCGACGCGGCGTGGTCAACGATGTCCATCCAATGGCCGTAGTGCTACTTCAACCTTTGGTCTTCTTGCCCCAGCCGCCCAAAGCAGCGCCGGTCATGCTGCATGCTCCTGCCTCCCGTGGCCGGCTGTGCTACCGCGGAGACCTCAACGTCCCCATACTACTCCCACTGCTGGCCAGGCCATCCCTCCACTCACCCACTCCCCCTGTTATTCTGCGGCGATGGCAGCCTCACACCGCAGCCGAACCAGTGAACCCTCGTACTCCTCTCTGCGTGGGCATCCACTGTCGCGTCTTCCCCGGCTCCGCATCGTCCCCTTCCTAGGCCTCGCCGTCGTCCACCGCCCTGGTGCTCTCGGCGTGGCGTGGTCAATGTGGTTAATGAACGACTTCCATCGGAAGAGTACTATACGTGGAGAGGCTGACAGCTGGGTCCACGGCAGCCGCAAGGAAGTGCCTCCTTATTACGCGCAAAATAATTATTCCTCCACCTGACAGCAGGGACCCATCGGACGGGCCACCAGTATTTCGTGGAAAAAACGTTTCCCCCCTGATTGATGTGACCCACTGGACGGGCCACCGTATTTCACGAAAAAAAGTTTGCCCGTGACTGTTGGGACCCACCGGACGGACCACCGTATTTCGCGAAAAAACGTCCCCATTGTCGCTCGGACCCACCGGAAGTGCCTCCTTATTACGCACAGAATAAATGAATACTCCCCCTGCTAGCTGGAACCCACCATGGTGGGAGGCTGACTTGTGGGCCTACTAAGTTGACGGGGACTGAGGCTTTGTCAACTTAGTCAATATGAACGATTCTAGCTCCAGTGACCGTACGATGTCCATCCAACGGCCGTCGTGCTTCTTCAATCTCTGCTCTTCCTGCTCCACCCGCTCAAACAAGCGCCGGCGGGACTGCCTGCTCCCTCCTCCCCGCGGCCGGCTATGCTGCCGCGCAGGCCTCACCGCCCCACCGTACTCCCATCGCTAGCCTAGCCACCCCTTTAATCACCCACACCTGCTGTTATTCTCCGGCGAGGACAGACAAACTAGTAACCCCTCGTACAGTCGTACTCCCCTCCGCGTGGGAAACAACTGCCGAGTCTTCCCTGCCTCCGTGTCGTTCCCTTCCTAGGCCTCGCCATCGTCCACCGCCCTGGTGCTCTCGGCGCGGCGTGGTGAACGTGGTCAAGGAACGGCTTCCATCGGACATGGACTGTACGTGGAGAGGCTGATAGCTGGGTCCATGGCCGCAGCAAGGAAGTGCCTCCTTATTACGCGCAAAATAATTATTCCTCCACCTGACATATGGGACCCACCGGAAGGGCCTCTGTATTTCACAAAAAAAATGTGCCCTCCGCTGACATATCGGACCCACCAGCTATCTTCACACACAAGGAAGTGCCTCCTTATTACGCACAAAAAAAATGAATACTCCGCCTATTAGCTAGGACCCAGTATAGTGGCAGGCTGACTTGTGGGCCTACAAAGTTGACGGGGACGGAGGGCTTTGTCAACTTAGTCAATATGCATTATTCTAGCTCCAGTGACCATACGATGTCCATCCAACGGCCGTAGTGCTTCTTCAACCTCTGGTCTTCTTGCTCCAGCCGCCCAAACCAGCGCCGGTTGTGCCTCGTGCTCCAGCCTCCCATGGCCGGCTGCGATGCGGCGGAGGCCTCACTGCCCCCTACTACTCCCACCGCTGGCCAGGCCATCCCTCTACTCACCCACACCCCCTGTTATTCTGCGGCGACGGCAGCCTCACCCTCGAACTCCTCTTCGCGTGGGCACCCACTGCTGTGTTTTCCCGTCTCCGCGTTGTCCCCTTCCTAGGCCTCACCGTCGTCCACCGCCGTGGTGCTCACGGCGCGGCGTGGTCAATGTGGTCAACGATCGACTTCCATCAGAAGAGTACTGTGCGTGGAGAGGCTGACAGCTGGGTCCACGGCGGCCGCAAGGAAGTGCCTCCTTATTACACGCAAAATAATTATTCCTCCACCTGACAGCAGGGACCCACCGGACGGGCCACCGTATTTCATGAAGAAAAGTTTCCCCCCTGACTGCTGGGACCCACCAGCTACATCTTCGCACGCAAGGAAGTGCGTCCGGGCAAAAAAACAAACGATTCACCCCCTGACTGCTGGGACCCACCAGCTACATCTTCGCAAGCAAGGAAGTGCCTGACAGTCGGGACCCACCTGGTCGAAGCGTACGTAGCGTTGTCATTCTGGTCGCAAACGTGCATGTACATATATACTGGTCGATGTAGAGGCGCGCAGTCGTGTAGTAGAGGCGCCGCGACGTAGCATGTACACGCACGATAGCGCCGTGGTGCAAGAAAGAAAATACGCCACGTATGTGTACATACGGGCGGGTCTCAACGCCTACTCGCGCGATACGCACATGGTTGGGTCGAACAGAGAAACAGCGCCGTCGTCGTGTTCATGGGGAGCCAACCGCCGGTCGGAACGAAATGCGTGGTCGTGTTCATCGGAAGGGCTTGGACGGAACAGCGATGGAAACGAGGCTCGGCGCATCGCGCAACGGAGGAAACGGACCTCCTACGCTCGAACGGGTCCTGTTGATCGGGAGGGTGTGGTGTACCGCAAAACGGAGGAAACGGACCTCCCACGGTCGAAACGGGGTCCTGTTGATCGGGAGGGTGGGCGATCGCAAAACGGAGGAAATCGACCTCCTACGGTCGAAACGGGGTCCCGCTGATCGGGTTCGCCAACAGCCATTGATCGATCGCCGGGTTCGTAACGCGTAGCTCGCAGGCAATCGCCGGGTTCGATTAGAGCCCAACGCCGCCAAGTTCAGTTAGAGCCAACACTCGCACACACACGCCAGCGCAGTATGAGAGAACGCGCATCGCCGCCCCCGACCTCCCACCGTGAATCGACAACTCCCCGAAAATTTCTCCCCTCGCTTCTACCACGGTTTTTCCGTCATGGATGGCCCAAAGAATGTCATGCAGCTGCGCTCTCCAGCCCGCCCAGACAAAAGCCCATTTTCTGTCATGATTTTTGTCATAGAAGTAGGAGCCCACCACATCTATGATGATACCGGGTTTTGTCACAATTATCGTCATAGAAGTGTCATATGTATGACAGAAAAAATTTCGTTCGGCCCCAAATGTCACGGATGTGTCTTTTTTTTGTAGTGCCATTAACTGATCTCGAGGGTCAATCGAAGAAAATACCATCTTCCTTCAACACACATACAAGACATCCCTTAGTGATGAGCTAGGTCGGACAAGCTTTTATCTTCCAACTGTCCAAGTTGTTTTTTAGCTTAACCAACTAGCTCAGGGGTATGCAACACAGATTCTTGGAGAAGGGTTGGTTACAAGAAAACCAACTTGATCACATGCTCAACATAACAGTCAGGGGACAACCCGGTGATACTTCCGAGAAGATATTCGGAAAATCATGAAACACTGATATGTTACTAAGCTCGAGAGCAATCTTGCTTTTCAGGGCAAGACGATATGACCAAAAGAGCAAAGGATTGTTACAATCCTAACTCATTGATCGAGGGGTGCACCAGGGAAATTGGACTAGGTGGCACTATCAATCTTAGAAAACGATGATTCAGTAACCAAAACGCTAAGAATGAAATTATTGTCCATTAACTACCAAGCAATGGAGTTGCTAGGAGTATTGATTTCACACATCACGATTCACTTGTCGGCATTTCGGTTACAATAACACGGAACCGAGGAATGAACAATGATGGCAAGAAGTATCACTGCGTCAAGAATTCATAAGAGGTGGTGCAATTCTCATGACAATCCCGACATAAAGATGGCAATACCCCATGGTAGAACAGAACAAAAACTGGATTGGCATTTTGATCTGCGGATTACAACTGCTTTGACCCAATCCTGGAAATAGATAAGGTACTGGAGTTTGTTTCTCCTAGTCATTCTAGAATAGAATGGCTTGACGGGCCACAAGAGTAGAAGGCGTCGATGAACACGAATGCACAACTACTCCTGACTATCAATTGATAGACGAAGGTCAGAAAACAACTAAAGAGGGACAACTCAAAGGAACATACGATTTTCTGAGTTGTGGATGCATAGATTGGTATGTCAAACAATTTCAACATATTTCTTTCGGATAGCCCATGTAGAAAGGTAGAACTGGCAGAGTCGTCACATAGAATCGAGAACTCATCAAGAGCACTCTGGTTGTGGTCTTTCGGTTCAACGAGGAACTTCTGCCATAAGTAGTTCATGGTATTTGGAAGAGGAAAATACCACGGACCTCGAGGTCTATCGCAAGATTACTAATATCCTAAAGGGACGAGCAACACTATCAACAGGGAGTAAGTAGAGTGAATCTTGGTTCAAGAACCCAGGAATAGAATGCCTACTAACTAAGTGGCATCACGGGATGCTTTCAAGAATGATGGCCAGAATCATCACACTGGGGATACAAAACATGGCTAGATTACTATGTGATCCTCTAAGACACCTAGGGTCATAATAATAGCTCCAACATATATACTAAGGCAATGAAGCACCTCAACTCAACGATTAGTGTGGTTGAACTGGCCCAAAGGGGCATCGGGAACGGGAGGAAGGGATTTGCAAGTGCATCAGACTAGTAAGAAACCTGGGATGACTTGGACAGCATAACGGCTGTAAATGCTCACAAAGATTTGGGACATTCTGCAAAAATGGTGGCATAACCAATCAGAATCACAATATCAAGGTTCCGAGATCAACTGTCAACACATGGAAGTAGTAGGAACTGAACTGAGGCTTGAATTCATTAATCTTACAAGTCTACGGATTAGTAACACGTGATCCTGATAGAAAGAAGAGAAATCCTAGTTCCTTAACCCCGTAGAAAGATAAGATGACTCGGATCAAAAGGGCATAAGGTATAAGAAGTAAAAAGAGCCTTACGTTCCCTTCCACAATCAATTCCCTTACATAACTAAAGAATTTCTAGACTCAACTTCGACCAGTTTGGCTTGGTAAACCTACAGGCAGTTAGGCTCTGATACCAAAGTTGTCAGGACCCTGATCCTAAGTCACACTGATCTAGCACGTAACACGTCATATCACTTTGCGGCCTCACGCACGGTATTCCCACGGGTGCCACCTTACCTGGCCCAGGACCGTTTGCACCTTTTGGCTCACATATATGATAGTGTCGCTAGCATCCATATGACAAAGAACTCGGGCTGACATAACTAGTCGTAAACCCAAAGTGGCACTAACTTACAGGGACAGGCATACATGACCCAAAGAACGAACGTGTCGGTCATCACGAAAGTGAATCCGGCTGTAGCAGCTAGGTTAACAGGACTCGAGAATCCGGGCTGTAGCAGGCTAACAGACTCCTGGTAGACACCGCGTGACATTTCTCGAGGGATGTACACAGAACGAAGAAGGACACATGCCGGCCAGCCTAAGTGTTCCGGAGCAAGAGCAAGCTACCATGGCTCAGTGGAAGCACTAGGAGACATTTCCCGGTAAGAGAGGCTACCAAGGATAAACAACTAGGTTGTCGGATCCCACACATACCAAGCATTTCAAATCATACACACAATATGCTCGATATGTGTAAATACAACATGGAATCACAACAAAACTCTACAACTCAAAGTACTTATTCATTAGGCTCCGAGGAGCCAAGTATTACAAACATGGGTCTCATGACCCAACATTCAGAGCATACAAGCAATCAAACGGAAGCATAAACATGTCTGAGTACAGACATCTACAAATGAAAAGGCTGAGAAGCCTGACTATCTACAAGACCCTCCCAAGGGTACAAGATCATAGTTGAGGTAACAAGCTAAACGTCGAAGTCCACGCGGAACTACTAGTGAGACTGAAGTTTGTCTGCAAAAACATAAATTAAGCAAACATGAGTACAAATGTACCCAGCAAGACTTACATCAGAACTATCTACATATGCATCATTACCAACAAAGGGGGTGGTGGAGCTTAACTCCAGCAAGCCAGCTTTGACTCAGTGGCTATCCTCAACTACGTCTGCAAGTAACTCCTTTGAGGTGGCGTACACGAGTCCACATATTCACCATATCAATACACCACTATGGATCCGCTCCCGTCTCCCTACGAGAATGCCATCCATAGCACTCACGCTTATCTTGCACATTTTAGAGTATCCACTTTCACTTGTCTATGAACTATATAGGCAACCCAGAAGTCCTTTACCGCGGACGCGGCTATTCGAATAGATCATTCATAACCCTGCAGGGGTGTACTTCTTCACACACACTCTCGCCAGTTACCACCATGTACACGTCGTGTATCTCGGCAACCTTCAAGCGGAAGCCTGTCGAGGGAGTCGGCCACGACCTGACTAACCACACAAGTCTCTAGTCCAGGTTTATCGCCTATTCGGGTTCCATCCGCAAGGAGATCCGACCGGGGTATCTGTCATGACCCCAAACGATGAAAGCAGGGTTCCCGAGGAACCAAACGGGCATTTCGGTACACCGTGCCTCGTGTCTCTACCGCATCATAGCCCACCCCTAGGGTCAGCGCTAAGCACGGCCCCAACACATATCCTACAAACACCAGAAACTAGTTGCAACTCCTGGACAGAGATCAAGGCGATTAATAAGTCGAGAGGGCCACTTAAGCATTCCAGTGCGTGGTAGTAGCTGTTCATGGATCACAAACACAGAACTCAGTTGCTTAGGGCGGTTTCAATGAGACAACCCACCATGTACTCCTACATGGCCTCTCACCGCTACCTTTACCAAATCGTGTTCACACACTTAGCTCTCAACAGTAGGACATGTTCACCACATTCCAATTCATCCCCGATGAATCGACCGACTCAACTCTAAGCAAGAGTGGCATGACAACAAGCATGAATGAGTAGGCACATCAGGGCTCAAACAACTCCTACTCATGCTAGTGGGTTTCATCTATTTACTGTGGCAATGACAGGTCATGTAGAGGAAAGGGGTTCAACTACCGCAGCATGTAACAGTCGAATCGTTGTTGTTCTAATGCAGTAAAAGAGAGCAGGAGCGATAGAGTGGGATTGTATCGGAATGAACAAGGGGGTTCTGCTTGCCTGTCATTTCTGAAGATAGTATAGCTCTTCATCGGTGTCGTCGAACTCATCGTCGGAACACGTCTATCGAGAGGGAACAACCACCGGCAATAGAGAAGGAACACAAACAATGCAATGCACAATATGATGCATGATCATGACATGTTAATATGCTTTGATTTGAGCTAATGCAACTAGCAACAGGTTAAATGGAGTTGGTTTGAATCCAAGATTCAAAGTCAAACTCCATATGTGGATATTCAAATGCCATTATATGGTTGGTCCTAAACAGCAGCTATAATTTGTTATAACATGCATGAAAATGGTACAGATGGATAGATTGAATTTTTCTGATCATTTTTCATATATAAATCTTTTCATTTGGAGTTACAGATTAATTTCTATGATTTTTTGAAGTTTACACTATTTCTGAATTATTTTAAATCCAAAAATTATTAATCTGCGTGGCCAATACAGTAAGCATGACGTCAGCGAACCAACTGAGGCTGACCAGGTCAAACCTGACGCGTGGGACCCAGCAGTCAGTGTCTCAGGGGTTAATTAAGGTTAAAACTAATCTGAACCAAAACTAATAATGACCTGGGGCCCACTGTTAGTGTATGTGGGTGGTTTAGCTGGTAGTGATTAGCACTAATCACGCGGCCACGTCGGCATGCCGGAGTTTGGCCGGCGGCAACCTCAAGCCGCGGAGGAGTTTGCTCGGGATTGCACTACAGGTGATGGTTTTGAGCTAGGTTTGCAGCTACGGGACACTGGGACTCGCGCGCATCCGTTGCAACAAGTGGCAGCAGCTGGGTTGGCCGGAGCTCGCCAGAAACAAGCTCATAGCGGCGGCCGGAGTCGGGAGCAGTCGGGTTTGGGTGCTAGAGAGCGTGGGAGGGCGATCTGTTGGTGGCTACGGGTTCGTGGAGACGCGCTGAGCACACTGGTGTGCTCGGACACGGGCTGCAGTGCCCATGGCCGCGTCTGCGTCATCGCCGCCGGCGAGGAACTCACGGCTTTGGTGGAAGAGGCGGCTAGAGGACAGGAACGAGCTCGGGGAGGAGGGGGAAAGGCGGTGGAGCTCAAAGTGATCTAGAGGGCGTCGTCAGCGGCTCGGGGAAGATCTGGTGTGGCCGGAACGACGACGACGATCTCGGGCGCTGGAGGTTGAAGACGACGGCGATGGTGGCATTGCAGGGGCTCCCGCAGTGCGTTGCTCGGCGAGGAGGAATAGGTGGTCGAGGCAGAGCTCCTGGGCTCTTCGGGTGGCCATGAGGAGCACGGTAGCTACGACGGTAGCGAGCGACGGTGACGACTGTGTTCGGTGGCGCCGCAGGGAGAGAGCAGAGGAGGGGACGAGGCCGGGGAAGAGTGAGAGAGGGTCGAGAGGGCTGCGTGGCGTAGCGGGAGGCGCCCAGGGCGGCGAGGCAGCGGCTGGAAGCAGGAGGTGCCCGACACGTGGACAGCGCGCGACGAGCACGCGCCCAAAGTCCTTCTGGCGCTGGGTTGAAGACGACTAGCAAGTCGGCCGCTGCTGGGTTGGGCCGACTACAGTGGTGGGCTGCAGGTAAGCGTCAGGTAAGCTCTCCCTCTCTCTGGTTTTCTCTATTTTTTCTTTTCTATTTATTCTGTCTGTTTTAATTTAGTCCTGAGACCAAATCATTTTTTTGTAGCTTCTGAAAATAGTTATGGGATTAGATATGAAATATCCAGAACCACATAAAAAGTTCCAGAATTATTGGACGATATTTAATATATAACAAATATAAGTCCAATGCAAATAATTATTAGATTAACTCAAATGCCCAAAATAGATATTTCTGAGACTCCAAAAATATTGGTTTGAATTTTACCTCTTGCCAATATTTTTATAGAATAACAGGAACATTTTATTGGACTCATTTGAAAGATTTTAATGTTGATTATTTCTAAAGTGATATCTGAGGGTTTCAACTAACCTCAACTCAACTTTCAGAATTTAGACATGATGCATGGATGCTTATGCAACTATTTGCAATCAAATTCTAGGGTTGTGACATCATGCGAGCGCGCTTCGTGCCAACATATTATAGTCGAGATCTATTCAAGAAGTGGCAATTACTCAAGCAAGGAACCAAGTACGTTGAAGAGTATTGCAAGGAAATGTAGATTGCCATGATACGAGCCAATGTCGTGGAAGATGAGGAGCAAACCATGGCACGGTTCTTGAATGGACTCAACCATCCTATCAAGAAGATCGCAGACTTCCAATCGTACACAAACCTCCTCGAGATAGTGCACCAAACTACCAAGGCAGAGCAACAAGTGCAAGACAACTACAAGTATGTCAAGTACTCATCCAAGACCTATGGCTCATACAATCAAGCTTCAATGCCTACGACACCTTCTACCTCGATGGAAAGTCAAGTTACAAGAAAAACTCGACATCTTCAAGTCATCCTCCTACTACCAGCAACTTCAAGCCGAGAGCTTCGCATCATCTACTCCAACGGATGAGACCGTCAAGACAAGTTCCATCAAATGATTCACATGTCAAGGCCGAGGCCACAAGACATTTGAGTGCCCCACTAGGCGTACCATGATCGCCAATGACGACGACACCTATGAATCTATGAGTGAAGAAGCAATGGAAGCCCTTGAGCACGTGGCCATGCACCGCCAAGTGACTAAAGACGAAGACAATCAAGACTTTTGTAACAATGATGCGAGCCCGCTCTAGTTTTCCCCAAGGTCTTGACACTCCAATAAAACAAGATGAAGACCAACGTTGCCATATCTTCCACATCAAAGCGGGCATCAATGGACGTTCCGTCAAGGTCATCATCGATGGAGGAGGTTGCCACAACTTGGCAAGTGAAGAGCTATGTTCCAAGCTACAATTGGTCAAGATGCCTCGCCCCTACAAGGTCCAATGGCTTAGCGACTCTGGCACCATTCAAGTTGAGCACAACGTTCAAGTCTCTTTCAAGATCGGCAGATATGAAGACACCTTGGAGTGGATGTTTCTCCTATGTTTGTATGCCACCTTCTACTTGGACGTCCTTGGCAATTCAACCGCGGCGTCATCCACAAAGGGCATACCAATCACTATAGTTTCAATATGAAGGGAAAGGAGTATGTGCTACGAACTATGTCTCCAAGTCAAGTGATCGCCGACAAGCAAGCATCCACCCATCATGGAGAGAATAGTGAGAGAGTGAGCCACCAAAATGAGAGTGAGCGCCACAAGCCAAAATTGAGTGCCTCCACGATGCGCGACAAGAAAAACTTAGTTCTCTTAGCCACCAAACGAGAGATGAGAGAAGTGTGTGAGAGCCCCTCGACCGTTATTCACTATGTCCTAGTGTGTAAAGATGAGGCGGCAAGAACTAACAGCCCTAATCATCTACCTCTAGTGTTGTCTAATCTATTGCAAGAGTTCGCGGAAGTATTTCCCAATGACCTCCAGGACTACCTCCAATTCATGGCATCGAACACCGCATCAACCTCATACCTAGTGCACCTTTACTGAACAAGGCACCATACCGCGTCAACCCTGACAAGACTAAAGAAATACAAAGGCAAGTACAACACCTCATTGACAATGGGCATGTACGTGAAAGCCTAAGCCCTTGTGCCGTTTCGGTTATTCTTGTGCCTAATAAAGATGGTAGTTTTCGCATGTGTTCTGATTGCCGTCCCATAAATGCTATCACCGTTCGATATAGGCATCCCATTCCACTCCTTGATGATATGCTAGATGAACTTAGCGGAGCCACAATTTTCTCAAAAATTGATCTTAAAAGTGGCTACTATCAAATTCGCATTCAAGAGGGTGATGAATGGAAAACTGCTTACAAAACCTAGTTTGTCTTGTATGAATGGTTAGTTATGCCTATGGGCTTATTCGAAGCACCTAGCACTTTCATGTGTGTGATGCATTATGTCATTCGCAAATACATTGGCATATGTGTTGTGGCTTACCTTGACGATATTCTTGTGTTTAGCAAATCTCTAGAAGATCGTGTCGTGCATCTTAGGGATGTTTTCCAAGTTCTTAGAAACGAGCATCTTTATGCTAACATGGAGAAATGCATTTTCGGTGTTGACAAGCTTGTTTTCTTGGGATTTGTTGTATCTTCTATGGGTGTTCATGTAGATGAAGCTAAAATTGGTGTTATTAAAACTTGATCGCAACCAACGAACTTACAAGTGTGTAGTTTCCTTTGTTTAGCCGGTTTCCATCTTAGATTCGTCAAGGACTTTAGCACCATTGCATGACCATTGCATCACCATTGCACGCATTGAGCAATAAGAATGCATCATTTGTTTGGGGACCATCCCAAGATACCGCATTTCATGAGCTTACGAATTTGCTCACACATGCTCCATTGCTTGCATTGCCCAAGTTTGATAAACTTTTGAAATACATTGTGACGCTAGTGGTAATGGCATAGGAGGTGTGTTAATTCAAGAGAAGCACCCAATTGCTTATTTTAGCAAGAAAGTTTTTGGAGCGCAACTTGAGTACCCCATTTATGACAAGGAGTTATATGCTTTAGTGAGAGTTTTGTGTGTGTGGGAGCATCATATTCGCCCTCGTGAATTTGCAATCAATACGGATCATGAGACGCTTAAGTACCTTAAAGGTCAAACGAAATTGAATAAGTGACATGCCAAATGGAGTGAGTTCATCAAGTCACTTCCTTATGTGATCAAATACATCAAAGGTAAGGAAAATGTTGTGGCGAACGCTCTTTCCCACAAGTGCATGCTTATAACTCAACTTGAATTGAATGTCATAGGATTTGAGCACATAAAAGACTTGTATGCGCATGATGTTTCATTTTCCATTCCATATGCAAAATGTCTTACGCATAACACTTGGGAACAATATTATATCAAGGATGATTATCTAATGATAGCTAACAAGCTTAGTATCCCTGAGTCTTCTCTTCATTTGTTGCTTTTGCAAGAGGCTCACGGTGCAGGAATTATGGGACACTTTGGATGCGACAAGATGTTG
Source organism: Aegilops longissima (assembly GCA_021605205.1). NCBI lineage: Eukaryota > Viridiplantae > Streptophyta > Magnoliopsida > Poales > Poaceae > Aegilops > Aegilops longissima. Next base: position 467,571,289 of record CM038676.1, read on the forward strand.
GCTACGCTCTCCAAGAACTACTTTTGGCCCAAGATGTTTCATGACATTTCACGCTACACCAACCGATGCTCTACATGTATAAGTGCATCTAGTGCCCCTTAGTGATTTTGGTGTATTGAAGACTTATAAGTTAAGGGACTAATGCGTTTGTGAGTGTACACAGGTCTAAAAGTCTATGAGGAGTTTGATATTTACAGAGAAAGTCGACCCCTAAAAATGAATGTATTCAACTAAAGACTTTGGCTTTCTGAGGACTTTGAAAGTGAAGAAATTGGTGTGACCCTGAAGACATGGTATTCATGCAAGGAACATGAAGCGTGAAGACTTTTGTTTTCGTAGTTTCATTTTCTCTTTCTTGAGTCATAGGAAACACCGTACTGTTAAAGGGGGTCGAGGAAAATCTAAGGAAAAGTTTCCACGTGATGCTCAACTCAAAATCCTACACCTACCAATCCCTTCGAGTGAAGCCATTGGAAATCTCATACAGTTAAGTCAATTTCTTCAGTGAGAGAGACGAAGTTCTTCTGGTCTTTGAGGAATTTGTTCTGACTGAGGAGTTAGGAATTCACCTGTGCGGATTGCCTACAAGTGAGGATCATGATAGCCCTGAGGAATTTGAGAGTCCAAATTTTCGACCGTCGCTGTGCTATGCGCCAGCTGTCCCAAAATATCTACCCACCTAACTATAATATCATTGAAGGGCATTTATGTCTTATCATGCCGGGCTGCTCCCTAGGCTATAAATATCCGCCCCCTACAACCACTAGCTGGTTGGCTGCTCTGAGAGAAACTGACATTTGTCATTGAGAGCATCCCATCCTCCGAGGACTTTGAGCAAAAATCATCAAGTGAGGAAAACCCAAACCCAAACACCTACAAACCCAAAGTGATTGAGCATCACTGAAGAGATTGTTCATGTGTGGATCCGATGCTTGTTACCTTTGAAGACTGTGGATCTTCTAGAGGGTTAGGCGTCATGGTCTAGAGCATCCAAGAGGAAATTGTGGATTGCCGAGTGACTGAGTTTGTGAAGGTTCGGAAGTCACCTAAAGACTTACCACGAGTGATTGGGCGAGGTCTGCGTGATCTTAGATCAAGGAGAATACGGTGAGGACTGTGTGTCCAGGACTGTGTGTCCTCAGGTTTAAATACCTAGCCGCTCCAACCAGACGTACAACTGTCACAACAGTTGCTGGTGTACCAAATCAATGTCTTCACCGAGCTAACTGGTTCTATTTCCTCAACCTGAAAGTGCGTTATATCGACTAGAGGGGGGGTGAATAGGCGATTTTTATGAATTTTACAAATTCTTCACTGAGGAATTTGCCGGTGAGGAAATTCCTTAGCGAAGAAATACATGCAGCGGAATAAGTACTCAGAAGTAAGCATAACAGATTACAAGCATAGTCATCATGATGAAATGAAGACAATCACAGAGTACCGAAAGCGTAATCACAGGATAACACAAGATGAAGACAAACAGACTGAAGAAATTAAACTGAGGAAATTGAGAAAGTCTTCAGTCAAAGTCTTCAAACACAGATATGACAAACACTCAACACAAGAATGAGGAAATGAAAGGGTTGAGGAAATAGAACCAGTTGGGTTGGTGAAGACAATGATTTGGTAGACCAGTTCCAACTGCTGTCTCGCTTGTACGTCTGGTTGAGCGGCCGAGTATTTAAACTCGAGGACACGCAGTCCCGACACCCACCATCGAAAGCACGCAGCTCAGACACCAAGTCCTCACCAGATTCTCCTTGAACTAAGGTCACGCAGACTCGGCCCAATCACTCGTGGTAAGTCTTCAGCGATTTCCAAACCTTCACATACTTGGTCACCGGCGATCCACAATTCCTCTTGATGTTTCTAGACCGTGACGCCTAACCGTCTGGAAGAAGCACAGTCTTCAAAGGTAAAAGCGCCGGATCCACACGGATCAATTTCTTCAAGGATGCTCAATCACTTTGGGTTTGTAGGGGTTTGGTTTTTGGATTTTCCTCACTTTGGGTTTTTCCTCACTTGATGATTTTCGCCAAAGTCCTCAGAGGATGGGTTGCTCTCAAATGACAAGTGTCAAGCTTCTCGAGCAGCCAACCAACTAGTGGTTGTAGGGGCGGCTATTTATAGCCTCGAGCAGCCCGACATGATAAGACATAAATGCCCTTAAATGATATGACCGTTAGGTGGAGATATTTTGGGACAGTCATGCCAAGAAGACAAAGAACGGTCGGAAATTGAACATCAAATTCCTCGTATATCATGTTCTCATCGTAGGCAATTCAGACTGGCGAATTTTAACTCCTCGCCGAATAAATTCTCAAAGGACTGTAAGAGCTTCGCTCTCACATCAAGAAATTGACTGAATCAGTATGAGATTTCCAAAGGCTTCACTCAAGAGATTGGTAGGTGAGGATTTTGAGTTGAGCATCAAATGGAAATTTTTCCTTAGTATTTCCTCGACCCCTTTAACAAAGACGGTGTTTCCTATGACTCAAGAAAGAGAAAATGAAACTACGAAAACAAAAGTCTTCACGCTTCATGTTCCTCAAATGAATACCAAGTCTTCAAGGTCACACCAATTTCTTCACTTTCAAAGTCTTCAGAAAGTCTTCAGAATATCAAATTCTTCAGTTGAAGAAATTCATTTTAGGGGTCGACTTTCACCGTAAATATCAAACTCCTCATAGACTTATAGACCTGTGTACACTCACAACGATTAGTTACTTAACCTATAAGTCTTCAATACACCAAAATCACTAAGGGCACTAGATGCACTTACAATCTCCCCCTTTTTGGTGATTGATGACAATACAGGTTAAGTTTTCAACGGGGATAAATATATGAAGTGTAAATACTGATAATGAGGATTTTGATTGCAAGATATAGAAGAACTCCCCCTGAAGGTGTGCATAGTGAGGAAATTGCTTTTGAGGCAATGCACATTTGAAGAATTGAATCATGGAGATCTCCCCCTATATCTTGTAATTCATACACGCATTTAACATATAGTATGAGGAATTTGAAATGCATGATGAAATATGGTGCTTGATGATATGCAGAGCATGCCAAATAATGCATAAAGAGTATCAGAGCCCAATGCGTATGAGGAATTTGAAACTCAATTTGAGTATCAGATCCCAAATCGATTTGAAGATTTTCACCGAGCTCATGAGGATCAGAGCATAACAAGGATCAACGCATATCAACACTACTTTAATCAGAGCATAGAGCAAGCATAATGCATCAAAAGTATTAAAGCACCATAGGGTTTAAGATTACAACTCGATCCAATAAAAGGTTTCAGAAGAACGAGAGTTGTAACTTAATAAAATATTGTATATAGACAAAACGAGACCCGCTTGAAGACTAACTCAAATTTCTCCCTTTGTCATCGAATGACCAAAAGGATCAAACCGAGGACTAACGCCTTGAAGAATTTCAAGTTGAAGACGGAGCGCCAAAGATTGTCGGGTTGTTTGTCGAAGTAGGACCAGCAGCAAGTTGTCTTCCAAATCTTCATTTTCATCGATGTCGCGAGATGAAGAATAAGAGCTGGCCACTAAGGAAGGAACTTTGACCTTCTTGAATTTCTTCGAGGAGGTGCGACCAGTCAAATTCTTCCTTGAGTCCCATTGATTTCAGTTCTTCTTCATTGTAGACATGTGAAAGAACAGCCCAAAGCGCTTGAAGGTTTCATGAAGATAGTAGTGGTTTTTCTTCACTGCATTGTGAGTTGAGGTCATGTTGTAAAGAATAGTACCAAACCGACGCTTGACCCACTTGTGATTGCGATCAACCTTCCGATGAAGACCGAGGAGTAATTCACGATCACCATCACCCGGGTGCGAGCTTGAGGACTATGCTTAATCGAGGTATTTGCCGCAGAGTCATGTGTGGCGAGTCATCATTGGTGGAGTAGGATGTCTGCTTTGCAAACTGTCCATCCAATGGACGAATGCCTTCATCTATCACAGCAGTAGCCTTTCCCTTTTCATCACCGAGGCAATTGGCCGCTTGAGGACTTCAATCGGGGCGTGTAGCTGCAGTGGTTCAAAGTGTCACCTTTGTAATTCAGTGAAGATCTTGACCTGATGAATCTCATGATCCAAGGTGCATAAGGCTTCAGCTCAAAAGGTGACATGGCAATGTTAGCCAGAGTCCTCATGAAGAAATCATGGAAATTGACGGGAACGCCATGGATGATGTTGAAAAGCATATTCTTCATGATGCCAACGACTTCTTCATCATTCGAGTCGTGGCCCTTGATAGGACTCATAGTCTTCGCCAAAATTCGATAGACTGCTCGAGGCACATATAACAATTCCTTGACGAGGAATTTGGTCCTTGAGCTTGCCTTGGTTTCAAAGGCTTCATCAAGACTTGCATATAGTGATTTGAAAGTTCTTTTCTTCATAGATGCGACGTGCACCGCCAATCGGAGGATCGAGTGGAAGGGCACGGCAATTCACTTGCCGGTGCCTTGTAGTGGGTGTTTTCGGTCATCCAATCCAAGACCCATGAAGTTACATCTTCAGCGCCTCCGTGATGTGAAGGGTTGCATAGAACTCAAGAATTAGCTCTTCATTCCAATCACAAATATCGGTGCAAAAGTTTAGAAGACCTGCATCGTGAAGAACACTTAGGACGGGCTCAAAGCTCGGCAAAGACTCCATATCCACATGAGGAATATGAGCATGATCAAGATTTTGTCCTTGTTGAAAAGCACCGAGGAATAGAAGTTTGCTTGACCGGCAGTCCGTAAGCGCCTCTTCCTAATCCGAGCAGTAATCATAGGGATTATATTCAGTGAAGAACACATGCTCAAAGAAAGAAATCTTAGCCTTGAACTTTTGCTTGGTCGAGAACGGATTCTTCTGCTTTGGCAGAGGGGTGTCAGTGAGTTGCATCACCACCTCAGGAATCGTAAGTTCAGGTTCTTCAGCTTGAGGAATTTCTTGGTCCTCAACTTGTGCAGTCTGAGGATTTTCAGCAGCAGCAGCAGCAGTTTCATCAGCGCTAGTGGCTGGAATTTCTTCATGCACAGAGCCAGTGGGTTGATTTTCTTCAGAGTCGATCTGGACAATTGCAGGTGGGAGTGAGGAACTTGTTGAAGGGTGAAGAGCGGAGTATTGGGATGTTGATTTTCCCAAAATCATCATTGATTACCGGAGTGGTGCATCCAATATCCACATCTTCATTTTCAATTTCTCAGCACCATATTGAGGAATTTCATGATCTGATGAGGGAATGACTGGGGTTGAAGGGACAGCTTCCACTTCAATTTCTTCATCAATTTTCTCGAATGAGCAGGTGAGATTGATGTTCTTCATCGATCCGTTGGAATTTCATATTCTTCTCCAAAAGGAACTACTTCCTTTGATGGTATGGAGGAAATTGAATAGCATCAATCGGGTTCTCAATCGAGCTGGTCATTGGCTTCATTTTCTTCGCAGTCAAGAATCTGACGCAGCTTGATGCTTTTCTCTTCTTCACAGCAGCTCGCTCAAGAGCCTTGGTTTTCTTCACATCCGAAGCAGATGGAAGAATTGGAGTGGAGTTGGTGCAGGAGCAGCCGAGGAATTTGAGTAGTTTCTTCAGAGCAATCGATGCAGCTTCCCTGACTTGAGCAGTTTCTTCAGGCGCACCACTAGTGGGTGCCCTGGCAATTTCTTCAGCGGCTGGAATTTCTTCATCAGCCCTGGAATTAGCATTTTCTTCAGCAGGCTGAGCTTCAGCGTTGCTGGCATTTTCTTCATTAGGCTGAGCAGAGGCTTCACCGAGGATTTTCATGTTGCTCAAAGCAACAGCTAGAGCTTCTTCGCCGATTGATTTAATTTGGTCTTGATTACTTGCCAATCAGATAGTATGTGTCAAAGTTCTTGCCGAGGTTCTGAATTTCAGTTTGATTTGAAGAAGTTCCTCAGGTGTCATCTTGACTACATTTTTCTTCAAGAACCTCTCCTTCTTGTATTGAGCCTTCTTGATTTCCTTCGCCTTCTCGAACTTCCATTTTTCTTCAGCGATGAAGTGAGTCAACATATGACTTTGACCAGGTGTCAAAGGAAGATCAGCAGAGGGTATTGGGATCATTGTGCCGTAGATCGATGAAATCGAGGACTTTCTTCGGTCCAAAAGCAGTGGCACAGCTGTTCCCTTGGCTCTTGCGGCTCTAGCTTGACGGTCTCTGATGATTTCTTCAAGTTCTTCATCAGATGCCTCATCATCAGATGGCACGTGGACGACAAGCTGTTTCTTCCTTGGGCTAGGCCGAGGACCACGCCCAATGTTGCTTTTGTCTTCAGCAGCCGGGCCCGATGAAGAATTGAAAGCAGCCGAGGAATTTGCAGAGGTGCTCGAGGCAATTGAAAACCAGCAGTCCTTTGACAAGTGGCTGTGTGCACTGAACTGAAGTTTTGGACGGAGCAGCCGAGGACTTTGATGGAACAAAGAGCAGTGTGAGGAATTTGTCACGAGGAATTTGCCTTGAGGGAGCTGCCGAGGAACTTGGCCGTGAGGGCACAGATGAAGAAGCACTTGGCTTATTGGCGACTTCTTTTGCATCGATTTCTCGGCTTGGCCGAGACCTCAAGCAGCAGCAGCAGCGCGAATCCTCATTGAATTTCTTCACCGCCTTTGCTTGCTTAGCCAACTTTGCTTGGCGCTTAGCCCACTCATCGTGAAAGTCCTCACCGCTTTTGACGCTAGTGGGATCAGCTATTTGGCCTGGTGCCAAAGGAGCTCTTGGGCATGGAGGATTTAACGCGAATTTCTTCATGTACTTAGGTGTAACATAGCGTATTCCTTCCATTCCCGTGCCCATCTCCGCTCAATCTTCTCAGATACGCACCTTGCGTTGATTTTTGCTTTCCTCGTCCGGAGTGCAATAGTCAGATATATTTCCTCGTGGATTTCAATGCTGTCATGACCTCGTGTTTCTTTCCTCCTTCTGCGCTTCTTGCCATCTCGCCATTTTCTTCGTGAGGAAATTGAACAATTGAGTTCTCTCAAGAAGTGTGCAGTTTTTCTTCGAGGAACGCTGCAAATGAGTTAAGTTGATGAGAACCTAGGGATTCAGCAGCAGACATTTGTACCGTGAACAGAGTATAGGTGCGAGGAATTTGAAGAGGTCATATGCTTTCTCGAGGGTTTTTAAAAAAATAAGTTTGAGGATTTTGACCAGATGAGCCTTGAAGAATTTCAATAAGCGCTTTTTATCTTAGGTTCCAGAGTTGTATAGATCAAGATCCACACAATTGAGGAATCTTGAAGAAAATCATTGCTTAGAGAAATGAGTCAAGAGATTTGAGGTGTTCATATGTGTGAGGAATTTGAAATAAACACCTTTGAAGAATTTGAAGAAGATTTGAGAATCAAAGCGAGTAATAAAAGTAACTTTTAATTTACTCCAAGTGAAGAACACGATTAACTGAGATGAATAGTTGGGAAGTTCGTCTGCTCAGATCTTCCCGCCCTAACTTGGCAGAGGAAATCAGCTACGGCGACGGCGGAGTGAAGAAATTCCACGGTCGGCGCGAGTACGCCGGCGAAGAGGTCAAGGCAAGGAAGCTTTTCCTCACCGCGATTTATGGAGGAGCGGGCGGCTAGGGTTTCGAGGAGCTCGAGCGGGAGAGAGAGTCGAGCGAGGTAAAAGAGTGAGGAAGGGAGAGAGGGTATTTATAGCCACGGTGAAAAACGGCTCGTCCAAGATTTAGGACTAACGTGCCTCGACCGCTTCCTTCTCACGACATGTGTCACACACGCGACAAGGTAGTGGAGATCGTAAAGCGATCGTGGGTGGATATAATAATGCATCGTGGGATGCGGAACGGTTTGAGCGGTAAAATCAAGTTTGATAAGATTCGCTTTTAAAAGTTCCGTCGCAATTTCTTCACCTGTCAAGGACACAAAGAAGAATTTGAACGAGTTTCAAAGTAGAACGCACATGAAGAATTTGTGAATGGATTGGGTTGAGTATAGCATAGAGGGAAAGGGTCCGATCACATTCACTTAGCGTAAAAAGCGACTTGAAGAAATAGCCATAAGTGAATGCAGAGAGGACATAAATCCATATATATATATAGCCAATGAAGAAAGACGACGGAAACAAAGAAGAATTTGCAAAGTTGAAGAATTTGAAAACTAAAGAATTTGAAAACTGAAGAATTTCAAAACTCAAGAATTTCAAAACTGAGGAAAACTCAAATTGAAGATTTTCAACTTTGGTGGTGGCGTGTCCCACCAGATAAGAATGATGATTTCAGACACCGCATACAATTGTCGAGGGTTCTCGAGAATCAAATTCTTCATTAATTTCTTCACACTTAGAGTGTTATTCTTCATTGATTGAAGAAAACGCTTCTTCATGTGTTGCACATCTAAGTCATCAATTTTGCATAAGTGTTAGGATGTGTGCCTTTTCAAAGAACATTCAAGATTCTAAGATATTTAGCTCACACCGCAACTTGCTAAATCTCTTCTCATCCAAGGGCTTAGTGAAGATATCAGCTAGCTGTTCTTCATCCTTCACGTGCTCGATGGAGATGTCGCCTTCAACACATGATCACGAAGAAAATGATGACGAATTTGAATGTGCTTTGTCTTCGAAAGTGCTGAACTGGGTTGTGAGCAATCTTGATGGCACTCTCATTGTCACAAGAGAGAGGCACATTCTTCACGTTGATGCCGTAGTCCTTGAGGGTTTGCTTCATCCATAGTAATTGAGCACAACACGAGCCAGCAGCAATGTATTCAGCTTCCGCAAGGGATGAAGGATACGCAGTTCTGCTTTCTTCGAGGACCAATGCACCAAAGATCGTCCGAGGAAATGACAAGTACCAGATGTTGACTTGCATCCACACGATCACCAAAGATAGTCGAGTCGTAATATCCAATGAGATCAAAAGTAGAGCCCTTGGGGTACCATAATCCTAGTGTTGGTGTGTGAGCTAGATATCAAGAATATGCTTCACACCTTATGGTGTGATTCCTTCGTGTAGCTTGAAATCGGGCACACATGCAAACACTAAGCATTATATCTGGCCTAGATGCACATAAGTACAATAAAGAACCAATCATGGAGCGGTATACCTTGTGATCAAGTCAATACCATTTTCATCAAGGCATAGATGGCCATTTGTGGGCATAGGAATTTTGACGCCTTTGCAATCTTGCATGCCAATTTCTTCAGACATCTTTGAGGTATTTCTCCGAGATATGAATATGCCATTGTGTTGTTGACGAATTTGAAGACCTAAGAAGAATTTCAACTCTCCCATCATAGACATTTGATATTCTTCACTCATCATATAGGCAAATTCATCACTATAACGTTGGTCAAGACAGCCAAAGATAATATCATCAACATATATTTGGCACACAAACAGTTCACCATCATAAGATTTAGTAAAGAGAGTAGGGTCGAGTGAACTGGTGTGAAGCCATTCTTCACGAAGAATTCCTTCAATGTATCATACCACGCCCGAGGGGCTTGCTTGAGGCCATAGAGGGCCTTATTTAGTCTCAAGACTTTGTCGATTCTTTGGATCTTCAAAACCTGGGGTTGAGCAACATATACTTCTTCCTCAAGCTTACCATTGAGGAATGCACTTTTCACATCCATTTGATATAAAGTGATATTGTGATGGTTAGCATAGGCGTAGTAATATGCTAATAGACTCAAGTCTAGCAACAGTGCAAAAGTTTCATCGAAATCAATTCCTTCAACTCGTGTAGCCTTGAGCTACTAGTCGAGCCTTATTCCTCACCACAAGACCATTTTCATCTTGCTTGTTGCGGTAGATCCATTTTGTGCCAATGATATTATGCTTGCGAGGATCTGGACGCTTGACCAGTTCCCGACGTTGTTGAGCTCGAATCGATGTAATTCTTCTTGCATGGCCTGAATCCACTCCGCCCGTAAATGCTTCATCTACCTTAGTGGGCTCTGTGATAGAGACAAAAGCATAGTGCCCACAAAAGTTAGATAAGTGTGAAGCTTTTGAGCGAGTGAGAGGACCCGGCGCTTCAATGTCATCGATGATCTTGTCAACTTGCACTTCTTTTGCAACGCGAGGATGAGCTGGTTGTCTTCGAGGAATTTGATCATTTTCCTCAAGACCATTTTCTTCAAAGATTATCTTCAGTGCATCAGCTCGGCGTTCTTCACAGACAGAATGAATTCTTCAGCAGTTTCTTCAAGAGGAATGATATCCTCAGCTTGCCTTGAACCTGATAGAATCCTCGGTGCTGGTTCGCCTAACACGAAGGTAGGTGCTCTCTTTGCGAGCCATTAGTTTCATCGAACCGCACATCTACAAAGGTCAACAATCTTGTGAAGTGCGATGTTGAAGACTCAGAGGTGTGCGAGTCCTTTCCGTAACCAAGCATAAAACCTCATGTGCTTTCGTGCAAATTTAGAGTGGTGGTGAGGATCTCTAATCCAGCATTTAGCAATCAAGACTTTGAAATAACTTACATTGGGTTTCTTGTCGTTGAGGAGTTCATAGGCAGTCTTCTTGAAGAATTTGTGAAGATATACTGCTGATGATGTGACATGCAAAGGTCAATTGCTTCAATCCGTAAACGACTAGGCGCTTTGTATTCATCAAGCATAGTGCGAGCCATCTCAACAAGAGTTCTGTTCTTGCGCCCACGACGCCATTTTGCCGAGGAGTATAAGGAGCAGATAACTCATGAGTAATACCAAGTTCATCAAGATAATCCTCAAGTCCGAATTCTTGAACTCAGTTCCATTGTCACTCCTGATGTGCTTGATCTTCACACCAAAGTTGGTTGAAGCCCTCGAGGAAAATCGCTTGAAGATTTCCTGCACTTGATTTTTGTAAGTAATAATGTGTACCCAAGTGTAACGAGAGTAATCATCAACAATAACAAAGCCATAAAGAGATGCTTCATTGACGACAACTGAGTAATGATTGGGACCAAAGAGGTCCATGTGAAGCAATTCAAGGGACGATTAGTGGTCATGATAGTCTTCGCTGGATGCTTGGCCTTGGTCATTTTTCCGCTTCACAGTGCTCCACATAAGTGATCCTTGAGGAATTTGACATTCTCAATGCCAATGACATGCTTCTTCTTCGCAAGCGCAGCAAATTCCTCATGCCTCGTGACTAAGTCGCCGATGCCATAGCCAGCCTTCTGAAGCTTTTGCAAGTAGACACACGGCTGGTTGTGGACCTGTTGAGAAATCAACAATATACAAGTCTCCTCTCCTAAAGCCTTCGAAGACTTTGGAATTGTCAGCTTCCATAATCACAACACAACGATACTTGCCAAAGATAACAACCATATCAAGATCACAAAGCATTGAGACCGACATGAGGTTATATCCTAAAGACTCAACAAGCATGACTTTGTCCATGTGCATGTCCTTAGAGATAGCAACCTTACCAAGTCCCAATACCTGACTTTTGCCTTTGTCAGCAAAGATGATATGCTTCAGATGTGACGGTGATAAGGGAGCATCCATCAATAGATTCTTGTCACCAGTCATGTGATTTGTACATCCACTATCGAGAACCCACTCAGTGGCTTTGGGTTGATCATCCTGCAGATGAATTAGTATAACTTACGATCTCATATACTTCATCAGTGAAGAATATGATATCAAGTTCATCAGATGAATTTCATCACCAAGATTTAGATAAGCAAGATGAGGACGTGTGAAATGAAAGTTCATTTCATCATGATTAGCCTGCGCCCTTTCGTGCATTTTTGTCGTGCCCCAAGAAATTCTTCAGACGTTGAGGCACGCCCGAGACCTGACCCTGCAGAAGAGATTAGTTCTTTTCTTCACCACCCACATCCAAGGGGTGGCAAAGAGTTCATCATTCTCATGAAAGCACCATATGAGAATGGTGGCATAGAGGCCAAACCATTTCGCTTTCACATAAGAGGGGTTAGGGTAAGCATATGAATAAGCAGAGAAATTCTTCGAGGACTTATGAACATATTGGTTTGAAGAATAATGCACATATTCATAGCCCTTAGCTCTACCTCTGCAAAACAGAGTTGTTAGCACGATGATAGTCATATGAGGACTTTGATCCTTTTGAGGAATTTGATCCACGTGAGGAATTTGGTCCGTATGAGGACTTGGATCCATATGAAGAATTTGGTCCATATGAAGAATTTGATCTGGGGTTCCTTTTCTTCACAGTGTGGTGTCATGAGGACATTCACCAAGACTTTCAAGGTACTTTCTTGGGAACCCAGATTTTCTTCATAGGGGACCGCTCTCGCAGCTTAGTGCCAACATATCTAGCAAATACTTCACCATTCTGATTTTTGAACAGTTTATAGTTTGAGTCAAATGACTCATCATCGTAATGAGGAAATTCACATGTAAAGCCAGATAAGGTGGATGGATCAATCGAGGTCCCTTTGCAGCAACCCATGAGGTTTTGGGATACCGCTCAAAGCTTCCAAAGACGCTCCATCAGATTGAGTTTCCTCTCAAAGGCAATACCCTCTTTCCTAGGGTTTCTGCTGAGGATCTGCTTTTAAGCACATCACAAAGAGTCTGATGCCCTTTGAGGCTTTTGTACATGCCTGTCATGTACAATTCCTTCAGCCTCTGCATCGTCAAGGATACTAGCAATGTCCTCGTGTGAGGAATTAGTGATAGTAGAGGCAGGTGAAGAATTTGTAACAGTTGAAGCATTTGAACATTCAGTGAAGAATTAGCAGATTCACGCTCAATGCATTTTAAGCATGGAGGAACAAATTCTTCTTGAGAAGCGCTGATTTTTGAGCAAGTAATGAATCGCGCCTTCTCAAGATCTTCATAACTCGCTCTTAGCTTCTCAAGATCTTGCTTTCTTTGAAGAAATTCATAAGAAAGTTTCTCATGATCGATAAGAGAGTGTTATGATGACCTTGAAGGCTGTCAAGCCTAGACCGAACTCTCTCAAGATTTTCAATCGGGGCTTGAGTGCGATCCATTTCTTCACCTAACATATCATCACTCTTATCTAGCATGTTTTGAACCTTTTCAAAAGCCCTTTGTTGTTTTATAGCAATCTTAGCAAGTTTAGAGTAGCTGGGCTTAAGATCCTCATCAGATTCATTTTCACTAGATTCAGAGGAGGTGTAATTGAGTACCTTGGCACCTTTTGCCATGAAGCAATAGGTGGGAGCGAGTCATCATTTTCCTCATCGTGCTTGTTGGTGGAGTCAGTTTCTTCAGTGTTGAAGATGGACTTGCTAACATAAGCAGAGCAAGAGCCGACTAGCCACACCAGATTCGGATTCTTCTGACTCCTCCTCTTCCTCATTTTCCTCGATTCAGCTTCAGAGTCCATTTCCTTGCCAATGAATGCCCGAGCCTTTTTGGAGCTGCTCTTCTTGTGAGAAGAAGGTTTTGAGGATTTTGATGATGAAGATTTTGATGATTTCTTCTTCTTCTTCACGCCATCGTAACTGTAATCCTTGTGTTTCTTCTTCTTCAATTCCTTTTCCCATCGAGGACAATCTTGGATATAGTGACCAGGTTTCTTGCATTTGTGGCAAAGTCTTCGCTTATAGTCACTAGATGAGGAATCACCGCTTCTTGAGGATTTTCCAAAACGACCACGCCTTGTGAATTTCTGAATTTCTTCACGAGCAAGGCTAGCTCCTCGCCAAATTCTTCAGATCTCCAAGGCTACTACCAGATTCTTCACTCTGATTCAGATTCAGCCTTGGCCTTCGTGGCACGTGTTCTTCCATAGCCGTAACCATAGAGATCTCTTTTCAGAAGTGAACTCGTGAGTATTTAGCCTTCGAGGATATCAGCAGGATCAAGAGACTTATAGTCAGCTCGTTCTTGTATCATCAGCGCGAGTGTCAAATGAGGAATCAAGCGATCTTAGCAATTTCTTCACCACCTCATGGTCGGTGATGTCAAGGGCACCCAAAGGCTTGAAGCTCATTTGAGATGTCGGTGAGGCGATCAAGGTTTGTTGAACATTTTCGTTGTCGAGTCTTTTGAAGCGGTTGAAGAGATTCCAAGAACATCAACTCGAGAGTCACGCTGAGTTGAAACACCTTCATTTACTTTGGACAGCCTGTCCCAAATGAGTTTGGCAGATTCCAAAGCACTCACTCTTCCATATTGACCTTTGCTCGATGGCCACATATGATATTCTTCGCTTGAGAATCGAGTTGCTTGAATCTCTTCACATCAGCATCATTCGAGAGGGTGTGACCGAGGAAACACCTTTGTCACAACATACCGTAGATCGTTGTCAATTGCTTCAAGATGCATTCGCATTTTGTTCTTCCAAAGAGGGTAGTCCGTCCCATCAAGGTAGGACACCCTGCTGAGACCTTGATCATACCTGCGGTCGATATAACTAAAACTCCGTGGTTAAACTAAAATCACACGTAACAAGGGAGTACCTTGCTCGATACCAATTGAAAGTGCGTTATATCGACTAGAGGGGGGTGAATAGGCGATTTTATGATTTTACAAATTCTTCACCGAGGAATTTGCGGTGAGGAAATTCCTTAGCTAAGAAATACATGCAGCGGAATAAGTACTCGAAGTAAGCATAACAGATTACAAGCATAGTCATCATGATGAAATGAAGACAATCACAGAGTACCGAAAGCGTAATCACAGGATAACACAAGATGAAGACAAACAGATCAAGAAATTAAACCGAGGAAATTGAGAAAGTCTTCACCAAAGTCTTCAAACACAGATATGACAAACACTCAACACAAGAATGAGGAAATGAAAGGGTTGAGGAAATAGAACCAGTTGGGTTGGTGAAGACAATGATTTGGTAGACCAGTTCCAACTGCTGTCTCGGTTGTACGTCTGGTTGGAGCGGCCGAGTATTTAAACTCGAGGACACGCAGTCCGGACACCCAACATCGAAAGCACGCAGCTCAGACACCAAGTCCTCACCGTATTCTCCTTGAACTAAGGTCACGCAGACCTCGTCCAATCACTCGTGGTAAGTCTTCAGCGACTTCCAAACCTTCACATACTTGGTCACTCGGCGATCCACAATTCCTCTTGGATGTTCTAGACCGTGACGCCTAACCGTCTGGAAGAAGCACAGTCTTCAAAGGTAAAAGCGCCGGATCCACGCTGATCAATTTCTTCATGATGCTCAATCACTTTGGGTTTGTAGGGGTTTGGTTTTGGGATTTTCCTCACTTTGGGTTTTCCTCACTTGATGATTTTCGCCAAAGTCCTCAGAGGATGGGTTGCTCTCAAATGACAAGTGTCAAGCTCTCTCGAGCAGCCAACCAACTAGTGGTTGTAGGGGCGGCTATTTATAGCCTCGGGAGCAGCCCAACATGATAAGACATAAATGCCCTTAAATGATATGACCGTTAGGTGGAGATATTTTGGGACAACGCAGAAGACAAAGAACGGTCGGAAATTGAACATCAAATTCCTCGTGGCTATCATGTTCTCATCGTAGGCAATTCAGACCGGCGAATTCCTAACTCCTCGGCCGAACAAATTCCTCAAGGACTGTAAGAGCTTCGTCTCATCCATCAAGAAATTGACTGAACTGTATGAGATTTCCAAAGGCTTCACTCAAGAGATTGGTAGGTGAGGATTTTGAGTTGAGCATCAAATGGAAATTTTTCCTTAGTATTTCCTCGACCCCTTTAACAATGACGGTGTTTCCTATGACTCAAGAAAGAGAAAATGAAACTACGAAAACAAAAGTCTTCACGCTTCATGTTCCTCAAATGAATACCAAGTCTTCAAGGTCACACCAATTTCTTCACTTTCAAAGTCTTCGTAAAGTCTTCGTAATATCAAATTCTTCATTGAAGAAATTCATTTTAGGGTCGACTTTCACCGTAAATATCAAACTCCTCATAGACTTATAGACCTGTGTACACTCACAAACGCATTAGTTACTTAACCTATAAGTCTTCAATACACCAAAATCACTAAGGGGCACTAGATGCACTTACACAACCCCTTCATTTCTTCATTACTGTGTTGTGTACTTGATCGCTACTGTTTGAAGACTTTGACTGAAGACTTTATCAATTTCCTCAGTTCAATTTCTTCATTCAGTGTGTCTTCAGCCTGCTTATCCTGTGTTTATGCTTTCTGTACTCTGTGCTTGTTTTCATTTCATCATGATGACTATGCTTCTGTTCTGTTATGTTTGCATCTGAGTACTTATTCCACTGCTAGTCGTTCGTGACTTAGGAATTTCCTCACCGTGAAATTCCTTAGTGAAGAATTTTTAAAAATCGCCTATTCACCCCCCCTCTAGTCGACTTAACACACTTCCAATTGGTATCAGAGCAAGGTACTCCCTTGTTCTGTGTGATTTTGGTTTAACCGCCTAGAGTTTTAGTTATGTCGACCGCAGGAATGAAGACAGTGTCATGCCCCATCTTTGACGGTCATGATTATCCCAAGTGGAAGGCCATGATGAAGAAGCGCCTCATGGCGATGAACAGCGAGCTGTGGACCGTCACTGAGATTGGTCTTACCGAGTTGTGCAAGATGGCGGAGGCTGATGACATTCGCAAGTACACTCGTCTGAACCTCACGGCGAAGGACATCATCTGCTCCTGTCTGTCTCAAAATCAGTTCAGGAACATTATGCATCTTAGCCATGCGAAGCTTATCTGGGACCGACTCTCTGAGGTCTATGAAGGTCATCGAACTCGTCATGATCCCTGGTTTGAGGATTTCAAGGAATCACTCAAGGCGATGACTTTCGATCCAGAATCATCATCCTCTGCACCATGTCTTATGGAAAAAGGTGCCAAGGTAACTGAATGCTAACTAACTGCAGGAATGGTCCCCCTATGAAGAAAATCTGGGTTCCTAAAAGATGCCTTGAAAGTCTTCAGGTGAATGTCATCATGACACCACCTGTGAAGAATAGGAACCCTAGATCAAATTCTTCATACGGACCAAAGTCCTCATATGGACCACATTCCTCATATGGATCAAAGTCCTCATATGAACATCATCGTGCTAACACTTCTTTTTCGCAGGGAAAGACTAAGGGTTAAGAATATGTGCATTATTCTTCAAATCATTATGTTCATAAATCCTCGAAGAATTTCTCTGCTTATTCATATGCTTACCCTAACCCCTCTTATGTGAAACAAAGTGGATTGGCATCTATGCCACCTTTCTCTTATGGAGCTCATAGAATGATGAACTCTTTGCCACCCCTCTAGATGTGGGTGGTGAAGAAAAAGAACTGATATCTTTTGCAGGGTCAGGTCTCCAGACGAACTTAAACATCTGAAGAATTTGCTGGAGACCTGAATATGCTTGAAATGACGCAAGCTAATCATGAAGAAATGAATTTTCACTTCTCACGTCCTCATACTGATTTACTTGTTCTCTTGCTTGATGAAATTGATTTGATGAATTTGATGGCATATCACTGATGAAGTATACGAGTTCGTAAGCTGCACTAATTCATCTGCAGGATGATCAACCCAAAGCCACTGAGTGGGCCCCTAATAGTGGATGTACAAATCACATGACTGGTGACATGAACTTATTGATGGACGCTCCCTTATCTCCATCGCATCTGAAGCATATCACCTACGCTGACAAAGGCAAAAGCAAGGTATTGGGTCTAGGTAAGGTTGCGATCTCAAAGGATCGACACATGGACAAAGTCACGCTTGTCGAGTCCTTAGGATTCAACCTCATGTTAGTCTCAATGCTTTGTGCTACCTCTTGAGCATGCGTTGGTTTTCCCTTGAAGAGGAAAGGGTGATGCAGCAAAGTAGCGTAAGTATTTCCCTCGGTTTTTGAGAACCAAGGTATCAATCCAGTAGGAGACAACGCACAAGTCACCTAGTACCTGCACAAACAATCAAGAACCTTGCAACCAACGGGATAAAGGGGTTGTAAATCCCTTCACGGTTACTCGCAAAAGTGAGATCTAATAAAGATAGTAAAGTAAATATTTTTGGTATTTTTGTTGTATAGATTGGAAAGTAAAGATTGCAAAATAAAAGAACGGTGACAGAAATTGGCAAGTTAACCGAAAACTAATATGATGTAAAATAGACCCGGCGGCCATAGGTTTCACTAGTGGCTTCTCTCAAGATAGCATGTATTATGGTGGGTGAACAAACTACTGCCGAGCAATTGATAGAAAAACGCATAGTTATGAAGTTATCTAAGGCAATGATCATGAATATAGGCATCACATCCGTGTCAAGTAGACCGAAACGATTCTGCATCTACTACTATTACTCCACACATCAACCGTTATCCTGCATGCATCTAGAGTATTAAGTTCATAAGAATAGAGTAACGCTTTAAGCAAGATGACATGATGTAGAGGGATAAACTCAAGCAATATGATATAAACCCCATCTTTTTATCCTCGATGGCAACAATACAATACGTGCCTTGCTGCCCCTACTATCACTCGGAAAGGACACCGCAAGATTGAACCCAAAGTTAAGCACTTCTCCCATTGCAAGAAAGATCAATCTAGTAGGCCAAACTAAACCGATAATTCGAAGAGACTTGCAAAGATATCAAATCATGCATATAAGAATTCAAAGAATAACCAAATAATATTCATAGATAATCTTGTTCATAAATCCATAATTCATCAGATCTCAGCAAACACACCGCAAAAGAGTATTACATCGAATAGATCTCCAAGAATATCAAGGAGAACTTTGTATTGAGAATCAAAGAGAGAGAGAAGAAGCCATCTAGCTAATAACTATGGACCCAAAGGTCTGCAGTAAACTACTCACACATCATCGAAGAGGCTATGGTGTCGATGTAGAAGCCCTCTGTGATCGATTCCCCCTCCGGCAGAGCGCTGGAAAAGGCCCCAAGATGGGATCTCATGGGTACAGAAGGTTGCGGTGGTGGAAAAGTGGTTTCATGGCTCCCCCTGATGTTTTTAGGGTATAAGAGTATATATAGGCGAAAGAAGTACATCGGTGGAGCTCTGTGGGGCCCAGAGGGTGGGGGTGCGCCTACCCCCCTGGGCGCGCCCTCCTGCCTCGTGGCCACCTCGCGGAGTTCCAGACTTCAACTCCAAGTCTTCTGGATTGCTTTCGTTCCAAGAAAGATCATCGCGAAGGTTTCATTCCGTTTGGATTCCGTTTGGTATTCCTTTTCTGCAAAACACTGAAATAGGCAAAAAAAACAGAAACTGGCACTGGGCCTTCGGTTAATAGGTTAGTCCCAAAAATAATATAAAAGAGCATATTAAAGCCCATTAAACATCCAAAATAGATAATATAATAGCATAGAACAATCAAAAATTATGGATACGTTGGAGACGTATCAAGCATCCCCAAGCTTAATTCTTGCTCGTCCTCGAGTAGGTAAATGATAAAAACAGAATTTTTGATGTGGAATGCTACATAACATATTTTTTAATGTAATTTTCTTTATTGTGGCATGAATGTTCAGATCCTAAAGATTCAAGACAAAAGTTTAATATTGACATAAAATAATAATACTTCAAGCATACTAACCAAGCAATTATGTCTTCTCAAAATAACGTACCCAAAGAAAGCTCATCCCTACAAAATCATATAGTTTGGCTATGCTCCATCTTCATCACACAAAATGCTCCAATCATGCACAACCCCGATGACAAGCCAAGCAATTATTTCATGCTTTTGATGTTCTCAAACCTTTTCAATCTTCACGCAATACATGAGCGTGAGCCATGGACATAGCACTATAGGTGGAATAGAATGGTGGTTGTGGAGAAGACAAAAAGGAGAAGATAGTCTCACATCAACTAGGCGTATCAATGGGCTATGGAGATGCCCATCAATAGATATCAATGTGAGTGAGTAGGGATTGCCATGCAACGGATGAACTAGAGCTATAAGTGTATCAAAAGCTCAACAAAAGAAACTAAGTGGGTGTGCATCCAACTTGCTTGCTCACGAAGACCTAGGGAAATTTGAGGAAGCCCATCATTGGAATATACAAGCCAAGTTCTATAATGTAAAATTCCCACTAGTATATGAAAGTGACAACATAGGAGACTCTCTATCATGAAGATCATGGTGCTACTTTGAAGCACAAGTGTGGTAAAAGGATAGTAGCATTGGCCCTTCTCTCTTTTTCTCTCATTTTTTTATTTGGGCCTTTCTCTTTTTTATGGCCTCTTTTTTCGTCCGGAGTCTCATCCCGACTTCTGGGGGAATCGTAGTCTCCATCATCCTTTCCTCACTGGACAATGCTATAATAATGATGATAATCACACTTTTATTTACTTACAACTCAAAAATTACAACTCAATACTTAGAACAAAATATGACTCTATCTGAATGCCTCTGACGGTATACCGGGATGTGCAATGAATCAAGAGTGACATGTATGAAAATCATGAACGGTGGCTTTGCCACAAATACGATGTCAACTACATGATCATGCAAAGCAATATAACAATGATGGAGCGTGTCATAATAAACGGAACGGTGGAAAGTTGCATGGCAATATATCTCGGAATGGCTATGGAAATGCCATAATAGGTAGGTATGGTGGCTGTTTTGAGGAAGGTATATGGTGGGTGTATGATACCGGTGAAAGGTGTGCGGTATTAGAGAGGCTAGCAATGGTGGAAGGGTGAGAGTGCGTATAATCCATGGACTCAACATTAGTCATAAAGAACTCACATACTTATTGTAAAAATCTATTAGTTATCAAAACAAAGTAGGGGGATAGATTGGTAGGAAATGAGCATCGCTCGTCCCTGGCCGCCACTCATAAGGAAGACAATCAAAGAAACACATCATGCTTCAAATTTGTTACACAACGGTTACCATACGTGCATGCTACGGGACTTGCAAACCTCAACACAAGTATTTCTCAAATTCACAATTACTCAACTAGCATGACTCTAATATCACCATCTTCATATCTCAAAACAATCATCAAGTATCAAACTTCTCATAGTATACAGTCCACTCTATATGAAAGTTTTTATTATACCCATCTTGAATGCCCATCATATTAGGACTAATTTTATAACCAAAGCAAATTACCATGCTGTTCTAAAAGACTCTCAAAATAATATAAGTGAAGAATGAGAGACCAATAATTTCTATAAAATAAAACCACCACCGTGCTCTAAAAAGATATAAGTGAAGCACTAGAGCAAAATTATCTTGCTCAAAAGATATAAGTGAAGCACATAGAGTATTCTAGTAAATTCCGATTCATGCGTGTCTCTCCCAAAAGGTGTGTACAGAAAGGATGATTGTGGTAAACTAAAAAGCAAAGACTCAAATCATACAAGACGCTCCAAGCAAAACACATATCATGTGGTGAATAAAAATATAGCCTCAAGTAAAGTAACCGATAGACGAAGACGAAAGAGGGGATGCCTTCCGGAGCATCCCCAAGCTTAGGCTTTTGGTTGTCCTTTAATTTTACCTTAGGGTGACTTGGGCATCCCCAATATTAGGATCTTGCCACTCCTTATTCCAAAATCCATCAAATCTTTACCCAAAAACTTGAAAACTTCACAACACAAAACTTAACAGAAAATCTCATGAGCTCCATTAGTATAAGAAAACAAACCACCACTTTAAGGTACTGTAATGAACTCATTATTTGTTTATATTGGTGTTAAACCTACTGTATTCCAACTTATCTATGGTTTATACCCCCCGATACTACTCAAAGATTCATTAAAATAAACAAACAACACACAAAAAACAGAATCTGTCAAAATAGAACAGTCTGTAGCAATCTGATATGCTTGAATACTTCTGTAACTCCAAAAATTCTGAAATAAATTGGTGGACGTGAGGAATTTGTATATTAATCATCTGAAAAACGAATCAACCTAAAATCACTCTCCACTAAAAAATTACAGCTAATATCATGAGCGCAAAAGTTTCTGTTTTTTACAGCAAGATCGCAAAGGCTTCACCCTAGTCTTCCCAAAGGTTCTGCTTGGCACAAACACTAATTAAAACATAAAACCACATCTAAACAGAGGCTAGATTATTTATTTATTACTAAACAGAACCTAAAAAGCAAAAGCAAAAATAAAATTGGGTTGCCTCCCAACAAGCGCTTTTCTTTAAAGCCTTTTTAGCTAGGCATTGATAATTTTAATGATGCTCACATGAAAGACAAGAATTGAAGAACAAAAAGAGCATCATAAAACACGTGATAAACACATCTAAGTCTAACATACTTCCTATGCATAGGAATTTTATAAGAAAACAAATTATCATAGCAAGAAAAAATTAGCATATGCAAGGAAGAAGAAAGAGATGATAGCAATCTCAACATGACGAGAGGTAATTTAGTAAGATAAAAATTTCTACAACCATATTTTCCTATCTCATAATAATTACATGTAGGATCATAGGAAAATTCAAAATAATAGCTATCATATAACATATTCTCAACACGATCCACATGCATGTGAAGTTGACACTCTTCCAAAATAGTGGGATTATCATTAACTAAAGTCATGACCTCTCCAAACCCACTTTTATAAAAAAATGCCATAAGATTGAACATTATCCAAATATGTAGGATCTAAAGTTGACACTCTTACAAACCCACTTTCAATATTATTGCAAACACTATTATCAATCTCATATTCATCATGGGGCTTAAATAAATTTTCAAGATCATAAGTGTCGGTGTCAAAACCGGCGGATCTCGGGTAGGGGGTCCCGAACTGTGCGTCTAAGGTGGATGGTAACAGTAGGCGGGGGACACAATGTTTACCCAGGTTCGGGCCCTCTCGATGGAGGTAATACCCTACTTCCTGCTTGATTTATCTTGATGATATGAGTATTACAAGGGTTGATCTACCACGAGATCGTAGAGGCTAAACCCTAGAAGCTAGCCTATGGTATGATAGTTCTTGTCCTACAGACTAAACCCTCCGGTTTATATAGACACCGAAGAGGGCTAGGGTTACATAGAGTCAGTTACAAGGGAGGAGATCTACATATCTGTATTGCCAAGCTTGCCTTCCACGCCAAGGAGAGTCCCATCCGGACACAGGACGAAGTCTTCAGTCTTGTATCTTCATAGTCCAACAGTCCGGCCAAAGCATATAGTCCGGCTGTCCGGAGACCCCCTAATCCAGGACTCCCTCAGTAGCCCCTGAACCAGGCTTCAATGACGATAAGTCCGTCACGCAGATTGTCTTCAGCATTGCAAGGCGGGTTCTTCTCCAAATTCTGAACACCTGCTGAGTAGTGTTCGGCCTCCCATAAATGTTGCACTTCTTGGCTTCCGCGCCCAATAATGGCTATCTTCCACGTGTCGAGCGAATGCGAGAAGCCATGGCATTTTTACATTTTCCACCCTAGCCATGTGAGTAAACTGTCTATTAAAGAGACAGGTATCCGTAGATCCAAATCACACCATCTTCCCACGGCGAGTATCCATCAGAGCGCGCTCAGAAAAATCCATTCCAACATGGCCGACCATCGCAGCTCCTCCTCTTGCTCCCGCAGCCCTAAGCCTGGTGATTGGAAGAAGTGTTCCGCCTCGCACAGCCAATTAGTAGAGTTACAGACCCATGGATTTCCCTCCAGCGTAAATGGTCCCCGTTCGAGCCGGGCTCGCCACCTATAATGGCGGGTAGCAAGCGGAGAGCTTTCCCAATCCTTCCAAGGGGGAGCGGGTATCCTTGTCCCATATTTATTAAGGGGACTAGGATTTCCAATCCATCCGTTCCTCCGCGGGCTCCTGGAGTTTTATGGCCTCCAGTTGCATAATTTCACCCCTGCTTCCATACTACACATCGCTGGTTATGTGGCCCTTTGTGAGCTGTTTCTGGGTTGCGAAGCTCATTTCGAGCTATGGAAGAGGCTATTCTACCTTGTGCCCCGTACACAGGAGGGGTCAATATATCAAGTGGGCGGAGCCGAAGTATGGCACATCACCGGGATCGGATACCTGTCCGGTACCCCGAAGAAGACGTCCGAAGATTGGCCTTCGGAGTGGTTTTATATGGAGGACGTCCCCCTTCCAGATCCTATTCGGGTTGGTCTTCCCGAGTTCGACAATGCCCCTTTGAAGAAACGCCGAAGCTGGCGCCCACGGAGCCCTCAGGAGGAAGATAACGGAGAAGTCCTTTACCTGATGGGTCGGATAAAGGTGCTGGCTCAATCAGGACTGACAATAATCGAGGTTATGTCAATATGCATAATGCGGGGGGTGCAGCCACTTCAATATCGAGGGCACCCCATGTGGCACTTTAACGGGGAAGATGATGCCACCCGCTGCAGGGGTAAGGGACCGGACTCAGTTGCTGCTCTAGCAAAAATTATGTCCGATTTATACAAGGGAGAGGAAGAGGAGTTCATCCGCATTAAGCCACGGGATGGATTCTCCATGTACAACCCTCCAAGTTGGGTGATTTGTCACTTCTTACTCCCATCCTTCCCGCATTCATCGTCATAAGTTTTTACCTTGCCGTTTCATGGCAGGAACTACGAAAAGCTATAAGGGAGGTCAACAGCCCGCCTCCACAACCGGAGGACCCTGACCGGGCCCTCGATCCCGGACTCGAAGAGGATCTGGACATATTTGTGGAGTTGATCGACATGATATTCTATCAATTAAGCTGTGATGATGCCATGGTGGCAATTATAGCTGACTATCCTGGGCTACTCCCCGCATCGCATGTAAGTAAAACCAGAGTCCCAACTTCCGAGAAGGATCCCCTTTTATGCGCTTCACGTACCGTACACATATGGTGTTTTACAGGGAAGGCCCTCGGGACGCCATGCCGAACCCGCAATGACTCACCAACAAGGGGCACCGAAGCCGGGTAGGCTAAAAAGGAAGGCGGTTCGGACTGAGACGCCGGTGCAGAGGTATGATACAAAACCTCGCTCCGTGGTTGTCTCCTTTTTTAGAATATAATAACACCCATGTTTCCTAGAAGGAAAAACGCTCGCCGGACTAAGTCCGGCGAGGTTGCCGATCACGCCTCCACCAGTCGGGCGCCAGGGCCGGACGCAGAGGCGGAAGCTAACACGAGGCACACGCCGGATGCTCCTCCTACAGAGGATGCGGATAAAATATCCGCTACAAATTCTGAAGTGGAGAGCGCCTTGAATCACAGGCGTCGTCGGGCCGTACTCCGTGACGCTTGTTTCTCCCAAGAGGCGTTTGATGCCTTCAACTCGGGAGACGCGTACATCTGTGCTGCTCAAAATGGTCTTGCCAGAGCCACGGACCAGTATGTAAAGGATATACGGGTAAGAAAATTTGATGATTATATATATCAGTAGCCCCTGAGACTTGAAACAGTTGACACAACTGATTTAAGGATCATTATTTGTGCAGGTTCTTACAGAGAAGAACACCCAATTGTCTCAAGAGCTGGAAGAGTGCAAGGCCCAGCTACGGGCCGCAGGTGCCGCATTGAAGGAGTCCGAAAAGGCTCCCTCTGGTAACACTTGTTTCTATTGCAAAGAATGACAGGTACCATATAGTATGCGGCATGCATGCAAATCTAACAATAGATATTGCACATGACTCCGGAGTGAATCCGGAGGCCGCGCCGGGGGATGCGCAACGTGCTAATCGACAGCTAAATGCTGGCGAGCGCGTGCTTACGCGCGTCATTCAGGAGAAAATGATCTCCAAGATGCCAATATTCAGCTGGGCGTGGATTTGAAAGATGTTCGAGCCCAGCTTGCAGACTCCGTGAAGGAGAATAAGCGGCTTCGTAGCGGCATTTTCAATAAGTGCTTGAACGAACTTTTTAAAGAGTTCGGCGAAGAAGCCGTCTAACAGAGTTATGTCTGTAGGTATGCTGACGGGTCGTCCCGCGGAGGAGATTCCCGTGTTTGCGGGTGATCTTCTACCCGAGCTCTCACAACTGCACGAACAAGTTCGGCAAGTAATGTAGGGTATTGCCCAAGTCTTGTGGCCATCCGCCTCCCAGCCAGGAGGCATGGGGAAGCTTATAGAGAAGCTCAAGGGAGCGCAGCAGCGCTTCCGATTATGGAAGATATCAGCCTGCCAACAAGGTGCAAGGGAAGCCTGGGCCATGGTGAATACGCGATACTCCAAGGCTGACCCAAACCACATGGCCGAGGTCGGACCTGTAGGGCCTGATGGGAAGGAGATCCCCGTCAGTTTGGTGTATGACCAAGTACAGTTAGCCGCAAAGTATTCCCAACAGGATTGTAGGCTGGACAGCCTGTTGGATGGTATAGATGAAGAATTTAGTCAGTCTAAGTGACTATGTAATTTAAGTGACATATATAATGTCCCTAGCCGGATTGTAAATCATTTGTCATGGCAGACCTTTTCACTTCGACCTCAGGACCCTTTAGTCCGGAGTGTATCCGAGTACCCGCTCGGTTATGTAAAAACCAGAGTATGCGTGGAAACCAGGCGTAGGGGTCATAAGTGCTTGAACAGACAAGTACCCAACTAGCTATGTTATATTACATGGATAGTAAGAAACATCTTCCAGGGAGAATAGTTCCGTTAAGGGTTCCTTTCCCTGGGTACGCATGCCCAAATGTGCATGTCAGAACTGTGAAAAGAGACGCAGGTTATAAACATCTGGGGGCATGTATAAAAATAGATAAAAGTCATATTTTTTTCACCGACCGAATATTCCCTTAAGAACGCTTAGCTTTCGCTTCACCCACCGAGGTACATATCCGCTGATCCGCAAGAATAATCGCAGAGGTGCTCCCTTATGCCCTAGCCAATTAACGGAAACGAGGGCATAAATACAAGAGCCAGGCAACCTAGCTTGGCCAAAACTTAAGTCATATCAATGCATATAATGGCGAAAAAAGGTACATGCAGAAGAATAACACATGTATGGGGCATAAAGCCCAGAAAAATAGTTATATTAAGCTTCGTAAGAAGCCCCAGTATAATGAGCGGTTAGCGCCAATACTGTGTAGTCAAGACACAAGTTAGCCTCTTGAGGCCTTGAGGAGAAAGAAAAAGAAGAAAGAACGAGAGAAAAGACAGATAACGGATGTGCAAAAAATGGATGGGGGTAAGGAGACGAACACAGAGTCCGGCGCTAGGCGTAGAATCTTTGGAGTATGGCTGCGTTCCATGGGTTTGGCTCGAGTCGATTGTCCGATGCATCCCGCAGATGGTATGCTCCACCGGTCAGAACCTGGTCAATAATGAAGGGACCTTCCCATTTGGGCTTGAGTTTGTTCTTTTTCTTCTCCCGCAGGCGTAGAAACTAGTTCGCCAATGTTATAAGTTTTGGCCCGTACTTCTCTGCTTTGGTACCTTCGAGCCTGTTGCTGATGGAATGCGGAACGGGCTTTTGCCATGTCGCGCTCCTCCTACAGGGCGTCCAAACTATCCTGCCGATCAAGCTCGGCCTCTTTTTCTTCATACATGTGCACTCGAGGTGAGTCATGAATTATGTCGCAGGGCAGAACCGCCTCTGCGCCGTACACCATAAAAACGGTGTGTATCCGGTAGTGCGATTCGGCGTGGTCCGCAGCCCCCATAGTACAGAGTCGAGCTCCTCTACCCAGTGCGTGTTAGACTCCTTTAAGGACCGCACTAATCTGGGTTTGATGCCGCTCATGATAAGACCATTTGCTCGCTCCACTTGACCGTTAGTTTGCGGGTGATAGACAGAAGCATACTCGAGCTTGATGCCCATGTTGCCGCACCAAAGTTTTACCTCGTCGGCTGTAAAGTTCGTGCCGTTGTCAGTGATGATGCTGTGGGGGACGCCATAACGATGTACAACCCCAGATATGATGTCTATCACCGGTCCGGATTCGGCCGTTTTAATGGGTTTGGCTTCTATCCATTTGGTGAATTTATCCACCATGACCAGTAAGTATTTTTTCTTATGGGTTCCCCCTTTGAGGGGTCCAATCATATCAAGCCCCCAGACCGCAAAGGGCCAAGTGATGGGGATTGTTTGGAGGGCGGTAGGCGGCATATGGCTTTGGTTTGCAAAAAGCTGGCATCCGACGCAACGTTGGACCAGATCCTGTGCGTCTGCCCGGGCCGTCGGCCAATAGAAACCTGTACGGAAGGCCTTCCTTACAAGGGCCCGGGCTGCGGAGTGATGGCCGCCGAGTCCAACATGGATTTCTGCCAAAAGCTTCCGCCCTTCCTCTTCGGAGATGCACCTTTGAAGGACTCCGGTAGTGCTTTTCTTATAAAGCTCTCCCTAGTGGACGTTGTAGGCTTTAGATTGCCGCACAATGCAGCGTGCCTCATTTTGGTCCTCGGGTAGTTCCTGCCTAGTTAGGTAGGCCAGGAATGGTTATGTCCACGGGGCGATGACGGCCATTATCTCGTGGGCTGAAGGTGTTATTTCGATGGTAGAGCCTCCGATTGTGTCGGAGTGTTCGGTATCTGGTGTTGTGGCCGGGTCCGGACTATTGTTACCGGTGTCCCCTTCCCATACCACGGATGGCTTAAACAGCCTTTCCAACAAGATGTTAGGTGGGATAGTGTCGCGCTTAGCACCGATACGGGCGAGCATATCTGCCGCCTGATTGTTTTCTCAAGCCACATGGTGGAATTCGAGCCCCTCGAACCGAGCTGACATTTTGAGGACGGCGTTGCGATAAGCCGCCATTTTTGGATCCTTGGCGTTGAAGTATCCATTTATTTGAGATATTGCGAGGTTCGAGTCCCCATGTACTTCCAGGCATTGAATGCCCATGGAAACCGCCATCCGAAGACCATGTAACAGGGTCTCATATTCGGCTGCATTGTTGGAGTCTGTGTATAGTATTTGGAGTACGTATTGGACTGTATCTCTGGTGGGGGACGTTAAAACGACGCCAGCCCCCAGACCAGCCAGCATTTTAGAGCCGTCGAAGTGCATGATCCAATTGGAGTACGCGTCGTACTCTTTAGGGAGTTCGGCTTCTGTCCATTCGGCGACAAAATCGGCCAGTACTTGCGACTTAATGGCTCTCCGAGGTATATATGTTATGTCGAACGGGAGGAGCTCAATGGCCCATTTGGCAATCCGGCCCGTGGCATCGTAGTTGTTTATTATGTCGTTGAGTGGTACTTCCGAAGCCACGTGATTGAACACTCTTGAAAGTAGTGTCGTAGTTTCCGGGATGCCATAAATACCGCGTATGCTATCTTTTGATAATGTGGGTACCGTGATTTGCATGGAGTGAGGACGGTGGATACATAATTTACCGGCTCTTGAAGTGGGAATTTATGTCCGTCCTTCTCTCGTTCGACGACGAGCACTGCGCTTACAACTTGATGAGTTGCCGCTATATATAACAGCATTGGTTCGCCGGCATTTGGCGCGGCCAAGATTGGGTTGGTGGCCAAGATGGCTTTTATTTCTTCCAATCCGGCTGTGGCCGCGTCCGTCCACTCGAAGTGTTTGGTGCGCCGAAGATGGCGATAAAGGGTCAATGTCTTTTCTCCTAATCGGGAGATAAAGCGGCTTAAGGCCGCCACGCATCCAGTTAACTTCTAGATTTGCTTGAGGTCAGTTGGGATAGCCAACTGTGACAGAGCTCGGATTTTAGCCGGATTTGCTTCGATTCCTCTACTAGAGACAATGAAGCCCAGGAGCTTTCCGGCGGGCACACCGAAAACGGATTTTTCCGGATTGAGCTTAATGTCGTATATTCGGTGATTGTCAAACGTGAGCCTCAAGTCGTTTATTATGGAGTCGACGTGTCTGGTTTTAACGACCACATCGTCTACGTATGCCTCCACTGTTTTGCCGATCTACTTTTCCAGACATGTCTGAATCATGCGTTGATACGTAGCACCGGCGTTTTTGAGCCCGAAAGGCATGGTGTTAAAATAGAAGGGGCCGTATGGGGTGATAAATGCCGTTGCGGCTTGGTCAGACTCCGTCATCTTAATCTGATGGTATCCGGAGTATGCGTCGAGGAAACACAATGAGTCGTGTCCTGCAGTAGCGTCGATAATTTGATCGATGCGGGGGAGGGGGAAGGGATCCTTGGGGCAAGCCTTGTTCAGGTCTTTGAAATCGACACATAGGTGCCAGGATTTGTCCTTCTTTGGTACCATCACCAGGTTTGCTAGCCAGTCCGGATGTTTTATTTCTCGGCCTCCAGTAACTTGGCTAGCTCCACTCCCATGGCTTGTCGCTTAGGTTCAGAGAAATGCCGAAGAGTCTGCTTGACCGGCTTGAATCCCTTTAGGATGTTAAGGCTATGCTCGGCCAGCCTGTGTGGGATTCCTGGCATGTTTGAGGGATGCCAGGCAAATATGTCCCAATTCTCGCGCAGAAACTCCCGTAGTGCGGCGTCTACAGCGGGTTTTAACTGTGCCCCGATGGAAGCTGTTTTGTAGGGTCCGTTGGGTGGACTTGGAATTTGACTATTTCATCCGCTGGTTTAAAAGAGGTGGACTTGGATCTATTGTCGAGTATCACGTCGTCCCTATCCACTGTGGAGTGCAACACAGTTAATTCCTCAGCCGCGAGGGCTTCGGATAATGCCTCGAGGGCCAGTGCGGCTGTTTTGTTTTCGGCGTGGAGTGCTATGTGCGAATCACTAGCTAGAGTGATGATTCCATTGGGCCCGGGCATTTTGAGCTTCATATACCCGTAATGGGGTATGGCTTGGAAGATTGTGAATGCTTCCTGCCCTAGAAGGGTGTGGTATCCGCTACTGAACGGGGCCACTTGGAATGTGATTTCTTCGGACCTATAATTCTCCGGTGTGCCGAATACCACATCTAGTGTGATTTTCCCAGCGCACCGTGCCTCCCGACTAGGGATGATTCCTCTGAAGGTCATGCTGCTTTGCTCAATGCGGTTTCTGTCTATTTCCATTTTTTGAAGAGTCTCCTCGTAGATGAGGTTTAATCCGCTGCCGCCGAACATGAGTACTTTATTAAGCCGAAAGTCGTCCACAATTGGACTAAGGACCAAAGCGGCTAGTGCTCGGGCTGTTCGGAATTTGGGTTCGTCACTGGCATTGAAGGTGATAGCCGTGTCGCTCCATGGATTTATTGCTGCCACATGGCAGACTTCGGCGAGGCTGCGGAGTGTTCGCTTACGCCTATTATTTGAGGCGAAGGTCTCGAAGACTGTCAACACTGTATTGTTATCCACGGGATGGTGCTCTACGGCGTTTTGAATGAGGAGATCCTCACCGCTCTTGGCCACCTGCCAGAGTACCCAACATGCTCTAAGGCTGTGTGTTGGTATGGTATCCTCTATACTGTGAATTTTACAGGGCCCGTCAAGCCATCCCCCCAATACGGTTCCACGCCCTGTAGTGGGCTTTTGCTTCTTTGTAATTGAGTCGGGCGACTTATAAGAGTGCACCCTTTTAATTCGGACTGGGTGTTTAGTCAGAGCCGGATTATCCTAGAATTTTGTTTGGGTCTTCCAGGCGCTTTCCATCGCGCAGTACTTCCGTACTATGGCCGCCAAGTCTGCGAAGCGGGTTATATCACGGCGACTTATGGCGTTGAGGATTCCCTTGTCTGTGCAATTATTGCAAAAGAATGAAATTGCGTCTTCCTCGCGACAGTCCTTGACCTTGTTCATTACAAGGAGGAATCTGGCCCAATAGTGATGCACTGTCTCGTGGGGCTCTTGCCTAATATGGGAAAGATCGTTTGTATCTAGGTGGGTGGGTGGATTTAAGTCTGTACCTTGACCCGATCTGGGACCCAGGGGCAGAGGAGTTTCCGATCTTGGAGGTTCGGGCTTCGGGATGTTGCCCAATAGGTCCGGCCCGCTGCCTGATTCTAGGTTCAGGGTTTAGGCGACGTCCTCCCGTAGACGGGTATCCGGCTCGGAGAGCTCGGAAATCCGGACATAGTTTGTCCTCAAGATAGAGGAAGAATCGCCGCACTGCTCCTCCACCACCTCTATCTGATGGGTGACCGGCGGAGAGTTAATCTCCCTTTGGTCGGGTTTAAGCCCAATCCGATCATAGTCCGTAGCGACTCCCAAAGCGGCGATGCGATCCAAGAGCTCGTTCAAAGAGGAGAGCTCCATTGGGTTCATCCGCTCGGCAAGCTCCGAGCCGATGTGAAGGCTGTTTTCGATGACCCGAGAAGTCATCGTTGGCGCAGCGGCCGAACTGGCGGTCATGACGAAGCCGCCTAGTCGGAGAGTTTGGCCTACAGCCAGGGCTCCCCAGAGGTGATGTTGTCCCTGACAACGAGACGAGCCATCCTCCCTTACAATGATGGCACAGTGGAACTCTCAATGAAAGCACCAATGTCGGTGTCAAAACCGGCGGATCTCGGGTAGGGGGTCCCGAACTATGCGTCTAAGGCGGATGGTAACAGGAGGCGGGGGACACAATGTTTACCTAGGTTCGGGCCCTCTCGATGGAGGTAATACCCTACTTCTTGCTTGATTGATCTTGATGATATGAGTATTACAAGGGTTGATCTACCACGAGATCGTAGAGGCTAAACCCTAGAAGCTAGCCTATGGTATGATTGTTCTTGTCCTACATACTAAACCCTCCGGTTTATATAGACACCGGAGAGGGCTAGGGTTACACAGAGTCGGTCACAAGGGAGGAGATCTACATATCCGTATTGCCAAGCTTTCCTTCCACGCCAAGGAGACTCCCATCCGAACACGGGACGAAGTCTTCAATCTTGTATCTTCATAGTCCAACAGTCCGGCCAAAGCATATAGTCTGGCTGTCCGGAGACCCCCTAATCCAGGACTCCCTCAATAAGAAGAATCACCCCAATCATGATCATTGCAACAAGTAGTAGACATAGCAAAACTAGCATCCCCAAGCTTAGAGTTTTGCATATCATTAGCACAATTGACATCAAGAGAATTTATAGTAAAATAATTGCAATCATGCTTTTTATTCAAGGAGTTATCGTGAATCTCTTCATAAATTTCTTCATCACAATTTTCAGATTCACGAATTTCAAGCAGAACCACATAAAGATAATCTAGTGCACTCAAATCACTAGAAATTGGTTCATCATAATTGGATATCTTAAAAAGATTAGCAAGGGGATGAGGATCCATAAAGTTTAGCAAGTGAAGATGCAAGCAAAAAGAAGGCACATGGTAACACAAGATTGAACGGAAGGAGGGCGAAGAAAAGGCAAAGGTTTTTGAAAATCGTTTTAGAAGTGGGGGATAGGAAAACGAGAGGCGAATGGAAAATAATGTAATGCGAGGGAGAAGAGTTTCTGATTGGTACTTGGTATGTCTTGACTTGGCATAGATCTCCCCGGCAACGGCGCCAGAAATCCTTGTTGCTACCTCTTGAGCATGTGTTGGTTTTCCCTTGAAGAGGAAAGGGTGATGCAGCAAAGTAATGTAAGTATTTCCCTCAGTTTTTGAGAACCAAGGTATCAATCCAGTAGGAGACAGCGCACAAGTCACCTAGTACCTGCACAAACAATCAAGAACCTTGCAACCAACGCGATAAAGGGGTTGTCAATCCCTTCACGGTCACTCGCAAAAATGAGATCTAATAAAGATAGTAAAGTAAATATTTTTGGTATTTTTGTTGTATAGATTGGAAAGTAAAGATTGAAAAATAAAAGAACGGTGACAGAAATTGGCAAGTTAACGGAAAACTAATGTGATGTAAAATAGACCTGGGGGCCATAGGTTTCACTAGTGGCTTCTCTCAAGATAGCATGTATTACGATGGGTGAACAAATTACTGCCGAGCAATTGATAGAAAAGCGCATAGTTATGAAGGTATCTAAGGCAATGATCATGAATATAGGCATCACGTCTGTGTCAAGTAGGCCGAAATGATTCTACATCTACTACTATTACTCCACACATCGACCGCTATCCAGCATGCATCTAGAGTATTAAGTTCATAAGAACAGAGTAACGCTTTAAGCAAGATGACATGATGTAGAGGGATAAACTCAAGGAATATGATATAAACCCCATCTTTTTGTCCTCGATGGCAACAATACAATACATGCCTTGCTGCCCCTACTGTCACTCGGAAAGAACACCGCAAGATTGAACCCAAAGCTAAGCACTTCTCCCATTGCAAGAAAGATCAATCTAGTAGGCCAAACTAAACCGATAATTCGAAGAGACTTGAATAGATATCAAATCATGCATATAAGAATTCAGAGAAGAACCAAATAATATTCATAGATAATCTTGTTCATAAATCCACAATTCATCAGATCTGGGCAAACACACCGCAAAAGAGTATTACATCGAATAGATCTCCAAGAACATCGAGGAGAACTTTATATTGAGAATCAAAGAGAGAGAAGAAGCCATCTAGCTAATAACTATGGACCCGAAGGTCTGTGGTAAACTACTCACGCATCATCGGAGAGGCTATGGTGTTGATGTAGAAGCCCTCCGTGATCGATTCCCCCTCCAGCAGAGCACCAGAAAAGGCCCCAAGATGGGATCTCACCGGTACAGAAGGTTGCGGCGATGGAAAAGTGGTTTCGTGGCTCCCCCTGATGTTTTTAGGGTATAAGAGTATATATAGGTGAAAGAAGTATGTCGGTGGAGCTCCATGGGGCCCACGAGGGTGGGGGCACGCCTACCCCCTGGGCGCGCCCTCCTACCTCGTGGTCGCCTCGTGGAGTACCAGACTGCAACTCCAAGTCTTCTGGATTGCTTTCGTTCCAAGAAAGATCTTCGCGAAGGTTTCATTCCGTTTGGTATTCTTTTTCTGCAAAACACTGAAATAGGCAAAAAAACAGAAACTGGCACTGGGCCTTCGGTTAATAGGTTAGTCCCAAAAATAATATAAAAGAGCATATTAAAGCCCATTAAACATCCAAAACAAATAATATAATTGCATGGAACAATAAAAAATTATAGATACGTTGGAGACGTATCACTTTGTGATCTTGATATGGTTGTTATCTTTGGCAAGTATCGTTGTGTTGTGTTCATGGAAGCTGACCATTCCAAAGTCTTCGAAGGCTTTAGGAGAGGAGATCTGTATATTGTTGATTTCTCTTTAGGACCACAACATGCCACATGTCTACTTGCAAAAGCTTCAGAAGGCTGGCTATGGCATCGACGACTTGGTCATGCTGGCATGAGGAACTTGCACACTCTCACAAAGAAAAAGCATGTCATTGGCATCGAGGATGTCAAATTCCTAAAGGATCACCTGTGTAGAGCCTGTGAAGCTGGAAAGATGACCAAGGCCAAGCATCCCGCAAAGACTATCATGACTACCACTCGTCCATTTGAATTGCTTCACATGGATCTCTTTGGCCCTAATCATTATTCCTCCTTCACCAATGAAGCTTCTTTATATGGCTTTGTTATTGTTGATGATTATTCTCGTTACACATGGGTGCATATCATCACTTACAAACATGAAGTGCAGGAAGTCTTCAAACGATTTTCCTCGAGGGCTTCAACCAACTTTGGTGTGAAGATCAAGCACATCAGAAGTGACAATGGAACTGAGTTCAAGAACACTGGTCTTGATGACTATCTTGATGAACTTGGTATTACTCATGAGTTATCTGCTCCTTATACTCCTCAGCAGAATGCCGTCGTGGAGCACAAGAACCGGACTCTTGTTGAGATGGCTCGCACTATGCTTGACGAATACAAGACGCCTTGTCACTTCTGGATTGAGGGAATTGATACTGCGTGCCACATCATCAACAGGGTATATCTTCACAAATTCTTCAAAAAGACCGCATATGAACTCCTCACTGACAAGAAACCCAATGTGAGTTATTTCAAAGTCTTCGGTGCTAAATGTTGGATTAGAGATCCTCATCACAATTCTAAATTTGCACCGAAAGCACATGAAGGTTTCATGATTGGTTACGGAAAGGACAAGCACACCTACAGAGTCTTCAACAATGTTCACCACAAAGTTGTTGAAACTGTAGATGTGCGGTTCGATGAAACTAATGGCTCGCAAAGAGAGTACCTACCTCCTGTGCTAGATGAAAAATCGCCTGAGGAAACCATCAAGTTCAAGGCTACTGAGGATGTCATTCCTACTG
This sequence comes from Aegilops longissima, assembly GCA_021605205.1. NCBI lineage: Eukaryota > Viridiplantae > Streptophyta > Magnoliopsida > Poales > Poaceae > Aegilops > Aegilops longissima. Next base: position 467,607,188 of record CM038676.1, read on the forward strand.
AAGTATCTGCTAAAGAAGTCATTCCAGATCGTGAAGATCATCATGCTGGTGCACCTTAAGAAAATGGCTCTGAAGAAAATACTGAGCAAATTCCTCGTCGTCAACCAGCTCATCCTTACGTCGCAAATGAAGTGCAGATTGAGAAAATCATTAGCGACATCAACGCACCAGGTCCCCTCACACACTCAAAAGATTCACATATGTCTAACTTTTGTGGGCACTTTGCTTTTGTCTCTATCACAGAACCCACTAAGGTAGATGAAGCATTTCCGGAGCCTGAGTGGATTCAAGCTATGCAAGAGGAATTGCATGAATTCGAGCTCAACAATGTCTGGGAACTTGTCAAGCGACCAGACCCTCGCAAGCACAATATCATCGGCACCAAATGGATCTACCGCAACAAGCAAGATGAAAATGGCCTTGTGGTGAGGAATAAGGAACGATTTGTAGCTCAAGGCTACACACAGGTTGAAGGAATTGATTTTGATGAAACTTTTGCACCTATTGCTAGACTTGAGGCTATTCGCATATTACTTGCTTATGCTAACCATCATAATATCATCTTATATCAAATGGATGTGAAAAGTGCATTCCTCAATGGTAAGATTGAGGAAGAAGTATATGTTGCTCAACCCCCAGGTTTTGAAGATCCAAAGCATCCTGACAAAGTCTTCAGACTCAACAAGGCCCTCTATGGCCTCAAGCAGGCCCCTCGGGCGTGGTATGATACTTTGAAGGAATTCCTTATGAAGAAAGGCTTCAAACCCGGTTCACTTGACCCAACTCTTTTCACCAAAACCTATGATAATGAATTATTCGTGTGCCAAATATATGTTGATGATATCATCTTTGGCTGTACTGACCAACGTTACAGTGATGAATTTGCCTATATGATGAGTGAAGAATATCAAATGTCTATGATGGGAGAATTTAAATTCTTCTTAGGTCTTCAGATACGTCAACAATGAAACGGCATCTTCATATCTCAGGAGAAACACCTTAAGGATGTATTGAGGAAATTCGGCATGCAAGACTGCAAAGGCGTCAAAATCCCTATGCCCATTAATGGCCATCTATGCACTGATGAAAATGGTATTGACTGTGATCAAAAGGTATACCGCTCCATGATTGTCTCTTTATTGTATTCATGTGCATCTATGCCAGATACTATGCTTAGTGTTTGCATGTGTGCCCGCTTTCAAGCTATACCAAAGGAATCACACCATAAGGCTGTGAAGCATATTCTTTGATATCTAGCTCACACTCCAACACTTGGATTATGGTATCCCAAGGGCTCGTCTTTTGATCTCATTGGATATTCTGACTCTGACTATGCTGGTGATCGTGTGGACCGCAAGTCAACATCAGGCACATGCTATTTCCTCGGACGATCCTTGGTATGTTGGTCCTCGAAGAAACAGAACTGATGTATCACTGTCAACTATTGAAGCTGAGTGCATTGCTGCTGGTTCGTGCTATGCTCAATTTCTATTGATGAAGCAAACCCTCAAGGACTACGACATCATTATGAAGAATGTGCCGCTCTACTGTGACAATGAGAGTGCCATCAAGATTGCTCATAACCCAGTTCAGCACTCGAAGACAAAGCACATTCAGACTCGTCATCATTTTCTTCATGATCATGTGTTGAAGGGCAACATCTCTATCGAGCACGTGAAGATTGAAGAACAGCTAGCCGATATCTTCACAAAGCCCTTGGATCAGAAGAGATTTAGCAAGTTGCGGTGTGAGCTAAATATCTTAGAATCTTCGAATGTCCTCTAAAAGGACACACATCCTAACATTTATGCAAAATTGATGACTTAGATGTGCAACACACGAAGTAAAGTTTTTCTTCAATCAATGAAGACTAACCCTCTAAGTGTGAAGAAATTAACGAAGAATTTGATTCTCAGAGCCCTACGACAATTTTACGCAGTGTTTGAAATCATCATTCTTATACGGTGGGTCACGCCACCAACAAAAGTTGAAAATCTTCAATTTGAGTTTTCCCTTAGTTTTTGAAATTCCTCGGTTGTTCAATTTCTTCAACTTTGCATTGTCCTCACTCTTTCCGTCATTGTTCTTCACTGACTATATATATATATATATATATATATATATATATATATATATATATATATATATATATATATATATATATATATATATGTATGTATATATATATATATGTGTCGTCGGTGTACTAGAGTAGGGTACCTAGTATCCCGAACTCGCACGGGCAGTTGCAAAGACTCATGCAAGGCTTGCCTAGTGACCGCTAAGGTCCTCCATGGTTCCTTTGGAGCCATTCAAGAACAAAGTATTTAAGCCAAGAAGACAAGGCCCCGGCAAGAGGAGCTTGCCGGGAAGGCCACTCAAGGCACGCAAAAGACAAGACCCCGACAAGAGGAGCTTGCCGGGAAGGCTCGGTGAGCGACAAGCTTCCGGGCGCGACAAGGATTCAGCCGCGGCAAGGCGCTTGCCGCGGCAGGCAACCACTCTTCATCTCCGATCCAGCTCATCCACCAACGTGTCGCCATGGGACCATTCTAGGCGTGCGTGTCAAGAGGCTGTGCAGCCAGCGGAGAGCAGCGGTAAGCGGCGCTGACAGGAGTGCCATCGTGGCAAGCGGTGGCGCCCCTGACGGTCCCTTTCTGCACTGTTTAGGCGACATGGACGGGCATTTAATGCTTTTGTCCCTTGCCGTCAGAGTTAGGTAGAATACACTGTACAAAGTAGCTGTACCAATCGCAACTCATTTTCCCATTTTGCCCTTGTCTACGTTGCCACCTGTTGGTGACCCCTTGAGCCTATAAAAGGAGGCCCATGCGCAACGTAGAAGGGGTGGGTTCGGCTGGGTTCGGTTTGACTCATTCGAAACCAGAGACCTTCACACTAGGTTTTGTAGCTCTCTGTGCTCCCTAGCAAGAATACAATACAATCAGACAAGCAGTAGTAGGAGTATTATCTCCTGACAGCTCAAGCTGGGTAAACTGCTCGTGTGCTTTGCCTCGATCCGCTTCTTCGTGCAATCTCCGCCCCCATCGAACCGAAGGGGCTCGGTCCGCCGTCCCATAGGTGTTCGTGGGTTACGATCAGCTTCCCGACATCTTTGGCGCGCCGTAGGGCGCCGAGGCTGTGTGAACCTGATCCGGCGCTCACACGAGCAACATCTTCATCATTTTCATCAACATGCCACCAAGAAGAAGGCTTCGCGGCAGCGGAGCCGCCACGCTTGATCCCGCCACCACCGGAGCAAACGGACGGCGGGGTAGACGCTGGCGGAAGAACAGGCGTCGACGAGGGAGCTCATGACGCTGCCAAGTCCAAGGACAAGGCCGCGCAGACCTCGGCGTCCAGACATGCACCGCGCCCATCTCAGAGGCGCGGACCGACAGCGCCATGGTATTCATAGTACCATACGCCGTTGGATCAAGACCGAGCTGGAGGATCGCGAGGCCCTCAAGACCAGCGTGCACGCCAAAGATGTCGGCACGAAGCGGGTACGGTCGCCGACGGATGCTGCTCCTTCTAACATAGTTAGAAGTCCGAGCATATCCCGCCTCGCACCATTCACCATCGCCACCCACCACTCCAGCGGAAGCTTTGGCGAGCTCAATCGCTTCCTAGACTACCGTCCAACAGCCGACAAGGTCGACGAATGGAGGGCCACCATCCGTAGTCTCATCGGCTTTGCTAACGGCGACGCCCACGGCAACCAACTACATCGCTGCCGCTGCAAGACGACAAGGCACAAGCCGGTGGCGATTTAAACCTGTGGGGGTGCTACCACCATGCACTCTCCACCCAGAAGGCCAAGATCACCAACTCGTCGGATCCACCTCGACAGCGACTCCACCGCGTCATCGGATCCACGAGCTCGCCGTGATCAGCGCCAAGTTCTTCAAGAACGGCAACAAGAAGACGCCCGAACTCGCATCGAGCGCCGAAGAGAAGCGCGACGTCAATCTGACCAGCGCGCTAGGCCCTCTGTCGATATGCATGCACCAGGGGAACCAGGCGACTTGTCGTACGCGGTAGGTTGCCCTGCGTTCACTCGTGAGCTGCGGCAAGTCCAGTGGCCCAGCAAGAAAAATTTCAAGCCAGACGTGCCAGAGAAGTACGATGGCAGGACGCATCCGTCGGAGTTCCTCAGCATCTACACCATCGCAGTGCAAGCTGCAGGGGGACGAGATGACAAGATCCTCGCCAACTACTTCCCGCTGGTACTCAAGCCCAATGTCAGATCTTGGCTCATGCACTTGCCGGGCAGCTCCATATCCTCTTGGGCAGATCTATGCCATCAGTTTGTCGGCGCCTTCACAGGCAGCCACAAGCCTCATGGCCAAGAGAGCGACCTTCATCTGCTCGCACAAAAGGAAGGAGAGTCCTTACGCAAGTTCATTCAGAGGTTCAGCCGTGTGCACTACAACATCCCAGATGTCCACCCTGCCGCGGTGATCGCATGCGTTTCATCGAACGCGCGGAACCGCAGGATGAGGGAAGAGATGGCGATGTGCAAAGTCAAGGACGCCGATGAGCTGTATGCCCCGGCCGACAAGTGTGCACGCGTCTTGAGGAAGGGAGGAGACTCAAGGAGAGAATATGTAGCAGGATCTCGATAGTGAAGAGACCGCCCGCGAAGAAGAGCCGCGACGGAACAACAGAAAGAAGAAAGGCAAAGAGGTGCTAGTTGTCGAGCAGTCCGCAACGGTGGTGCCGCCAAGAAAGCCAAAGTTGGTGGATCCGCAAGGAGGTTTCACGACACCGATCGCAAAGCTAGAAGCGGCCGCCGACAAGCGTGACAGCTCCAACAAACAATCTTGCAAGATCCACCGCACCAAGGGCCATGACCTCCAGAGCTGCAAGAAGGTCGAGCAGCTTGTTGAGCAGCGAAGGCTGAGTACGAAAGCGGCGCGACAAGGAGAAGGCCCAGAAGGTGCCGGGGAGTTGGCAAGAAGCGACCGGCCGGGAGGACGCCAGGCAAGGCCAAGCAGCGGCAAGGAGACAGACCTCCCCGCGGCCGCGACAGGGATGAAGACGACGACAACGATGAAGATATGGAAGACGATGAAACCGATGAGCAGGAATTTCAGAAAGCCACAGAGGTCCTCTGCGTTGACGGCGGTGCTTCTCTGCATACCTCACACCGCCAACTCAAGCAATGGATGCGGGAGGTTAATGCAGCAGAACCATCCGTAGAGTCACGCAAGCCTCGAAATGGTCCAAAGACGCCTATCATCTTTGATATTGAGGACCACCCTGATCGCATAACTGCGGTCAGGTGCTTGCCGATGTTGGTCTCACCAACTATCCGCAACCTCAAGGTCACCAAGATGCTAGTTGACGGCAGGGCCGGCTTAAACCTGATTTCCTCCACGGTGCTCCAGAAGCTTCAGATCCCTGACAGCGAGCTCGAAGAGACTGGCACTTTCCAAGGAATCAACCCGGGAAGGAGCAAGCCGAAGGGGAAGATCACGTTGCCGGTAACATTTGGCAGCGAGCTAAACTTTAGGACTGAGAGGGTCACGTTCGACGTTGCTGATTTTCCATTACCTTACAATGGGATACTCGGCCGTCCGGCACTCGCCAAGTTCATGGCAGCCTCTCATTATGCATACAACTTGCTCAAGATGCCAGGCCCGATAAGTGTCATTTCTGTCCATGGCGACAAGAAGGATGCTCTTATCTGCGCCGACAAGATCTACCGGGAGGCAGCAGCTGCAACAGATAGCAAATCACTTGCCGCTGAAGCTCCCGGGGGGAAGAAGAAGACCAAGTCCGCAAGAACTCGATGCCCACTCCGCAAGCGCACCTCCTCGGTGTTGCGCTACCGCCGAGGACGCACCATCGAGCTCCACCGGCAAGTGCAAGAAGACGATGGCAGCTCCACCGAAGACCAAGAAGGTGCCCGCCAAGGAGGACGGCACTGGTGGTACCTTCACCATCAGTGCCACTCTCGACCCTAAATAGGAAGGCGCGCTCGTTGCTTTCCTGCGGGTGAACGCCGACGTGTTTGCATGGCAACCGCCCGACATCCCCGTGTTCCTGTGAAAGTAATTGAGCACCACCTAGCTGTCTGTCCTCATCGCGCCCGTCAAGCGTAAAGTCGAAGCAGGCAAAGGAACGCCAAGAATTCATTGCGTAAGAGATCAAGAAATTGGAAGCAGCAGGCCTTGTCGAGGAGTTCTCCATCCTCGTGGTTGGCCAATCCTGTAGTTGTATCATAAGGCAAATGGGAAATGGAGACTTTGTATCGACTTCACAGATGTTAATAAAGCTTGTCCCAAAGACCCATTTCCCTTGCCGTGCATCGACCAGATTGTTGACTCCACAGCTGGATGTGATTTGCTTTCATTTCTTGATGCATACTCAGGATATCATCAGATCTTCATGGCAGAAGAGGATGAGGAGAAAACCGCATTCATCACCCCATGTGGCACATACTGTTTTATACGGATGCCTTTTGGGCTAAAGAATGCTGGTTCAACGCTTGCAAGAGTAGTCCATGACGCTTTTGAGCCGCAAATGCACGAAATGTAGAAGCCTACATGGATGACATAGTGGTCAAAAGCAAGGACAGGCAACTCTGGTTCAAGATTTAGATGAGACCTTTGCAAATCTGCGCAAGATCAACCTCAAGCTCAACCCCGAGAAGTGCGTGTTTGGAGTCCCTTCCGGCAAGCTTCTCGGTTCTTCGTGTCTCAGCGGGGAATTGAAGCCAATCCCGACAAGATCAAGGCCATTGAGCAGATTGAAGCACCAAAGCGCCAAGGATGTACGAAGACTTGCGGTTGCGTGGCTGCTCTCAAAGAGGTTTATCTCTAGGTTCTGCTGAGCGCTACTCGCCATTTTTCAAGATTTTGAAAAAGGCAGGTCCAATGAAATGGACTCGGCGGAGGCTGCGCTGCAGGACTTAAAGAGGTACCTGTCCTCCACTCCAATACTTGTCGCACCTAAGCCACAAGAGAAGTTGCTGCTATATATAGCGGCAACCAATCAAGTGGTTATTGCTGCGTTAGTAGCGGAAAGGGAGGCGATGATGAGCCAACAACCGAGGCAGATGCATCCAATGACAAGCGAGGGCTTCACCAACAAGCACCGGTCCCGACAACGACGGATCTGCGCAGACGCATGCGAAGATACGAAAAAGGATGGTGCAGCGCCCGGTTTACTTTGTCGGTTCCCTTCTGCAGGGGCTAGGTCAAGGTACTGTGTGTGCGAAATTGCTTTTCGCCTCCTCATGGCCTCGAGAAAGCTGCGCCATTACTTCCAAGCACATGAGATAACAATCGCCACTCGCTTTCCCAAAGAGAATATTGCAAAATCCGAAGCAACAGCAGGATTGTCGAGTGGGCACTTGAACTGTCAAGCTTTGGCCTCAAGTTTGAAAGCACTTCAACTATCCAAAGCAGAGCATTGGCAGAGTTCATAGCAGAATGGACGCCAACACAAGATGAAGAAATTCCAGAGACGAGCATCCCCGTCAAGGAGGCAGGAAAAGAATGGCTGATGTACTTTGATGGTGCCTTCTCGCTGCAAGGCGCCGGTGCGGCGTGTTGCTAGTCGCACCCACCGGAGAGCACCTCAAGTACATAGTCCAGATGCACTTTCCCAAGGAGCAAGCAACAAACAATACAGCGGAGTATGAAGGTTTGCTTGCCGGTCTCAGGATTGCAGTAGACCTTGGGATCAAGAAGCTCATTGTCAGGGGTGACTCGCAGCTTGTCGTCCGCCAAGTAAACAAAGATTATCAGAGTCTGTTGACGGAAGCCTACGTTGATGAAGTGAGAAAGCTAGAGGAGCACTTTGACGGCCTGCAGATGGAACATGTTCCAAGAGCTCAGAATGATATCGCTGATGGATTGTCAAAGTGCGCCGCACTCAAGTTACCTGTGGAACCAGGGATTTTTGTGCTCAAGCTGACTCAACCGACTGTAACACCATCAACTGGACATAACAAGAAGAGGAAGTTGATTTCTGGCGACTATTTTCCGGCAGAGCTTCCCGAAGCCGCCACCAAAAAGGTCCCCAAGATCAACACCAAGAGCGCTGAGGAGCAGTCTGCTCCGACAAGCCCTAGGGTTTGTTTCGTTGAAGCAGACGCTCCCGACAAGTTTTGCCCCGGCAAGCTTGCCGGGGAACATCAAGCTCCGGCTGAGCCGCAGGTTCTCGCCGTAGAAGCGGATGTTCCCGCAGCGGCAGATGTGCCTTTAGTACTTGTTGTCGAGCCGCAAGCTCCAACATGGGCGCAGCAGATTGTCCATTTCCTTCAGATAGGAGAACTTCCCAAAGAGCAAGAAGAAGCGGAGAGAGTAGCCCGGCAGTCAAGTATGTACCAGTTTGTCGACAACGCTGCATGTAAGAAGACTCAACGGTGTGAAATTGAAGTGTATTCACCGGAAGATGGATGAAGCTGTTGGCAGAGATACACGGAGGCATATGTGGTCACCACATTGGCGCAGAGCACTTGCCGCAAAGCTTTCCGGCAAGGTTTCTTCCGCCGACAGCCCTCCGGATGCAATCGCACAAGTAACCAAGTGTGAAGCGTGCGGTTCCATTCCAAACAGATACGCCAACTAGCTCAAGCTCTCGCAGACGATCCCTTTATCCTGGCCATTTTCGGTCAGGGGCTCGACATCCTCGGCCCTTTCCCGAGCTGTCGGGGCTTTGAGTACTTGTGCGTTGTAATCGACAAGTTCACAAAGTGGCCGGAAGTGGAAGCATGAGGAAGGTGACAAAGACAACAAGTCGGCGATCAAGTTCTTCAGTCAATTGTTTGCCGCTTTGGAATTCCTAACAGGATCATCACCGACAACGCACACGATTCACAAGTCGCACCTTCATGCAATACGCCCAAGATCTTGGCGCCAAGGTCTGCTTTGCTTCGTTGCTCATCCGAGAAGCAACGGTCAAGCGAGAGGGCAATGCTGAAGTGCTACGCGGCTCAAGACCGAACTTTCGGCAGGCTGCACAAGTGCGGAAGAAACTGGATTGAGGAGCTGCGGTGGTTCTTTGGTCGATCAGACGATGCCAAATCGAGCCATCGCCGGACACCTTCGCTCTAGTCTATGGAGCAGAGGCAGTTCTCCCCACGGAACTCAGTATACGGGTCACCTCGAGTGCTCGCTATGATGAGCTTGAGCAAGAGCAATCTGCGACAAGATGACGACCGCTTCCTTGAGGAGGACCGTCTTGAGCTGCAGTCGAGCTGCTCGTTACCCGAAGCTTTGCGCCGCTACCATAGCCGCAGAGTTAACGCCAGAAGTCTCGAGGAAGGCGACCTTGTTCTTCGTGCGTTCAGTCCGCCAAGAATTCCAACAAGTTGACGCCAAGTGGGAAGGCCCTTATCGGGTGAAACGAGTCACTAGGCCTGGCGCTGTCCGCTTTGAGACCGAAGATGGCATTCCGTGAGCAACTCTGGAACATTGAACATCTTCGTAAGTTTTACCCATAGAGCGCGTTGTCGGAACCTGTTCCGCAACCACCTTTTGTACAAGTCTTGCCGATGTTGCATGTAATCCTTTGTACAAAGTCGGGCGCAGACCCCGTGCATAAGTAAAGCTCATGTGTTGCGCGCAACTTGTCAATTTCATGCTTTCATCATCATTTTGCATGTGTTATCTGACATTTTGTGCAGCATCCACACCGTAAGCAATAACGAGCCACAAGGCTCCATAATTTTATTTTCTCTTCTTTCTCTTTCTCAAAGAAAGGAAGGTTCCTTCGCCCACAAGTTAGCCGGGGAAGGAGAAGATAATGAAGATAATGGTGTGGGCATAGCGTCGCCGAGGAAGTATCGCCTTACCGAAGCGAACGACGTAAAAGCTAAGTTGCCAAATTTTGAGCAATCAGTTTTAAATTTTAAGTTATCTTCCTCGAACGATAGTACTTTGTATGGAAAACTCAGCGCGGAGGAACCAACTCGTAGCTAGTCGCGCCTTACTTTGTTTCGAGTCCGCTCAACAACTTAAGTGAGCTGCAACTAGTTGCGACAAGGTTGCTTGTCGGAAGCGGCACCTCCAAAGAGGCTGCCGACGTTCGCACTCAGCGCTTCATGCAAAGGTGCCCATCCGACAAGTTCCCTAAAAGCGTAGGGCACAAACATACAAAGGAAGGAATCAAGTAAAGGAAATAACATTGCGATCATTGCCTAAGATAGAGTTTTATTACAAAATAGCTTGTCGCAGATCTAATAAATTGTTCTCCTAAACATGATCAGCAGCGACAAGGGAAAGATAAAACTGGCGGCCTAATCTACGCGGTCGCCATCAACCCACTTGATCTTGCCCACTTTGTCCACGATGGGTGCGACAAGGGCTTTGAGCGCCTCCACATCAGCATCTGGCGGCAAGGATCTGAGGACGCCGGCAAGGTTGAGGCCTGGATTGCGGAAGGCCACCTTCATCAACACCTTCTGGAGAGCTCCCGCACAGATCTGGCGCGATTCCTCGGCCAGCTACTTTGGGATCTCTTCCCGGAGTCGCTGGAGAGCCGTCACCACGCCCTTGAGGAACAAGCTGAGCTTGGCGCTGGGTTGAGACGCCTCGTGAGGAGTACCCGAGATCCACCATCCCCAGCTCCATCGGCTCCTTGTCGATGGCGGCGGCAAGATCCACAAGACCCTCCGTCCGATTGCATCACGTTCTCTCTAAAGGTGTCTTTGGGCGTCGTGGCACTCGCGTAACAGCTCCTCGTCGGTCTTGATCTTCTCCAACAGGCCACCTCCGCTCCTTGGCGCCGTCCGGCGTCGCATCGTGGTGGTCAGCTTCAGCTCAAGATCTGCCTTGGAGTCCTTGGCGGCATCGAGCTCTTTGATCCTTTCAGCGAGACGGCCCTGCAACTCGCCAAGAGTGTAGGCGTCCTTCCCACGCTCGTGCTTCAGCGCAGCAAGATCCTCGCCGCTCTTCTGGAGGTTGGCCTCCAACTGCGTCACCTTCGTCTCCAACTCTTTCTTGGCGGCCTCGGCAGCTGCAGCAGCATCTTTTGCCTCCTTGAGAGCTCCGCCAATTGATTGCTCGCGAGCGGCAAGCTCTTCCTCATAGCTGTCAAGATTGATCTTCCGCTGCGCCAACTCGCCTTCTTGCGCAGATAGCTTCTCGGCAGCAAGCCTTTGCTGCTCCTCGACCTCAGCCTTCTCAAGGATGAAGGCTGTGCGCTCTTCAGCAAGTCGCTCCCGCTCTTCCGCTACGTTCCGGAGAGCTTCTTGGTTGGCGCCCCGGAGCTCTTCTGCGCGCTTCTCCATGTCTGCTCCCGCCCTCGCGACAAGTGCTTCCCGGGACTCCAACTTGGCTTGTCGGGCGCGGTAGAGCGACAGCAGCTTCTTCAGCAGCTGCTCCTCCTCAGACTCGCCGCTGCTGCTGTCTAGCGCATCCACCAGCGTCAACCCAGCGGAGGCGAGCAGTTCTTCGTCAGAGGTCTCCCCTTCGACTGGCGCCCTGGAGCTCGACGCCCAGGGGAGCTTGATGAAGACGCCGTCGCCAGCCTTCGATAGGCGCCAGTGGGCTCTTGAACTGGCGCTGCATCGGTGGCGGAGGGATCAGCGGTCGGTGTAGCTCCGGCGCCTCCTGGCCTCGAGTCGTCAAGATAATCGCCGGACCCTCGCCAGCTTTTTGCGGCGGCGGCCTTGGCGGCCTCCTCGCCGCGGACCCATCGGCGCCACCTCTTCCTCCATGGTGGCGGCGTCGTCGGTGTTGCAGGCCTCCTCGCCGGGCGACCTCGATGTCCGCCATCGGCTCTGCGGCAGATGGGTCTGACGATCAGAAAAAGAAAGAACAGTCAAGCAAATGTTCGAGAAGAAGAACAGAAGAAAAAGAACCCAAGGGAAATTTTCAAGCAAGAAGATTACCTGCGATGGGATCTGCAGCCATGGTCTCGATCACCGGAGGATCACTGGTGCTGTCCCTCGTCGGAGAAGTATCCCTTGCCGGAGAACGCTCCCTTGCCGGAGAATTCTCCCTTGGCGGCGTAGTCGAAGCAGAAGGAATTTCGGGAGCGGCTTCCGGGCACTCCTGATGAGGCTGCTCTGCTCCTACACAAATCAACAAGTCAGATATCAGCAAAGAAGGAGCACCCATGCACACCTAACCGTAAGAAGTAAACCATATACTTACGCTGGGGGCTGTGCTGGGGGCTGCTTTGAGGAAGGGTTGCCGGGTCCGGCAAGGGGTCTCAGAGCGCCTCCTGTTGCCACGGGGATCATCCTCGATGACAACCACCGGGGTCTTGGCTCTCTTCGACGCTCTCTGGGCCAGCATCCTGAAAAGGAAAGAGTTCAGAATGAAGCAAATCAGATACAAGACAAAGCAACCAAATTGAAGAAATACAAGCACAGCATAGAAGCTTACTCTTCTTCTTCTTCCTCGTCGGAGCTGAGCGCGGAGAGATCAAATTCCGGCTCGCCTCTGGTGTGAAGAGGCGGAGGAGTAGGTTCTCTTGACCGCTTGGCGGGGGTGGCAGCGGTGGCCTGAGAGGATCCCGCCTCAGTTGTTGCAGCGGTGTGAGGTGCTCCCGCGGCAACAGTGCTTGCCGCGGTGGAGCGTGTCTCGCCCGGCGCTGCGGCTGTTGGCCCGTCTGCCGCCCGTCACTTCCCCGCCTTGCGGAGACGCCTTCTTGGTGGGGCTGTGGGCTCCGCTTCATGCAAGCTACTTGAAGGTGTGGAGGAGGCGCCCTCGGCGACTCGCTCGGCTCAACTCGGCTCGGCCTGCTCCTCCTCGCCGCAAGCTCCTCTCGATCGGCAAGGCTTGCCGCCTCTGCTGCCTCTGCCTCCTCCACGGTGAACCCGACCGCCAGCGGCAGCAGCTGCCGCCTCCTCCAGCTGGTGGCGCGCTGCATCTCGGCGTCGGTGGTGTCACGGGTGAGCCACTTCGCTTTCGTCGGTGCGGATCGGCACTTCTTCCAAGCTGTCAAGAACTGCCGCCGACGACATCGTCCGCGAGCTCTTGCCAGGTTGGAACGATCCCATGCGAATCGCATGGCGGCATCATGGCGCGGATGCGGTCGAGCGAAGAGTTGTTGCACAATGGGACGACTCCCTCGGCAACCTAAACCACTCGGGTGATCGGGTCGTGCTTGAACAGCTCCAAGAAGATCGCATCCAACTCCAAGACAGTGAAATTCCAGTTGAGGCCCGGCGCAGCCTCATGATGTCCGCCGCATTTTGGAACTCCCAGCCAGGTCTCCTCCACTCCTGCAAGGGAAGCGTCTGCGGCGAAGAAATCTGCGCCAACGGCGCCTGATGGAGTCCGCAAGCCCGAGGCGCAGAATCCGGTCACAGCAATCTTCAACCTAGCATCCTCCGCGCCAAGTTGCTCCAATCGTTGCCGCGCACTATGGGAGTTTGGCGCTGGGCAGTGAAGGGCTGCGGGTTCTCCTCAACGATCCAACACCAATCGGCTCTCCACTCCTCCCACTTGCTGCGGAGCTCTCCTTCTAGATATGCTTCTTTCTTGCCGATCCTGGAGATCCAAGCAATCCCTCCGGCAAGTGGCTCTCCGCTCTCGACGCGGGGCATGAAGAAGTGGCGGAAGAGGGCTACGTTTGGGTGGACTCCGACAAAGTTTTCGCAAAGGTTTGCGAAAACTGCCATGGTCAGGACAGCATTGGGGGTGAAATCAAGAAGGCGAAGCCCGTAGGTGTTCATGATATCGCAGAAGAATTCAGAGAAGGGCAGGCAAAGCCCGCAATAGAAGAAGAGCGCGAAGAAAGGGTACCCACTCGGACCCAACTCTGATGCGGCGGAGAGTACCTTCGTGCGCGGATGCGCCCGCGTCTCCGTCGACCAGAAGAGGTAGTAGCCCTCCCTCAGCTCCTTTGCGTCGAGCTGGGGGGGAAAGACGGCCCGCTCCTTTCGCAGCGCCGCGAGCCGCTGCGCCTCGGCCGACTTCACGCCTTTCCCCTTGTCAGCTTTCAGAGCCATGGCGGAGGTGGTGGAGGAGACCGACGGCGTTGATGGCGCTGGTGGCGATGGGGGGCGGAGCGTTGCTCTCTTCAGACTAGAGAAGAAGGGGGGAGCGGCGGTGGTTTTCGAGATGGGACAGCAAATGGCGAGATGGGCGACCTGCCCCTGTTTCCCCTGTTTATAAGGAGGGAGAGGGGGCGGACGTTCCGCTTTTCCAATTAAAGAAAGCCCCCATGATCTCTCCCACGACGCCACGCTCGACGCGTCTGTTAAGTGGGGGCGTGGTGGGTCCGGAGCAAGTTACGGCGTGATCTAGGCGGCGTGCTTGCAGCCTGCTTTTGGGCTGGCCCAACAGCGCTCGGCACTGCGTGTGTCGCCCAGTTCGGGGGCTCTGCCGGTGTACTAGAGTAGGGTACCCTAGTATCCCGAACTCGCACGGGCAGTTGCAGCACCAGCGGCAAGGCTTGCCTAGTGACCGCTAAGGTCCTCCATGGTTCCTTTGGAGCCATTCAAGAACAAAGTATTTAAGCCAAGAAGACAAGGCCCGGCAAGAGGATCTTGCCGGAAGGCCACTCAAGGCACGCAGAAGACAAGACCCGGCAAGAGGAGCTTGCCGGAAGGCTCGATGAGCGACAAGCTTCCGGCGCGACAAAGATTCAGCAGCGGCAAGGCGCTTGCCGCGGCAGGCAACCACTCTTCATCTCCGCTCCAGCTCATCCACCAACGTGTCGCCATGGGACCATTCCAGGCGTGCATGTCAAGAGGTTGTGCAGCCAGCGGAGAGCAGCGGTAAGCGGCGCTGACAGGAGTGCCATCGTGGCAAGCGGTGGCGCCCGACGGTCCTTTTCGCCTTGTTTAGGCGACATGGACGGGCATTTAATGCTTTTGTCCCTTGCCGTCAGAGTTAGGTAGAATACACTGTACAAAGTAGCTGTACCAACCGCAACTCATTTTCCCATTTTGCCCTTGTCTACGTTGCCACCTGTTGGTGACCCCTTGAGCCTATAAAAGGAGGCCCATGCGCAACGTAGAAGGGGTTGGGTTCGGCTGGGTTCGGTTCGACTCATTCGAAACCAGAGACATTCACACTAGGTTTTGTAGCTCTCAGGCTCCCTAGCAAGAATACAATACAATCGCATAAGCAGCAGAGGGAGTATTATCTCTCCGAGAGCTCCAAACTGGGTAAGCTGCTCGTGTGCTTCGCCTCGATCTGCTCTTCAGTGCAATCTCCGCCCCCACCGAACCGAAGGGGCTCGGTCCGCTGTCCCATAGGTGTTCGTGGGTTACGATCAGCTTCCCGACAAGATATGTATATATATATATATATATATATATATATATATATATATATATATATATATATATATATATATATATATATATATATATATATATATATATATATATGTGAGTTTTCAGTCCTCTACAGCATTCACTTATTGATATTTCTTCAAGTTGCTTTTTCTGCTAAGTGAATGTGATCCGACCCTTCCCCCTCTATGCTAAAGTCAACCCAGTCTGTTCACAAATTCTTCATGTGCGTTCTATTTGAAACCCGTTCAAAGTCTTCACTGTGTCCTTGTCAGCTAAAGAATTTGCGAACGAAACATTAAAATTTTCTTATCTAAATTTTCGGCTTTTTGCCGCTCAAACCATTCCACATCCAATGATAGGATTTATCTACTCACCCACGATCTCACACGATCACCACCGCTCTGTACGTGGGTGACACATGTTGCTAGGATGAGAAGAGTCAGGGGCACGTTTGTCCATTTTCCTAGGGCGAGCGGTTTTTTCACCTCGGCTATATATATACCCCTCACCCTCCTCGGACTGCATTTACCCCGCTTGACTTCACTTCCCCTCGCTCGAGCTTCCAGACCTAGCACCGCCGCTACTTCCATCGTTGTCGGTGAGGAAGAGCTTCACTGCCTTGACCTCGTCGCCGTCATACTCACACCGGCCGTGGATTTCTTCTCTCTGTCGCCGCCGTAACTGTCTTCCTCTGCCAAGTTAGGGCGTGGAAGATCTGAACTGACGAACTTCCAATCTACTACTCCCAGTTCGTCGTGTTCTTCATCAAGGGTAAGTAAAAGCTACTTTTACTGCCTTTGTTCATTCTGATGATTTCTACAAAATCTTCAAAAGGTGTTTATTCTTCAACTTCCACACTTTAAACACCTCACACAAGCATTTGTTCTTGATCTATTTCTCTTAAGCAACATTTTTCTTCAAGATTCCTCAATTGTGTGGATTTTCAATCTATACAACTCTGGAACCTAAGTCAAAAAGCGTTTAGTGAAATTCCTCAAGACACCACTGGTCAAATTCCTCAAACTTGTTCCTTTTTGCAAAAACTTCTGAGAACGCATATGACCTCTCCAAATTGTTCACACCTATACTCTGTTCACAGGTACACATGTCCGCTGCTGAATCACTAGGTTCTCATCAACTTAACTCGTTTGCAGCGTTCCTCGAAGACAAATTGCATACCTCTTCAGAGAACTCAATTGTTCAAAATCCTCAGCTGAAGAATATGGCAGATGGCAAGAAACCTCAAAAGGGAGGCAAGAAACTGGAAGTCAACACAGCGTTTGAGATCCCTGATGACATTTATGAAGAATATTGTACTCTTGATGAGGCCAAACATGGCAAGGAAAACAAGAATCAGCGCAAGGTGCGCATACAAAGGATTGAACGGATATGGGCAAGGGAATGGAGGGATTACCGATATGTCACTCCAAAGTACATGAAGAAATTCGCTCTTCACCCTCCTTGCCCAAGACCTCCACTAGGACCTGGCCAAATTGCTGATCCCACCAGTCTCAAGCGCGGTGAGGACTATCCTGATGAATGGGCTAAACGGCAAGCCAAGCTAGCCAAAATGGCTAAGGAAGCTATGAGGAAATTCAATGAAGACTCTGCCGCTGCCACTGCTGAGGCCTCTGCTAGCATGCCTAGGAAGGCCATGGCCAAAAAGCCTGCACACAAGCCCAGTTCCTATGCAATGCCCTCACGACCAAGCTCATCCATGCCCTCACGGCAAATTCCTCAAGCTGCTCCAGTTCCTCCTATTGCAAAGTCCTCAGTTGCTCCGACAACGTCCTCAGCACCTGTGCATCTCGCCCCGTGTCAAAGGACCACAGGCATCTCAATTGCCTTAGGAGCCTCTGCAAGTTCTTCAGCTCCTCTGCAATCTTCAACAGGCCCTACTTTGCTGAAGACCAAGGCTACTGCTGGACGAGGTTCTAGACCAAGTCCTCATAAGAAGCAGGTTGCCTTTCATGTACCGTCCAGTGAAGACGAAGCTGATGATGAAGAACTCGCTGAAATCATTAGAGACAGACAGCAAAGGGCCGCTAGAGCCAAAGGAAGTGAAGTGCCTCTTCTGCTTGATCCCAAGTTGATCATTGGGTACATTGATCTCTGGCACAAGGACCCCAACACTCCTATGCCTGACTTCAAGCTCACTCCTGGCCAAAGTCACATGCTGACCGCCTTTATAGGCGAAGAAAAATGGAAGTTTGGGAAGGCCAGGTAGCTGAAGAAAGCTCAATACAAGAAGGAGCGCTTTCTGAAGAAGAACATTGTCAAAAAGACAACCGATGAACTTGTGGCTGCACAAGCTGAGATCAAAGGACTTAGTGATGAATTTGATGCCTACCGTGCAGATTGGCTCGGAGCCAAAGTCAGATTTGTGAAAATGGCTGAAAAATTCACTTCCAATGTTGCTGCATCATCGCAACATGAATCTCCTTAGGCTGAAGCATCTACCCAGCAAAATGAAGAATATGCTAGCACCGCTGATGAAAATCAGGCTGCTGATGAAACTGCAAGTACCAGGGCTGATGAAGACATTTCAGCCGCTGAAGAAATTGCCAGGGCAACCACTAGTGTTGCTCCTGAAGAACAAGCCAGGCCTGATGAAGCATCTTCCGCTGTGCCCGAAGAAACTGAACAAGTCAGGGCAACTGCATCAGTTACGCCTAAGGTAAATGAACCAAATTCCTCTGCTCCTCCTGCACCAACGCCAAGTCATGTTCTTCCTTCTGCATCAGAAGCGAAGAAAACCAAAGCTGCGAGGGAGCAGCTGTGAAGAAAAGCAAAGCATCTACAATCTCGGAGTCTTCAGCACCAAAGAAGATGAAGACTTTGACAAGCTCTTTTGAGAATCCCATTGATGCTATTCCTGTCTCAAATATGCCATCAAAGGAGATTGTTCCCTTTGGTGAGGATTATGAGATCCTAAGCGGATCAGATGAAGACGTTCCTTCTGTTGCTTCGTTAGAGCAGTTGGACGAAGAAATTGAAGTGGATGATATTCCTTCAACTCCTTTGGTATCATCGCCTATGCCTCAGTTCACAGCTGAAGAGGCAGGCGTTCAGGAAATTGATGATGAAGAAGAAGATGTGGACATTGGGTGCACCACTCCAGTGCTGAATGATGACTATTAGGAAAGTCATCACCCCAATTCACCCATGTTCACCCCACTACAACAGATTCCTCAGTCCCCAGTCCAAACTGAAGAAGTTCAAATGTGCTCTGATGAACCTCAAGCTTCACTGCTCACCATTACTGAAGAAATTCCAGCCACTAGTGCTGATGCTCATGCTGCTGAAGAAGTGGAGACCCAGGCTGCCACTGAAAATGTTGACTCTAAAATTCATCAGCCTGAGGCTGTGAAGACATTGACTGATACTCCTCAGCCCAAGCCAAAGAATCCCTTCTCAAAGAAGCAGGAGTAAAAATAAAAGTTGATGACTTCTTTCACGAGCATGTATTCTTCACTGATTACAAGCCATATGACTCTTCTCGTCTTCGAAGGAAGCATTTCTAGACATCAAGTCAGATGAATTTCTTTTATTCTCTGATTTTTGACAAAGACAAGATCTTCGACCATGAGCATATTCCTCATGTTGACATGGAGTCACTGCCTTGCTTCACCCCGGTCCTCAGTGTTCTTCATGATGCTGGGCTGCTCAACCTCTGCACCGACATCATTGACTGGAATGAAGAGCTAATTATTCAATTCTACGCTACATTGCACATCACAAGCAATGCTGATGATGTGAATTCATGGGTGATGGACTGGATGATAGAGAACACGCACTATAAAGCACCGGCCTCTGAATTGCTTCATGCCCTGCCTGTCAGTCCTCCCCTAGGTGTGCGGCTCATCTACCATGAACCTGAGATATCTGATCATTACAAGCAAGTGTTGATGAAGCCACTGAAGCCTGGCCAAGCCTCAAGAACCAAATTCCTCGTGAAGGAATTGCTCTATGTGCCAAGAACCGTCTTGTGACGCCCCAAGACCGGAGCTTCAGTTGCCTTCCAGGGTTTCCGAGTTTTGCCATGTGATTTGTTTTGTCCGTTGCATTCATCATGTCATCTCTTGCATTGCATCATGTCATCATGCCATCATTCATTAATTTTTTGCAACTCTTTTAAATAAATTGCATGGATTTCTCGATCCATTTAAATCGAGGGAATTCACTTGTGATTTCTCTTTATAACATACCCTCCCGTTATTAGGGAGCTATATTAAATATCCCATTAATTTGGAATCATCATAACACACTTGCAAAAATCCCAATGCCTTTCATTATTTCTACTCTTGGCCTCTAACTTTGTCACTTGTCCTTTCATCATTTTTCCGGAGATCCACCAAAAATCCTCGGGTCATTTTTGTTAAATTCCTCATATTATTGTGAGCCCGGGAAAATAATCCCCATGTCCAAATTCTCTCCCTAACCCTCTCGTTCTTTTGTCTCTCTTTATTTGTTTTTCTGCTAAATAGTAGTGTGAGAGAGGAGCCCAGCCCAGCTGCCCAGCCGGCCCCCAGGCCTTTCTCCCTCCTCCTAGCGCCTCCTCAGGCCAGCCAAGCCTCCCTCCAGTCCCAAGATGGGCCAAGACCCCAGCAGAGGCCTAGCAAGGCCCAAGGCCCATGCCCGCGCCCCTCTAACCCTAGCCACCTTGCCCGATCCCTCGTTCCACTTCTCCTTCGTCCTCCTCCTAGCGCCACCCTCCGATCCCATCGCTCCCGATCCCCTTCTCTCCCTCTCACCGATCTCCCATCTCCCTCCATGCCCCGCCTCCTCCCGATCCCTCGCCTTCTTTCTCCCCACGGCCCGTCCTCGCCGCCCTTCCTCGTCCTTCCTCGCCCGCCTCAACCCTCCTCGAAGGCCACCTTGACCTCCTACCTCCCGTCGCCGCTCCTCCACGCACCAGGCCGGAGCCCGTCGGTCTCCTCGCCCGCCCCTCTTCCTCTCCTTCATGGCGCCTCTGCTCGAGCTTCTCCATGGCGCCCAGCGTCGCGGTGCCAGCTCATCTCCCTCCTCCTCGTCGTGGAGGCCGCCCGCCGCCATGTACGCCCAGAGGCCGCCGCCACCAGATCGCCGCCCGCGCCTGTCCTCCTCCAGCGTCGCGCGAGCAGGGAGCTCTCCCACATGACCCAAGTTCTTCCACGGCGCCCGAACGTCTACAGGAGACTGCCAAGTACCTCTACGCACGAATCCGCCAAGTACCTCTACACATGAAGACGCAAGATCATCCGGATTCGCCGAGTACAACTACTCATGGGACCCGCCAAGTTCATCTACGTGTCAAGTTCATCTACGTGCATGTATGACTACCGGTGGATGCGCAAGTACCACGACGCCTTTGGGAGACTCGTTTTCGTCAAGTTCGACTACACACGGAAACGCCAAGTACCCCTTCGGAATGTACCAAGTTCGACTACGTGATGCGTGTGTACCACTACGACCCGACGATCACCGAACCGGAAACGACAAGTACCCCAATGAAACGTGTACCACTACCGTCGCGAGTTCCACTACCGTCGACCCTCGAAGACCCCGTGGACCCCGAACATCCACGGGACTTGGTCAACTACTTCCGATGACGAGATGTACCACTACCATCGGTCGAGAGCGTCTACTTCCCCTACGCCGTGTACCACTACTTCCCTCGGTGATCATCGCGAGAACGACTACTTCCTCTACTTCCCTCGACGACCCGTGAACGACTCCTTCCCTCTACGAAACGCTTTCCGTCCCGTTTGAACGTTCCGGAGGTATAACCCGAGATGACCGACCGTGTTCGAATCATCCTTGCGATGCCCCTCTTTTGCCATGCCACCGTTCCGTGGGAACCCGGTAACCGGGATCACCCCACCTTCTATCACGTGTCTCGCTCACGTCCACGCTTTCCTTTGTACCGATATCTCAATCGAGTTATCGGAACCGATATGTTGCCGTGGCATCATTTTTCGGATTCGTTGCCGTGGCACCCCTTTCTTCCACCACGGTGACATAATGCTTCATAACATGCTCATGTCAACGTTTTCATAATATTGCATAAAACTTGCACATGTCATCCGCATCATGATAACAACATTTAATTGTTTAATAATTGTTGTTTGCATTAATTTGCTTAAATGCCATGCTAAAATGATTTATTTCATAACTAAATAACCGTAGCTCCATTTTAAATAAATTATATATGTAAATGGGGTAGAAAAATGCCTAGTTTAACATGGTAGCATTGCTTTGCATGTTTAACAACTCTAAAATATGCTTTAGGTCAGATCTGTTCCAAATCCATAATATGCACATGAGGATTTTCCGGAATTGTTGTTCGTTGTTTCCGGCCTCATTTAAACTTGCCTAGATAGGTAGTTTCTTTATGCTTCACCTCTTGCCATGTTTAACAACATTTAATATTGTTGGGTAGCCTAACCGAGAGAGAACTAAATAAGTGTTGTGGTGTTCTGTCAATATGCAACCCGTTGCATATTGAGCTCCACTTAATTTGTAGTGCTGTTTGTGCATATTGCCATGCCATGCCTCTTTAAAACCGGACATGCATCATACTTGATTGTGCATCATGCCATGTTTAGGTGATGGTTGTTTACTATGTTGTTTGCTTCTTTCCGGTTTGCTTCTCTCGTTAGCTTCGGTTCCGTTCCGGAGTTGTGAGGATTCATTCGACTTCGTCCGTTTGTCTTCTTCATGGATTCGTTCTTCTTCCTTGCGGGATTTCAGGCAAGATGACCATACCCTCGAAATCACTTCTATCTTTGCTTGCTAGTTGCTCGCTCTTTTGCTATGCCTATGCTACGATGCCTACCACTTGCTATATCATGCCTCCCACATTGCCATGTCAAACCTCTAACCATCCTTTTCCTAGCAAACCGTTGTTTGGCTATGTTACCGCTTTGCTCAGCCCCTCTTATAGCGTTGTTAGTTGCAGGTGAAGATGAAGTTTGTTCCTTGTTGGAACATGGAGATGTTGTTCCTTGTTGGAACATGTTAACTTGTTGGGATATCACAATATATCTTATTTAATTAATGCATCTATATATTTGGTAAAGGGTGGAAGGCTCGGCCTTATGCCTGGTGTTTTGTTCCACTCTTGCCGCCCTAGTTTCCGTCATATCGGTATTATGTTCCCGGATTTTGCGTCCCTAACGCGTCGGGTGATTTATGGGACCCCTTGACAGTTCGCTTTGAATAAGACTTTTCCAGCAAGGCCCAACATTGGTTTTACCATTTGCCTCACCTAGCCCTTTTTCCCTTGGGTTTCGGAGCCCAAGGGTCATCTTATTTTACCCCCGGGCGGTGCTCGTCGTGAGTGTTGGTCCAAACTGTCACCGCCGGTGACCACGAGGGCAACTCGGGTTGGCCTACCGGAAGCTTGGACAATCCGGTGTGCCACGAGACCGAGATATGTGCAGCTCCTATCAGGATTTGTCGGCACATCCGGGCGGCTTTGCTGGTCTTGTTTTATTGCTGTGAAATGTCTTGTAGCCGGGATTCCGAGACTGATCGGTCTTCCCGGGGAGAAGGAATATCCTTCGTTGATCGCGAGAGCTTATCATGGGCTAAGTTGGGACACCCCTGCAGGTTTTGAACTTTCGAAAGCCGTGCCCGCGGTTATGTGGCAGATGGGAATTTGTTAATGTCCGGTTGTAGAAAACCCGAAGTTGATCTTAATTAAAATACACCAACCGCGTGTGTAACCGTGATGGTCTCTTCTCGGCGGAGTCCGGGAAGTGAACACGGTGTTGGAGTTATGCTTGACGTAAGTAGTTTCAGGATCACTTCTTGATCATAGTTGTTCGACCGTGCTTTGCCTCCTCTTCTCGCTCTCTTTTACGTATGTTAGCCACCATATATGCTAGTCGCTTGCTGCAGCTCCTCCTCACCACTCTGTCCTACCTTTAAGCTTAAATAGTCTTGATCTCGCGGGGGTGAGATTGCTGAGTCCCCGTGACTCACAGATACTTCCAAAACCAGTTTGCAGGTGCCGATGAACCGTGCAGGTGACGCATCCAAGCTCAAAGAGGAGCTCGATGAAGATCTTGTTCATTGTGTTGTTTCATTTCAGTCGATCAGTAGTGGAGCCCAGTTGGGACGATCGGGGATCTGTGTAGCATTTGGGGTAGTCTTCTTTTATTTTGGTTCCGTAGTCGGACCTTGATTGTATCTGTATGATGTAATGTTTTACCCATGTATTGTGTGAAGTGGCGATTGTAAGCCAACTATGTATCTCTTTTCCCTTATGTATTACATGGGTTGTGTGAAGATTACCTCACTTGCGACATTGCTTTCAATGCGGTTATGCCTCTAAGTCGTGCTTCGACACGTGGGAGATATAGCCGCATCGAGGGCGTTTCAAGTTGGTATCAGAGCCTTCCCCGACTTAGGAGCCCCCTACTTGATTGTTTGCTGGCGTTGTTGAGTCTAGAATGGAAAATGTTTTGAGTCTTAGGATTATATATATCGGAGAGTAGGATTCTTTTTACTCCTCGGTCCTTCGTCGCTCGGTGAGGTATCTGACGTAGAGTTTTGACTTTTCTCTCCTCAAATTTCACTAAAATTTTTTAGGATCACGTGGGTATTTTGGAATCGTTCGATGGTTTTGTGACGAGAACATTGTTCTTGGTGCCTCGACATTTAGGGGTTGTGGCGGTGTCCCGGGAGTTGAGCTCCGAGGTGTTGTCGTCACAATTTTATCGTTGCAGATTCGGAATACGAGTTTTGCCGACATCGAAATCTCTTTTGTGCAGTTGTTGGTGAGATAACCCTGATAGCCCAGTACTGTGGCGAGTGCGGGAGTATTGCCATGACTTGTATAACGGATGTTTTTCGAAGGTCGAGGTACACGATTTCCGAAGGTTTCTCGGTTATGTGTTGAAGGATGGATACAGCTGGATCTAGGTATTGTTAGTTTGGGTGATATATTTTGTGTCCCCTGTATCCCCAACACCAGATTGCATAACCAGAAAGTTTCGGGAGTTTATAGGTGGGAATTCAAGTAGCTCCTAGAATATTCTTTCCGACAGATGTATGATTTGAGATTGGGGTTCAAAGTTTAGTGGTCCGCCCATTCACGGTCGATTTACAGTGGTCGCGAGGCGTCTTAAAGAATCCTTGGCTATGCTGATTCGGGGCGTCTTGTTTGTCATTCGTGGCGTCCGCTATCGTCGTGTCGTGTGGGCCCCACCACGAACACTTTGGGCGAAATCTCTATCATGTGTTTGTTCCGGCTCATTCTTGAAGCCAATCCTTTGTTTTTGTTCCGTTTTGTGGTATTCAAGTTGCTTCAATGCCAAATGTTGAATCCATACCTTTCCTAAATGGTGTTCTCATATTGCTATGTGAATACTAATCCTTCTTGATCACTGAGCTTGTCATGTCAATTCTTTTCTCAACCGGCGTGCTTCTCTTCAAGTGGATCCGATCATTCCAACATTCGCAAGATCAATTCTAAGCTTTTCTCAACGGTGTTCATTTCATCCGACCCAAGTTGTTTTGTTTTCCGCCCTCCACCCTTTTTCTTCAAGGACTCAGATTTCTTAATCAAGTATCCATTTTATTGAGTGAAGTTTCTTCATTCTTTTCCTTTAATGTTTTATCCGGTGATTTCTCATGAAGACGCTAAGGAAGCTTTTACATTATCATTGTTCCATTCTAATTTTCTTCTCCGGTGGATTTAAGTCAAGTTTTCAGTGTTGATCGTATTCTTTTCATCGTTTCAAATGTTTTCCCATGTCGGTGCATCTCTTAATCATCCATTTCTCGCTATTCAATTGTTCCGGAGTGTTGAAGATATCTCAGAAGATTCTAGTTTCCATTCTCAATTCACTCAAGTTCTTTTGAGGATGCTATCTCATTCAAGCCATTTAATTCTACCGGCGCAATCTATCTTTTAAATTGTTCAACGGTGTTTCTTTTTAGTGGGCCCTAACCCACAGGTCTTTTCCCAGGATCTTACCTGACTCTTTTATTTTTCGGAGTTATTCTCAAATTCATTGCAAAGTTTGACGTAAGAATGAGTTATCATCAGTCATATGGCTTTCTCCAAGATCTTCCAAATTATTTTTCATTGTTGGTTCAACCTTCCTAATTTTTCATTCCGGAGTGCTTCAATAATTCATGGTGATGTTCTCGTCGTAATTCTCGAATTTTGAAGACCGAAGAAGAGTTTCCCTTAAATCTCGCTTCTTTCTCTTCAAGATTCATGGTTCTAGCTTCGTGCCATCCTCTCATAATTATTTTCGATTGTGAGAATTCTTTTCACCAACCCGGAGCATTTCAGGAGTCTTTTCAGTTTGATTCTTCTGAGCCCATCATCTCAGAATTATTCATTCAAGCGTTCAACTCTGGTTTTCCAAATCTCACCGGTGCATCGTCGAAATATCCTCTAATCAGTTCACGATCTCTTCGTTCTAATGTATCTAAATTCTGTCAAATATCTTTATTCGTTTTCCAATTCTTCCCGGTGAATTGTGCCTTTGCTACGTTCATTCTCAATTATTATGGTGGTTTGTTCAAGAGTTCTCTTCCTTCGTTATCATATAGATTTATTCGTTGTTTCAATCCCACCGGTGGTTCCATCAATAGCTTCTCAAGTTTGCGCCATATCTATCTTAATCCTTTCTACGAGAATAAGTAGTATGCCTAATCCATTGCTTGTCATCAATTTAATTGGTGAAGGATGAGCATAATGTAATTCTTATTCTTGTTCCATCGAGTAAATTCAATTCCTTATTCCGGAGGTTCATCAAACTCTTGATTTCATTTGTTCATCTTTCTTTCCGGAGTTCCAAGTTTTCTCAGTTATATCATTTCAAAGCTTCATCTTATCACTGCAAGGCTTCACCTTGTGTTGTCAACTTCTCTTTCTTTCTATCTATAATGCTTTGTTTCCGGAGGCATTGTGATGTTGCTCTCTTCGACCCATCGTCTCGTTTTGCCAAGATCATTTTCTTTTTCTTGCTTACCGATTTAACCGGAGTGTTGTGTCTTCTCTTCAAGTTCTTTTCTTCTTATCGAGTTTTCCTTCTTCTTTTAGTCGGAGTGCTGCCCAAATTTTATCAATCTTATTCCTTGTCTATCTAGTTTTAACCGGAGTGGTTTCAGTATTTATCTTACCACTTAACCTCTTGGTCCTCGTCGTATCCCTTGTTCCTCGTTTCTAACAGAGTGTTTTCAACTTCCTTCATCTTCGTTGTTCTCTTTCTTTCATTTGCTCAACCTCTCAAGGTTCTTTGGTTTCACTCGTTTGTCGGAGTAGCAACTTTGTTTTACCTCTTCCTCTTCCGTTTTTCTCCGGTGCAATCCTAGATCTCGGGACGAGATCCTCTCGTAGTGGTGGAGTGTTGTGACGCCCCAAGACCGGAGCTTGAGCTTGCCTTCGGGGGTTTCGAGTTTTGCCATGTGATTTGTTTTGTCCGTTGCATTCATCATGTCATCTCTTGCATTGCATCATGTCATCATGCCATCATTCATTAATTTTTGCAACTCTTTTAAATAAATTGCATGGATTTCTCGATCCATTTAAATCGAGGAATTCACTTGTGATTTCTCTTTATAACATACCCTCCGTTATTAGGGAGCTATATTAAATATCCCATTAATTTGGAATCATCATAACACACTTGCAAAAATCCCAATGCCTTTCATTATTTCTACTCTTGGCCTCTAACTTTGTCACTTGTCCTTTCATCATTTTTCCGGAGATCCACCAAAAATCCTCGGGTCATTTTTGTTAAATTCCTCATATTATTGTGAGCCCGGGAAAATAATCCCCATGTCCAAATTCTCTCCCTAACCCTCTCGTTCTTTTGTCTCTCTTTATTTGTTTTTCTGCTAAATAGTAGTGTGAGAGAGAGGGAGCCCAGCCCAGCTGCCCAGCCGGCCCCTGGCCTTTCTCCCTCCTCCTAGCGCCTCCCTCAGGCCAGCCGCGCCTCCCTCCAGTCCCGCATGGGCCAAGACCCCCCGCGCAGGCCTAGCAAGGCCCAAGGCCCATGCCCCGCGCCCCTCTAACCCTAGCCACCTTGCCCGATCCCTCGTTCCACTTCTCCCTTCGTCCTCCTCCTAGCGCCGCTGCGCCCGATCCCATCGCTCCCGATCCCCTTCTCTCCCTCTGCGCCGATCTCCCCATCTCCCTCCATGCCCCGCTCCTCCCGATCCCCTCGCCCTTCTTCTCCCCACGGCCCGTCCTCGCCGCCCTTCCTCGTCCTTCCTCGCCGCGCCTCAACCCTCCTCGAGCGCCGCGCGCCCGACCTCCTACCTCCCCGTCGCCGCTCCTCCACGCACCAGGCCGGAGCCCCGTCGGTCTCCTCGCCGCCGGCCCCTCTTCCTCTCCTTCGCGAGCGCCTCTGCTCGAGCTTCTCCGCGGCGCCCCGCGTCGCCGGTGCCCCGCGCTCATCTCCCTCCTCCTCGTCGTGGAGGCCGCCGCCGCCATGTGCGCCCGCGGAGGCCGCCGCCACCAGATCGCCGCCCGTGCCTGTCCTCCTCCAGCGTCGCGCGAGCCAGGAACTCTCCCAGCGCGACCCAAGTTCTTCCACGGCGCCCGACGTCTCTGGAGACTGCCAAGTACCTCTCGCATCGAATCCGCCAAGTACCTCTACACATGAAGGCGCAAGATCATCCGGATTCGCCGAGTACAACTACTCATGGGACCCGCCAAGTTCATCTCGTGTCAAGTTCATCTCGTGCATGTATGACTACCGGTGGATGCGCAAGTACCACGACGCCTTTGGGAGACTCGTTTTCGTCAAGTTCGACTACACACGGAAACGCCAAGTACCCCCTCGGAATGTACCAAGTTCGACTACGTGATGCGTGTGTACCACTACGACCCGACGATCACCGAACCGGAAACGACAAGTACCCCAATGAAACGTGTACCACTACCGTCGCGAGTTCCACTACCGTCGACCCTCGAAGACCCCGTGGACCCCGAACATCCACGGGACTTGGTCAACTACTTCCGATGACGAGATGTACCACTACCATCGGTCGAGAGCGTCTACTTCCCCTACGCCGTGTACCACTACTTCCCTCGGTGATCATCGCGAGAACGACTACTTCCTCTACTTCCCTCGACGACCCGTGAACGACTCCTTCCCTCTCTGAACGCTTTCGTCCCGTTTGAGCGTTAGGAGTATAACCCGAGATGACCGACCGTGTTCGAATCATCCTTGCGATGCCCCTCTTTTGCCATGCCACCGTTCCGTGGGAACCCGGTAACCGGGATCACCCCACCTTCTATCACGTGTCTCGCTCACGTCCACGCTTTCCTTTGTACCGATATCTCAATCGAGTTATCGGAACCGATATATTGCCGTGGCATCATTTTTCGGATTCGTTGCCGTGGCACCTTTCTTCCACCACGGTGACATAATGCTTCATAACATGCTCATGTCAGCGTTTTCATAATATTGCATAAAACTTGCACATGTCATCCGCATCATGATAACAACATTTAATTGTTTAATAATTGTTGTTTGCATTAATTTGCTTAAATGCCATGCTAAAATGATTTATTTCATAACTAAATAACCGTAGCTCCATTTTAAATAAATTATATATGTAAATGGGGTAGAAAAATGCCTAGTTTAACATGGTAGCATTGCTTTGCATGTTTAACAACTCTAAAATATGCTTTAGGTCAGATCTGTTCCAAATCCATAATATGCACATGAGGATTTTCCGGAATTGTTGTTCGTTGTTTCCGGCCTCATTTAAACTTGCCTAGATAGGTAGTTTCTTTATGCTTCACCTCTTGCCATGTTTAACAACATTTAATATTGTTGGGTAGCCTAACCGAGAGAGAACTAAATAAGTGTTGTGGTGTTACGTCAATATGCAACCCGTTGCATATTGAGCTCCACTAATTTGTAGTGCTGTTTGTGCATATTGCCATGCCATGCCTCTTTAAAACGGACATGCATCATACTTGATTGTGCATCATGCCATGTTTAGGTGATGGTTGTTTACTATGTTGTTTGCTTCTTTCGGTTTGCTTCTCTCGTTAGCTTCGTTCCGTTCGGAGTTGTGAGATTCATTCGACTTCGTCCGTTTGTCTTCTTCATGGATTCGTTCTTCTTCCTTGCGGGATTTCAGGCAAGATGACCATACCCTCGAAATCACTTCTATCTTTGCTTGCTAGTTGCTCGCTCTTTTGCTATGCCTATGCTCGATGCCTACCACTTGCTATATCATGCCTCCCACATTGCCATGTCAAACCTCTAACCATCCTTTTCCTAGCAAACCGTTGTTTGGCTATGTTACCGCTTTGCTCAGCCCTCTTATAGCATTGTTAGTTGCGGTGAAGATGAAGTTTGTTCCTTGTTGGAACATGGAGATGTTGTTCCTTGTTGGAACATGTTAACTTGTTGGGATATCACAATATATCTTATTTAATTAATGCATCTATATATTTGGTAAAGGGTGGAAGGCTCGGCCTTATGCAGTGTTTTGTTCCACTCTTGCCGCCCTAGTTTCCGTCATATCGGTATTATGTTCCCGGATTTTGCGTCCCTAACGCGTCGGGTGATTTATGGGACCCCTTGACAGTTCGCTTTGAATAAGACTTTTCCAGCAAGGCCCAACATTGGTTTTACCATTTGCCTCACCTAGCCCTTTTTCCCTTGGGTTTCGGAGCCCAAGGGTCATCTTATTACCCCGGGCGGTGCTCGTCGTGAGTGTTGGTCCAAACTGTCGACCGCCGGTGACCACGAGGGGCAACTCTGGGTTGGCCTACGGAAGCTTGGACAATCCGGTGTGCCACGAGACGAGATATGTGCAGCTCCTATCAGGATTTGTCGGCACATCCGGCGGCTTTGCTGGTCTTGTTTTATTGCTGTGAAATGTCTTGTAGCCGGATTCGAGACTGATCGGGTCTTCCGGGAGAAGAATATCCTTCGTTGATCGCGAGAGCTTATCATGGGCTAAGTTGGGACACCCTGCAGGGTTTTGAACTTTCGAAAGCCGTGCCAGCGGTTATGTGGCAGATGGGAATTTGTTAATGTCGGTTGTAGAAAACCCGAAGCTGATCTTAATTAAAATACACCAACGGCGTGTGTAACCGTGATGGTCTCTTCTCGTGAGTCCGGAAGTGAACACGATGTTGGAGTTATGCTTGCGTAAGTAGTTTCAGGATCACTTCTTGATCATAGTTGTTCGACCGTGCTTTGCCTCCTCTTCTCGCTCTCTTTTACGTATGTTAGCCACCATATATGCTAGTAAACTTGCTGCAGCTCCTCCTCACCACTCTGTCCTACCTTTAAGCTTAAATAGTCTTGATCTCGCGGGGTGAGATTGCTGAGTCCCGTGACTCACAGATACTTCAAAACCAGTTTGCGGTGCCGATGAACCGTGCGGTGGCGCATCAAGCTCAAAGAGGAGCTCGATGAAGATCTTGTTCATTGTGTTGTTTCATTTCAGTCGATCAGTAGTGGAGCCCAGTTGGGACGATCGGGGATCTGTGTAGCATTTGGGGTAGTCTTCTTTTATTTTGGTTCCGTAGTCGGACCTTGATTGTATCTGTATGATGTAATGTTTTACCCATGTATTGTGTGAAGTGGCGATTGTAAGCCAACTATGTATCTCTTTTCCCTTATGTATTACATGGGTTGTGTGAAGATTACCTCACTTGCGACATTGCTTTCAATGCGGTTATGCCTCTAAGTCGTGCTTCGACACGTGGGAGATATAGCCGCATCGAGGGCGTTTCACGTCTACAGGATTCTGACCAAGACCCTGAGTCCTATCAAAGGCCATGATTCTAATGAAGAAGAAGTCGTTGGCATCATGAAGAATCTGCTATTCAACATCATCCATGGAGTTCCTGTCAACTACCATGATTTCTTCATGAGGACTCTGACAAATGTTGCATTGTCACCTTTTGAGTTGAAGCCTTACGCTCCTTGGATTATGAGATTCCTCATATCAAGGTCTTCAATCAATTACAAGGCGGATACTCTTAACCATGGTAGCTACTTGCACCCAATTGAAGTCCTCAAACGGGCCATTTCCTCAGCTGATGAGAAGGGAAAGACCACTGTTATTTATGAAGGCACACGTCCATTGGATGGACAGTTTTGCAAAGCAGCATCCTACTCCACCAATGATGACTCTGCCACTCATGACTCTGCCGCTAATGCTTCCAAGCCAAATCCTCAAGCCACTGCTCCACGAGTGATGACTGATCGTGAGCTTCTCATCAGTCTTCACCAGAAGGTCGATCGCAACCATAAATGGGTCAAGCGTCAGTTTGGTTCAATTCTTCAGAACATGACAATCACTCAGAATTCAGTGAAGAAGAACCATTACTACCTCCATGAAGTTTTTTATCGCACCTGGGCTGTTCTATCTCATCTCTATGGTGAAAAAGATCTTAAACAGATGGGCTTCAAGTAGGACTTTAACTGGTCTCAGCCACCTTCGAAGAAATTGAAGAAGGTGAAAGTTCCTCACTTGGTGGCCAGCTCTTATTCTTTATCGCGCGAGACTGGTGAAAATGAAGACTTGGACGACACTGCGGTAGACTGAAAGGATCGATATAGTTGACTAGAGGGGGATGAATAGGCAACTAACAATTTTTAGCTTTTCTTTACCAAATTAAACTTTGCATCAAAGTAGGTTATCTAGATATGCAACTAGGTGAGCAACCTATATGATGTAACAACAACAAGCACACAAGCAAGCAAGGGATATAACACAAATAAGCTTGCACAAGTAGAGGCACGAGATAACCAAGAGTGGAGCCGGTGAAGATGAGGATGTGTTACCGAAGTTCCTTCCTTTCGAAGGGAAGTACGTCTCCATTGGAGCGGTGTGGGGGCACAATGCTCCCCAAGAAGCCACTAGGGCCACGGTATTCTCCTCACGCCCTCACACAATGTGAGATGCCGTGATTCCACTATTGGTGCCCTTGGAGGCGGCAACCGGACCTTTACAAACAAGGTTGGGGCAATCTCCACAACTTAATTGGAGGCTCCCAACGACACCACGAAGCTTCACCACAATGGACTATGGCTCCACGATGACCTCAACCGTCTAGGATGCTCAAACACCCAAGAGTAACAAAATTCGCAAGGGATTAGAGGGGGGAATCAAATTTCTCTTGGTGGAAGTGTAGATTGGAGCCTTCTCAACCAATCCCTAGAAAATCAACAAGTTTGATTGGCTAGGGAGAGAGATTGGGCGAAAATGGAGCTTGGAGCAACAATGAAGCTTAGGGTTGGAAGAGGTAGTCAACTAGAGGAAGAAGACACCCCTTATATAGTGGAGAGACAAATCCAACCGTTATCCACTAAACCAGCCCGCGACCTACGGTACTATCGCACAAGACAAGCGGTACTACCGCAAGAGCTCACGGTACTACCACGGCGGACAGCGGTACTACCGCTGCTACAGCAGGAGCTAGCCCAGGCCTGTAGCGCAAAGGCTGAGGGCGGTACTGCCGCTGGCGCAGGCGCAGTACTACTGCTCCCCCTTGCGATACTACCGCAAGGCAGGATTGGATTAGCCTGGGAAGGGCACGGATAAATAAAAATACGTCCGTGCCAACTTCCGCTGAATATCAAACGATGCAAAAATCCGACACGGTACTACCGCACTTGGCATGCGGTACTACCGCGCAGGGAGCGGATGTATAAAATTACATCCGCCCCTACTTCCGCTCATGTTGTTGTGCCAGGCCAGGACTCACGGTACTACCGCGCGCATGGGGCGGTACTACCGCGTAGGGCGCGGATGTAAAAAATTACATCCGCACCTACAGCCGCACGAGCAGCCGAGTCTGGTCCGAGGCCGCGATACTACTGCTCCATAGGAGCGGTACTACCGTGGGCACCTGCGGTACTACCGCAAGGGCCTGCGATACTACCGCATGCCCCAGAACAGCAACACTAGGAATCCTTCTCTTTGCATATATATGAAGAAAACGGAGGATGCTCCAAAGTGCGAAGGGAAAGGCGGTGCAAAAGGAGTAAACGTGTACGTGATGATTCCACCCGAACCTTTCCAAAGCAGACCCCTTCTTAATAGTACGGCTTTCCTACGACTCAAATCCACCGAAAAGAAACGTAGAAAAACGTCGTCTTCAATAATCTTCGAGAGGAACCAACCCGTCTTGTGCCTAGTGAAGAAATGTCTGAAATACTCAAGGCACACGATTAGTCCGCAAAAGCATTGTCATCAATCACCAAAACACCTTAGGGATAAATATGCCCTTACAATCTCCCCCTTTTCGGTGGATTGATGATAATACGGGATTTGCACAAAGGGAAAAATATAGACCATAAGCAAACCCCACATCTCTAAAATATAGACGGGCTCCCCCTAGATGTGTGCTATCTAGATAAGTCCATTGGACTACACGGCGCACATACTAGGATCAACACTCCCCCTATATTTTATAGACAATGCATATCTTGCAACAAAAATGCTAACACTAAGCAAGATAGTTAATATGAGCATAATATAAATAGCACAAGATATCATAAGCTCAATAAGATGCGATAGAGTGCATATGTCTTACACCATATGATAGATAAGTCTCACGAGCGCAAACCAAACCAAAGCAAGCAAGGTTCAAAGGAACAAACGCAAGCAAATAAAACACTAGCACGACACAAGACTCGCAAATCCCTACACTCTCTCCCCCTTTGGCATCAAGATGCCAAAAAGGCAGAGACGCACCTACAACACAAGTCATGGCTCAAACGGAGTAATCACTCGCACGTTCCTCGTCAGACTCGGCAGCCGGACGGTCTTCTCGTTGTCCTCCTCAGAATCAGTCCACTTGAAGCCTTGTTTTGCCATCCACTCTGCCTCAGGAGTGATGTGCTCCTTAGAGCCGCCGGAAACTTCCTCTCCAAAAACCCTCATGATCTTCTTGTCGCGGCGGCGACTCTCCTTGGAGGCAACATGAGTCCGATCTTGACCCTTTGCCCGCATGCGAGCAGGGTCTTCATCTTGGCCTTGACTTCTTAGCCCAAGAGGGCTCGATGAGAGGAGGGGCATACCCAGCAGAGCGGTCCTCATCTGCATCCTCCGCCTCACTCTCCTCCCCATCAACAGCCATCTTAGCAGCCGCCTCATCACGAGTAGTAGTGTTGGCCCACTAGGGCTTGACACGGAGCCTGATGGGCTCATGACGAGTCCAGTCCGGAGCAAGAAACTCATCACCGAGAAACAGCTTCTCCCAAGTCTTCAAGATCAACAGAAACAAGTACAGTCCATAGATGGGTACCTTGCGGTTGAACACCGCGAACCTAAGCTCACACCACATGATATGTGAGACATCAAGTGGTTGCGACTGAGATACGCGTGCCTCCTCACAAAGGAGCATCATATCCACAAGATAGGCATGCACCTTGTCCTTGTCACTGTTTGACACAAAAAAGGAAGGCGGCATCGCTCATACAAAAGAATAGGGGATTTCGCTGGGTCGATCTCCGAGCTCTTCTCCTGAAGCCTCGTTCTCCTTCAGGCCGTGCGTGGATGGATCAATGTGTGTGCACGGGATGGATGTGCTCCGTGCCTCCTGCGTGCCTCCCTGATGGATGTGTTGGGTATTGGATGGATGCGTGCGTGCGTGCATTGAGGATGGATGGATTGCTTCCTTTGTGCGTGAGTCTCCCTGATGGATGTGTTGGGTATTGGATGGATGTGTGCGTGCTGTATGGATGATGGATGGATGGGTGTGGTGGCTGGCGAAGTGCTTCGTGCGTTGCCTCCTCTTGTGCGTCTTGTGATGGATGGATGGGTGTGGTGGCTGGCCCCTGTGGGTGCCGTGCGTTGCCTGCGTGCTTCCTTCCCCATCGTCGTGGGTTGTGCCCGGTATTTATAGGCATGAAGATGGTAGACCGCTGGTGTGATGCCACGCAGCGGCCGTCGATCTTCTTGGAAGAGATATGTGCGTAAGCCGTTTAATATCTGGCGTTGATGTTTATCTTTCGACACGGTGTATACCAGGTGCTAGGATCACGTACAACTGGGCAGGCCATAAGCGTCACGCACGGGCTGTACCAAGTCATGGTCATGTGCTAGCACGTAGGTAGTTTTTCTCATGCATCTGCACGTGCATGCATGGCACTTGAATCAATCGGCCCATATTGGTCATGTAGGCACAGGTTAAATGATTGGGCTAGCTAATTGACCGATCAATAGCCCATTGACCCTCACTTTGGATGAAAGGCACTTCAAGGTATATACGCAGGGGCACTCCTTGCTCCATGCGTAAAAAATATCATCTGTGCAAATTACCCTCGCATTTACTCTTTATTAGAATTATATTTTTTAGAATTATCTTTTCTCTTTATTTTCATACTATATGTAGTACAAAATCTTGTCAAACAGTCACCAATGTGAGGAAAGAGGGAGTTGCGGAAGATGTGATACATGATGTCCAGAAAGGGGTTCAGCATCCACGTCTTCTTGTCACTGGGAAGCAACTTCTCAACAAAGTACTCTGGAGCTTGTTCTTGTTAGCTGACTCGGAGTTGGCATGAGGCCGAACACCGACGGGCATGTTGAGCCCCTCATCGGTATGTGAAGCAAATCCATGAAGTCCTTCCGTGCTTGATCAACTGATGCCCATTGGTCATCCAGTCAGATTCGTTCCTCATCGGGATGGAAGTGGGTAGCGCAAAGAACTGTGCAATAATCTCAGGGTCATAGTCCAGGTGGAAAGAGACCACATGCTCAATGCCAAACTGCTCCACCAGGTCTAGAGCCTCACCAAAGTAAGTACGGTGCTTGTCCTGCCTCATGTGATGCATGTCAATCTAGTGCACATCCACATAGGTGCTTTGCTTGGCCTTGATCACATCCAGATAAATGAGAGCCTGCTGCTTGGTCCAAAACAAGTCATTCCCTCTGAAGTTGGCACGGGGATTCACATACGGGTTGATCTACCTTCGAGAGATAAACTCAGCAAGGGGTATCTTGTCCATGCCCTTGGCGGGTTCCTTGTACTTGCTAGCAGTGGTCTTGACATTGCGCTTGGGGCATTGGAGCCCTCTGGAGCTTCATCTTGATTGAGCAGACGCTTGGAGCTAGTGCCACGACTAGGATTGGAACGGCGAGCAGGGGCACCGGAGCCACCACCTAAGACACAAAACACAAAACATGCACAAAAAGCGAGAAGGATCAATGCAAAGAACACAGCAAAGCAGGTGAAACAAGTAGAAATAGCACGTGATAATTGTCACATGAGGGATTTGAGACAATGGTAGTACCGCAGTGCTGCGCGGTACTAAAATTTTAGTGCTGCTCCTAGCCATGGTAGTACCGCGCCAGGGAGGCACGGTAGTACCGTGTCTTGGTGCGGCAGTAAAATTTTAGTGCCATGCCTCGCACGGTAGTACCGCTCCTAACGAGCGGTAGTACCGCACCGGAGATGCGGTAGTACCGCATGGTTGCAGATCCGAAACCACAACTTGATCTGTGAACAGCCATGACATCAACGCAGTACTACAGTCGATCAAATCCATCACGGGGCAACATAGCAAGTACCATCTCTACGCATTACTACTCTCTTACATCCTACTCTTGCAAAGGTTTAGCCTAAACTCTCAAGAACAACATGCATCTTCCCAAAAACCTAGAAGCAAATGAACGAATCAAAGAGAGAGGGATTTGGGGAGAAACCTTGTTCCATGGCAAGAGGAAGTGGTGGGGAACGATCCCACCGGTCGGAATCCGAGGAGAGCGGCCGGAGAGGGAGATCCGGCGAGGGCCTCCGGCGTCGTTCTTGGGCAGGAGAGAGAGAGGCGGCGTGGGGAGAAGGAGTGAATGGGTATGGGGGAGTTGGAACTTGGTGTAGCGAATGCCCCCTACCGAGTCACATTCGAATGCGAAGCGAATCAGATGCGACTTGGTGGAAGAATTTCCTGTCAACCAACCGGCGCACTTTCTTTTTTGCAGCCTTGAGGTGTATTTTTTTTCGAGCACGTGTGAGTCACATGTGCTTATGAGATAAAACACCTCTCTGGCTATTAGCGAGTAAATTCGCCGACGCCAAAAGGTAGAGAAGAGAAAAAAATAATGGAGTCACTTTACTAGACCATGATTGTTGTCGTGGTCCGTGGCAATAAAGTAGCCTAAAATTCTCCTCAACCTGCGATGAATGTTTTATCCGTCAAGCCGCGACCGTTTAGCTGCACGGTGCCAGCCGACAAGACAGAATGGTCTCACAGCTTCGCGATAACCACACTGGCCTAAGCCAAAG
Source organism: Aegilops longissima (assembly GCA_021605205.1). Lineage (NCBI taxonomy): Eukaryota > Viridiplantae > Streptophyta > Magnoliopsida > Poales > Poaceae > Aegilops > Aegilops longissima. The sequence continues at coordinate 467,644,630 of CM038676.1, forward strand.
CCAAAAGGGTGGTTGAGGTATCTCGTTGGGTCGTATTGCTGCCATGACGCCTGTCAACAAAGCTTCCTCACATCATCCTCAGTCTGCGATGAAACACCATGCCGCGCGCTGAAGGTTTTATCAGACAAGTCAGGACCGTTTAGCTGCACAGTGCCAGCCGAGGAGACTGAAGGGTTTCACAGCTTCGCGCTGGCCGCACTAGCGCGCTACACGGTTCCCACAATTAAGCTCGGCGTGTCCGTGCAGACGGGACATCGGAACACCATCGATGTCTCGCCTTATCGCCACATTTGATAGGCCGGTGACAAGGCCGACCTGGTGTGGTGATGACAGCGTTGTGCAACCCCGCTGTTGCCGTCGAAGAAGTTTGAGGGCATAGCCTTGCCCCCGGTGATGTTGTTGTAGAGTTGCCATAATACCGACGATTGTATGGTAGGGCCGCCTTCAGTGTCAGCATCATGGCTTGAAGCTTCGTGTTGCCGTAGTTGATGATGCCCACGGCTTGTGGTGTCGAAGACGATATCGTGTGGGGACGCCACCGTCGACGTGAATGGTCGAGGGGCTAGCGTCGCCCCCATTGTTGTCGTTGTTGTGGAAGTGCGGAAGTGCTAACACTAAGGGGCGGCGCCACCCTCGACGTTAGCAACATAGGTTGAAGAAGCGTGGGGCCAACGTGTTGGCGACTCAGCTTGGCGCCATGTGGGGATGCCGTTCCGCAATGGGGACCTCGGCCCCGGCCCTCCCGCCATGGGCGTTGTAGAGGTTGGCGGTGAAGCGGAAGTTTGAAGGGAGGTAATTCCCCTCGACGCTCGTGGTGATGTCGAGCCAAAGGTGCATCGCTGGCACACCTACATGTGGGCATCGTCTCTCATCCGCATAAAGACTTAGTCGCTCCTGCACAAGTTAGAGGAACCAAGCGAATGGAAAGACCAGATGAAAACCAACTTGCGAAGAGGAAGGGAGGAAGAAGAAAAAAAAAGAGTTTTTTTGGTTTAAAATGTTGGCTTTTTCGCTTGACGCTAGCTATGAGCGTGACGTCGGAAAAGGCTGCCGAAGGACTTAGTCATCGGGAATCGTCGAAGGGCCATGACGGTTGCAACTTGATAACTTCTTGTCTTCTGTGTTGGTTTGTGTGTGAATATGTGTGTATCACGATGACGTGATTGGAATGCTTCCGAGAGGCAGCAGGGAATCGTACCCTAGCCCATCATGGCAAGGAGTAACCCCACAGCAACACCGTGCTCCCTTCCGGGCCTCAAGAACCCAGAGACTTGGGTGAGGTGAATTTAGGGTATGTGGTTTTGGGATAACGGCTGAAAATCATATGTTCATGCCTTTGTTGAGGGGTGGTGGATGACTACCTCCGCCTTCTTTCGATGGTTCCTTCTTCTGCTTGCGTCGGGACTTATACGGAATCTCGAGGTTTGCTTCATGGACGGCCTTGGTGGCCGTGAACTTTTGAGGATTGTCTCCCCTTGGAGGGAATAGCTTCATGGGTGGCCTTGGTGGCCGTGAACTTTCGAGTATTGTCTCCCCTTGGAGAGAATAGCTTCATGGGCGGCCTTGGTGGCCGCGAACTTCTAGGGATCGTCTCCCCTTGGAAGCATTGCTTCATTGACGGCCTTGGTGGTCGTTGGCTTCAGAAGATTGCTTCATCTTTCGAAGCGTGTTTGCATGCGCTTGGAGGTTTGCTTCATGTTTCTTTGGGGACCACCTTGAGAACTTGGAAGGCAGTCATCCACCAATGTGGACTAAAACCCTCAGGCATTTTATCCGGGCTTTGCTCATGCGCCCAGTGGTTGTCAGCGGCTCGCACCTAACCCAACTTGTGTTGGATCGGGCAGCCCTTTCCTGATCTTTTGCCTAGAGTCTTCCCTGGAGCGTGTGGAGTCTCTAGGAACCTGAGACACGTCCAGGAGCATGGGGGTATGGGGCTTCATTGTTTATAAGCAACCCAAGTAGTCTTCTTCGCTGCCTCTAGGAGCATATGGTGGGTGGGTGTCGTGTTTTGCGGGTATGAGAGCCGCTCCACTAGACAAGTCCCAAGGCAGCCAAATCGTCTGTCACAGCTGAGCGTGGTTCGGGAAAAGCCGTTTTTGTAGGATTTTGCAATCCATAAGAAGGGGAAACAAAAGAGACACAAACAAATCCGCCTCATGCAATTGTAAGTGCAATGCGGACTTTGATAAGCCACCGAAAACTCCCCTTCTTGGAAGGCAAAAGAAGAAGAAAACAAGCCAAAGAGAGAAAAAATAGAAAAGAAAAGGAAGCCTTTTATGCAAAGTACTTTTCAAGAACCTACCATTGATCGGTGGCATCGGCCGGGCTCCTTGCGGATCAACCACTTGGGCACCTCCGAGGACACGTGTCATGGCGCGCTGGTAGGTGGCACCAGCGTTCATCAACCCGAAAGGCATCATGGTGTGGTAGAAGTTGCCTTTCGAGGTTCTGAACGCGGTGTCGATGGCGTCTAGTGTTGGCTCGATGTAGTTGGGGACAACACTGCTACTCTCCATGTCCGACGATTGAGAGGTGACAGGTTCCTGGATTTCTCCAGTCTCCTTCGCCGGCGCCTGCCCCCAGCGCTGGGACTGGAATGGCACCCAAGTGGGGAGTATCATCCCCTGTCGAGGGAATGACTCATCCCCATCTAACCTGGGGATGAACCTTGATAGAAGGTGGCGTTGGCTTGGATCAGTCCACCATCGAGTTGGTGGCGGTACTTTCATCGAAGGTGCTCTGCGAGGAGCTCGCAGAGGCAAGCCCCATGCATGCGGATGGTGACGAATCTTGCTCAAAGGCTGCTCCTTGCAAGTGACAAGGGCAACCTCCTGAGGAATGAGAGGTGTTGTCGTGGTGGCGAGGACAAGGTCGGATAGCCGATACTCCACCTGAGCGATCGAAACCCGTGATGGCTCGCCTGCTTGGCCTTGTCCTAATGAGTTCCACGACTCCACGCTCACCATGTTCACGGAGTGGTAATCTGGATTGATGGCTTCCGGGTCTAGGGTGACCCTTTTCTAATTGACGGCTCGTTGGAGCCATTCCTTGAAGGCGATGCAATCCTCGATTGTGTGGCCTACGTACCTGTGGTATGGGCAATACAAAGGATTGTCATCCATGTTTACCTGGTCAGGTCTTTGAGGTTTGGGCAGATTCAGAGCCCGATGCTCCATCGGTTGGTCAAACATGTCTTTCACCAACTCGCGGTGAAAGACGTACGACTTCTTGAGAAGATCATGCATGGATGCACGTCGCCTCCCCCCAGCTTGCTCGGTCCGTACACCCAAGGTGGGCACGGTACTTCATGGTGCTGAGGTAAGCATCTTGGTGGCGTTCGCCTCCGCCGCCACATTTGTCCTGCCCCCATTGTTAGGGAGCTTAGACGTTGAGGCAAAGCGCCTGGCAGGGTCAAAGGTGCTCGCATTCTTGTAGAGCTCCATGATCTGTGGAGACTTGTCGAACTCCAGCTTGGTGGCTGCAGCAGCTGAGCTGAGAGCGCTAAAGTTTCTTGTCTCACGCCGAGACATCTCTAGCGACCAGTGCTGCTACATGCCATGGACACACATCTCAATGGCATCCTCGAGATGCATCTCCCTAGCGAGACGCACGTAGCTGTTGTGGAAGCGGATGATGTAGTCATCGATGGACTCCTCTCGCCGCTGCCGAACTTGTGCTAGTTCGACAACAGACAAATCCTTCTTCATGGCGACGAAGTGTCTCTTGAAGACTTCCTTCATGCTCGCCCAGCTGGTGATGGATCCCACCAGTAAGCGATTATACCAATGGAAGGCAGGCCAGTCAATGACCCTGAGAATTGTCGAAGAAGAAGTGAAGAGCTATTAGCGGTGTCGCCGCAAGCCGCCTCAAAATACTCTAGATGCTCCCATGCATCACCAGTCTCGTCAAACTGACGGAACTTCGGCGGATGCCAACCAGCAGGGAACGACACTAGGTCGTGCCATGCTTCATAGGGCTTCTCGAGCTCGCTTTCCGAGGTGCGGGGCGCTTGCTCGATGGACATCTGCTTGAGCTTCTTGGTCACCATGTCTTCGACGATGTTGTGGTAGTTCTTTAGCATGCTCGGGTCTGACGCCCCATCGGCCACACCGGTGGGCATGACCAATGATCGCCCCCGCATGCCTTGGTCTTGCTGTTGACGCCCACCCTTGGGTGGCGCACTTGCTAGCTCCATGGCTTGAAGCTCCTCCTCTTGCGGGTCCACCACTCGCCTTGGTGTCCCCGGCGCCAGGAGGTTATTGTTCATCATGAGCTCGATAAACTGATCAACTTTCGCGGTTAGTTGATCGATTGTATGGCCCTGCTCGCGCACTTGATCAGCAAGGTTTGCTTCGAGTGATGCTCCATTTCCTGCAAGACGGGATGGGTTAGCGTTGGAGGCTCTCAATGCCTCTGTCTCTGCTGCTTTCACCGCCTCCAGGTCGGCGTCACCATCAGTGGCCACATGTACGGGCGCCGTGTGGAGATCTTCAAAGCCGCCTTCATAGTCTGATAGAACAGACTGAGCGAGCTCATGGTAGGGTGGTGCGCTCGAGTGCATTTCCAATGAAGGCGAGGAGGATGTGTCGGAGGAGCTCTCCTCGCCATCGTGGTCCTCTGGAGGTTTCCCATCGTCGTCATGCCCACGCGTCACGCTTTTGTGTGCCATGGACTTTAGTCGCATGTTGGCGCCGGGCCGACTCGCGACCTGGTGTAGCTCCTCCGGGTCTTCGGGAAGGTGCTCCATGATGTCGATGTAGTGGCGTGGGGATATGTCCGGGTGGTGTGTGACATCACCACCGGACGTCGATCCTCCCCTCGTCGTGATGGGAAGACATGGGGCAGTTGAACTTGCCCCTTCCTCACAGGTGGATGAGCCCAATTTGGGCTTCCTCTCGACGCCTTTGAACCATGATCGAACATGGCCCAGGCGTGGAAGTAATGTCACACAGAAATTGACCCTTGGATTCGGCACAATCTCCTCGTCGGATGGGTAGGAGAAGTCATGGGTGACGTGTGGCGGCTGCCACGCGCCATCTTCTTCAAGCCTAGCACACACCACTAGGGTGCCGCACGAGGCCACGTTCTTCTCGTCGCCCATATTGGCTCCTGCCCCCTGCGACGAGGTTGGACCCGCCCCTTGGTCCCCTTGGCTGGGGGCACTAAGGGTAGGCACCTGAACGATCGTTGTGTCGGGATCGAGAGGAGCATTAGACTGCAACTCAAGAAACCCTACCTGGAGGGTTGAGGATTCCTTGAGCACAGCACTAGTCTGCAACTCAGAGGCATCCTCGACTCCCTCCATAGGAGAGGCTGATTCAAGGGTGTCCCCTTGTTGTTGGGGCGTAGGAGTTGGAGAAGCATCCGCCTGGCTCTTCCGCTTGAGGATGGTTAGGGGCAAAGCGGTGGAACCGCCCCGCCTCCTTGCTCCGTGGCACTGGGTTGTGCCCTTCATGGATTTGGGGTTAGGCGGCTGAGAAGGTAGTTATACCTCTCATGCCGCTCCAAGTCGGGGGAGACGCCAAATGAGATACGGTTGTTCTCCTGAACAACCTTGCCATCAGCCTGAACACAGACTTGAGTGTGTCGAAGCACAAGCTCCTCAAGCTCGCGATATAACACATGTCGGTTCCTCCGGCGCCTCTCGCATTTGTGATGGTTCTCCGTGAGAGCACCGTGCGCCCTTTGCGGGATCGTAGGAGTAGGAAGAAGGGGTGGCACACCCCGCCGAGCTGACGGAGTCGTAGATGATGGCCCCGTGGCCCAGGAAGCCACTTCATTCCTTGGTGGTCGTATCTGTAGTTGGTTCACCCGCCTGGGTGAAGATGGGACCCTGATAGGGGCCGAAGCCCTAGGAGGGCTCCGCGCTCGCCCTTGTGTCGCCTGGTCGCGGCTCGACGAATCGCCTCGGTGCCATCGCCACCTATTTCCAGGCAGCGGCACTGCGTTAGCCCCCCGCAAGACGGCTGGTGTCGGAGATGTTGGTCGGCGGGGCGCCAAAGTTTGGCGCTCGTGTTGGGGGCGATGATTCTGGGGCTGTCGCCGGGTCCTGCTTGCGCCCTATGCGGATGACTCCGCACGATCTTCCTGACCTTCAAGCCGCCTTTGAAGGTGTCCCATCTGGTCTTGGAGTTGGCGGAGCTCTTGCCGCAAATCCTCTTCGCGAGGTGCAGGCGCCTCGTTCCGAAGAACGGAGAACTTGTTGTTTGGGAAGGACCGCCCATCGCCAGCCGACATGTGTAGGCATGGCACCCACATGCTCGGCGGGCAGACATAGCAGTTGTCAAGGTCGAAGGCGGTTGTGCGGCCTGGTGGCACGGGCTGCTTGCGGGATCGTCGCTTCCAAAACTCCCGCATGATCGCCCGCCTTACCAGCTCCTTGACTTTCGATGGCTCGTTTGCCCATTGGTCGGGGAACAAGTCATACGGAGGGGTCAAGGTGCTAGGGAAGGTGAACACCTTGTGTGCAAGCTCCAACGCGTCCATCGACCAGTCCTCTTTGGGGACCAAGTTCTGAGCTATGCGTGAGCTGATTTCTCGGTGGAGCTTTTGTACCTTCTGGTACTTCCTCCTGTTGTTGCGTAGTCGATGGGGGCTATGTGACAAACGATCGTTTGCCATAAGCCTCCTAAGCTCGAAGGAGACGGCCTCGAGAGCCTCCAGTAGCTCGACCTCCGTGCACCGAGTGGTCGTCGTAGGCAGCTTCGGCTCGGCACTCGGCATCGGTGCGCGGACCGAAGCAGCGCCAACCCGCCTGCTGGCAGCCTGGACACGTAGCTTTTGGGCAGCCTCAATGTCGCCCTTCATCTCCATGATCAAGGAGTCCTTCAAGAGGGCGCGTGCCTCGAGCATGAGCTCACGGCGCGCCTTCTTGGCGTTGGCGACGGCCCTCTTCTGAGCCTTCTTGGACTCCATGGCTTGGAGTTGGGACGGCTCTTGCGCCTCATGCACGTACACCTTAGTGCCGTTTTTAAAGCTGACCATCGGTGGGTGTGACCCAAACTGGATCACTTCCGGCACGGCGTCATCGTTGGCGCCAGGGAAACCACCTGCAGGAAGGTGAGTGTCAATCAGCGGAGCTCCACGCCGACGATCTTCATGCAACATGCCGTGCGGTTGGAGGAATGAGCGAAGACGGAGCCGCGACAACTGCGCAGCAGAGATGGGAGGGGAACCATGTCCCACTGGGCGTGCCAATTTTGTTTGACACAAAAAAGGAAGGTGGCATCTCTCATACAAAAGAATAAGGGGTTTCGTATAAGCGTCTCCCTTTGCACCGGGGAACAAAATGTTGCGGGCGTGCCAGTGTACAAAGTACACAAATACAAGAAGAAGAAAAGAAAATGTGTGGGGCATGCTGGCGCGGCCAAAGTGATCAAGTGATCATGGTCTCCTGGTTCCCGGGGGCCTCGGAAAGCCACCCGTTAATTACTCCCGCGGATAGAACCGCGGGACACCTCTGATTAAGCTGCGCAGTCGTCGTCTTCGGTCTTCGCTTCGCGTTCCTCATGCATGGTGGTGATGTGTGTGTGTGGCGGCGGCAGAGTCCGTGTACGGAGTGGTACATGCGCCGTCGAAAACGTGGCCTTTGCTCCAGCCACGCCCGCCTACGCCGTCTTGCCTCGTCGGCCTTGAGCGGCGTCGATGTGGTTGTTAAAGTAGCATGCATGTTTGGGCTTGGCTTGGACGTCGTCAATGACATTGTAGATTCGCCGGGAGTGCGAGGCGTATGCCCCGCGGGAGTAGATGTCGATAGGAGAAGAAAGAGTGGATGGATGTGCGACACATGGCGTACACACTTCCGTCGATGACCGCATACACCGCCGCCAATGGCGGGGAAAGTCGCCACCTTGCACCGCTCGGCACGTGTGACACGTGTTCGTGCCGATGAAGGGGGAGGCTGCGAGATAGGCTTAAGCATGTCCCAACCGTAGTAGAATGTTGTCTCCGCCGCCATAGCTACAACGAGTCATCGTGACTCATCGAGTGTCGCGTCGCCTCCATGGTTACGACAAGGAGAGGCGACTCATCGAGCGCCGCGCCACCACCGACGCGTCGAATGGACCATGTTGCTGAGTCCCGGCCAGCCCATGGCGCCTCCATGGACCGGCAAGACAATGGCGAAGGAGAACTCGTGATGCGGCGGAGCCTCGCCCAGGTGCCGCTGAGGGTGTAGGTAGAAGGGGTGGCGCCCTAGATGGCGCCGAGTCGAATGACTCGTGTCGATGAGTCCAGACCAGCCCATGGCGTCTCCATGGACCGATGAAGAGGGGCGAGTACGACCTCGCGATGCGGCGGTGCCTCGCCTTGGCGCCGCCGATGATGTAGGTAGAAGGGGTGGCGCACTAGATGGCATCGAGTTGAACGATGTGTGTCGACGAGTCTGGCACAATGGCGTTGCCGGCGGACTCGACAACTGAGGGTGCGTCGGAGGCCGCGCATGGTCGGCGGCCCCGGTACGTAGTCGACTCGTCGTCATGTTCGGAGAGTGAGCCGAGGGCACCCAGCCCCGGCACGTCATCGTCAAGCGTGGCGGGCGCACCGTAGGCCGTGCAAACACGGTGGTCCCGGCTCGTCGATGCCAGTGGAGAGTGCACTGGGGTTGTGCATGGGCGGCAACCCCGACACGTTGTCGCCGTCCTCACGAGAGTCGTTGTCGTCCTCACGAGAGTCGTCGCCGGTGAGTAATGCACCGGGGACCATGCACGAACGGCAGCCCCGACACATCGTCGTCTTCAGCGGATGGAGCCAGCGGCCGGCTCCGTCTCCGACCGTGTGGCCACAACTCCGATGACCATGGTGGAGATGTGTAGAGAGGGGAGGGATAGGAGAGATTAGTCTCGTCAAACTCGGCAGCGGGACGGTATCCTCGTTGTCCTCCTCAGAATTAGTCCACTTGAAGCCTTGTTTTGCCATCCACTCTGCCTCGGGAGTGATGTGCTCCTCAGAGCCGCCGGAAACTTCCTCTCCAAAAACCCTCATGATCTTCTTGTCGCGGCGGCGACTCTCCTTGGAGGCAACATGAGTCCGGTACTGACCCTTTGCCTGCATGCAGAACAGGGTCTTCATCTTGGCCTTCAGCTTCTTAGCCCAAGAGGGCTCAGTAGAGGGAGGGGCATACCCAGCAGAGCGGTCCTCATCTGCATCCTCCGCCTCACTCTCCTCCCCATCAATAGCCATCTTAGCAGCCGCCTCATCACGAGTAGTAGTGTTGGCCCACTGGGGCTTGACATGGAGCCTGATGGGCTCATGACGAGTCCAGTCCGGAGCAAGAAACTCATCACCGAGAAACAGCTTCTCCCAAGTCTTCAAGATCAACAGAAACAGGTACGGTCCATAGATGGGTACCTTGCGGTTGAACACCGCGAACCGAAGGTCACACCACATGATATGTGAGACATCAAGTGGTTGCGACTGAGATACGCGCGCCTGCTCACAAAGGAACATCATATCCACAAGATAGGCATGCACCTTGTCCTTGTCACTGTTTGACACAAAAAAGGAAGGTGGCATCGCTCATACAAAAGAATAGGGGGTTTCGCTGGGTCGATCTCCGAGCTCTTCTCCTGAAGCCTCGTTCTCCTTCAGGCCGTGCGTGGATGGATCAATGCATGCGCAAGGGATGGATGTGCTCCGTGCCTCCTGCGTGCCTCCCTGATGGATGTGTTGGGTATTGGATGGATGTGTGCGTGAGATGAGTAATGGATGCGTGCGTGCGTGCGTTGAGGATTGATGGATTGCTTCCTTTGTGCGTGAGTCTCCCTGATGGATGTGTTGGGTATTGGATGGATGTGTGCGTTCTGTATGGATGATGGATGGATGGGTGTGGTGGCTGGCGAAGTGCTTCGTGTGTTGCCTCCTCTTGTGCGTGCGTGATGGATGGATGGGTGTGGTGGCTGGCCCCATGTGGGTGCTTCGTGCGTTGCCCTGCGTGCTTCCTTCCCCATCGTACGTGGGTTGTGCCCAGGTATTTATAGGCATGAAGATGGTAGACCGCTGGTGTGACGCCACGCAGCCGGCCGTCCCGATCTTCTTGGAAGAGATATGTACGCCAAGCCGTCTAATATACGGGCGTTGATGTTTATCTTTCGACACAGGTGTATACCAGGTGCTAGGATCACGTACAACCTGGGCAGGCCATAGCGTACGCACGGGCTGTACCAAGTCATGGTCATGTGCTAGCACGTAGGTAGTTTTTCTCATGCATCTGCACGTGCATGCATGGCACTTGAATCAATCGGCCCATATTGGTCATGTAGGCACAGGTTAAATGATTGGGCTAGCTAATTGACCGATCAATAGCCCATTGACCCTCACTTTGGATGAAAGGCACTTCAAGGTATATACACAGGGGCACTCCTTGCTCCATGCGTAAAAAAATATCATCTGTGCAAATTACCCTCAGACGACTCTTTATTAGAATTATCTTTTTTTTAGAATTATCTTTTCTCTTTATTTTCATACTATATGTAGTACAAAATCTTGTCAAACAGTCACCAATGTGAGGAAAGAGGGAGTTGCGGAAGATGTGATACATGATGTCCAGAAAGGGGTTCAGCATCCACGTCTTCTTGTCACTGGGAAGCAACTTCTCAACAAAGTACTACTGGAGCTTGTTCTTGTTAGCTGACTCGGAGTTGGCATGAGGTCGAACACCGACGGGCATGTTGAGCCCCTCATCAGGTACGTGAAGCAAATCCATGAAGTCCTTCTAGGTAGCAGTCAACTGACGTCCATTGGTCATCCAGGTCAGATTGCGTTCCTCATCAGGATGGAACTGGACTGACGTAAAGAACTGTGCAATAATCTCAGGGTCATAGTCCAGGTGGAAAGATATCACATGCTCAATGCCAAACTGCTCCACCAGGTCTAGAGCATCACCAAAGTAAGTACGGTTCTTGTCCTACCTCATGTGATGCATGTCAATCCAGTGCACATCCACATAGGTGTTCTGTTTGGCCTTGATCACATCCAGATAAATGAGAGCCTGCTGCTTGGTCCAAAACAAGTCATTCCCTCTGAAGTTGGCACGGGGATTCATATATGGGCTAATCTACCTTCGAGAGATAAACTCAGCAAGGGGTATCTCGTCCATGCCCTTGGCGGGTTCCTTGTACTTGCTAGCAGTGGTCTCGACATTGCGCTTGGGTCATTGGAGCCCTCTGGAGCTTCATCTTGATTGCGCAGACGCTTGGAGCTAGTGTCACGACTGGGATTGGAACGGCGAGCAGGGGCACCGGAACCACCACCTAAGACACAAAACACAAAACATGAACAAAAAGCGAGAAGGATCAATGCAAAGAACACAGCAAAGCAGGTGAAACAAGTAGAAATAGCATGTGATAATTGTCACATGAGGGATTTGAGACAACGGTAGTACCGCAGTGCTGCGCGGTACTAAAATTTTAGTGTTGCTCCTAGCCACGATAGTACCGCGCCAGGGAGGCACGGTAGTACCGTGTCTTGGTGCGGCAGTAAAATTTTAGTGCCGTGCCTCGCGCGGTAGTACCGCTCCTAACGAGCGATAGTACCGGATGAGCGGTAGTACCGCACCGGAGATGCGGTAGTACCGCATGGTTGCAGATCCGAAACCACAACTTGATCTGTGAACAGCCGTGACATCAACGCGGTACTACGGTCGATCAAATCCATGATGGGGCAACATAGCAAGTACCATCTCTACGCATTACTACTCTCTTACATCCTACTCTTGCAAAGATTTAGCCTAAACTCTCAAGAATAACATGCATCTCCCCAAAAACCTAGAAGCAAAAGAACGAATCAAAGAGAGAGGGATTTGGGGAGAAACCTTGTTCCATGGCAAGAGGAAGTGGTGGGGAACGATCCCACCGGTCGGAATCCGAGGAGAGCGGCCGGAGACGGAGATCCGGCGAGGGCCTCCAACGTCGTTCTTGGGCAGGAGAGAGAGAGGCGGCATGGGGAGAAGGAGTGAATGGGTATGGGGGAGTTGGAACTCCCCCTACCCACTCTTAGAGCATCTCCAGCCGCGCCCCCAACAAGGCTCCCCAAGCGACTTTTCGGCCGCCGGCGCCAAAAAATCGGCCCAGTCGCGCCCCCAAGGGCCCAATTTTCGCCGGCTCGGGGCGAAATTGGCGCCGGCGGACCCAACCCGAACCCGGTGTGCTGGGGGGTGCTCGGGGGCGCCGGGCGAATTGTTTTTGGTGTGAAAGAGTCGCGGGCCCTCCTTGCCAGCGACTCGTCTCGCTTCTCGCCACTTCGTCGTCCTCATCGCCTCGTTTCCCGTGGTGAATCAATGCCAAAGCTGTCGCGCCGGTCAGCTTCCGCCATTGATGCCTCACGGGCGGCACAGTGAAGGCGTGACAACACACGTCCCCGCACATGCCACGCGTAGACAAGGCGGCCACGCGTGCTCGCGGCGCCTCCGCCTATATAAGCGGCCCCCAGCGCGCCGGTGGCACGCACAGAGTCTCCATCGCCGACGCGCCCTCTCCCCCCGCCGTCCCATTTCAAAGAAATGGTCGAACGATTCCCAGGCGACGGCGCGGCGGCGAACGGCTTCGGCCGCCGCCATCTTCACGAGGACGAACCTCGGCTCCTTTTCGAGGCCGAGTACCCGGTCCCGCCGGACATGCGGGTGCCCGGGGCATGGAGAATTAGCGCCGGCGGGGTCCCGGTGCCGCCATCACCCACCGGGGCGGCGCGGCATGCGGAGATCATGCGCATCCGCGCCTCCCTGCCGCGGGCGACGAGGGAGGGGCCGCGCTACGTCCCCGACAGTCCACTCTGGGAGCCGTACTTCCGTCACCGTCACTCCGAGCAGCTCGAGGCCACCAACGGCGCCGTGCCCTCCGGCAGCTCAACTCCGAGGGGTGGCGCCGATGGTGGGGCATGCCCGGCCGCACGCTGGAGGCCGTCCTCGAGTACATCGAGGGCGGCAACACGCCGAGGCTGGAGTACCCCGAGCCCCCGTCCTTCTCTCGCCGCCGTGGGAGCTCGTGGACGCCGAGGCGCATGGACAACCCCGGGGCGTCCTCCTCCTTGTCCGGGCGGTCGACCGGCTCTCCCTGCCTCTGCCCCGTCAAGCCGGAGCCCCAGGACACGCCTGTCAGCCGGCTCACCCGCAGCTCCGGTGTCCGCATCGCCGACTCCACCCCCGCCTCTGGCCGCCGCCTCGTCCTCGTCGCGTCCAAACCGGAGCCCAGCCTCACTCCGGAGTACGAGGAGCTAGCCCGGCGCGACTTCTCCGACGAGGACGCCCTACGGTGGGCGCGCTACGACTACCTCCGCGACGAGATGGTCCGGCAGCACCGGGCCCTGGAGGAGATCGCCGCCCGCAAGCGTGGGCGCGAGGACGAGCACGGCGTCGTGATCCTCGACAGCGATGACAACGAGGACACCGCTGGACCGTCCAACCCGCCGTGCCAACCGGGGGAAGGTTGCAGCAGGGACGGCGGAGGCGACGATGACGACGGCGGCGGCGGCGACTACACACGGTTCTACAGCCTCCTCGGCATGTAGAACGGCGACGAGCAGCGAGGCGAGGGAGACGGCGGGCCTAGTAGTGTGTTTTTTCTTTTTTGTAAAATATTTTAAATATGTATGAACTCTCGCCGTGTTTGGTTGATTTTGGTTTGAACTCGCTGAAAATGGTTGAATTTGCGCCATGTTTGTGCCGCACTTTAATTTCCACAAAAATCCGTGGGCGCCGCGACTGGGCGGCATCACGCCCCCAGCGCGCGTTTTGCGCCGGTGCGCCCCCAGGGGGCGATTTTTTGCGCCTCCTGGGGGGCCAACGGCTGGAGATGCTCTTAACCCCCACGCGCTCGCTACTACGTGGTAGTACCGCGCGTCATTGCGGTAGTATCGACCAGGCGGAAGTACCGCGCCATGGGCGGTAGTACTGCTCCACCAGCGGCAGTAAAAAATTACTGTCGTGCTGGTTACGGTAGTACCGTGTCCTTGCGGTAGTACCGTGGCAGGCCACTGTAGTACCGTAAACCCAAAAAAAGCAGTTTCAAACAGAAAGAAGAAAGGGGTCTTTGCAAGGAACCTTCAAGCGAACGAACACACCAAGCTGACAAACGAGACACCACAAGCACAAGCTCGGCACGAAGAAAGAAGGGCAAGAGACAACATGGACCAAACACAAGACACAACCTCTCCAAGGAGAGGGCAGTGGCCGGAGCCACCTATGTTTGAGTCAATTGGTATGGCACCGCGAAGAATTATCCTTGGGCCCATGACCACAACTCGTCTTCGAAGCACAAGTACCATCAAAAATGGCTAATGTGAAAGAGTTTATCAATTTATGCATAATGGGGGGAGGGAGAGTTCATTGAGAGAACAACACTCCCCCTATGTCCATGCCTACATCTAAACTAGACATCAGGTTGAGTATGGTGGGGTGTGCAAGGGTTCAAGTCACATTGCTCGAATCAATGATATTTAGCTCATGCCTTAACTCGCGAAATCTTGCTTCATCCAAGGGCTTCGTGAAAATATCTGCAAGGTTATCATGAGTGTTAACATAGTTGAGCTCGAACTCCCCTCGCCGAATATGATTCCGGATGAAGTGATATCGAATCTCAATATGCTTCGTCTTGAAGTGTTGCACCGGGTTGAGAGAAATCTTGATGGCACTTTCATTGTCACACCAAAGAAGCACTTTGTCACAAATGACACTGTAATCCTTTAAAGTTTGCCTCATCCATAGGAGTTGTCCTCAACAACTACCGGCCGCCACATACTCCACTTCGGTGGACGAGAGAGACACACAACTTTGCTTCTTAGAAGACCAACTTACCAAAGAGCAACCAAGGAATTGGCACCCTCAGGAAGTGGACTTCCTATCCACTTTGTCTCCCGCCCAATCTGAGTCCGAATAATCTACAAGCTTGAAGTTTGCTCCTCTTGGGTACCATAGGCCAAAGTTTGGGGTATGATCCAAATATCGAAAGATTCGCTTGACCGCCACAAAGTGGCTTTCCTTAGGTGCGGCTTGAAACCGTGCACAAATTCCCACACTCAACATGATATCCGGTCTAGATGCACAGAGTTAAAGCAAGGAGCCAATCATGGAGCGATATACCTTTTGATCAACCTCTTTACCATTGGGATCAATGTCAAGTTGGCACTTGGTGGGCATTGGAGTGGAAGCCGGTTTGACATCGCTTAGCTTGAATCTCTTTAGCATGTCTTGAGTGTATTTGGCTAGGTTGATGAAGGTTCCTTCTCTTCTTTGCTTCACTTCGAACCCGAGAAAGAACTTCAACTCTCCCATGTAAGACATCTTGAACTTTGAGGTCATGAGAGCGGCAAATTCCTCATTGAAAGCTTTGTCAGGGCAACCAAATATAATATCAACAACATATAGTTGGCACACAAACAACTCCCCTTTGACCTTCTTAGTAAAAAGAGTGGGATCGATTTGCCCAACTTCAAATCCACGATCTTGCAACAACTCGGTAAGGTGGTCATACCACGCACATGGGGCTTGCTTAAGGCCATAGAGTGCCTTATCGCGTTGATACACATGATCGGGGAAATAGGGATCCTCGAACCCGGGGGGTTGCTTGACATAAACCAACTCATTAATAGGACCATTAAGAAAAGCACTCTTCACATCCATTTGTTGTAACTTAAAGTTATGATGGGAAGCATAAGCAATCAACAAGCGAATGGATTCAAGGCGAGCAACGGGATCAAAGGTTTCACCATAGTCGATACCCTCGACTTGGGAGTAGCCTTGTGCTACCAATCTTGCCTTGTTTCGAGCGATGGTCCCATGAGCATCTTGCTTGTTCTTGAATATCCACTTGGTTCCAATGACATTGTGGTTCCCCGTTGGCCTTGGCACCAATATCCACACCTTGTTGTACTCGAAGTTGTTGAGTTCTTCATGCATGGCATTAAGCCAATCCGGATCATCGAGCGCCTCATAGACCTTTTGGGTTTCAACACACGAGACAAACGTGTGATGTTCACAATAGTTTGCCAATTTTCTACGAGTGCTTACCCCCTTTTGAATGCTTCCAAGCACATTCTTCATGAGATGACCCTTGGTGGAGAGCTTGGAAGCAATCTTGGCGGCACGACGCTCCAATTCCTCCTCGGGGGTGAGTCGAGGAGCGGTCACTTGATCATCTTGAGCGCCGTCTTGAGGTTGTTCTTGATCTTGAACTTGCTCGGAGGAGAGAACTTGACCTTGGGCATCACTCGGTGTTTCAACACCATCTTGAGCTTGATCTTTCCCTTGGTCTTGTTCATGAGGTTGAGGGCCTTCACTTTGTTCTTCAGAAGCGTGTGGGCCTTGGGTTGGTGATGGCTCCACTTGAGTGGAACATTGTCCTTCTCCTTCGGCCACAAGGGGTTCCTCAATGGGTAGGATAAAGCCAACTCCCATTCTTCTTATGGCTTGAGGAGGAATTTCATCACCTACGTCACAAGTGCCACTTTGCTCCACTTGGGAGCCGTTATTCTCATCAAACTCCACGTTACACGTCTCCTCAATAAGTCCCGTGGACTGATTGAGGACACGGTAAGCATGAGAGTTTGTAGCATAACCAACAAATATGCCCTCATAAGATGTAGCCTCAAATTTAGACAAACGAACACCTTTCTTGAGAATGAAACACTTACACTCGAACACCCGAAAGTACTTGAGGTTGGGCTTGTTACCGGTGAGTATCTCATAAGGAGTCTTGTTCAAGCCCTTGCGGAGGTAGAGCCGGTTGGATGCATGACAAGCGGTGTTGATGGCTTCGGCCCAAAAGTTGTAGGGAGATTTGAACTCCGCCATCATGGTCCTTGCCGCACCCATCAACGTCCAGTTCTTCCTCTCTGCTACACCATTCTGTTGAGGGGTATATGGTGCGGAATATTGATGCTTGATCCCCTCATCACTAAGAAACTCATCCAAGGTGTAGTTCTTGAACTCGGTGCCGTTGTCACTTCTTATTGTCAAGATCTTTGCATTGTGTTGACGTTGGGCTTCATTTGCAAAGTCAATGCGGTTTGTTGGGTCTCGCTCTTCCTCTTGAAGAAATATACCCAAGTGTATCTTGAATAGTCATCCACAATCTCCAAGCAATACTTTCTACCCCCAAGACTGTCAAAGGATGGAGGCCCAAAGAGATCCAAATGAAGGAGCTCCAAAGGCCTCTTCGAGTAAATGATAGTCGTGGGAGGGTGGGCCTTTTCATGTAGCTTTCCTTCGATACAAGCACTGCAAGCACGATTTTTAGCAAAACTAACATTTGTTAGTCCACGGACATGGTCCCCCTTGGGAAGCCTTTGCAAAGATCTCATATTGCCATGGACTAGACGGCAATGCCAAAGCCATCCCACGTCAACTTTAGCCATTAGGCATGTCGCAGTCTTAGTGGGTCGCTCCGAAAAGTTAATCACATAGAGACCGTTCTCGACATGCCCAACAAAGGCTACTTTAAGAGTCTTGCTCCACAAGAGGGCCATGGTATCAATATCAAAGAAAGTGGCAAAGCCCATGAGTGCAAGTTCACGAACGGAAAGTAAATTGTATGCGAGGGACTCAACAAGCATGACATTCTCGATCGTGAGATCATGAGAAATGACAACCTTGCCAAGCCCCAATACCTTAGAGGACGAGGCATCACTGTGACACCCCAAAAAATTTAACCTTGTTTTATTAATTAAAATATTGCCAGGAGCTTAAACTTTTATTTTCTAGATTTCCTTTTGATTTTTAGAACCATTCTTTTCTTAATTATTATGGAGTTTTTACCCCAAGTGAAAACTTTTCAATCATTATTGGACTTATTTACCCTCTCAAATAAAACAATTCTTTTATCAGTGGGATTATTTATATAATTATTTTTCCCTGAGCTCTATTTCTCCAAAAGGGTTTTTCATAAGTTTAGGGTCCCATTTGCACTGCAACCCTTTTATAAATTCATTCAAAAATTCCACCAAAATTTGGGGATGTTATGTGATGTTTTTAAATCACTTTTATGCAAAAATATATTTCATTCTTTGGATATGTTGAGCTCTACACCAGATTCTCAAATCTGGTCGAGTGGGCAATTTTGCACTACAACCTAATTGAATATTCCTTCAAAACTTCCACCAAAATTATGGGATGTTAACAGGAGTATATTATTCAACTTTATGCAAAACCCAGTTAGGTTCTTTGAAAAATTTGAGTGAATCAACCTCATTTCCATTCTGGTCCAACTTGTTGATTTGTACAGCAACCACATTTTAGTTTGCTCTGTTGCCCATGATTCTTCCTCATGCTTATAGTCCATCCTGCAAAACCCTTAAGTCCAGGAGCATGAACCCATTAGCATATTTTTAGTCCATGTAATGATAGACCTTAGTTTCTGACCAGATTTGGTTTTTCTCAAACCTTTGCACTAGCAAGTTTCTATGTTTGGCAAACTAAACCTACCACCATCACCTACACCCAAGGAGACTAGGGTCTGGAGGTTTTGGCCACTCCAAGAGCTGCCAAGGTGCCTCTAGCATTTTGCCAAACACCTGGTGTGCATGGCCAGATCTGGCATGAATTTTAGTTTGCAATATGAACTTGATCCACTGACCCAACAGCCTTGTCCACTAAGCCCCTAGCTACTCATAACCTAGGTCTGTTAATTGCCAGCCTCACCCTAGCCCTGTGGCATGCATTGGCATTTCGTCAAGCAGCTAGCGTCGTGCTGGGCGCCGCCAGAGTGCATCGCTTGCACGCTGCACCGAGCCGCAAGGCGTCTGCCCGCCGCCCACCCACGCCTGCTCGCCCTTGGCCTCTCGCAGCCAAGACGGCCGCCTCCTCCCTCGCCCCAGAGCCCCTGGCGCCCTACAGCCGCCGCCGTCGGGTCGGCCACGGCGGCTAGCGGCCGGGCCACGAGGGCTCGCCACGACGGCGCCGCCCAAGCGATACGCGCGCGCCAGCTCGCCCCTTGAATAGTATGGAGCTCGTCGGAGTGCGCCGGCCAACCCCACGTCGCCCTGTCCACTACAGAGAGGCGGTTCGCCGGCGACCTTATCCACCGCCGCGGGAACCAACCTTGGCCGCCTATTTATGGAGCCCCGCACCTCTCCGAGCCCTCAGGCAACCTCAAGCCTACCCATTAGGGCTTCCGTAGCCAGCAATCGACCCGGGAAGGCCACCTTCCCCGTCTCCGGCCAGCTCGGCTACCGCCGCCTCCCGGCCCCGTTCATCACAACCAGAGCCTCCCCGGCCCTCCCAACACCACCAACCGACACCCCTTCGTCTTGCGAAGCCACCCAAACCCCCGGCTGCGGCAGAGAACCACCATAGCCCCAAATTCACTTTGCTCCCGAAGCCGCCGGCCGTCGCGAAGTTCGTCGACGGCGACCCCCTCCACCCCCGACGACCCAACAACCACCGGGAGGACTGCCCCGGTCTGGCGGATCCATCCCCGCCCTCGGAACCCCGCGAGGAGCCGCCAATCGCCGGCGGCGATCACCGGAGTCCCGCCCCCGCTCGGGCAGAGGAAGAGGAGGGAAGAACGACTGGTCAAACCTGACCAGTGGGTCCCCTGGACCCACTGTCAGCGACCCATGCGCCGTCCATGCTGGATAAGTGGAGGCGTAAACACCGGGATACGCCTTCGACGTGGTTAGTTCGAAGTGTTTTTCTTTTTCTCTGTTTTATTTTAAAAACAGGATTTGACCAAAACTTTGACAGACTATAACATTTTAAATATAACTCCAAATGAGTTGATTCTTTTTCCTACCTCTCTCAAATATTGTCTAGTTTATTTTCAGATTTATTTGAAAAAAATTCAGACAACTTTTTTCTACCACTTTTAAACTATGTGTTAACTTGGATATTTTCAAAAATAGGATCGTCGGAGAGAGAAGAAAGCTTTCAAAAGTTTTGGAATACACCCTGCCTCCCCACAACTTGAAGGCAAGCATTCTGAACCCTGGCATAATATTGTGCGTGTTATTTGGCATGGTTACAACACCGTTTCGACACGGTGTATCCGTTATTTTATATGGTGATAGGTTCCTACTCCTGAGTGTATATCGATGATTCCATACGGTTGGAGTTTGATATGTTGGTGATAGTAGTCACCATCATATGCCTCACATGCATACCGGAAGGAATCCGGGAAAGCCGCTGTCTTGGGTAGACACGGGTTTGTCCCTAGTCCTCCGTCTAGACGGTTGTGTCCGGTACGGCATGATGAGGTATGACGAGTGGTGATTATGTTTGTTGGTTAAAGTATATATTGTTATACTAATCATGCAGGGAACACTTAAACCTCCTGAGTCGACCATAGATCGAGTCTTGTTCCGGTAACCCCCATACTTGCTTCGTACTACCACTTGTCCCTGCCATAGGTAGGGTACGGTTCAGTAAGTTGTCAACCCCTTTCCTAGCACACACCGTACAGAGAGGCCATGGTGGAAGATACCGGAGGCATCCGGTAGGCATGCCACCTGGTCCGGGGCATGGGTGTTTCGTTGTAGCCAAGGGTAGCTCCCCTAGTTTGCTTGCTGTATAAATTTTGTGATCCCATGCTAAGTCGAGGTTGTAGCCTCCCCACTTAGAGTTTCGCTTAACGGGTGTCGTAGGTGATTCCAGACACCGGTAAGTTAGGTTGGTGTGTGCGGATAGGTGTGTTTTCAATTAAATGGCAGTAGCCGGAATTAGTCCCGATGGACTAAGGGAATCCGTTACTCGTGGGTAAAGAGTACACCCTCTGCAGAGGTTAAATCTATTCGAATAGCCGTGTCCATGGTTAAGGACTACAGTCTGGGATGGGTCAAGTGTTGGTCTTAGTGTCGGTCTTCGGAGGAGAAACTGTTAAACCAGAACTTGGATCATGACTTGTGACTTGTGATGATAAGGATTATTATTTGTTATGGACTAACTCGTTATATTATTTGAATTATCGGGTATCCCTGGGATGGTTCTACCTCCTGGATACTCACTGTGATTATTTATAAGCCCTTTATGTGGTGTCGCTGAGACGCCCGACTGTGGCATGCTTATTATTTATTTACTTTATAAGCCCTTTATGTGGTGTCGCTGAGACGCCCGACTGTGGCATACTTATTATTTATTTACTTTATAAGCCCTTTATGTGGTGTCGCTGAGACGCCCGACTGTGGCATACTTATTATTTATTTACTTTATAAGCCCTTTATGTGGTGTCGCTGAGACTCCCGACTGTGGCATGCTTATTATTTATTTACTTTATAAGCCCTTTATGTGGTGTCGCTGAGACGCACGACTGTGGCATGCTTATTATTTATTTACTTTATAAGCCCTTTATGTGGTGTCGCTCAGACGCCCGACCGAGGCACGCTCGTTATTTACTATCCTTTCGAGGCGTCGCTTCCGACACCCGATCGGTGCATTTTTATTACTACCCTGTATTGCATATTCTTGTTGTATATGAATAACCTGCTTGCATGCATCAGGGATATTGTTTTATGACTGACGTTGTGACCATAGACTATTTTAGAGTGTATTTATCATTTGTTATATTATACCCGTGTTCATAATGTTTGCGAGTACATTCAAAGTACTCACAGGCTTGTCCCTGGCTATTGTCTTGGCCAGAGTTCTTGCGTGGAGAGGAGCATTGAGAAGACAGCCCCGGAACCCAAGAAACGGTGATAGCAGCCTCGCGAAGATAGGAGTTAACCCGGTCAGCTGTTCCTGTGGGAAATGGAGTCCCATAGACGCTGATGATTCACAAACCGCTTCCGCCATCAACCACTAGAAACCATTTGTTGTACTCATAGGCCAGAATGGTCTTGTACTACATATTTTTGCTTTTTGCTTGGAATTTCTGTATCAAGTTGGTGCCTCCTCAGCTAACAGTAATCCTGGGGCTGGTGAGCACAAGGGCCATTTTCTGGAAATTAATATTCCGAAAATCCGGTCCTGACAATCACCCCACTCGACATTGGTGGGTGAGGGAGTCCTGGATTAGGGGGTGTCCGGATAGCCGGACTACCATCATCACCGAACTATCATCCGCGGACTATCATCATCAACCTGACTCCAAGACTATGAAGATACAAGATTGAAGACTTCTCCCGTGTCCGGATGGGACTTTCCTTGGCGTGGAAGGCAAGCTTGGCGATACGGATATGTAGATCTCCTACCATTGTAACCGACTCTATGTAACCCTAGCCCTCTCCGGTGTCTATATAAACCGGATGGCTTTATTCCGTAGGACAACATCAACAACCCTTACAATCATACCATAGGCTAGCTTCTAGGGTTTAGCCTCCTTGATCTCGTGGTAGATCCACTCTTGTAAACATCCACAATATCAATATCAATCGAGCAGGACGAGGGTTTTACCTCCATCAAGAGGGCCCAACCTGGGTAAAACATCGTGTCCCTTGTCTCCTGTTACCATCCGCCTAGACGATAGTTCGGGACCCCTACCCGAGATCCGCCGGTTTTGACACCGACATTGGTGCTTTCATTGAGAGTTCCTCCGTGTCGCCACCGATAGGCTTGATGGCCTCTTCAATCAACAACGACGCAGTCCTGGGTGAGACTTTTCTCCCGGACAGATCTTCAGATTCGGGCGGTTTCACATCGCGGGCCAACTCGCTTGGCCATATGGAGCAGATCGAAAGCTACGCCCCTGGCCGTCAGGTCAGGTTTGGAAGCCTAAACTTCACGGCCGATATCCACGGAGACTTGATCTTCGATGGATATGAGCCACAGCCGAGTGTGTCGCGCTGTCACGATGGGCATGACCTAACTCGCCACGGACAGCACCTTGAGGTCAGACACTAATCCGCTCCGACCCATAGTCCGGAGCCGATCGCTCGGATCGAGGATGATGGCTGACACCGCCTCGAGCGGCAACTTCTACAGCGATAGAGCCAACACTTACCATGTCCCGCATAAAACTTCATGACTCGAGGTGCCGGACTCCTGCGGACTCAACCTCCTGCACACCGCCACCGAATCCGATCGGGCGCCGATCATGGAATTCACCGCCACGACATCTTTTCAACACTCGCCTTCGGGCGATATCATAAATTCATCAAGCACCTCTCGCTATCCGAGAGCCCTCGCCGAACTCACGGCCAGGATTGTTGGGATGCGGACGACGAAAAATTCAGAGCCCACCCACCACCCACTTCGTAGCCACCGTCGACGATTTAACCGACGTACTCGATTATGACTCCGAAGACATTGACGGTATGGACGACGATGCCGGAGACTACCAAGAACCAGTACCTACAGGACACTGGAAGATCACCTCGTCATACGACATATACATGGTGGACACCCCAAAGAGTAGCGATAACGAGGAACAACTGGGCGCGGCAGAGGATAATCTCGCCGATAAAGAACCAAAACGGCGACGTAAACGCCGCCCTAAGTCCTGCCTCGATCAAAGCAGCCTTCCTAACGGCCCAGCGATAGAGCAGGGCAAACCAGCGGACGACGAACAGGACGAGCCGGATAATCAACCCCTCCATGGAGCAATCAACAGTCCGGACACAACCCCGGAGCATAAGAACATACACAAAAAACTCGTCGCCACTGCAAGAAGTTTGAAGAAGGCGAAACGGAAGCTCAAAACAGCAGAAGACACGCTCAGAATGAAGTGGAGCAAAGTATTCAAGACTGCAGACAAATATGGCAATGGCCATCAAACTAAGAGCTACCCAAAGCGCAAGTTGCTGCCAGAATTTGACGAGGAAGCCATAGAGCCCTCACGGTCAAAAAATAAAGAGGCCGCCTGGCCAAATAGACGGCCAGATGACAGGCCCAAAGCGACAAGCGGGGCTGCACACAAGCCGAATTATAATCCCGGGAAAACAGACGGCCCAACTAGGTCCATCTACGGGCCAAAAAAGAGGACCCCGGGAAGTAACACACCACGACAAGTGTTCAAGACAGCGGCACACCCAAATGTGGGTGCCGCACACCCGCTTATGTTTTACCGATGAGGTGCTGGATCATGAATTTCAGCAGGTTCAAACCCATAAACATAGAGGCATACGACGCACAATGACCCGGAGTCTGGATAGAAGATTACATACTACACACACATGGCTAGAGGAGATGATCTCCACGCCATAAAATACCTACCCTCAAGCTCAAAGGGCCAGCTCGGCATTGGCTCAAAAGCCTCCCGTAAAATACTGTTGGAAGTTGGGAAGAGCTTGAGGACGCGTTAGAGCAAATTTTCAAGGGACTTATGTCCGCCCTCCGGATGCGATTTATCTGAGTCATATAACCCAACAGCCCGGAGAATCAGCGGTAAATTCTCGAACAGGTTCCTTACCAAAAGAACCAAATAGTCGATCGTCCGGACGCAGAAGCCCTAGCAGCTTTTAAACACAACGTCTGAGACGAATGGCTCGCCGACACCTCGCCAAGAGAAGCCAAGAACAATGGCCGCGCTAACAAGCCTCATGACGCGCTTTTGCGGAGAAGACAGCTGGCTAGCAAGATGCAGACCAATGAATTCCGAGTACATCCGAGATCGAGATGGAACGATAGTCACGGCAGCAGAAAGACCAATACCGAATAAAGAAAAATACCAAAGGGCACGGCGGTCAACGCCGATTCAAAAGCTCGCGCCAAACAATACAACACGGCGCCTTAAGAAGAACAGAGACGAGCTATCAAATTTAAACAAAATTTTAAATCGGATATGTCAAATCCACAAGACTTCGAAGGCGGCAAACCATACCAACCGAAATTGTTGGGTTTTAAACAGTCCGCAGACTCAACGCCGGACGCAAGGCCTGATGCGCCAAGCGAGGACGATGACGAACCCCACCAGCAGAAAGCATCGAAGTCAAAAGACTTTCCCACAAGAAGTCAAAACAGTAAACTCGCTTCACGTGATAGTACGGAAAGCCAACACGGCACTCGCTAAGACAAGTGTCGAACGATCCACCCCAAAGGACCGAGATTGACGCCAAAACCAATCACTTTCGACCATCCGGATTAGTCTGTATATCCGAACGCAGGATAGACTGCCCGGATAGTGGATCCCATAATAGACGGACTGCAATTAACGCAGGTTTTGATGGACGGCGGTAGTGACTTGAACTGCTATTTCCGACACAATCCGCAAGTGGGGATAGACCCTACCACAATTCGCATAGCCGCACTCTTCAAAGGAGTGGCGCCAGCCCTCACGCCAGTGCACAGTTTCATTATTGTTAGAAGTTGTGTCGTGGTCACCGACAACCACCGACGTGAAAAGCTAACCTTTCATGTCGCCCCATTTAAAAGTGGCTATCAAGCATCACCGGGACGGAAGCTTTCGCCCGCTTCAACGCAATACCACATTACGCTGCCTCTTACGCTTAAAATGCCCGGTCCACGGGGCATCATTTCAGAAAGGGTCGTTGAGACCCCGGACACGGCCGACGAGTCCGAATAAATAAGCTAGGGCTACCTAGCCGCACATCCCTTCACAAGGGTTTGCACATATAAGCCATAATGAGCTAGCATAGGCTCAGCTTTCTTAATCTATATTTCAATTTTTATGCACTTTCTCGCATGATTTCTTTTCCAACCAAGTTCCTCTCTTTTTACAGATGAACAGCGGCACACCCGCTCAGGATACGGCACAACGGAGACACAGCGCAGACGCAAGAGGGACCCGCTGTAAGGACTCTTTTCGACTAAGACCCTACGTAAACCTTTCTTATCGCCTCTTGTTGCTATAATCCCTGGTTTATCATTATAACCAGAGCGGAGATCGGCGTTTTGGCATCGGCCGCGCTGTAAGAATCTGCCTGCACTGGACACAAGGGGCTTAGGGCTTTGTTTTTCCCGCTATTATAAAGACCGAACACCTTCGGGAGTGTTCGGCGCCTCGAAAGTTAGGCCTTATATGCATCAGCTTCAATCATGTCTTTGGTCAAATGTTGGGTTTGCCCGCCCTGTGTTTTGCTGCCTTACGCCCAGATCATCGGCTAACGCTGCTCCGTGGAGAACTATCGCGATTGTGCCCCGCCTCGGCCGGCGAGAACCTCAGAGAGAAAGCCAAAACTGATCGTCATGATACAGCGAGACCGGTCAACCACTGATCGACTATGGAATGTTTAGGATTCTTCGCTGACGAAGGGCCGCTTCCGCCAGTACATACGCCTCAATTCGGAGAGCGCTGGTGCCCCGTGGGCTATGTCGTAGCCCCACCCTTGAACTCCATGGCTAAGTGAAAGTGATAAAGCATTATAGTCCGTTGCCTCGCTTGCTGCGCTACCACCTCCTTTACAGGACCGAGACGCCGATTAAGTGTGAAAACGCGCTATTTTTATGAACACCCCGCACCTTGTGCGTGGGGGCTGAAGCCGACGATCGCCATCTTTCGGGTTATACACACGTATACATGAACGGCCGCGACAGGAGATATTCTATTACTTGAACGCACAAGTGTAAAAGGCGCTAACATCATAAATATCGCTTTACATCATACAAACGTTCATTCAAACGTAACATTTTTCGAGCACTGTGACTCTATTACACGAGCACCACACAGTACTTCGCCAAAATAGTGCTCGACGGGTAACCGTTATCATCCGAACCGGGTCGCCACAGCGGTGGCATCCATCTCGTCCAATGTGTCTTCACACGGGCGAAGCGCCATCCGTGCACCTCTATGCAGGCCGACCGCTTCATCGCTTTGATATGCGGCACCGCCAAGAAATTGCTGCAATAAGCCAAAATAACTCTTCGGTGGGGCCTATCCAGCCGGATATGAGTCACTATATCCGCTATAGAAAGCCCGGACAACCTATTTAGCTCAGCCCACTCAGCCAAACGATCGGTCAGCGGAAGTGAACGCCCGGACTATGGAATTGAGACCAAAACAGCTCTTCCGCCTTGTGATCCTTCCGCTTCGAAATGCACAACGGCATCCGCCGCACTCGCTGCTAAGTCCATATAAGGGTCCTCCGGACACCACAGTTGGCCCAGCTGAGCATATTTTGGATCCGTAAACCTTCGGCGCAGCAGAAACGGCTTGCCAGCTACAATATCCCCGGCCTGGCGCAGCTCTTCCTTCATAGCCCGCATTGCAGAGCGGGCATTCTTGGCTTCGGCGGTGGCCTTCCGCAGGTCTTCTTGCCCCGCTAGGCGCTCCTTCCCAAGAGCCTCATTGCGGTCGGTAGCATCTTTTAACTTCACGGCCATTTTGGCTATCTCTTCCTGCTCCGCAAGCAGCGACCCTTTCGCCGCTTAACTCTCGGCTGCCCTCGAGGTCGCCAGATTACTCCTTCCGCCTGCTCCTTGGCTTGAGCAAGTTCGCCCAAGGCTCTCCACGGCAGCGCACTATCTGCATTTCACGCACATATTGTAAGGGGATGGCTTCGCCCCTTACCAAGTGACCGCAAGTAACGCTTACCTTGCGACTCATCAAGTCGCTTTGTTGATCAGCGTGATGTCCGCATCCGCAGCATCAAGTTGCCGCTTAGTTCGGCAACTCCATCAGTCCGCTGGCTCGACGACCCGCCACCTGCATCGGCATGACGGAATTTAAACCTCACGATTTTGATCCTCGCACGCTGTCGATTTCGACAACCTACCGAGTCTCGTGGGCTACTATCTATACAGGCGATTCTATATGCAAAACTGTTAAAAGGTGTGTCATTCTTACGCACCTCAAACCCCGCCAGAACTCCTAACGGTATCAGGTAACCCGCCTTCGCGGACAAAATCCTTTCAATCACCACGCTCATCAATGCGTTGATCTTCCGAGATAGACGCCTTCTCAAGCAGATCCTTCACCGTACACCCGCTTGGCGCCAACTATCCGGCTTTGCCAAACCCGGGCTCCTCCGTGATTTACACTTCAGGCTCGTCTGCCCTATCCGACGGCGCCTCGAACGGAGGCGCCTCGCTCTCTATCATCTCCGGACGAAGGTCCCTCAAGACGAGCTCATCTCAAGGACGGAGATCCGAACTACAAGGTAAAAACTTTAGTTATCCTCGAAGCACAAATAGGGATGTCCCTTATTATAAAACTCCTTTCTTTCTATTTACGGCTCGTTGGAGGGCTGACTCATTAAGGGAGATTGTGCGGCGGGGCCTCCCGGACGCAGGACCTCCGGCGAAGATTTCTTCCCCGCTTAGGGGCTTTTGCCCCGGTCCTCGGAGGCAGTCCTCTTCTCCTTGGGGAGGGATTCTGATCCCCTCTTCAAGAGCCTCCTTAGGCGAGGCAGTAGCTTCCTTGTTTTCCCTTCATCTTCCTCTCAAGGCGCAACTCAAGCATCCGGACCAGCACGGATCCGCGCGTCTCGGGAGGGGGCTGACACCAGATCAATTTTGCTTCCGCTATCCACTCCTGTGTAGAAGGAAATTGGTCATAAGGCTAATCATCGAAAGGCAAACAAACGGTATGTCCGGACTCGAACTACTTACTTGAGTATCCGGGCGATTGCAGCTTAGTCCAGCATCTCGGTCAATTCCGGACGCACCTGTTGCGATCCAAGAATAATTTGTACATCTCCATGGGTGTCAAACCCATGAAGTGTTGAAGAACTGTGGACCCTCCGGATTGAACTCCCATAGCCGGAGAGGGCGGCGCTTGCAGGTAGGAGATGCCTAATCAGCATAACCTGCATCACCACCACCATATCGATCTCCCTCGCTTGGAGATCTCGAACCGCCCTGCAGTGAGGGGCACGCCCTTGACGGCCCCCGCTGAGCCCTTGGTTGACCCACGACATCAACCGTCGTGGAGGCCCCGAGCGGAATAGGGCGGCGGCTTTTGTCTCGCGCCCTCGAACGGTAATATAGAACCACTTGCTGCCACGGGCCGAGCTCCTCTTGAAGGAGCTGCGGGCCACGGGCATCGCCCCTCTACTTATGGCCGCCCGCCACACTTCGCTTGACGCCTCGATCATCTTCGGCGCCACATTGAAGGTCTTCAGCCACAGTCAAGTGAGGGGTGACGCGAGGAAGGCTTCACGAGCGACAATAAATGCGGAGATATGGAGGATGGACTCGAGCCAAATCGTGGAATTCCAACTCATAGTAAAACATGAGCCCTCTCACAAAAGGATCCATCGGAAGCCTAAACCCGACGGAGGTGGGATACAAAACGACATACTCGCCGGCTCGGTGGGGGATGGCCTGCCCTTCAGGCATCCCGTGCGAAATCTCGAAGATGGTACTTGGCATCCCGCAGCTTTAGCACGCCCTCCTCCGTGACGGAGGAGGGCATCCACCGGCCCTGGAGGTCGGAACCGGACATCGTTGAAAGTCCAAAACGCTCGAATCTGGAGCTCTAGGTGCTGGAACTTGGAGCGGGGAGAGGATTCGACGAAGGATTGAAGGAAAAAGAAACGAGCCTTGGTCCCATTATAAAGAGGGAGAATACCAAGGGCCGTCTCCGTGACCGTTTGGGACTCGCCTTCGATAGAGGGGGCGTGGCGAACGGGCGTGGTTGGGTTACCCACGTCCGTATTGATGAGAATCCCGGATTAAGGGGAAACACGATCTCTGCTTCGACAAGACGTGCCAAGGAAACCGCCTCGCTAAATGCGCTGAGGTGGTAAAGTAAAAAACAAATTCGAGTAATGGCTTGGTAGTGGTGTGACGTCATGCCACGAAAAACGTCAGCAGATTGAAATTGTGTATATATTATTATTCTCTCCACGGTGTAACGTGGAATTTATTTTGCAGAGCCGGACACTATCCTGGTGTTCACAATCTTCTATCATTCGGAGGAGGAACCCGCCTTGCAATGCCAAGCAACATACGCCCGGACTTATCGTCATTGAAGCCTGGTTCAGGCTACCGAGGAGTCCTCGATTAGGGGTGTCCGGATAGCCGGACTACCATCATCAGCCGAACTATCATCCGCCGGACTATCATCATCGACCGGACTCCAAGACTATGAAGATACAAGATTGAAGACTTCTCCCGTGTCCGGATGGGACTTTCCTTGGCGTGGAAGGCAAGCTTAGCGATACGGATATGTAGATCTCCTACCATTGTAACCGACTCTATGTAACCCTAGCCCTCTCCGTGTCTATATAAACCGGATGGCTTTAGTCCGAGGACAACATCAACAACCCTTACAATCATACCATAGGCTAGCTTCTAGGGTTTAGCCTCCTTGATCTCGTGGTAGATCCACTCTGTAAACATCCACAATATCAATATCAATCGAGCAGACGTAGGGTTTTACCTCCATCAAGAGGGCCCGAACCTGGGTAAAACATCGTGTCCCTTGTCTCCTGTTACCATCCGCCTAGACGCACAGTTCGGGACCCCCTACCCGAGATCCGCCGGTTTTGACACCGACAGTGGGCATAGATGGAATCTTGTGAACGTCCACCACCAAGTCCTTGCTTCTGGTCATATGATTAGTGGCTCCACTATCGAGCAACCATGATCCCCCACCGGAAGCAAACACCTACAAGAGATCAATGCTTGGTTTTAGGTACCCATTTTGTAATGGGTCCTTTGATGTTAGTGACAAGGGTCTTAGGAACCCAAATAGACCATTCAATGTACTCACAAGGAGAACCAACAATATTTGGCATAAACATGCCCATCACTAGCACGGCACAGCACATAAGAAGGGTTAAAGTCGCCGGCTTTGTTGGAAGGGGTGGCATTGCCTTTCTTGACACCACCACCCTTCACATTGTTCTTCTTCTCCTTGGAAGCACCCTCTCCCTCTTTCACAAAGGTTTGCTTGAGAGGGGGAGGTCATTTGGTCTTGTCATTCTTCTTCTTGTTCTTGGGCATGGGTACGAACGCAATCCCTTCCTTGGCCACAACTTCCTTTTGATTGCTCAAAAGGTCGTTGAAGTTCTTCTCACCTTGTATGCACGACACAAGGCCTTTCTCAAGTTGCTCCTTCAACTTAGCATTCTCCTCAACAAGATGCACATGCTCACAACACGGGTTAGTAGCATTTGCATTATCAATTAACACCATATGAGGAAAGGTGGATTTCTCCTTGGTTAGCTTCACTTGAAGTTGATCATGAGACTCTTTGAGATTAGCATGAATACCCTTCAAGGCCTTGTGAGCCTTGTCAAGTATATCAAACTCCTCCTTGAGTCTAGCAAGATCAACCCCAAGTTTGGCCTTCTCGAAGGTTAGCACACGAGAAACAACAAGAGAATGATCAAGATCTTTCTTTAATTTAGCATGATCATCGTTGTGTGACTCCTCAAGAGCCAAACGAAGACCACGTTCTTCCTCAAGAGCATTGGAAAGATCCAAAATCTCATCGGCATAGTCATGACTATGCCCCTCCATCTTAGAGATGGTATCTTCGTGAGCCTCGATCATGTCATTGGCTTCACCAAGTTGTTCCAAGAGAGCAACAAGTGCTTCTTGGATTTACCCTTGAGCTTACTCATAAAAGACTCAACTCATTTTCTTCCACATTAGAACCCTCATGTTCATCAATGCAATCCATCAAAGAAGGATTATTAATGATGGTAGTTTTGATGTTGGGGGTTACCTTGTTGGTGGCTTTAGCCATGAGGCACTTGGCGGTCATGCTCTCATTGGGTGAGTCGAAGAGAGACACCCGTGGAGTTGTCACAATGGCAACAGAGGCCATGGCAACCGACTCACCATCTTCATCATCATCATCATCCTCATTATATTCTTCTTGGACCACCAACGCCTTGGGAGGGGTCTTCTTGGTGAAGTTGCTCTTCTTGGGGAAAGACTTGGCCTTGTCTTTTCGGATGAGCTTGCCACCATTGTCCTCCCTCTTCTCGTAAGGACATTCCGCAACAAAATGGCTCACATTGCCACAATTATAGCAAGTCCTCACTCGTTGCTTGACCTTCGCGCCACTTGAGTTGCTCTTGTTGAAGTTGTGCCTTGTTGTCGGTGTCAAAACCGGCGGATCTCGGGAAGGGGGTCCCGATCTGTGTGTCAAGGCTGATGGTAACAGGAAGCAAGGGACACAGATGTTTACCCAGGTTCGGGCCCTCTCGATGGAGGTAAAACCCTACTTCATGCTTGATTAATATTGATGATATGGGTAGTACAAGAGTAGATCTACCACGAGATTGTAGAGGCTAAACCCTAAGAGCTAGCCTATGATGGTATGATTGTAATTGTGGTCGGCCTTCTAAGGACCAACCTCTCCGGTTTATATAGACACCGGAGAGGGCTAGGGTTTACATGGAGTCGGTTACAAGGAAGGAAATATAATATCCGGATCGCCAAGCTTGCCTTCCACGCCAAGGAAAGTCCCATCCGGACACGGGCCGAAGTCTTGAGTCTTGTATCTTCACGCTCAAGAGTCCGGTCGTTGTACACAATCCGGCTGTCCGGATAACCCCTAATCCAGACTCCTCAAGAACTCCCCGAACCAGGCTTCAATGACGATGAGTCCGGCGCGCAGTCTTGTCTTCGGCATTGCAGGGCGGGTTCCTCCTCCAAATACTCCAAAGTGGTCATCAAACACGTAGACCGTGTCTGGATCTGCAAGATGATCTTCGTATGGTATTGTAACGCCCCGGATCCGATGCTCCAGGTGTCTTCCAGTTATTCGCCGTCGTTGCCATGTCATTTGCTTGCGTGTTGCACTTTGCCATGTCATCATCTGCATTCCATATCATGTCATCATGTGCATTTCATTTTGCATACGTGTTCGTCTCATGCATCCGAGCATTTTCCCCGTTGTCCGTTTTGCAATCCGGCACTCCTATGTCTCCCGGCGCCCCCTTTTTACCTCTTTTCATGTGCGGGTGTTAAATGTTCTCGGAATGGGATGCAATTTGGCGTGCGGTCTTATTATAGTGTAGACAGAGCGCCTGTCAAGTTTCGTCGCATTCGGAGTCCATTTGATAGCCCAACCGTCGTGTTTAGCGGTATCATTATCGGTACCTTCGTCGGACGTTTCGGCTTCCGAAACTGCCGCCGGACGACACCTCTCTTCTCTCCCCTCAGTCCAGACCCTCTCGTCGCAGCCCTCCGAGACCTGCCTAAGCCCCCTCACGATCGGATCCGTCAGATCGCGATCGGAGGTTCCGAAAACCCCCTTAAACCTCTAACCCTAGACCCCTGCCTATTTAAGAAGCCCCCCTTGCCATTTTTGGGCACCCCTAGCCCTCCACCTACCTCTAGCCGCCGCCCTTCATCGTTTTCCACGCGCAGCCGCTCCAGATCCGCCACTTGTCACGCTGCCACAAGGCTCGGCCAACCCGGAGCGCCACGTCGCCTCTGGCCGCCTCCGGCCAACCCCGCATGCCGTGGCCTCCTGCCCGCTCCCGCCGGGGGCCCAAGGAACCCAGCGCGGCCCGCGCTGGCCTGATCTGGGCCGCCCCGAGCCCGTGCCTCAGCCTCGCCGATCCAGGAGGAGAGGAGCTCCTCCGTTCGCCTCACCGCCGACCGCACGCCCCGCCGCCTCGCCGACCACCGCTGCCATGTTCCAGCCGAGCCGCCGCCCTCCTCCTTCCTTCTCCTCTTCTCTCTCTTCCTCACTGCTACCGCCTCAGCAGTGCGCCGCCGCCATCGCTGAGCACGCCGCCTCCGCGGCCGATCCGGATGCCCGCCGCCGATCTACCTGCTCCCGGTGCCTCCTGCGCGTCCCCCGCTTCAGAGCCCTCGCCAAGGCCACGCTGCCGCCGCCCGCCTTCCCTCGATCCCTCTCGATCGAGGAGGACGACGCCCAGCGCCTGTGGGCCCCCGCTGGCCCATCTCCTCCGTCGCGGCCTCCAGGCCCAGCCCAGCTTCAGCCTCCGTGATCGCCCACCTCGCCCTATGTTTTTTTTTCGCTAGGTATAAAACTGCTAAGTCCCGAAATCTGTGAATATTTTGTTGCATTTTCGTTGCATCATATCTCTGTCATCGTTGCTCCGTTTTGCGCGTGTAATATGTCAAAATGTTCTTCTCAATGAGTAGATCATTTCATCTTATTGCATCATTTTCATTTGAGCTCATCTTGATGCCCGAAATGCTGTTGGAAGAGTGCTATGTGATGTTAGTTTCTGATTGTTATCAGGACTTGCACTTTTGTCATTTTTGCCATGATTGATGTGTGCATTCTATGGACTTGAGTCCTACATGTGTTTTGTAATATGTCATGTCTTCTTTACAGTGGTGCTTGCCATGTATTTTTGTGATCAATGTGGTGTCTAGCACAAGCATGCAAAGTAGGTGTCTTGATGTTGCTGATTTCAGCCCTGTTTTGCTGATATTTTGATGCCATGTTTACTTGATGCTACATAGAGTTCCATGCATATTTTGAGTTACTTCAGTAAGGATGTTTTGTAAAACATGTCTTGCTCTATCCATCCATGTCCTTGTTTGCAATTATGGAGTGCCATAGCTTGAGTCAATCGAGCTCTACTTTTGCTATAAAATGTTTCCTGGCAGATTGTATACATGTTATTCAATTTTGCCAAGGTTGTTGTGGTTGATCCATTTATGCTATGTTATTCTTCTTGCCATGTATGTCTCCTATGCCATGTCTTCTTGATGTATGTATGCTTAGTTTTTCATATAAGGCTCTGTAGTGAGTGCATTGAGCTTGTAAACATGCCTACTTGTTATCAGTTTTTGACATGCCATGTTGCTGAATCTGTTAACGAAACTTTCGATATTGACATGGGTGTTACTATATTTTATGATCCTTTTTGGCTTATGGTCACTAAAGGACATTTGTTCTATGCAATTAGTAGATTCATGCCATGCCTTTGTTTGCCATGATAAGTTCCTGTAACATGTTGTTTCATAGCTCTAAACATTGCAACCTGATGTTAATTTCTGCCAATGTCTGAAACTGTTATTAGTTGCAATCTTGCCATGTCATTTTGAGCATGTTCTAGTTGTTTCTGGAGATAGCTCAGTGTTCATGTTTTGTAATGCTTTACCTGTACATCATGCCCATGCCTTTTGTTATTATGTTGAGGTCCTGTAGCATGTTTTGATGCTTGCAATATGCCTACTTGCTGTTTTGGACAGATTGTTGCTATAACTTGTATATGGTGTATGTGTTGAACCGTTGCTCCGTTTTGAGTGTGCTCTATATGAAACTTGCTTGATTTTGCATGTAGTTTAATATTATCATGTTGCATCCTTGTTTTGAGGTGTTTGCTTGATGTTTGTATGCATTTTGCATCAATGCCATGCTTATCTTGTTTTGCTCATATCTTCTAGACCGTAGCTCCGAATCTAATGAACTTGATATGTAACTTGACTAGAATTTCGTGTAGATCATCGTGGCGCATCTTAAATTGCTTTTTAACAACTTGAACATAAGGTTTATTCAGATCTGGACCAATTTCGAAATTTGCATATGAGGACTTACCGGAATTGTTATATGTCGTTTCCGGCCTCATTTAAACTTGCTTTGATGTGTTGCTCTTGTTTGCATCCTCTCTTGCCATGAGTAGCCTCTTCTAGATTTGTCATGCTTGTTATGCATCATGCCTTGTTCATGTGTGGAGTGTTTACTATGTTGTGTGCTTCTTCTTATTAGTTCATGTTTCGTTGCGATCGTGAGGATTCGTTCGTCTACGCTTGGTTCGGCTTCATCCGTTCGTCTTCTTCATGGACTCGTTCTTCTTCCTAGCGGGATTTCAGGCAAGATGACCGCTACCCTGGATCTCACTACTATCATTGCTATGCTAGTTGCTTCGTTCTATCGCTATGCTGCGCTACCTATTACCCGTTTATCAAGCCATCCCAAATTGCCATGTCAGCCTCTAACCTTTTGTCACCCTTCCTAGCAAACCGTTGATTGGCTATGTTACCGCTTTGCTCAGCCCCTCTTATAGCGTTGTTAGTTGCAGGTGAAGATGAAGTTTGTTCCTTGTTGAACATGGAGATGTTGTTCCTTGTTGGAACATGTTTACTTGTTGGGATATCACAATATATCTTATTTAATTAATGCAGCTATATACTTGGTAAAGGGTGGAAGGCTCGGCCTTATGCCTGGTGTTTTGTTCCACTCTTGCCGCCCTAGTTTCCGCATATCGGTGTTATGTTCCCGGATTTTGCGTCCCTAACGCGGTCGGGTGATTTATGGGACCCCTTGACAGTTCGCTTTGAATAAGACTTTTCCAAAGAAGGCCCAACATTGGTTTTACCATTTGCCTCACCTATGCCCTTTTTCCCTTGGGTTTCGGAGCCCGAGGGTCATCTTTATTTTAGCCCCGGGCGGTGCTCCTTCGAGTGTTGGTCCGAACGAGAGAGACCGCTGGGGCCACCACGGGCAACTCGAGGGTTGGTTTTACTCGTAGCTTGACTTATCCGGTGTGCCCCGAGACCGAGGTACGTGCGACTCCTATCAGATTTGTCGGCACATCCGGGCGGCTTTGCTGGTCTTGTTTTATTGTCTGTCGAAATGTCTTGTAGCCGGATTCCGAGACTGATCGGGTCTTCCTGGGAGAAGGAATATCCTTCGTTGATCGCGAGAGCTTATCATGGGCTAAGTTGGGACACCCTGCAGGGTATAAACTTTCAAAGCCGTGCCCGCGTTATGTGGCAGATGGGAATTTGTTAATGTCCGGTTGTAGATAACCCGGTTGATCTTAATTAAAATACACCAACCGTAATGCGAATCGTGAGTGTCTCTTTTCGGGTTGATCGAAGGAGAACACAGTTTCGGGTTATGTTTGACGTAAGTAGGAGTTCAGGATCACTTCTTGATCATTACTAGTTGACGACCGTTCCTTTGTTTCTCTTCTCGCTCTCATTTGCGTATGTTAGCCACCATATATGCTTAGTCGCTGCTGCAACCTCACCACTTTACCTCTTCCTTACCCTTTAAGCTTTGCTAGTCTTGATACCCATGGTAATGGGATTGCTGAGTCCTCGTGGCTCACAGATTACTACACCACCAGTTGCAGGTACGGGTTTGCGATGATCATGACGCGAGAGCGATGTTTGCTTGTTCGGAGTTCTTCTTCTGCTTCTTCTTCGATCAAGGGATACGTTCCAGGTCGGCAGCCTGGGCTAGCAGGGTGGATGCCGTTTGAGCTTCTGTTTATGTTTCATCCGTAGTCGGATGTTGTCTCTTGTATATGATGTTGATGTATTCTTGTGGCATTTGTGCCTTATGTATGTATCCCCATCTATTATGTAATGTTGATGTAATGATATCCACCTTGCAAAAGCGTTTCAATATGCGGGTCTATCCTTGGTGGGACCTTCGAGTTCCTTTTGGATAGGGTCACATATTGGGCGTGACAGGTATAGATCTGATTTGCTGGCAATCTTCGTGCGTCATGCCCTTGCATCGGGGCTTGGTCCAACGCAAACCGACGTTTCCTGCCCCACAACGACTCGTGTTGCGAGGCGGTTTTATTGGCACGTCCTGCCGAGGCAGAGATCGTGTTCCCCTTATTACGGGATTTTCCATCAATATGAGCACGCGTGACCCCACGACGGCTGTTGGTATAACCCGTGTGTTTTTAGATAAGCCTCAAACGGTCACACCGGGGACTCTTGATATTCACCCTCTTTATAAAGGGGTCGAGACCTACGCCTCCTTTTTCACCTTCATCGCGCCTTCTCGCACCTCGAGTTCTAACACCCAAAACCTAAGCTCCACCCCTCCGGAATCCTCCAATATGTCCGGATCTGACCCTCAAGGCCGGTGGGTGGCCTCCTCGATTGATTAGAAGGACATTGCAAAGCTTAGGGAGGTCGGATACCTGACCGCAGATATCCGGCACAGGCTCCCTGCTCTAGGGCAGGTCATCCCTACGCCGGAGCCCAATGAGTGTGTCGTTTTCGTCCCACACTTCCTCCGCGGTCTGGGTTTCACCCTCGATCCCTTCGTGAGGGGGCTCATGTTCTATTATGGGTTGGATTTTCATGATCTGGCTCCTGACGCTATCCTCCACATCTCGTCATTTATTATCGTGTGCGAGGCTTTTCTCCAGATCACCCCACACTTCGTCTTATGGCTCAAGACCTTCAATGTGACGTTGAAGATGATCGAGGGCCGACATGTGGAGTGCGGACCTGCCGTAATAAGAAGGAACGGCGATGCCCCGTGGCCAGAGGGTTCTTTCCCAGAAGTATCCGATGTATGGCAGCGGAGGTGGTTCTATGTCACGGCTCCCAGAGGCACAAAGTGGGCGGCTGCCCCCGAGTTTCGTTCGGGCCCTCCGTCATAGCTGGCATCTTGGACAGACATAGGGTGGAATTGGGGACCCACCGGTGATATACCAGTACTGCAGAATCGCATCCGGGAGCTTCTTGCAAGGGACATTAACCTTGTCAGCATAATGCAAGTGATGTTGATCCGGCGGATGTTGTCATGCCAACGCCGGCCTCTCCGGATGTGGGAGTTCAATCCGGAGGGTCCGCGGACTGTCAAGCACTTCTTCGGCCTGAAGCTCGAAGAGATGTGCAAATTATTCTTCAGACGGAAAGTAAAGTGTCCGGACACCACCGAGGATGCGGGCCTAAGCTGCAATCGCCTAGATACCCAAGTAAGTAAACTTGATACTGGACACCGTGTTTTGTATCTGTTATGATTGTTTATTCTGAAAATCATCCGTGTCTAGGAATGGCTCAACAAGGCGGAGAGAATTAGGTGTCCAGCGCCACTTCCCGAAGGCTCGCCTGTCCCCACCATGGCCAAGATGCTTGACTTAGTACTCAGCAGGATGCCCCCGGGGAAAGACAAGGGGAAGGACGAAGAATCCGAACCCCACACGCTACGCATCCGAACCGGGGGAATTGTCACCTCCCCTAAGGAGGATAGTCGGGAAGGGGAGGCTAAGGCCTCCTCCCCGCTCGGGAAGAAGAGGGCCGCCTCCGAGGACTCGGAGACAGAGACGCCCAAACCCGGGAAAAAGATAACACCAAGGGGCTCTACCCCAACGGGCACCCTCACCGAATCGTGCCCAACAACGGGCCAGCCCTCCACCGAGCTGTAATTTAATCTTTAATTCGAAGGTACTGTGTTCCTCCTAGATCAATAACCAGGATTCGTCTTCCGTAGTTCGGCTAGCAGCCCTTCTCAACAGAGTTCGTCTTCGGGGGAACTTCCTCCGGAGATGATGGAGAGCGAGACCCCACCTACCTCTCCGGCTCATGAAGCGGGCGACACCGAAGTGTCGTCACGAAGGAGTCTGGATCTACCGAAGCCGGAGGCCAACGCGTCAGCCGCCCTGAGCTCGGAGCATTTGGCTCCCGCGAGGGGCGATGAGAAGGGTCCGGCACCGTTCGATGTCCGGCCGGACATACTGACGGGCCTACTGGAGCGGGCTACGCTCTCGGAGGAGCACCGCTCATTAATGAGTGCGGTGCTCCAGAAGATTTCGTCCGCTACAAGCAGTTTGAATGAAGCATTTGCAAGTCTGCTCAGAGGCTTTGAGGTATGTAGTGAAGAATACATTGTTTTTGGCTGTGAGGCACACGTTAGGTGTGCTCCATATAGATAGTAGCTCCTGATGGTTGCCCGCCCTAGGGATCATAAATCAATGATTGCGTTATAAATATGTGTAGGTACCTATGAGTTCGGCCGCCGCCCAGTCCGTGGAAGTTTCCGAACTGACCAGGCAGATTCGATCGATTAATGCCGATATCACGCTGGTGAACGAGCGGCTGGACAAGTCACAAGGTATGTGCTCTGCCTTCCTTTGTATAGGAAAATATGGAGGCGGCATGATATTAATGTAGTATGTTCGGACTGTAGATGGTGCTACTGCCGTGGAGGCCCTGAGGGCAGAACTTGTCCAACCCAAGGAACAAGCTCGGTTTAGCAATGCGGCTGCCCTAAAGGCGACCGAGGAACTGAGAGCCGAACAGGCTACTCATCGCCGAAGCGAAGAAAAGATGGCCGAAATGGCTATTGAGTTAAAAAATGCCGCTGACCGGCATGAGCTCCTTAAAAAGGAGCATAAGGATAGCTTGGCCGAGCTAGACAAGGCACGCAATGCCACCAAGGAAATACGGACCGAGCTTAGGGGTGCGTGGGAGGTGCTTCAACAGGCCGGTAAAATCGTGGCTGGAGGTTCCTACTTGCTGCGGACGAAGTTTTTCGATCCGAAGTACGCTCCCCTGGATGGGCGCTGGAGTCCTGCTAACGCGTATGCGGATTTGACGAAGAGTATGGCTGACGCTGCCAAGTTCTTCGAGGGTCAGGGTGATAAGGAAGTGGAGAAGCTTTTTTGGTCGCAATTCAATGCTCCCACTCGCCCACTGCCATTAAATGACAAGATGGCGGCTGTAGCAGAGCTTCACAGGCTGTCCGGTCTTGCAATGCGGTCTGAGATAGACCATCTTTGGCCAGAAGGGCTTAAGCCGGACAGTTACTTTGGCTTGGTGCAGCAATTCCTTGGGGTCGTGCCTCGGATCGATGCCATGAGGAGGTCGACGTGCATAGAGGGTGCACGGATGGCTCTTGCCCACGTTAAAGCCTATTGGACGGATATGGAGGCCAATATAATAGCGACCCAAGATCTGGCGGGGGGCCAGCATTCGGCCGAGCACTACTTGGCGCAGGTCACAGAAGGTGCCCGCCTAATAGAGGCGCAGTGCTCAAATAATGTCTTATTCGAGTGATAAATCGAATCTTTGTAAAAAAAACAATGTTAGTTTGGTTATAAGGCTATATTTATACTTTTTGCCCGAAAGTATTATTGTGTCCCCTGTGTGGCTGTTTACATATATAAATATGAATGTTTAATCTGAAAGATAGCAGTCGTTGGCATCATCCCCCATGCAGGCAATGCGGGGGTGTTCGAAAAAGATATGCTTAATCACACTTGATCCAACGTCTTGGTCCGTGAAGGAGGTGATCGCACGTCGAACTAGGCAACCGGACTATATAGCTGTAACACTTTCGCTTAGCCATGGGAGTCTAATGTTGGGGCTACTATGTAGCCCCTGGTACCTTCGTGTGCATCCGAATACGGTGCGTGTGTACATGACCGAAACGGTCCTTCGTTAATGTGGAGGATCCTAAAGATTCCGTTAAGTCTTCGAGTGGTTGAACAGTCTCGTTGTATCATGACACCGGTTTTCCGCTTTCATCGAGGTGCTCGTCCGGAATAACCAGGCACAATCGCAGTGGTTCTCCTTGGCCACCTTAGCCGATAGTAACGGAACGTAAGGCGGCAAACCCAGGAGCCAGGAAAACCCAACATTTGACCAAAGACATGATTCGGAGCTGCTGCATATAAGACCAAACTCGTGACGCCGAACACTCCCGAGGGTATTCAGACTTTATAATAGTCGATGGCCTCAAGAATTCCCATTCGTTATAAACCCTGTTTTTCCAGGTACGTGCGTTAATCTGTCGTGGCGAGATGCCAAAAATGGCAGTATCCTCTGTGGGTATGGAACCCATGGGATGGTTAAACAACAAGAGGCAATAAAAAAGGTTTACACAGGGGCTTAATCTAAAAAGAAACCTGTTGAACGGGGCCCTGCTGCACGTCTGCGCCTTTGTCTCTGTTGTGTTGTATCCTGGAAGGGTATCGCGCGAACGTTGTCTGTGGAAAAAAGTAAAACTCGTAGAAGAGTACAACGTAAGTATGCGGTGGATAATAAAAGTGTAAGATGTTGGCCTGCCCATAAGGTTGAGCCAACTGTGGGACTGTGTTAAGTATTTATAGCCCCTGGTGTCCACTATGGGATTACATTACGGTGCCCTGGTTCAATTTTATCCGGGCGACCGGACTCGTCTAGCCGAGTCTGTGGCATTTAATGACCAGTCATGTTTTCTGATGTTGGAGGCCGCTTATAGTCCGTCTGCGAGGGCCGTCACGTGTTCCTCTGCGCGTGACGAGCGCTCTGTTAGTCCGCTAACGGTGATGACGCCACATGGACCTGGCATCTTAAGTGTAAGGTAGCCATAGTGCGGCAATGCGTTGAAGCGGGCGAAGGCCGTTCTTCCGAGCACTGCATGATAGTCGCTTTGGAAGGGTGCGATGATGAAGAGTAGTTGCCTGTCGAGCCGAATGTTACCTCCAGTGCGACGGAGCCCCTGCTGTGGGCTTCAACGCCTGGTATCACCCCTTCAAAGGTGGTGTTGCTTTGGTTAATTCTGGATGGGTCTATCCCCATCCTGCGGACTGTGTTCTCATATATTAAATTGAGACTGCTACCGCCGTCCATAAGGACGCGGGTGAGACGGTACCCGTCGATTATCGGGTCAAGCACCAAGGCCCTTGATCCTCCGCGCCGAATACTAGTTCGGTCATCCAAGTTATCGAAAGTGATCGGATAAGGCATCCAGTGGTTAGGCGTGAGTACGATGGGCTCTATATCGAAGCGCTCTCTCTCGCGGCGCTGCTCGTGCCCCCTCATGGATGTGTGAGTCGCGTGGATCATGTTCACTGTTTTTACCTCTGGCGGGAATTTTTTCTGTCCTTCGGTGTTCTGCTGGCGAGATTCACCCTCGTCTTCACTTGGTGTTTCCCTTTCCTTGTGTTCGCATTTAATTTGCCGCCTGCTTGAAGACCAACACTCTCGTGCGTGTGGTTTGCGTGTTTGTCGAAGTGCCGTGAATTTGGCATAGTCTATCTAGGACTCGCTCAGACCGGACGGTCCCTCTTTGCTGCCTTTAGATGGCTTGTTTTGTTGATTAGGTCGAGAGACCCTGAATCCGGCATTAACCATCGTGTTATCCGGGCTCTCTTCCTTGCTTTGGCGTTTGTTTTTATGACGTCGTGGCTTCCCGTTGCCATCCCTTATTTCGGATGTCTTTGGGTCGCTGGTGCCTTTACGGGCTAGCCAGCTATCTTCTCCAGCATAAAAGCGGGTCATAAGGTTTGTCGTACGCCATTGTCCTTAGCTTTTCTTGGCCGAGGTGTGCAGCGACCACTCGTCACGGATCTTGTGTTTGAATGCTGCTAAGGCTTCGCATCTGGACAATCGACAATTTGATTCTTCTTAGTGAGGAATCTGTTCCAAAACTTCTGGGCGGATTCTCCGGCTGTTGGACTATGTGACTTAAGTCGTTGACATCCGGAGGCGGACATAGGTCCCTTGAAAATTGGCCTGGCGTCCTCGAGTTCCTCCCAGCTCCCAATTGAATTTTCAGGAGGCCTTTTAACCAGGTCGAGCTAGTCCCTTCACTTGAGGGGAGGTATTTGATGGCGTGAAGGTCATCCCCACGAGCCATATGTATGTGCAGGATAAAGTCCTCGATCCGCACCCCTAGGTCTGCTCATTCCGTCAGATGCCTCTATGTTCACAGGTTTAAAGCCACAGGGAATTCGTGGTCGATGATTTCATCGGTAAAGCACAGGGGGTGAGCAGCCCCTCTGTATCTGGACGTGTTGTGGCATGTCGTCGGCTGTTGTTGTGTCCGGTCTTTATTCCGGACTGGTATTCGATTGGCATAATCGTTTTGGCGAACATAGTCCTTCGCCGGGGTGCGTCCTTTGGATCCATAGATGGACCTGGCAGTGCCAGCTCTCTTATTCAGGTGTTCATGTGGATCGGTAGCCGCTTTGTTGCGGTTGTGAAGTGGTACGGCTTCGTCGTCAAATTCTGGCAGTAGCTTGCGTTTTGGATAGCTCTTTGTATGGTGGTCATCGCCGTATCTTTCTTTGGTGTCTAGCACTTTATTCCATCTACGGTTGAGCATTTCCTGTGCGGCCTTGAGCTGTTGCTTCTGCTTCTTTAGACTTCTTGCGGTGGCCATAAGCTTTCTATGGAGGTTATCTCGTTCCACGTGTTTTTCCGGGCTTGCATCATTATCCGGACTGTTTTCCTGTGCTGGTTCGTTTTGATGACCTTGTCCGTCGGGATCATTGTCCTCGGGCGTCTGCTCTGAACTGTGTTCAGGGTGACCTGGTTCGTCCTGCTCCATCGCTGGGTCCGTATGGTCGTTGTTGCCTTCGGAGTTGATTGTAGTATCGATCCCTCTGGCGCTCTTGTCACTATTTTTACTGTTGCTGGACTTAGAACGGCATCTGCGCCGTCGCTTTGGCTTTTGTCTGGGGGTTTTATCGTCCGGATTATCGCCTTTTTCCTCTTTGGGCGTGTCCACCATGTATACATTGTGTGATGAGGGGGAAGTCCATCGCCCGTAGATTCCGCATCTTCTCCTGCATCGTCGTCCATGT
The DNA here is from genome assembly GCA_021605205.1 of Aegilops longissima. NCBI lineage: Eukaryota > Viridiplantae > Streptophyta > Magnoliopsida > Poales > Poaceae > Aegilops > Aegilops longissima. Next base: position 467,688,601 of record CM038676.1, read on the forward strand.
CGTCGATGTCTTCAGAGTCGAAGTGAGGCACGTCGGTTAAATCATCGATCATGGCTATGAAGTGGGTGGTGGGTGGGCAACGAATTTCTTCATTGCCTGCTTCCCACTTGAACCAGACGTAGTTTGGCCCAGAAATTTATGTCAAAGAGAGAGTTTTCAACGAGTTCAGCATGCCGCCAAAGGGCGAGTACCGAAAAATGTCCGTGGCGGTGAACTCCATTACCGGGGCCCAACCTGGCTCGACCGGCTCGGGAGTGCGCGGACCGGACTCAACATCCGGATACGAATCCAGGGGTTCGGAATCATGGGCCACCCTAGAGGTAAGGCCCGTGTTTGGCTCCAACGCTGATGAGTGCGCGACCTGCGGGACGGGGTCCAGCCCTCCGTCCTTAGGCAGCGCAGCCTGTTCCGGATTTAGGTCCGAGGCTAATGTAGGGGTGACACCCCGAGCTTCATCCGATAGCAGGTCTAAGCCATGCTCGTCGTGACTGTCTGGTATCACGTTATTGGCGACGGTTGAAGGAGCCATGGAGCCCAGCAGCGACGACACAGAGGAACTCTCAATGAAAGCACCAATGTCGGTGTCAAAACCGGCGGATCTCGGGTAGGGGGTCCCGATCTGTGCGTCAAGGTTGATGGTAGCAGGAAGCAAGGGACACAGATGTTTACCCAGGTTCGGGCCCTCTCGATGGAGGTAGAACCCTACTTCCTGCTTGATTAATATTGATGATATGGGTAGTACAAGAGTAGATCTACCACGAGATCGTAGAGGCTAAACCCTAAGAGCTAGCCTATGATGGTATGATTGTAATTTTGATCGGCCTTCTAAGGACCAACCTCTCTGGTTTATATAGACACCAGAGAGGACTAGGGTTTACATGGAGTCGGTTACAAGGAAGGAAATATAATATCCGGATCGCCAAGCTTGCCTTCCACACCAAGGAAAGTCCCATCCGGACACGGGCCGAAGTCTTGAGTCTTGTATCTTCACGCTTCAATAGTCCGGTCGTTGTCACAGTCCGGCTGTCCGGATACCCCCTAATCCAGGACTCCCTCACTTGTGTTCTTCTTGCTCCAAAATTGCCTTGAAGCAAGAGCCATGTGTTCATGATAAGCATACTTTGTATCTTCGGGATTGCTTTCCTCTTCTTCCTCTTCTTCTTCTTCTTCTACACTAACCTTGGCCTTCAATGCAAGGTTGGGCTTCTTTGTCCTTTGAGAGCGTAGCACCGCATTGTCGGCGGTCTAGTCCAAGATGCTCATAGCCACAAACTCGTCCAACACTTCACTTGAGGACAAGGTGTGGAAGTCCAGCCTTTGATGAATGACGGAGGGCATGGCCTTGTGGTAAGGCATCATTGCCTTGAGAAATTTGTGCTTGATCCAATTGTCATCCATGTCCTTGCTCCCATGATCTTGGAGTGAGACCGCGAGTTTGGTTACTCTTCGATAAAGCTCACGAGGTTCTTCATCTTCTTTCATTGCAAACTCATTGGCTTCATCTTGCACCACTTCATAGTTGGAGCGTTGAATGCTTGCGCTTCCCCGGTAGAGGGAGACAACACAATGTCATGCCTTTGGCCATGGCGAAGGGCCGAAGATGAGGGAGATCTTCGGGTGGAATTGCATCTTGGATGATGAAGAGAGCATTCTCATTGAATTAATTAACCGCGGCTTCTCTAGGGGTGAAGTTGCTTCGATCATGCGGATAGAAACCTTCTTCAATGATTCTCCAAAGATTAGTGTTCACATGATTTAAATGACGCTTAAAGCGATAAACCCAAGAATCAAAGTCCTCATTTTTTACAATCTTAGGGGGAGGACTGGCATGATTCAAATGAGTAGAAGGAATCGGTCCACCATAAACAAGTGGAGGTTCCACATGGGCAAAGATGCCGGTGCAAATATTACCACTAGAAGAAGGAGCTTTTTCACTAGTAGCTTCCCCCTTGTCGGAGTTAGCATCCGTCACCTTGTTAGTGGGATCACCCACTTTCAACGGTGTGATGGATAGTTTAAGCCCTTCAATGAATTTATTAAACATGCTTTCAACCTCGGTCGTCATGGAGGTTTTCAATGTGTCCAAAGCCACATTGAATTCCTCACGAGACCGCTGTTCTCCATCGCCAGTAGATTTAGACCGGATTCGCACCGGAGTGCTCCTCCACACCGTCTACGGTGTCAACCATACTCTTCGGATGGGAAAGTCCTTAATGAAGAGACGAGGCTCAGATACCAATTGAAAGGATCGATATAGTTGACTAAAGGGGGGATGAATAGGCAACTAACAATTATTAGCTTTTCTTTACCAAATTAAACTTTGCATCAAAGTAGGTTATCTATGTATGCAACTAGGTGAGCAACCTATATGATGCAACAACAACAAGCACACAAGCAAGCAAGGGATATAACACAAATAAGCTTGCACAAGTAAAGGCACGAGATAACCAAGAGTGGAGCCGGTGAAGACGAGGATGTGTTACCGAAGTTCCTTCCTTTTGAAGGGAAGTAAGTCTCCGTTGGAGCGGTGTGGAGGCACAATGCTCCCCAAGAAGCCACCAGGGCCACCGTATTCTCCTCACGCCCTCACACAACGCGAGATGCCGTGATTCCACTATTGGTGCCCTTGGAGGCGGCAACCGGACCTTTACAAACAAGGTTGGGGCAATCTCCACAACTTAATTGGAGGCTCCCAACGACACCGCGAAGCTTCACCACAATGGACTATGGCTCCACGATGACCTCAACCGTCTAGGGTGCTCAAACACCCAAGAGTAACAAGATCCGCAAGGGATTAGAGGGGGGAATCAATTTTCTCTTGGTGGAAGTGTAGATCGGAGCCTTCTCAACCAATCCCTAGAAAATCAACAAGTTTGATTGGCTAGGGAGAGAGATCAGGCGAAAATGGAGCTTGGAGCAACAATGGAGCTTAGGGTTGGAAGAGGTAGTCAACTAGAGGAAGAAGACACCCCTTATATAGTGGAGAGACAAATCCAACCGTTATCCACTAAACCAGCCCGTGACCTGCGGTACTACCGCACAAGACAAGAGGTACTACCGCAAGAGCTCACGGTACTACCACGGCGGACCGCGGTACTACCGCTGCTATGGCAGGAGCTAGCACAGGCCTGTAGTGCAAAGGCTGAGGGCGGTACAGCCGCTGGCGCGGTACTACCACTCCCCCTTGCGGTACTACAGCAAGGCAGGATTGGACTAGCCTCGGAAGGGCGCGGATAAATAAAAATACATCCGTGCCAACTTCCGTTGAATATCAAACGATGCAAAAATCCGACACGGTACTACCGCACTTGGCATGCAGTACTACCGCGCAGGGAGCGGATGTAAAAAATTACATCCGCCCCTACTTCCGCTCATGTTGTTGTGCCAGGCCAGGACTCACGGTACTACCGTGCGCATGGGGCGATACTACCGCGTAGGGTGCGGATGTAAAAAATTACATCCGCACCTACAGCCGCACGAGCAGCCGAGTCTGGTCTGAGGCCGCGGTACTACAGCTCCATAGGAGCGGTACTACCGTGGGCACCTGCGGTACTACCGCAAGGGCCTGCTGTACTACCGCTCCGTAGAGCAGTACTACCGCATGCCCCAGAACAGCAACACTAGGAATCCTTCTCTTTGCATATATATGAAGAAAACGGAGGATACTCCAAAGAGCGAAGGGAAAGGCGGTGCAAAAGGAGTAAACGTGTACGTGATGATTCCACCCGAACCTTTCGAAAGCGGACCCCCTCTTAATAGTACGGCTTTCCTACGACTCAAATCCACCGAAAAGAAACGTAGGAAAATGTCGTCTTCAATAATCTTCGAGGGGAACCAAACCGTCTTGTGCCTAGTGAAGAAACGTCTGAAATACTCAAGGCACACGATTTGTCCGCAAAAGCATTATCATCAATCACCAAAACACCTTAGGGATAAATATGCCCTTACACAGGCCCAACTTCAACAACCGACCCCAACAACGCTAGCGCTCCTCCGTCGACTTCATGATGATATTCTTCAGGGGCGTTAGTCCTCACTTTTTGTCCCTTCTGGTCATTCGATGACAAAGGGGGAGAAATTTGATTTAGTCTTCAAGCGGGTCAATATGAGTTAACTCAAATTTGAGCTAAGTTACAACTCTCGTTCTTCTGAAGTCTTTGTTGGATCTTGTTGTAATCTTAACTCCGATGGTGGTCTGCTACTTTCGCTATGTTCTTCTACATGCTATTTCCTCATATATGTTAATGCATGCATGCTGAATTACATCAGTCACCATATTTCATCATGCATTTCAAATTCTTCATATCATATGTTAAATTCGTGTATGAGTTACAAGATATAGGGGGTATGTCCATGATTCTACTCTTCAATGTGCATTGCTTCTCAAAAGCAAATTCCTCACTATGCACATCTTCAGGGGGAGTTCTTCTATAGCTTGCAATCAAATTCCTCAATATCAGTATTTACACTTCATATGTTTATCCCAGTTGAAAACTTAACCTATATTGTCATCAATCACCAAAAAGGGGGAGATTGTAAGTGCATCTAGTGCCCCTTGGTGATTTTGGTGTATTGAAGACATATAGGTTAAGGGACTAATGTGTTTGTGAGTGTACACAGGTCTATAAGTCTATGAGGAGTTTGATATTTACAGAGAAAGTCGACCCCTAAAAATGAATGCCTTCAACTGGAGACTTTGGCCTTCTGAAGACTTTGAAAGTGAAGAAATTGGTGTGACCCTGAAGACATGGTATTCATGCGAGGAACATGAAGCGTGAAGACTTTTGTTTTCGTAGTTTCATTTTCTCTTTCTTGAGTAATAGGAAACACCGTACTGTTAAAGGGGGTCGAGGAAAATTTAAGGAAAAGTTTCCATGTGATGCTCAACTCAAAATCCTACACCTACCAATCCCTTCGAGTGAAGCCATTGGAAATCTCATACAGTTCAGTCAATTTCTGTAGTGATAGAGACGAAGTTCTTCTGATCTCTGAGGAATTTGTTTTGACTGAGGAGTTAGGAATTCGCCAGTGCGGATTGCCTACAAGTGAGGATCATGATAGCCCTGAGGGATTTGAGAGTCCAAATTTCCGACCGTTGCTGTGCTATGCGCCAGCTGTCCCAAAATGTCTACCCACCTAACAGTCATATCACTGAAGGGCATTTATGTCTTATCATGTCGGGTTGCTCCCTAGACTATAAATAGTTGCCCCCTACAACCACTAGCTGGTTGGCTGCTCCGAGAGAAACTAACACTTGTCATGAGAGCATCCCATCCTCCGAGGACTTCAAGTGAAAATCATCAAGTGAGGAAAACCGAAACCCAAAGTGATTGAGCATCACTGAAGAGATTGTTCCTGTGTGGATCCGACGCTTGTTACCTTTGAAGACTGTGCATCTTCCAAACGGTTAGGCGGCATGGTCTAGAGCATCCAAGAGGAAATTGTGGATCGCCGAGTGACTGAGTTTGTGAAGGTTTGGAAGTCACCTGAAGACTTACCACGAGCGATTGGGCAAGGCCTGTGTGACCTTAGCTCAAGGAGAATACGGTGAGGACTGTGTGTCCGGGACTGTGTGTCCTCAGGTTTAAATACCTAGCCGCTCCAACCAGACGTACAACTGTCACATCAGTTGGAACTGGTCTACCCAATCACTGTCTTCACCGAGCTAACTGGTTGTATTTACTCAGCCCTTTCATTTCTTCATTACTGTATTGTGTAATTGATCACTACTGTTTTAAGACTTTGACTGAAGACTTTCTCAATTTCCTCAGTTCAATTTCTTCAGTCAGTTTATCTTCAGCCTGCTTATCATGTGTTTACGCTTTTTGTACTCTGTGCTTGTTTTCATTTTATCATGATGATTGTGCTTCTGTTCTATTATGTTTGCATCTGAGTACTTATTCTGCTGCTAGTCGTTCGTGACTTAAGAATTTCCTCACCGTGAAATACCTCAGTGATGAATTTGTAAAATCGCCTATTCACCCCCCCCCCCCCCCTCTAGTCGACTTAACACACTTTCAACATGTCGCAAAGTTAAGTCTAAATCTCAATCCCATGGTCTTTATATGCCTCTTCCTATTCCGTATCACCCATGGGAAGATATTAGTATGGACTTTATACTTGGTTTGCCTAGAACTCAAAATGGTAAACATTTTGTATTCGTTGTTGTGGACCGTTTCTCTAAGATGGCACATTTATTCCATGCAACAAGATAGACGATGCTTCAGATGTTACGAATCTCTTTTGTATGGAAATCTTGCTTCTACATGGAGTGCCCAAGACTATCATTTTGGACCGTGACGTCAAGTTCATTAGCTACTTTCGGAAGAAACTATGCGCCAAGCTTAGAATCAAGCTTCTATTCTCTTCGACATACCGTCCACAAACCGACGGCCAAACAGAGGTCACAAATCAGACGCTATCGACTCTCCTCCGCGTGTTGATCAAGAAGAACATCAAGGAGTGGGAGGAATGCTTACCCATTGCCGAGTACACCTACAATCGAGCAAGACACTCTACTGCCGGCAAGTCCACCTTCGAGGTCGTCTACGGATTCAATCCATTGTCCCCATTGGACATTCCACACTACATCTACAAGAGCGCATCAACATGGACGCGAGTGCCCGAGCGAGCTATCTCAAGAAGATGCATGAAGATACAAGGCACACCATCGAGCGCCAAGTACAATGCCTCGCGAACAAGATCAACATCAACAAGTGCCCCATGATATTCAACATTGGAGATCTTGTGTGGTTACACCTTCACAAGGACCACTTCTACAACAAACGCAAGTCCAAGCTGCTACCACGCGCCGACGGACCCTTCAAGGTGATCACATGCTACAACAACAATGCATACAAGATCAACATACCACACGACAAGTACAACGTGAACGACGTCTTCAACATCAAGGATCTCTCTCCCTACCATGGTGATGAGGTTTTCGATCTGAGGTCAGATCTTTCCCAAGGGGGGGGGGGGGGGTAATGCGGAGCATCCTATGGTCATCCCCATGGACCTACCGTCCTCCCCTCAAGTGCCAACTGGACCGATGACACGAACCCGTGCAAGAGCTCTCGAGACCGAGGTGACATCTCTCCTTAGTGATATTCCATATGACCCACATGAGACATGGCTACTACCTAAAGACGGAATGCTTTGTGTGATTAGGTACGGAGAAGACCCTCTTGGATATGCTCGTGAAGATGAACAAGTCCCAAAGTACATGGATGAAGAGGACCGACGAAAGGAACCGGAGAAAGCTCCCAGGACCTGGACATCCGGCCCCTGAAGATGCCAGCCACAACAACGACCCAACCGAGAAGCACCTACAGGCACCGGACATCCGCCCCGGCTCCACCCTATCGAGAGAGCAACTAGAATCAAACTAACCTGGACAACTGGCCCCGGTCCCGGACATCCGGCCTGACGCAAGTCGTCGGACATCCGGCCCTCGTCCCCAACATCTGGCCCGAGCCTACTCAGAGAGCAACCAAAGCCAGCCCGGACATCTGGCCCGACGGGAAGGGCAGGACATCCGGCCCGATGCTCGGAGATCCGGCCCCCTTTGTTTGCGCACAGTAACAGGCCGAGGCCCGTGTACTCTTTCACCCCCTATACTGTATATACTCCTTCTTCCCCAACGTTTTAGGGTTAGTATTGTGATAGCTTATTTTGGAGATAGAGCTTTGCTCATCCACTTGTACCCCTACTCCATTGGAGACCAAGGCCTCCTAGGAGAAGATCCCCCAAGCGGATTCAAGACCCCTTCTAGGGAAGATCCATCTAGGATTCAAGACCTCAACTCCTTCAAGGATTGCGATGAACTAGCTACCCTTTGTATCCTCTTGTATTGACTTGGATCATGTATCTCGTTATGTGTATGTGGATCTAGCATATGTGTGATCGTATCTTGTCTATTTGAGTGTTTTCTCTCGTGTTCTTCATGTTCTTCGCGGGATCCCCTCCAATCGTGAAAGATTGGTCCTCTAGGGTTCCACCCTACCTCACAGTGCTTTCAAAGCTAGCGTACCCATGACGGGCCGAATCCTTAGGTCCTGCAGCCGGACCTGCCCGACTCGAATGGGGAGGAGGCCGGAGGCGACGAGGAAGAGGGCGGAGCCAACACGCGCCTTGAAGACGCCGAAACAAGCGGGTCCAGCCACGCCAGTAAGTTTCCAACTCCTGACCCCTTGTGCGAGTGGATGGACGACGATGAAGATGACCTGAGTGGTGCCGATGGTGTAGCGCCACCGCCCAGGGGGGAGATGCCAGTGCCGCCCCTCGGAGGCGACTGTGGAAAACTGCCGGAGCCGGGCCGTCTAGCGAGCCGGCGGCCGTCGAGCGGCCGCATGAGAAGCAGTCGGCCGAGCAACGGCCGGCTGAGAAGCACCTGGCCGCGACGCAACCGGTAGGCGGAAGGAGGGTCGTCAAGAAGACGCGTCGGCTTGCCCCATCAGTGAGCCCGAGATGGACAATTCCCTGCTTTTCCTTTGCTTGTCGCACTTGTTCTTTTTCTGTGTTGCTATTTTCCTTTTCTCCTTACGTCCTCCGTGTGTCGTTCAGGGCCGCCCTCGAGCTATCAGAGGCAGCCGCCTCGGCCTCGCCCGGAGACAAAGCCGGCAGACAGGAAACCCGAAACAGCGCGGGCGAGCGTGAACCATCCCGGACCATCGAGGAAGAGCTCATGGCCCGGCAAACTAGTGCAGAGCTTGAGGAGGAAGAGCGCGCCACGTGGAGGGATCGGGCGCAGGCCGAGAAGGAGATGGAAGAGGCCTCGACTGAGGCGTGGATGGGTGTTGTGGGGACGAAAGGGAGGACCGCCGAGGACCCCATGTGGCGGGCTTGGAGGACAAACTCGCCGCCACAATCGCCGGCTCGGGAGCATCGCTCGAAGTCGGTGCATAATCCGGCTCGTCGGGCGGAGGCCAATGCCCGAGCCAACGTCGACGCAGCCGGTCGTGGCGAGACAGGTGACCACGAGCCGGAGGCCGACCAGACCATCACCGCGGAGTCGCCACCAGCCGCTGATCCGGCCGATGAGACCGAGCACGGAGATGAAGGGGACCGCGGGCTGGAGACCGCGCTGACCGGTGGAGGGGCGCTGCCGCCGAGCGCGGAGGCCGCGCCCGGAGGTTCTGGTGCCATGGTTGTCGCCAGGCCGCAAACCACCGGGCGCATCGAGCCGAGGCCGGCTGGAAGCGGGACCAGCGTCGGGTCCGCGACTCGGATGCAGCGGACATGGGCGGGTGCCGGCGAGGCCACGAGCGGGTCATGCACCAGCAAACTGGGCGCGGCGGTAGATTCCCTGCGTCTATAGTTTGCCGACAACCGCATTCTCCTGCAAAACTACATTCAGGCGGAGCAGGAACAGATGCAGCAGCTGGAGCGGACCGTCGAGGTAAGTCCTTTTACCTTCTGCTTTTTCTGCAGCTCGCTTTTCTTCTTCTTGACCACCTTGGTCGCTCTCCAGTGGGGGCGCGCCAGCGCACCCACTGGGTGTGGCGCCCGAGGTCCGGGTCGGTTGCGCAGCAGGCGGGTCAGGCCTTCACAGGCGTTTTTCTTTTCTTAACCATCTTTCTTACAGACCTTGTACGACCTGAGGGTGGCGGCCTACAACCGCCTTCTAGGCCGGTACCGCGAGGCCAGGGCCCAGCTCATCACCAAGGAGGGGGAGCTGCACCAAGCCCAAGGTACGGCTCGCGTGCTTCTAGTGGGGGCGCGCCAGCGCGACCATGATACGTCTCCGTCGTGTCTATAATTTTTGATTGTTCCATGCCAATATTATTCAACTTTCATATACTTTTGGCAACTTTTTATACTATTTTTGGGACTAACATATTGACCCAAAGGCCGAAAGCAGTTCACATGCATTGCATGTTTTTGGTTTCACAGAATATCCATATCAAGCGGAGTCCAAACAGGATAAAAATGGGCGGAGCTTATTTTTGGAATATTTGGATAATCTAGGAGAAAGATCAGCGCTAAACGGTGTCGATGTGGCCCGCGAGGCGGGGGCCCTCCCTCCCGGTGAGGGCGCGCCCCACCCTCGTGGGCCACCCGTAAGGCGGTTGATGCCCTTCTTGCCGCAAGAAAGCTAATTTTGGTAAAAAAATCACGGCGAAGGTTTCAATCCAATCGAGTTCTGGATCTCCGGATATAAAAGAAACGGTGAAAGGGCGCAGAGCGTAGCGAAAACAGAGAGGGACAGAGAGACAGATCCAATCTCGGAGGGGCTCTCGCCCCTCCCACGCCATGGAGGCCAAGGACCAGAGGGGAAACCCTTCTCCCATCTAGGGAGGAGGTCAAGGAAGAAGAGGAAGAAGGGGGCCTCTCTCCCCCTCTCTTCCGGTGGCGCCGGAACGCTGCCGTGGCCATCATCATCATCACCGCGATCTTCACCAACACCTCCGCCATCTTCACCAACATCTCCATCACCTTCCCCCCTCTATCTACAGCGGTCCACTCTCCCGCAACCCGCTGTACCCTCTACTTGAACATGGTGCTTTACGCTTCATATTATTATCCAATGATGTGTTGCCATCCTATGATGTCTGAGTAGATTTTCGTTGTCCTATCGGTGGTTGATGAATTGCTATGATTGATTTAATTTGCTTGTGGTTATGTTGTTGTCCTTTGGTGCCCATCATATGGTAGCGCGTGGATCACACCATAGGGTTAGTTGTATGTTGATAGGACTATGTATTGGAGGGCAAGAGTGACAAAAGCTTCAACCTAGCATAGAAATTGATGCATACGGGATTGAAGGGGGACCAATATATCTTAATGCTATGGTTGGGTTTTACCTTAATGAACGTTAGTAGTTGCGGATGCTTGCTAATAGTTCCAATCATAAGTGCATAGAATTCCAAGTAAGGGATGACATGTTAGCAGTGGCCTCTCCCACATAATACTTGCTGTCGGTCTAGTAAAGTACTCAATTGCTTAGGGACAATTTCGCAACTCCTACCACCACTTTTCCACACTCGCTATATTTACTTTATTGTGTCTTCATCTAAACAGCCCCTAGATTTTATTTACTCTCTCTTTATTTTCTTGCAAGCCTATCCGAAAACACCTACAAAGTACTTCTAGTTTCATACTTGTTCTAGGTAAAGCGAACGTCAAGCGTGCGTAGAGTTGTATCGGTAGTCGATAGAACTTTAGGGAATATTTGTTCTACCTTTAGCTCCTCGTTGGGTTCGACATTCTTACTTATCGAAAACTGTTGCGATCCCCTATACTTGTGGGTTATCAAGACCTTTTTCTGGCGCCGTTGCCGGGGAGCAATAGCGTGGGGTGAATATTCTCATGTGTGCTTGTTTGCTTTATCACTAAGTAATTTTTATTTGTTGTTCCTAGTTGTTTTCTATCTTTAGTTATGGGTAGGAAGCATAAAATACCAAAAATTAGTTGTACCTACTGAACCAATGGTTGAAGAACCACTCAAAATCTATCACACTCCTGAAGCTTTTTACTTGGATCATCTTGATCCCTTTGTGCTCGTCTTTGAGACCCCAACAAGCTTAGTTGAGGAAAATCTTTAGATGAGCATGCTTGTTATATGCGACCTTCGCTTATCTCAAAAGGGAAACTTTTACAGATCAAATTAATACTATGCAATGTTATGCCTGGAATTTATGTGAAATATATGATTTTACTTGTTGTTCTGAAAACCCGAAGAAACACCTCCCCTACCAATGTGAGTTTAGTGATAATGGAATCGTATCTTCGTATGCTAAGGGTGTTTATAATTACTATGATGTTTAACAAATTGAAGAATTTGTTGCTTTTAAGGGTGCTTACGAAATTGCTTCTTTGATTGAAAAGTATGGTGCTACTCTTTACAAATCTGAGAATTTTGGCATACTTAAATATTGCTATGATAATTATTCTTCTAATGCCTATGTTGAACCATATATTGAGGACTCCTCCGCTGTCCAAGAAGAGAGTAATATTTTGCAGGAGTCTATGGAAGTAGAAATTGCTGAAACTGTGAGCTCATTGGATGAAAAAGATGATGAGGAGAGTGAAGAACAAAAGGAGGAAGAGCGGATTAGCTACCCGTGCCCACCTTATAATGAGAGTAACCCTCCAACTCATACATTGTTTAATTTCCCTTCGTGCTTACCGAAGGATGATTGCTATGATGACTGTTATGATCCCGTTGATTCTCTTGAAATATCCATTTTTGACGATGCTTGCTATGCTTGTGGCCAAGATGCCAATATGAATTATGCTTATGGAGATGAACTAGCTATAGTTCCTTATGTTAAACATGAAATTGTTGCTATTGCACCCACGCATGATAGTCCTATTATCTTATTGAATTCTCCCGAATATACTATATAGGAGAAGTTTGTGCTTATTAAGGATTATATTGATGGGTTGCGTTTTACTACTACACATGATGATTTTGATAGATATAATATGCATGTGCTTGCTGCTCCTACTTGCAATTATTATGAGAGAGGAACTATATCTCCACCTCTATGTTTCTCACATGACAAAATTGCAAGAAACTGTTTATACTATGCATTGGCCTTTACTGGGTGTGCATGAATTGTTCTTTTATGGCATGCTGATGCATAGGAAGAGAGTTAGACTTTGTCATTACATGATATATGTTACTTTGTGCTCACTACTAAATTACAAATCATTGCTAATTAAAATTGGCTTTGATATACCTTAGGATCCGGGTGGATTCACTACTTGAGCACTATATGCCTAGCTTAATGGCTTTAAAGAAAGCGCTGCCAGGGAGACAACCCGGAAGTTTTAGAGAGTCATTTATTTCTGTTGAGTGCTTTCATATAGTTTAAAAACAACAAAAATAAAGAGGGGAACCCAAAAAATTTTAAAAAGGAAAGTGAAAGTGAGAAAGACAAGCATTGTTAAAGTGGGAGAGCTCCTTGAACTTTGTTCATGCTCACGGAAACTTTGTGAATCTTAATTACAGAAACTTTTCAATAAAAATAATTATCCCCTTGTACAATTCCATTGTATTATAAAAATAATGTGCCAAGGTTTGTCTTTAGGATGTTTACAATGCTTGTTGGTTTGTACGGTGCAGGACAGAAACTTTGGCTTAGTGCGTGATTTTTAATTTTTTTACTGGAACATCAAACGGTTCTGATTCTTTTTGAAATGTCTTTCCATAAAAAAATTTATTTTTCCTAATTTTTTCAGAATTTTTCAAGTATCAGAAGTATGGTGAATGTTCAGATTGTTACAGACTGTTGTGTTTTTGACAGATTCTGTTTTTTGATGCATAGTTTGCTTGTTTTGATGAAACTATCAATTTATATCAGTGGATTAAGCCATTAAAATTCTAGATACAGTAGACACAATGCAAAGACAAAATATGAATTGGTTTGCAACAGTACTTAGAGTGGTGATTTGCTTTATTATACTAACAGATCTTACCGAGTTTTGTGTTGAAGTTTTGTGTGGATGAAGTGTTCGATGATCGAGAAGGTTTCGATGTGAGAAGAAGGAAGAGAGGCAAGAGCTCAAGCTTGGGGATGCCCGAGGCACCCCAAGTAAATATGCAAGGAGAATCAAGCGTCTAAGCTTGGGGATGCCCCGGGAGGCATCCCCTCTTTCTTCAACAAGTATCGGTATGTTTTCGGATTCGTTTCGTTCATGCGATATGTGCAAATCTTGGAGCGTCTTTTGCATTTAGTTTTCATTTTTCTTTTATGCACCATGCTGGTATGAGATAGTCATCGGTTGATTTATAGAATGCTCTTTGCACTTCACTTATATCTTTTGAGTATGGCTTTATAGAATGCTTCATGTGCTTCACTTATATCATTTGAAGTTTGGATTTCCTGTTTCTCTTTACATAGACAACTGCCATTTGTAGAATGCTCTTTTGCTTCACTAATAATTGTTAGAGCGTGGGCATATCTTTTGTAGAAAGAATTAAACTCTCTTGCTTTACTTATATCTATTTAGAGAGATGACAGGAACTGGTCATTCACATGGTTAGTCATAAAATCCTACATAAAACTTGTAGATCACTGAATATGATATGTTTGATTCCTTGCAATAGTTTTGCGATATAAAGGTGGTGATATTAGAGTCGTGCTAGTCGAGTAATTGTGAAATTGAGAAATACTTGTGTTGAGGTTTGCAAGTCTCGTAGCATGCACGTATGGTGAACCGTTATGTAACGAAGTCGGAGCATGAGGTGTTTATTGATTGACTTCCTTATGAGTGGCGGTCGGGGACGAGCGATGGTCTTTTCCTACCAATCTATCCCCTAGGAGCATGCGCGTAGTACTTTGTTTCGATGACTAATAGATTTTTGCAATAAGTATGTGAGTTCTTTATGACTAATGTTGAGTCCATGGATTATCGCACTCTCACCCTTCCATCATTGCTAGCCTCTTGATGCCGTGCATTGCCCTTTCTCACCTCGAGAGTTGGTGCAAACTTAGCGGTGCATCAAACCCGTGATACGATCGCTCTATCACACATAAACCTCCTTATATCTTCCTCAAAACAGCCACCATACCTACCTATTGTGGCATTTCCATAGCCATTCCGAGATATATTGCCATGCAACTTCCATCATCATCATATACATGACTTGAGCATTTATTATCATATTGCTTTGCATGATCGTAAGATAGCTAGCATGATGTTTTCATGGCTTGTCCGTTTTTTGATGTCATTGCTACGCTAGATCATTGCATATCCGGTACACATCACGGAGGCATTCATATAGAGTCATATCTTTGTTCTAGTATCGTGTTGTAATATTGAGTTGTAAGTAAATAAAAGTGTGATGATCATCATTATTAGAGCATTGCCCCAGTGAGGAAAGGATGATGGAGACTATGATTCCCCCACAAGTCGGGATGAGACTCCGGACGAAAAAAAAGAAATGAGGAAGGCAAAAAAAAAGAGAAGGCCCAAAAAAAGAGAAAAAAACAAAAAGATGAGAGAAAAAGAGAGAAGGGGCAATGTTACTATCCTTTTACCACACTTGTGCTTCAAATTAGCACCATGTTCTCCATATAGAGAGTCTCTTGAGTTATCACTTTCATATACTAGTGGGAATTTTCATTATAGAACTTGGCTTGTATATTCCAACGATGGGCTTCCTCAAATGCCCTAGGTCTTCATGAGCAAGCAAGTTGGATGCGCACCCACTTAGTTTCAGTTTGAGCTTTCATACACTTATAGCTCTAGTGCATCCGTTGCATGGCAATCCCTACTCCTCACATTGACATCAATTGGTGGGCATCTCCATAGCCCGTTGATTAGCCGCGTCGATGCGAGACTTTCTCCTTTTTTGTCTTCTCCACATAACCTACATCATCATATTCTATTCCACCTATAGTGCTATGTTCATGGCTCACGCTCATGTATGCGTGAAAGTTGAAAAGGTTTGAGAAACGTCAAAAGTATGAAACAATTGCTTGGCTTGTCATCGGGGTTGTGCATGATGTGAATATTTTGTGTGGTGAAGATGGAGCATAGCCAGACTATATGATTTTGTAGGGATGAGCTTTCTTTGGCTATGTTATTTCAATAAGACATAATTGCTTGGTTGGTATGCTTGAAGTATTATTGTTTTTATGTCAAAGGATAGACTATTGCCTTGAATCATTCGTGTCTTAATATTCATGCCATGATTAGATATATGATCAAGATTATGCTAGGTAGCATTCCACATCAAAAAATATCTTTTTTATCATTTACCTACTCGAGGACGAGCAGGAATTAAGCTTGGGGATGCTGATACATCTCCGTCGTATCTATAATTTTTGATTGTTCCATGACAATATTATTCAACTTTCATATACTTTTGGCAACTTTTTATACTATTTTTGGGACTAAGATATTGATCCAGTGCCCAGTGCCAGTTCCTGTCTGTTGCATGCCAATATCTGCTTATCTTGCCACAGTAACCGGAACTAACTTTGACTCCGGTAAGGCACTTAAAGAATTGACTCTGGGGATATAACAATTTGTGTAAGCCGCCCAGGAGGGGCCGGGTTACGTAAAGAGGTTACCAAACAGAAGCCCAAGTCCAAGCATGAAGATGGCGTCTCAACAAGGGGCCTAAGGCCCACAAAGCGACTTAAGGCCCGTTGTAGTAAACCGCCATAATGGCATGACTTGTATCATAAGGTAGAATTAACTAGTCACCGAGCCGGACACTGTTTATGAGCCGGCCGGGACTCTGTAAGCCACAGGGCGTCAACCCGTGTATATAAGGGGACGACATGTTGGCGGCTTAGGGCAGGAAACAACCAATCGAGAACCGGGCAGAGCGTATCTCGCTCCCTGGTCATCGAAACCTCAAGCAATACCAACCCAACTAGACGTAGGCTTACCTTCACCGTAAGGAGCCGAACTAGTATAAACCCTCTCGTGTCCTTTGTCTCGATTAACCCCTTTAAGCTTCCTAGTTGCGATGGCTCCACGATTAAGTCCTTGCAAGAGGACATCTGCCGTGACAATTCCACGACAGTTGGCGCCCACCGTGGGGCCAGCGCATGATGGATTTGAGTTCTTGAAGGGCAGCTTCGAAGGGCTCAAGGGATATGCAGTGGGCCGGATGACCAAGAGTCGTCGCGGCAAGATCTACATCGACAATGAAGGCTGGGGCCCCAACGTCGACTCAATTGAGTATGGGTACCGGGTCCCCTTTGGCGGAATCCACGTCTTCATCGGCCGGATTGGTGAGCCGGGCCCAGAGCCGGACAGCTGCACCGACCTCATCGAGACGGCTCAGCGCGCGAGACCCGCCCAGATTCAACCTACCATGAAGCGTGCCTTTGTGGGCTGTGTTCATGGAGAGGCGCTTTCTGAAGGATCTAAAGATGGCAAAGAGACGGCCGTCCCATCAGATGATGATTAGTCCTCCGGTTCAACAGATTCTCGTATTAGGTCCAGAAGGCATGCTAGGGGCTGTTACGGCGACTCTAGCGTTCAGTTGCTATGAGCTGCCAAGCTGGGCGAGAGTCTTTATGGCGGCACCCAACCCGCCAAACTTGGCTTGATTTGCAACAGCAATAATGTCCGGTCGGGGCGGCGGGCAGGAGGCCCCACGTTCCCTTTGCTCAAAGTGCTAATAGATCTTATGGACAAGTTGGCGACCACAGTAACCACCACGGTTATTCCTGCAAATCGAGATGAACATAGCGCGAGGTGGCAAAAGTGCGTGAGGAGATAGCCTTGGCCAAGGAGGCCTTGGCGGTGAGGACACCGAGCTAGCTGCGGGCGGGCGGCTTTGGATGCATGGGCGCAGCGACTCGGTCGAGGCTTTCCACTTAACATGAGTCTGAATGCATCCAATGAGGTGATGAGAAGGAGACATCGAAGACCCAGTCCGTCGCCTCCGGTTTGATCCTCGAAATCTTTTCACGACACCCGGGGCTGGTCCTAGCAATCCGCCCGAAGCCAATCAATTTACGACACCGGAGCGGGAGGGCGGTTCAGCCTCGAGAGCGGCACCTCTTCACGGGAGCATGGCCCGCCCGATACATACCGACACCTCCGGCCACTTTTCCAACCCCATGGAGAACTTGATAGCAGCATCGGCGCGTCTGGCAACTCTTCCAGTAGATGGTGATGACCCTACGGCGGTGGAAACCCGGAGGGTTAGGGATCTTCTTGAGCGGCCTTGGCACAGCAAGAGACCTATTCTTCTGAGGGGACAGGATTCATTCCACTCCTCAACCTTGGATAGCACCTCGTCCAAACTGGAGTCCGAGTTACAGCAGGCACATGGAGTCTGAAGCTTTGTCAAGCAATGCCCAGCGTCGCAACCAACCCGGCGGCTATAACCCGGTCAGGATCGATTCGTCGGGGAGGATGAGCAGGCGGCTCAATTAGCGGCTCGGCGGATGGCATATGATGGTTTCCCGAGTATCCAATGACTTCTGTGGGAGCAGGGGTGGCCACTAGAACCGGTGGTGTCCCTTGTCTGGTGCCGGCTCTGCGGGATGTGCGTCTGCCCAAGGATTTCAAGGGTCCTCGAAAGGTGCCAAAATACACGGCCGACTTACAGCCGGGGGCATAGATTGAAAGTTACAAGATGGCCATGGAATTGTTGGAAGTCAGCGACGCGGCAATGGCTAAGTATTTCACCATGATGTTAGATGGAACGGCCCGATCTTGGTTGAAAAGATTGCCTCCCAATTCCATCAGTTCATGGGCCGAGTTAAAGGCCCGGTTTATCCAGAACTTTAAGGATACTTGCAAGCAATCTATGTCCATTGTGGACTTGACCAATTGCAAGCAGGAGGAGGGTGAGTCCACAACTCATTGGGTGCGCCGGGTCAAGGAAATAATACATTCATCTGATAAGATGGATGTCGGCTATGCGGTACTTATGCTCCATCAGAATTGTCGTTTTGTGCCGCTGAAGCAGAAGCTAGGGCGCCTTAAGCGTGACTGCAATGACATGGGTACGTTGATGGCGGTTTTGGTTAAGTATGCCGATTCTGATACTACCGATGATCCCGCGTCTGAGGAGGAAAATACAGGGAAGGGAAAGAAGAACGGCAACGGAAAGGGTCAGCAGCAACAACCGGTAAGTCAAGGGGGCAACAAGCGTAAGCCGGACGGTAACCCGGTGTTTGTGGCCAATGCCAATGCCCAGGGTAATAACAAGAAGCATAAGGGGAGAGGGCCTCCTCGATCTGGTGGCTCAGGTCCATCTCTTGAGCAGCTTCTGAATGAGCCTTGTCCAAGACACGATACTCAAGAAAATCCTGCCACCCACTTATGGAAGGATTGCACGATCATGAAGGCTTTCAAGAATTCAAACATGTTTGATGGCAATCACGGATCAGGCGGCGGTTCAGGAGCAGGTTGTTTCCATGGCCCGGGTGGCGGCTCAAGTTCCGGTTTTCAAGGTGGTCAAGGTGGCTATAATCGGCGGCACTGGTCAAGGAGGACAGCAGCGGCAGCGATCGAGTTATCGAGCCATCCAAAACAGTTAAGCGGTGGGCAATACCATGTGTTTACCACTAACTTATGTAAACGTGACGGAAGGTTCATAAAAGGCGGTGAATTCGGTTGAACGGCGGTTCCCGTTATCTGAGGTGGTCGAGCAGCCTATCATTTGGAGTAGGGAAGATCACCCTCTCCGGGTTGATAACCCGGTCGATTAACCTTAGTGGTGGCCCCTCGGGTTGGTGGATATAAATTCACTAAGGTGCTCATGGACGGCGGAAGCAGCATCAATATTCTCTATTATGAGACCTTTACGCCGTATGGGGCTGGTGATAAAGACTTGAGGGCGTCTAACACTGTTTTTCATGGGGTGGTACACGGTAAGTCGGCATATCCGTTGGAAAGATCGAGTGGAGGTGGCTTTTGGAGATGAATATGATTCGAGGCTGAGAAGCGACCTTTGAGGTAGTCAAGATCGAGAGCCCATATCACGCTCTGTTTGGACGGCGGCTTATGCCAAGTTTATGGCACGGCCGTGTTATGTTTATCTACAGCTCAAGATGCCAGGTTACAAGGGCACCATCACTTGTGCATGGGAGTCGAAAGGTGGCCTTGGAGTGCGAATAAAGGCGATCGCGGCTTATGCGAATCCGTTTGTCTTGAAGAGGAGCTCAGTTTTATCAAACTAATGTTGACCCGGCAGATATGACCTCTTTGAAGAAGCCGACCACGAGCAAGACTCGGTGTTGAAATTTAAGTCGACGCCGAGACAAAATTGGTTGACTTCACTCAGCGACTCTTCCAAGCAGTTCGACATCGGTACCAATTTGGATCCCAAATAGGAAGCGCGCTCATCGAGTTCATCCGTGAGAATCGGGACATCTTTGCATGGAAACCTTCCGACATGCGGGTGTCCCGAGAGAACTCGCTGAGCACACTCTTAATATAGATCCAAAGTATAAGCGGTCGACGGTTTCTCCGGCGATTCAATGAGGAAAGCGAAGGCTATAGGGAGGAGGTCGCTCGGATCTTAGCGGCGGGTTCATCGTGGAAGTTTTTCACCGGAGTGGTTGGCTAACCCGGTGCTTGTGCTCAAGAAGAACGGCACTGGCGGATGTGTGTGGACTACGGACTTAAATAAGGCTTGTTCGGCTGATCCTTTGCTCTACCCGCATTGATCAAATCATCGATGCCACGGCGGGTTGTGAGCGGTTGAGTTTTTGGATGCTTACTCGGTTATCATCAGATCAAGATGGCGTTAAGGACCAGGAGAAGACGGCTTTCATTACTCCATTTGGAGCCTTCTGCTATGTGTCTATGCCGTTTGGGCTCAAGAGTGCCTAGGCGACTTATCAGCGGTGTGTGCAGAATTGTCTCCACAACCAGATTGGGCACAATGTTCATGCTTATGTGGACAACATTGTGGTGAAGTCCAGAGAGAAGGAGACCTTGATCTCCGACTTAAAGGAAACCTTTGACAATCTCCGGGTCTACAAGATGATGCTTAACCCGGACAAGTGTGTATTTGGTGTACCTGCAGGCAAACTTTTGGGATTCCTGGTCTCGAACAGGGGCATTGAAGCTAACCCGGAGAAGATCAAGGCAATTACCTCTCTGGCTAAACCGGCGTGCATCAATGATGTTCAGTGGCTGGCGGGTCGCGTTGCTGCTTTAAGCCGATTCATAAGCCGGCTAGGGGAGAAGGCTCTACCGCTGTATCAGATGATGAAGAAAACAGACACCTTTGTCTGGAGTGAGGCTGTTGATGCTGCCTTTGAAGATTTAAAGAGACAGTTGGCTGAGCCGCCGGTTCTCGCAGCTCCGATTGATAAAGAGCCATTGCTATTGTATGTTGCGGCTAACTCACGTGTTGTTAGTGTGGCCATTGTGGTGGAGCGTAAGGAGACGGGCAAGGAGCATCCGGTTCAGCGGCCGGTTTATTACATCAGTGAGGTGCTCATAAAATCCAAGCAAAGGTATTTGCATTGGCAGAAACTGGTTTATGGGGTGTTTATGGCTAGCCGGAAGCTAAAGCAGTACTTCCTAGGTCATCCTATAACTGTGGTAAGTTCAGCCCCCTTGGGAGACATCATCCAGAATAGGGAAGCCACAGGACGGGTTGCCAAGTGGGCCATCGAGCTTGGGCCTCACGGTTTGAAGTATATGCCGCGCACAGCCATCAAGTCTCAATCCCTAGTGGACTTTATTAATGATTGGACGGAGTTGCAGGCACCAGAGGAGAAGCCGGATAACACGTATTGGACTATTCACTTCGATGGGTCCAGACAGTTGGAAGGCTCGGGGGCCGGAGTTGTTTTAACTTCCCCTCGAGGTGACAAATTTTGTTATGTGCTCCGGCTTATGTTTCCCTATACTAACAATGCAGCTGAATATGAGGCCTTACTCCATGGCCTCCGGATGGCCAAGGAGATGAATTTAAGCCGGGTAAGATGCTTGGGCGATTCAGACCTTGTTGCTCAACAGGTGTCAGGCACGTGGGATTCTAAGGATCCCCTTATGGCGGCTTATCATCGTGAAGTTGATGCGGTGGCTGGGCACTTCAAGGGTTATCAAGTAGAGCACATTGATCGAAGGAAGAATGAGGCGGCTGATGCGTTAAGCCGGCTGGGGTCTCAGCGCAAGTCGGTGCTGCCTAATACTTTCCTTGACGTTTTGCATAACCCTTCTGTCAAAGTGCCTACAGAGGAAGAGCTTGCAGTGCCAGACCCGGAGGCGCAGCTGGTGGTGGCACTCCATGCCATCCCGGACTGGACGGTTCCATACTTAGCCTATATGACCCGGGGAGAGTTGCCTGAGGACGATACCTTGGCAAGACAAATCATCAGGCGGTCCAAATCCATGACGATTGTTCACGGCGAGTTGCATCACCGCAGCGTCACTGGGGCGTTTCAGCATTGTGTATCACCTACGGAGGGTCAGGAGATGCCGTGAGATTCATGAAGGTGATTGCGGTCATCATGCGGTTCAAAGTCTCTGGTAGCCAAAGCTTTTCTTCATGGTTTTATTGGTGACGGCTCATCTTGATCGCGGAGGATCCGGTCGACAAATGTGACGGATGTCAAAAATTCTCACGACGAGCTCATGTGCGGCTCAAGAATTGAGGATGATTCCAATTACTTGGCCGTTTGCGATCTGGGGCTTGATATGGTAGGACCTTTCAAAAGGTCTAAAGATAAGAAGACACACCTGTTGGTGGCAGTGGATAAATTCACCAAGTGGGTTGAAGCAGAGCCGGTCAGTAAGTGTGATGCAGCCACGGCGGTTCAGTTCATCAAAAAGGTGATCTTTCGTTTTGGTTTTCCGCATAGTATTATAATTGATAATGGCACTAATCTCTCCAAGGGTGCCATGGAAGAGTTCTGTCAACAAGAGCACATCCGGCTTGATGTTTCGGCTGTTGCTCACCCACAGTCTAATGGTCAGGCAGAAAGAGCTAATCAAGAGATCTTGAAAGGTATCAAACCCCGGCTTTTAGTTCCCTTACAGCGAACTCCGGGTTGTTGGGTGGAGGAGTTACCCTCTGTGCTATGGAGCATCAACACAACGCCTAACAGGTCTACTGGTTATACACCTTTCTTCATGGTGTACGGAGCAGAGGCGGTTCTGCCAAGTGACATCCGGCATGACTCACCACGGGTGGCGGCTTACGTTGAGGCTGATAATGAAAAAGCTCGTCAGGATGCACTTAACTTGTTGGATGAAGAGAGAGACTTGGCAATAGCCACCTCGGTGATTTACCAGCAAGACCTGCGCCGTTATCACAGCCGCCGGGTTAGAAGCAGAACTTTCCAGGAAGGCGATTTAGTTCTCCGGATCATCCAGGATCAATCTGATATGCACAAGCTGTCCCCTTCTTGGGAAGGACCTTTCGTGGTCAGCAAGAATCTCAACAACGGGTCATATTACCTCATCGATGTTCGAGAGCACAAAGACTCACGTAAGTCGGAGGAGGAGACCCGCCGGCCGTGGAACATAGAGCATCTCCGGCCCTACTATACTTAAGCCACCGGCTTTTAGAGTATATTTATTTTTCTTTTTTAGCAATGTATATATTATATAAAGCAATAAAGCAGGACCTCTTTCCTTTCCATCCTACAAGGTTTATGTGTCTTCTTTACCAGGTGATGGAAATGACTAACGAGGAGCGGATCATATCTGAATCTGGTTTTCCTTTGGTCCGCTTATGATCATATCTGAATCAAGCCATGGTCACTTGGGGCTTCTGTTCAAACATAGGTCGTATTCGAACCAAAGAGAACATAGTTGTCGATACCCACTTGATCGGCATACTGCCAAACCCACTTGGGGGCTTCTTGATCATATTTGAATCATAGCTTAACCCTTTGGGTCCGGCGTGGATCGTATTGAATCAGCGTCATTAAACAACTCTCATGGTCACTTGGGGGCTTCCTGTTCAAACATAGGTCGTATTCGAACCAAAGAGAACATAGCTGTCGATACCCACTTGATCGGCATCGCCAAAGCCATTGGGGGCTATATGATCGTGTCCGAATCTTAGCTTAACCCCTCTAGAACGGTTCTACTGATCGTATTCGAATCAGAGGCCTTTGAAAATCAGGTTTACTTTATTCTATAAGAGTAAATAATATTAAGGGCCAGGTAAACATTATATGTGCCAATTTTGAAGTTAAGTATAATTATGCCTTTTTGGGATCAAGTAAGCGGTAAGGTACGCCTTAAACCGGTGATACTTATGATGTTTTGGTTTCTACTCGGATTAACGTTATCTTACATGACCCGGATGTGGTGAGATGCCAAAGGAAGTTTTTGTTTTATACATGAGGTAAAGCGTAAAGCTTTTGGATGATTCAAGCAAGCCAAGTACACATTGATAGCGGCTTGAGACATTGTTAAGCACCGCAAAACATGCGCCAAGGCATGACAGAGTTAAGAAGTTTTTCTACCCTATTACAAGACTCCCCGAGTCTAAATAATGAAGTATTGTTTTTTCAAAAGATTTAAGTGCTAGGCGGATTACTCCTTTGGTGGACTTGACGACTCCGGGTTATCCTTCTCCGCCTCTTAAATCGCTGCTTTGTCCTAGAAGGTTGTGAGGTCCACTCAATGCCGCTTAAGGCTTCAAATTCAGCTTCATCATCTATTAAACTGGCCGGGTCAACTTCAGGAGCAAAGGTATGCTTACGAGTTGGAGGGATCAAGCTGACATCATCATAATGAGGAGTTGGAATCCTCCGGTTGTCATGGTCGTAACCGGGCTGGTACTTTGTAAGATCAATATCATTGCCGATGATGGTGGCCCACAGGACATCGACTCTCACACGGTGGTGAAGTCGATTGATGAATCTGAGTCGTCCTCCTTTAAGCTGGGATATCCAAGAGCAACATCGCTTAAGTCTAGTTACGAGCCAATGCTTTGGCCCGGCTTAAAGCGGCTATGGCCTGCTCTGCCGGATGCTCGCCTTAACTCCTGAATCCGTTGAGGTAACACGGCAAGCCGCTTGAGTACATCCTGCAGGAGATAAGGAGTATCATTTGATAAAGCCACAACGGCCAAAGCATCGTTGTGACCCGGTGTCTGACTGTTCCACTAGAGTGTACACCGCCTTAAGCTTGATCGGCATGTTACGCTTCAGTTGGTACTCACAGGACCTGCGTTTATGCATATAAGATTAAGCCGAGATCATATCTGAGACAGTTATCAAATGAATCATGGTGATGTTCAAAAGCTACACATAGTCACTTACCAAAATTGCTGAGACCATTTGGGATATCTGGTTTTTAAGCGGGACAATTCGGCGCTTGCTTGACAAGAAGAGCTGCTTCGCTATCTCGGCCGGGTCACAAGTGAAGATTTTTCATCCGCCCGAGCCTGCTTCGCAGCGTCAAAATCCTTCTTCAACTTTTCTTGCTCGGAGATCTTTGAAGGCAAATTTGAGTCGGCTTTTGAATCTCAAGCTCTTGGGCATGCCAAATGGTCTTGAGATCAACAATCTGTAATTGAATTGGTGATGGAGACCTGCAACACGCCGGGTTATGGTAAGGTTATGGTAAGGTATTGTTAAAGTCTCAAGCACTTTACAAGTAAAGACCCTTGACACTTGGGGGCTAATGTATGCTGAAGAAAATTTTACTTCATAATGTCAGATTATGCATATTAAAGTCTCAAGTACTTTACAAGTAAAAATACTTGACACTTGGGGGCTAATGTGTATTGCTTCTTTAAAAAAGTTGCTATATTACAGCCGGGTTATGAATTCTTGTAAACCGGGTGAGCTAACGGTAAGCCGGTATCTAAGTCTACGGCATATCTACATATAGGCAGTAGACTTGAGGGCTGGTATAGTAAGTAAGATTCAGGAGAAATGATATAAGTTATACCTCGGATTTATGTTGTATCTGTTTCACCATGTCAATTTCCAGGTCGCGGCTGTTATGCACTTGATTCAGATAGCCTGAGACTATATCGACAATGCTTAAGTGGGCATAATCAGCGATGTCCTGTTTGGTCTTCCGGCTTTTGACAAGTTCTTCCTTAGCGGTGCACCTGGCAAGAACAGTAGGCCGCCCCGGCTCAACATATTGGCTTTTCAAATATTCAACTTCCGGTTCAGCCGTCCGGACCAGGCTACGAATTTCCGGTTTATCGGAGGTATCAACAGTGTGTTCATGAGGCGGGTCGGAAGATGGTGTCGGAATTTCATGGGCCGGCTCAGGAGGAGGCTGATGAGTAGAGGCATCAGGGGCAGTGGTTCCGGGTTCCGGCTCCGTTGCTACCGGGTCTTCAATCGGCTTATTCTTCTTGGCTCTCTTACTGGGCTTCACCTGCACACTGTGAATAAAACAAAGGGATGAGTATAAAATATGAGTAAGGCAAAGCATGAGGATAACAAAGGTGTGTTACCCAGGGGCAGTCTTGAAAGCCGGCATGTTGGATTGCATAGACTCGCCAGAAGAAGGAGAGGCGTCCTGATAATTGGAGTCGAGATGAATTGAGAGGTCGACAATTAAACCCGCCAAAGGATAAGCAGAGCATAAGCGGAGATGACCTCGATTCGACACTTCACCTTACATCGGTAAGCGGAAGAAAGCTCTACATCCTTGCTTGTCGGGTTTGCCTCCGGTTCTCAAGCTGTTGTTGCTTCAAAAGAAATTGAGGATCTGATAAGCTAAGGGATGTGAAAATCTTACTTTCCGGTCACCCGCGGGTTTTGTGCTTTGGCAAAGGCTCGAGTCGGAGGAAATTATAGTTACCTCTTCGCCATGAGCTTGGCTGTTTCCAGTGTCTTCCTGAAAGGCGGAAATATCAATAAAACAGTAACAAAGGAGTTAAAGAGAATAAGAGATTACCTCTTCCTCATCTTAAGAAGAGTCATCCAGTTTGAGTAATTCAGAGGCGCTGGGTTTCTTCTTCTTTGAAGTCCCCTGTCTTGGCGTTTTCCTTTCATTTTTCTTGGCTGCTCGGCTTGTTGGGCGGCCTCGTGGTCATATTGACTTTCCGAAAATCATCGCTGGCCTGTGAGAAAGATAAGGAATTATAAGTATAAGGAGGTAAACATATTAAGAGTATTTATTAAAGATTGGTAGCTTCTTTGCGAGGGTCGGGTTCTTTTGCGAAGGAAGTAACTCGAAGGTATTGTTGATAACATACCCTCCTTCACAATGATGGGTTGTAGCATCTTTCGTCATCAGTAAGTCATCGAGCTGTGGCGCATTGGGTCGTTTTGTTCGCTTTGTATAAGTGCACATTAAGCGGAGCGGCGGCTTAATGGGAGTATCGTAAGTAACCTGACCGGACCAAGTCGATGCCGTTTAAGCCATTTCCCAGAAGGGCTTTAATCTTCTTGATGGTGGGGTTGAGCGGCGGACGTTCAACAGCGGTAACTTTATCCGCCAATGGGTGATTAGACTCGAGTCGCAGGGCGCGAAAGCCGGGCAGAGGCGGCTCATCAGCTGGGGAAGTATCCTGACAATAGAACCATGACTGGTCCCAATATTTGGGGTGACTCGGCAGCTCAAAGATAAAGCAATGCAGTCTCTCCGTCGCTGGATTGAGATACCGCCAAGTTCAAGACTCGGCCCATTGGCGCGCTCATTCTGCCCGTTCAAGTAGAACAGTTCTCTGAATAAGAGCAGGCTTGGTTCCTCTCCCAGGTACATCCCACAGAAAACTTGGAAATTGCAAAGATTGGACACGGAATTGGGTCCAATATCTTGAGGCCTAAGGTCAAAGAAATTTAAAACTTCTCTGAAGAACTTTGATCCGGGAGGGGCAAATCCCCGGCTCATGTGATCCGTGAAAACTATTACTTCCCCTTCTTTGGGTTGAGGCTTCTCTTCAGATGGGTCAGGGACACGATAAGACATGACTTCCTTCTTTGGCAAATGACCGACTTCACAAATTCAGCCAGTTTGCTTTTGGTGACGGTGGATGGGACCCATTGCAGATTCTGAGGAGCTTTGGTTGACTTAGGCGCCATGACAACAGATTGGCCTATTGCAGAACAAGAAGTTCCGGTTTAAATTTTAACCCGGAGGAAAATATTCAAATTGCTGAAGGTAGCGGCTTAAAGGGGCCTAATGACATAAGGATAGTTGGGCAATATTATTTAAGCCGCCACCAGTGTTAGCAACAGTTCAAAAGTTTTACATGCCTAAGAAGGCGCCAAGGTTCACAGTTCAAGTGGGATGCGTTTAAACCGGATATTTGGACAGTTATGTTAAAGGCATTTAACATAAGAAATGTTCCGGGTGATAAAAACAGGTTTCATAAGTTACAACTATTATGTTGGATCAAATGGTCATCCTGAAAAGAAAAATTTCTAGACCTAAAACAAAGTGCAGAGAAGTTCATGCACTCGAAAGAAGCTTCTGAACAAAGGAAAGGGGATCTGTTTGCATATAAAATGGGGGTGAAACAGTTACCGCAGCAGTTCTATGCCATCTAACGATCAGAAAAGAGCGTTGGAGGTGAGATCTATCAAGGGTTCGTAGCGGGCGGCGATGAACACCGACGAACTCGATGAAAACTATGATACTGATCTAAGGCAGGAAAGGAAAGGGACTTACAGGTCTAGCGTGCGGAGGTTCGCCGGCGTGTTTCTGGACCTATTCAGGTTGATGTGGCGGCCTGGGTCGGAGAAGACGCGAAGCTTGACGGCGGCGGCGGCGGAGCTCGAGAGGAGGCAAGAGGAAGGAGATGACCGGAAGGGGGGGAAATGAAACCTGGTCGTGCCTATTTATAAGGAGAGCATAAGCGAGATGGTGCGGAAGCGAGGAGATAAAATTACTATCCAGCCGCCCCGACGCCTCGATTCTCGAACAGGCAATAAAGACAGAGATCCTTTGGGCGATTCGGCGGGATAAAAGGAAAGATAGCGTCATGACGGGTTAACCCGGATCAAAGAATAGCGTCACGGCGGGTTAAAGAAAGTCTTTTTGCGCAATCAAGAGATCAAGATTTATATTTTAAATTATTTTAAGATTGACATGAACAGGTTCAAATCAATGGGACCTAATGTTGGGGATATAACAATTTGTTTAAGCCGCCCAGGAGGGGCCGAGTTACGTAAAGAGGTTACCAAACAGAAGCCCAAGTCCAAGCATGAAGATGGCGTCTCAACAAGGGGCCTAAGGCCCACAGGCGACTTAAGGCCCGTTGTAGTAAACCGCCATAATGGCATGACTTGTATCATAAGGTAGAATTAACTAGTCACCGAGCCGGACACTGTTTATGAGCCGGTCGGGACTCTGTAAGCCGCAGGGCGTCAACCCGTGTATATAAGGGGACGACCTGTTGGCGGCTTAGGGCAGGAAACAACCAATCGAGAACCGGGCAGAGCGTATCTCGTTCCCTGGTCATCGAAACCTCAAGCAATACCAACCCAACTAGACGTAGGCTTACCTTCACCGTAAGGAGCCGAACTAGTATAAACCCTCTCGTGTCCTTTGTCCCGATTAACCCCTTTAAGCTTCCTAGTTGCGATGACTCCACGATTAAGTCCTTGCAAGAGGACACCTGCCGTGACAATTCCACGACAGGTAGTATCTGCGTCATCATCACATGACAGTCATGAGACTTCATCCCGCTGAACCTTTTCTTGTCCGTGTCTAGATATCTGCTTATCTTGCCACGATGCTTGGAACTAACTTTGACTCGGTAAGGCACTTAAAGAATTGATTGATCGCAGCGACTTAAGGTGAAGCAAGAAGGGGGCAATAATCCTCTTTCTTTATTTTCTTGCCCTTCTTCTCCGTGCCTCATCTCCGTCTCTGTCTCGTCGACATTTTACGGGCGGCATGTGCAGATCTTCCCTGATTTTCAAATCTTGCAAGTCTTTTCTTGCCTTGGCCCATCCTTGGTCTTATCCGGCATGTTCATCGGTGTTGCGAGCAAGCTCTCAAGGACATTCTTACAGATATGCATTTGATCAAGGCAATGAGGTGTATCGAGTTTGTGCGATACTCAAGTCCCGAACACAGACCTCGTCTTCCATACCTTCAGCAGCGGCTCGGCGCCTTTCTCATCGTCTTTCGGCGCGGGGCACTCCTTCCAGTTTTTCAACAGCTCATCGATTTAGGCACCGCTCCGCTTACGTGGAGGTCCTCGATGCTCAGCGTGACCATTGAATAGATCTCCACGGTTTCTCCACGGGTCGTCTGTTCAAGCCATCTTGATGCCCCATGTACACGATTTTCCCGGACCGCCATCTTTCCTTGACGTTAGTTGCTGAGACGTCGTATCATCCATGCATCGTGTGCATCCGCAATATCCATGGCAGACCTGGCCTGCCACATATCCGTAACCGAGATAGTCATGCGCTGTCGTGATCAGCGCGGCTCTCATGTTGAAATACTCACCTTTTCTAGTGTCCCATGTCTTGGCCGGTGTTTTCCATAACGTGTCTAACTCCTCTTGAAGTAGCCCCAGATACAAATTAATATTATTTCCTGGTTGTTTCGGCCCTTGAATAAGCATGCTCATGTGAATGTACTTCGATTTCATGCACAACCAGGGGGGAGGTTGTACATCCATACAAACACTGGCCATGTGCTATGGTTGGTGTTCTGGTTGCCAAACGGATTCATGCCATCGGTACATGCGCCGAGCATGATGTTCCTTGGATCGCATTCAAAATACCGATAGAAGCTGTTCAACGCTCTCCACTGGCTTCCATCCTTCACGTGTCTCAGCTTCGGATCATCTCCATCGTCGGGCTTCTTCCTCTCCGTGTGCCAGTAGCATTAGCTTTGCTTCCTTGGGATCTACAAAATACCTCAGGAGGCGGGAGTGATCGGTAAGTACCATACAACTTTACGGGACATTTCTTCCCGCCTTCTTGTATCGAGAAGCATTGCACACGGACAGCTTGTTTTTTCCGCGTGCTCCTTCCGATAAATTATGCAATCGTTGATGCATGCATGGTATCTAACGTGTGGCGGATCAAGAGGGCACACGATCTTCTCGGCCTCATCAACACTAGTAGGACATAGATTACCCGTGGGAAGAACATCCTTTAGGTACTTGAGATGCTCATCGAGGCTAGTGTCGGTCCATTTGTTTTTAGCCTTCGTCTTGAGGAGTTGGGCGTGAAACTCAAGCGGGTCACCTCGAGGATTGCAACCATCATACAATGGAGTGTTCGAGTCTACCACCGTTGCTCCAGCTTAGCCTCCTCTCTAGAAGCAGCTCTCTCGGTACTCGTCTCCTTGCGAAGCAATGCTTGAACATGAGGGTCCCTTGCGATTGAACTTAGTACCGAAGCGAACTCTGCTGCATGGAGTCCATGTCGTTCTCTCCGCCGCCATGTCCGGCCCTTCTCCTCCGCCATGTCCGCCTCTTCCCGCCGCCATTATCGATCATCTCTTCGTCTTGCCCGTGTCATCATTACTTGCCCGTCGGCATCCTCAACATCCTCATCCTCATCTTGATTATCCACCGAGTATAGCCATCCATGAAACCAGTCATGAGCAGGTGCGCTTCGGCACGACCATCGTCATAGGGGTCGAGCCAAACTATTCCTTTGCATTTTCGACACGGACATAAAACCTCTGTCAGGTTATTTTATTTCATGTCCTGCACCACCGACCGCAACCACCTGTCCACCATCGTTCCACTGACCATCATGAACGTCTGCACGGTAATAATAAAACAAATTTATTATAAAAATGCATGCATGCATCAAAGTCATACAAAAATTCGACATGACCTTCCCTAAAAATAGGACATATATGGATCTAGAGTTTGCCCGGAATTCGCCGAAACGGAAACAAATCGACATTTCGGCAAAACATAGGCAACTCAAAAGCACAATTTGGCGTCAACTCATGCCACACACACAATTTCCATAAACTTTCCACACTCAAAAGCATGAAATTTTAATCACCTCTATCTCGAGATCGAGCACACGGTGGAGATGATGTTGTAGGGAGATCAAAAGTGCACAAAGCTCTTCTTGACAAAGATAGATCTAGTTAGGGGGCAAATAGGTCACTTAACTAAATCCTACATCTACCTAGCTACCTAATTTGGGAGGAGACAACTTCAACTAGTGGAGGGGAAGGAAAAGAGAAAGGAGATGCATTTATGGAGGTGGTGTAGTTAGGTAGGAGTAATGAAGAGAGAAAGGTAGATAGAAGAGGGAGAGTAATGGGGAGAAGTATTGAGGAAGAAGAAGAGTGAGAGGGAGCATGTGGGAGGTAGGAGAAAGGGAAGAGAGGAGGGGAGGGGGAGGGGCGGGTGGGGAAAAGGTGGTGGGTTGGTGCGGATTAGCAGTTGCAGGGAGCTAAAACAGCTGCTGCTAAGGAAGTAGCAGCAGCGTGCTTTGGGCAGCGCGCTCTCGCTAACGGGACCAAAAAGTGTGGATATTTGAAATTTAGCAGCAGCGACCTCGAAAAAGCGCTACTACTACATCCATAGCGATGCTTGGCTCATGACACCGCTGCTGCTAAATGGAGTTTGGGGACACCGCCGGTCGATATTTGTAGCAGCGCGGTTTACACATAGCGCGCTACTGCTAAAAACTTGTCAGCAGCGAGTTTCCAGCACACGCGCTACTACTAATTAACAGCAGCGCTCCTTTTTGAGCCGCGCTGCTGCTAAGATTCTGTGTATAAGCTTTTCCCTAGTAGTGACTGGGTGTGCATGAATTGTTCTTTTATGACATGCCGATGCATAGGAAGAGAGTTAGACTTCGTCATTACATGATATATGTTACTTTGTGCTCACTACTAAATTACAAATCATTGCTAATTAAAATTGGCTTTGATATACCTTGGGATCCGGGTGGATTCACTACTTGAGCACTATATGCCTAGCTTAATGGCTTTAAAGAAAGCGCTGCCAGGGAGACAACCCGGAAGTTTTAGAGATTTATTTATTTCTGTTGAGTGCTTTCATATAGTTTAAAAACAACAAAAATAAAGAGGGGAACCCAAAACTTTTCAAAAAGGAAAGTGAAAGTGAGAAAGACAAGCATTGTTGAAGTGGGAGAGCTCCTTGAACTTTGTTCATGCTCACGGAAACTTTGTGAATCTTAATTACAGAAACTTTTCAATAAAAATAATTATCCCCTTGTACAATTCCATTGTATTATAAAAATAATGTGCCAAGGTTTGTCTTTAGGATGTTTACAATGCTTGTTGGTTTGTACGGTGCAGGACAGAAACTTTGGCTGTAGTGCGTGATTTTTAATTTTTTACTTGAACGTCAAACGGTTCTGATTCTTTTTGAATGTCTTTCTATAAAAATTGTTTATTTTTCCTAATTTTTGCAGAATTTTTCAAGTAACATAAGTATGGTGAATGTTCAGATTGTTACAGACTGTTGTGTTTTTGACAGATTCTGTTTTTGATGCATAGTTTGCTTGTTTTGATGAAACTATCAATTTATATCAGTGGATTAAGCCATGAAAAAGCTAGATTACAGTATACACAATGCAAAAACAAAATATGAATTGGTTTGCAACAGTACTTAGAGTGGTGATTTGCTTTATTATACTAACGGATCTTACCGAGTTTTCTGTTGAAGTTTTGTGTGGATGAAGTGTTCGATGATCGAGAAGGTTTCGATGTGAGAAGAAGGAAGAGAGGCAAGAGCTCAAGCTTGGGGATTCCCGAGGCACCCCAAGTAAATATGCAAGGAGAATCAAGCATCTAAGCTTGGGGATGCCCCGGGAGGCATCCCCTCTTTCTTCAACAAGTATCGATATGTTTTCGGATTCGTTTCGTTCATGCGATATGTGCAAATCTTGGAGCGTCTTTTGCATTTAGTTTTCATTTTTCTTTTATGCACCATGCTGGTATGAGATAGTCATTGGTTGATTTATAGAATGCTCTTTGCACTTCACTTATATATTTTGAGTATGGCTTTATAGAATGCTTCATGTGCTTCACTTATATCATTTGAAGTTTGGATTGCCTGTTTCTCTTTACATAGACAACCACCATTTGTAGAATGCTCTTTTGCTTCACTTATAACTGTTAGAGTGTGGGCATATCTTTTGTAGAAAGAATTAAGCTCTCTTGCTTCACTTATATCTATTTAGAGAGATGACAGGAACTGGTCATTCACATGGTTAGTCATAAAATCCTACATAAAACTTGTAGATCACTGAATATGATATGTTTGATTCCTTGCAATAGTTTTGCGATATAAAGGTGGTGATATTAGAGTCGTGCTAGTCGAGTAATTGTGAAATTGAGAAATACTTGTGTTGAGGTTTGCAAGTCTCGTAGCATGCACGTATGGTGAACCGTTATGTAACGAAGTCGGAGCATGAGGTGTTTATTGATTGTCTTCCTTATGAGTGGCGGTCGGGGACGAGCGATGGTATTTTCCTACCAATCTATCCCCTAGGAGCATGCGCGTAGTACTTTGTTTCGATGACTAATAGATTTTTGCAGTAACTATGTGAGTTATTTATGACTAATGTTGAGTCCATGGATTATACGCACTCTCATCCTTCCATCATTGCTAGCCTCTTCGGTACCGTGCATTGCCCTTTCTCACCTCGAGAGTTGGTGCAAACTTCGCCGGTGCATCCAAACCTCGTGATACGATACGCTCTATCACACATAAACCTCCTTATATCTTCCTCAAAACAGCCACCATACCTACCTGTTGTGGCATTTCCATAGCCATTCTGAGATATATTGCCATGCGACTTCCATCATCATCATATACATGACTTGAGCATTTATTGTCATATTGCTTTGCATGATCGTAAGATAGCTAGCATGATGTTTTCATGGCTTGTCCGTTTTTTGATGTCATTGCTACGCTAGATCATTGCATATCCCGGTACACCGCCGGAGGCATTCATATAGAGTCATATCTTTGTTCTAGTATCGAGTTGTAATATTGAGTTGTAAGTAAATAAAAGTGTGATGATCATCATTATTAGGGCATTGCCCCAGTGAGGAAAGGATGATGGAGACTATGATTCCCCCACAAGTCGGGATGAGACTCCGGAGAAAAAAAATGAGAAAGGCCAAAAAAAGAGAAGGCCCAAAAAAGGGAGAAAAAAACAAAAAGATGAGAGAAAAAGAGAGAAGGGGCAATGTTACTATCTTTTTACCACACTTGTGCTTCAAAGTAGCACCATGTTCTCCATATAGAGAGTCTCTTGAGTTATCACTTTCATATACTAGTGGGAATTTTCATTATAGAACTTGGCTTGTATATTCCAACGATGGGCTTCCTCAAATGCCCTAGGTCTTCATGAGCAAGCAAGTTGGATGCGCACCCACTTAGTTTCAGTTTGAGCTTTCATACACTTATAGCTCTAGTGCATCCGTTGCATGGCAATCCCTACTCCTCACATTGACATTAATTGGTGGGCATCTCCATAGCCCGTTGATTAGCCGTGTTGATGCGAGACTTTCTCCTTTTTTTTGTCTTCTCCACATAACCTCCATCATCATATTCTATTCCACCTATAGTGTTATGCCCATGGCTCACGCTCATGTATTGCGTGAAAGTTGAAAAGGTTTGAGAAACGTCAAAAGTATGAAACAATTGCTTGGCTTGTCATCGGGGTTGTGCATGATGTGAATATTTTGTGTGGTGAAGATGGAGCATAGCCAGACTATATGATTTTGTAGGGATGAGCTTTCTTTGGCTATGTTATTTCAATAAGACATAATTGCTTGGTTGGTATGCTTGAAGTATTATTGTTTTTATGTCAAAGGATAGACTATTGCCTTGAATCACTCGTGTCTTAGTATTCATGCCATGATTAGATATATGATCAAGATTATGCTAGGTAGCATTCCACATCAAAAATTATCTTTTTTATCATTTACCTACTCGAGGACGAGCAGGAATTAAGCTTGGGGATGCTGATACGTCTCCGTCGTATCTATAATTTTTGATTGTTCCATGCAAATATTATTCAACTTTCATATACTTTTGGCAAATTTTTATACTATTTTTGGGACTAACATATTGATCCGATTGCCAGTGCGGTTCACATGCATTGCATGTTTTTGGTTTCATAGAATATCCATATCAAACGGGATGAAAACGGACGGAGCTTATTTTTGGAATATTTGGAAAATCTGGGAGAAAGATCAACGCGAAACGGTGTCCAAGGTGGCCACGGTAGGGGCCCACGCCCTCCCAGGGCGCGCCCCACCCTCGTGGGCCACCCGTAAGCGGTTGATGCCCTTCTTGACATAAAAAGCTATTTTTTGGTAAAAAATCACGGCGAAGGTTTCAATCCAATCGGAGTTACGGATCTCCGGATATAAAAGAAACGGTGAAAGGGCAGCAGAACAGAACGCAGAAACAGAGAGGGACAGAGAGACAGATCCAATCTCGGAGGGGCTCTTGCCCCTCCCACGCCATGGAGGCCAAGGACCAGAGGGGAAACCCTTCTCCCATCTAGGGAGGAGGTCAAGGAAGAAGAGGAAGAAGGGGGCCTCTCTCCCCCTCTCTTCCGGTGGCGCCGGAACGCTGCCGTGGCCATCATCATCATCACCGTGATCTTCACCAACACCTCCGCCATCTTCACCAACATCTCCATCACCTTCCCCCCTCTATCTACAGCGGTCCACTCTCCCGCAACCCGCTGTACCCTCTACTTGAACATGGTGCTTTACGCTTCATATTATTATCCAATGATGTGTTGCCATCCTATGATGTCTGAGTAGATTTTCGTTGTCCTATCGGTGGTCGATGAATTGCTATGATTGATTTAATTTGCTTGGGGTTATGTTTCTGTCCTTTGGTGCCCATCATATGAGCGCGTGCGTGGATCACACCATAGGGTTAGTTGTATGTTGATAGGACTATGTATTGGAGGGCAAGAGTGATAGAAGCTTCAACCTAGCATAGAAATTGATGCATACGGGATTGAAGGGGGACCAATATATCTTAATGCTATGGTTGGGTTTTACCTTAATGAACGTTAATAGTTGCGGATGCTTGCTAATTGTTCCAATCATAAGTGCATAGAATTCCAAGTAAGGGATGACATGCTAGCAGTGGCCTCTCCCACATAATACTTGCTATCGGTCTAGTAAAGTACTCAATTGCTTAGGGACAATTTCGCAACTCCTACCACCACTTTTCCACACTCGCTATATTTACTTTATTGTGTCTTCATCTAAACAGCCCCTAGCTTTTATTTACTCGCTCTTTATTTTCTTGCAAGCCTATCCGAAAACACCTACAAAGTACTTCTAGTTTCATACTTGTTCTAGGTAAAGCGAACGTCAAGCGTGCGTAGAGTTGTATCGGTGGTCGATAGAACTTTAGGGAATATTTATTCTATCTTTAGCTCCTCGTTGGGTTCGACATTCTTACTTATCGAAAATTGTTGCGATCCCCTATACTTGTGGGTTATCAGCCCACTGGGTGTAGCCGCCGAGATTCGGGCTGGCTGCACAGCAGCCGTGTCGAATCTTCTTGCTTTTCTTCGTCTTTGCATTCTTTTGTCTTGTCCGGGTGCTGACCGGGAACCTCGTCGCATAGCTGCTGCGGCTGAAGCACTGGATCTCCGGAGCCGACTAGACCGGGCCGGCTGAGAGCGCAACTAGGTCATGGCGGATCGTGACCAGCTTCAGGCGGAGGTGGGCCGGCTGGCGGCGGAGCGGGACCAGACGACGACCGCCCATCAAGCCGAGCTGGACCGGCTTGCGAAGGAGCACCGCAAGGTGACAACCTAGAAGGATGAGCAGGTGGCCACAACCGCCAAGAAGGTTGCCCAGCTCAAGGAGGACCACAAGCGCCACGCCAGCACGTGGTCGCTGAAGGAACATGGAGTGTTGGCGGAGGTGCAGCACATCGACGAGCTGCACATCCATAAGTGTTTTGTTTTACTTCTTTGTCTTTCCAAGTCCGGCTGGCGTGGTGGCTTGAAGCCGGTGCGGCACGGCTCAACGCGTGGAGGGCCTCCGCGGCCCGAGCCGGCGCGGAGATGGCGCTCAGCTTCGTGTTGTCTTGGTATCCGAGCGTCGATCTGGGCCGGCTGGCCGCCCAGCGAGCCGGGGCGGAACATAACCCGACATGATAGGCGACGCCGATCACCACGCGAGCCAGCTACATCGCGTCGTTCGCCCCCCACGACGAGTTCGTCTCAGAGCGGACGAAAGACGGCACGGAGCTCCCTGCCGACAACTTCGGCCTGGTGCTCGAGGACTCGGAGGGCAGCTCGGCGGAGACGGGGGCCGAGGGGGACGTTGATGCCGCCGCCATGGATGACACCAATGCCTTCAAGGAGCCGCCGCGGCCACCACGTAGAGCTTTTATCTTTTCCTGTCTTTTTGTTTTTATGCTCGAACTTTTGATTATTTGGCAAGTCCATCCACTGGGTGTAAGTTTATGTAATGAACTTTTGGCCATGAGCCTTTGTTGTATATAAATGCATGTGCTTTCGATCTGTGATTGTTTCCTGTCGGCTGGCGGCTTGCTTTTGCCTTTGACCTTAGGCCACTTTTCTTGCTCATTTCCTCCTTCGACTTCCTCCCCGACAGTCGGACAGCCTGGAGACGGTCCGCGGCTGGGACGGGGAGTTGGACTTGGAAGAAGACGTACAATATTTGGGCTTTTTAGGACTTGAGCGCAAGCGAAACATCCACATGGTTGGTTGGCTGTGATGATCCACAAGTATAGGAGATTAATCATAGTATTTTCGATAAGTAAGAGTGTCGAACCCAACAAGGAGCAGAAGAAAATGAAAAGCGATTTTCAGCAAGATATTTTCTATAAGCACTAAAATTATCGGTGATAGATAGTTTGATAGCAAGGTAATTTGTAATGAGCGACAAGTAGCAATAGTAACAAAGCTGCGGCAAAGTAGCCCCATCCTTTTTGTAGCAAAGGACAGGCTGGAACTTTCTCTTATAGCAAGTAAAGCGCTTTTGAGGACACACGGGAATTTTATCTAGTCACTTTCACTATGTTTGTTCGATTCACGTTCGCTACTTTGATAATTTGATATGTGGGTGGACCGATGCTTGGGTTCTATTCTTACTTGAACAAGCCTCCCACTTATGATTACCCCCTCTTGCAAGCATCCGCAACTATGAAAAAAGAATTAAGATAAATCTAACTATAGCATTAAACATAAGGGTCCAAATCAACCCCTTACGAAATAGCGCATAAATTAGGGTTTCACCTTCTATCACTCTAACAACCCATCATCTAATTACTACTCCACAATACCTTTCCTTAGGCCCAAAGATGGTGAAGTGCCATGCAGTCGACGTTCACATAACACCACTGGGAAGCAACAACATACATATCATCAAAATACCGAACGAATACTGAATTCATATGATTACTTATGACGAGACTTCTCCCATATCCTCAAGAACTAAAGTACTACTCACAAATCATATTCATGCTCAAGATCAAAGGGGTATTGAATATCATTAAGTATCTGAACATATATTCTTTCACAAAATAAACCAACTAACATCAACTACAAGATGTAATCAACACTATTAGCAACCCGTAGGTACCAATCTGAGGTTTTGAGACAAAGATTGAATACAAAAGATAAACCAGGATTTAAGATGAGATGATGTTGGTGAAGACGTTGATGAAGATTGACCCTCCCAGAATGAGAAGGTTGTTGGTGATGATGATGGCTTTCCTTAGGCCCAAAGATGGTGAAGTGCCATGCAGTCGACGTTCACATAACACCACTGGGAAGCAACAACATACATATCATCAAAATATCGAACGAATACTGAATTCATATGATTACTTATGACGAGACTTCTCCCATATCCTCAAGAACTAAAGTACTACTCACAAATCATATTCATGCTCAAGATCAAAGGGGTATTGAATATCATTAAGTATCTGAACATATATTCTTTCAAAAAATAAACCAACTAACATCAACTACAAGATGTAATCAACACTATTAGCAACCCGTAGGTACCAATCTGAGGTTTTGAGACAAAGATTGAATACAAAAGATAAACCAGGATTTAAGATGAGATGATGTTGGTGAAGACGTTGATGAAGATTGACCCTCCCAAAATGAGAAGGTTGTTGGTGATGATGATGGCTTCGATTTCCCCCTTCGGGAGAGAAGTTTTTCCGATAGAATCGCTCCACCGAAGATCAAAAGTGCTCCTGCCCAGGTTTCGCATGTGCCTAGAGAAGGCGGCGCTTTGTTCCAAAAGTCATTTACTTATATTTTCTAGGACCAATGACCTTATATACTAGAATATGGGCACCGGCACGAGCCACGAGCCACCAGGGCGCACCCACCTGGGTGGCCCCCTTTGGTATTTCTTTCTTCCCACCACACATGATACATGGCCGAAGGCCAACACACATCTTAACCCGGGCTCATCTGCTCCCAGTGAACAGAAAAATCATAAAAACTTTTACGCGCAGCAGAATTACAGCAGAACAATTATTAGCCTCGATTTCTCTTGTATTAATTGCCTTTCATGTTCTTGTTACAAACTTTTACACGCAGCAGAATTACAGCAGAACAAGTGCCCCATGCATTGTATATCCGGTGTGCACTCTACTAAACATACATAATAATGCTCTTATCATCTTTTGATCTCCCTTGAGATGTAAATGCCACTACTTTTAGATAATGGCGTTGGTAGGCTGAAGGTTGTTTGTTTGGGAGCAAATGCTTTAGTATCCCCGCTTCTGCTAATTTCAAGCCCACATATTCTACAGAGATCTTCCAGCTCCAACTCCTAAAGGAAGGCAATAAGTTAAAATGTGAGTTCATGGTAGGAGTACATCTTTAGTGTTTTGCTAAATGTTCAGCTGCACGGCATAAAAAAAATTCAGCTACAGTAAGAAATTGGATATTCCAGCTTAATACCTCGATCATCAGGATATCTGACAGATGTGTCAAAGGATGGTGCTGAAGTTTATAACCGCTATGGTTGAGGTACATTAATGCTCTAGCACGGACCTTCAGCAGCAAACCAGGATAAATAGAAGTTGATATGTCACAACCAGGCATGCACCAATATGTCGGCTTGTGAACAAGGCAATATGCAGCACCCATTTCCGTTTTATACACAAGGAATATCGTATATAAACAAATCGATAAACAAGGCAATATGGAGGTGGTGCACCCATGTACATTTGCTTTTCCTTAATTAGAAACATCTAATTGCAGAAACACACATCATGCTATAACATCAGCACATACAAACAATCATGCAAAAGTATGACCAAGTAAACCCGCACCATTTTTCTACAGATCCAGAATTTTAACATGGTGCACATTGATAAATCATCACTTATCAATCATGAGCTTTCAGGAAAGTTTGGGGGAGATTTGTGTGAGATTTCACATTAGGCGAGATCTATGAGATCAATTTTTTCTTTTGAAAAAAAAATACATGTCCAAACTTTCTCAAAAAATTTGTAGACACACATCACTGTTTAATGTACAACCTTAAAAAGTTTTAGCTCCTGATTCAACTCACATTAATAAAAATAAAAAAGACAAAATCGGATGTGAATAGTGTCAAAGTACTATTCACCGAAAGCTGCTACTATTCACATTCGAATTTGTCTTTTTTGAATATCTAAAATGTACACTGAGTTTTGAGCTGATTTTTCCGGAGCTTTAAGCATACCCCACATGGACATTGTCAAATAATTTCAGATTTTTTTGAAATGTCTAAATATTATTATTTTTTTAGGTTGATTTCACGATCTCACCTCATACAAGTCTCCCCCAGGAAAGTTTGGAGAGAACCCCTGCATGCGGCTCGGGTGGGAACCTACTCATGCGGTGCACCCTACGGTCATCCCCATGGACACTACACCAACTCTCCAAGCACCAAGTGGACCGATGACA
The DNA here is from genome assembly GCA_021605205.1 of Aegilops longissima. Lineage (NCBI taxonomy): Eukaryota > Viridiplantae > Streptophyta > Magnoliopsida > Poales > Poaceae > Aegilops > Aegilops longissima. The sequence continues at coordinate 467,729,826 of CM038676.1, forward strand.
AGAGCACATGCAAGAGCTACCGAGAACGAGGTGAGTTCTCTACTCGGTGATTTCCACTTAGATGCACTTGGGATGTGGCTACTACCTCAAACAGAAACACTTTGCATGCTCAGGTACCAAGGAAACAGCCATGGAGAAGCTATGGACCAAGGCCAAGCATTGACGGAAGCGGAACGTGAAAAAGAACAAGTTGGGCAAATCCTGCACATGCCTGGATGTTCGGACTCCTTCCCGGATGATCCGGCCGATCCGAACTCCTGTCTGGATGATCCAGCTACACCAGCCAGAGGCACCCGAAGGCCGAGCCCGAAGCCGGATCATCCGGGAACCTGCCCGGATCATCTGGAAGATGCCCTGACATCCAGACAACATCCCAGACGTCCGGCCTCCCGTCTGCGGCTACGACCCTGCTGGACAATCCGGGTAACTACCCAGATCGTCCGGCCTTGCCTGCGTGCAATTCGGCCCAAGTGGCCATGTATCCCTTTCTTACCCCTCTATCTCGTCCTAGACTATAAATAGACGACCCCTCCTCTCTAGTAGGGTTAGCAAAGCATATTATTAGATCTTGAGAGAGCTTTGCTCATCTATTACTCCTCTTGGAGATCAAGACCTCCTAGGAGAAGATACCCAAGTGGACATCAAGGCCTCCTCCCCTAGGGATTGGAGAAGACTACCTCTCAAGGCCTCAATCGCTCTAGGGATTGGGAAGAACTAGCTTTTGCTATTTCCTCTAGTTGACTTTGGATCCACCTACCCACCGCCATTGTCACCCCCCTCCTTCCCTCGTCACCACTGGGCCAAACCCGCTAGCGGCTGGCGGCAGCGGGACTAGCTTCTTCACGCATGGGGGGCTCTGTAGCGCACATATCTCGCGGTGGAGGGCGGCGGTTGTCCAACTTGGCAGGCTCTCGCAGCACAGCAAGCGACCTTGGCAGCGTTCCGGCACTTGCAACAGTGTGCTGTGCGCAACAGCTGGACGATGTGGTGACGCTGTGTCGTCGCCCGCGACGCACGGGCTGCGCCCCTGCGGCATGGTCGTCCCTCTACGGCGACGAGGTGCTTGCCGCTGCTGGCTGCTACATGGAGCAGGCAGTGGTGCTGGGCTCGGCCAGTGATGGTGCGGGGCGCAAGCGTCTAGCCCAGATCTGGCTAGGCAGCGGCGGGGGATGGTTGGATCCGGCTGCGGCGTCTGTGAATTTTTACAAGCAAGCTGTGGCACCAACTATTCAAACCCCTCAAGATCAAGCTGCACTTAAGTACCAACTACCACCCCCAGTCTGATGGCCAAAATGAAAGAGTCAATCAATGTTTGGAGAGTTATTTAAGGTGCATGTGCTTCCAACAACCAAAGAAATGGCACAGCTGTCTTGCTCTAGCTGAGTGGTGGTACAATAATAGTTTTCACACATCACTACAAATGACACCATTCCAAGCCCTATATGGATTCCCTCCACCAACGATTGCAGAGTCAGCCCTCCCTGACTCCATATGTGCAGACAGTGACAATTTGCTCCAAAACAATGAACTAGCACTAGGAGCAATCAAGGAGAACATGTTGAAAGCTCAAGCTACATTCTAAATTCTATGGTCCTGAGAAAGTTGGCAACACCTCTTACAAGCTCTTGCTCCCTGAAGGGTGTCAACTTAATCACACCTTTCATGTCAGTCAGCTCAAGAAGCATATAGGATCTCATGTCATTCTAACTAAACATCTACCATTGGTTGATGAGAATGGACTTATCAAAATGGAGCCTGAAGCAGTTCTAGAGAGGAAATTAATTCAGTATTCCTGTGGTGCGTTGGCTGATCAAGTGGGTGAATATGCCAGTGGAGGCAGCTACCTAGGAGGATTCAGCTTTTATCCAGAAAGTATTCCCTTCTTTTCAAGCTTGAGGACAAGCTCAGTCTCATTTGGGGGGTATTGTCAGGCTCTAGCTACTGAAGAAATGTGACACTTCCCCTGTTTCTGCATTTCGGATGTCTCTTCTGTCGTTGATCTACCAACCAGTGGCTCTCTTCAGAAGATACCGGTTCGCCAACTGGTGTCACTCTCGACCATCGATCCTACATTGGGCATCTCCCTGAAGCTTCCACGTCGCAGTTCAACGTCCGGCACGCTTTATCACCTGCTCTTGGTTGTAATGGCTATATAAATCCTCATCTTCCCCTCCATTCAGACTATGCTTACGTAAATTGGGTCATAAACTCTAGCCATTGCAATTGAGTCGATTTGCTCTGAATTCCCCGTAAGATCCTGTTAAGTTCAGTGAGTAGCAGGTCGAGTCCTGACACCTCCTCCCCCACCCCAGCAAGATTTCTGGTTCACTTGAACCTATCTTGTAATAGGTTGCAAAGCCTTATAGGCAAACAAATACAATTCAGGTGAGGAAATCTCCCCCACACCCCACCCCTGCATGATATTTTTTCTTGAAACATGGTGCACATTCACGAAAATTTTACAAAATGCACAAGTACCTAAAACTTAAACTCAAACACTGCCTTGCATGTTGATATGCCTTTCCCAATGACACAACGACAAACTTAATGTATTTTTTTTCCTTGCTGAAAGTATGAAAACAGAAATGTAAATAAGCACCAAAAGCCACAGCAATGCAAATCTTAGTAAGTAAACATGCTTCTAAAAGTTAGAAATGAATGCTGCATAAATAAAACGGGCCCAGAAGTCAATACAGATGGGAAAGAATAAGGATACCTCGGGACTTACCTCATTGAGGAAAGGTTCTACCAAACACAACTGAAGCTCGGTTGCTTCATCTGCTATCATGCAAAAGAAACGCTTGAAATTCCCAAGGTGGTAGCATCTACAGAAAGGAACAAAAGAGATATGCATCATTTCAGTTATTTACAAAAGGGACATGAAAGAAGTTAGTTGTGAATGTGAAATTGGCACTTGTTAGATGTCCACAATCATATAATGGAGATTGAAAAGGAAAAGAAAGCCATGAAGATACTGAACTGAGTTACACGAACAGATATGGGAGCATGCACAAAAAAGGTCATACACAATGAGCCATAACATGTGTAAGTTACCTCAATATAGTTCTAGCAAATATCATTTCCTTTGATCGTACTATTGAAGCTGGTAATTGGCTGTACCAAAAAGAGAGTGAGTTTGCCTGGAGATAAATAGAAAATTAGGCTAGGGTAACGGGAAGCATAACGATCATGCATAGGCGAATAACACAAATCAGATATCTAGCAGGCATAAGAATGAAAAACATACCATTTTGGGTATCTTGCAACCCAAATGTAGAAGCACAAAGAAGGAATAATACTCAGCCTCTTTATTGCTTTGGGAATTGATTTTATGAATTGTATGATACATATCAAACAGAGAAAGAAGGCATTTCATCATTTGTTCCGTGTTCAGGTAACACAAGGAAGATGCATCAGAATCCTGGCAAGACCTCGCAAGTCTTTGATGGGACAGAATATGAAACTTTATCTGCAGAAGTGGGCAAGCATTAGATAAATGCTGTGAGCAGAATACTATCGTCTACAATTCAGGCAACTATATTCCTCCGGCTGGAAACAGAACTGATGCCAGGAAACATAGCTATGAAAGATAGTAGCATCTAAAGTACAAAAAAAAACACTTCATTGCTAAGGCAAATGAAGAAAATGCATGAGAACTAATCTAAGCATAGTTGGAGAATCTCTCAAAAAAAAAGCATAGTTGGAGAAGGAACATATATTTTTCAAAACAACTCTGGAAAATAAAGAGAATCTAAACAATCATTTGGCTGGATAATGTACTCTATCTTATTCCTTTGCATATGAAAGTCTTGGTAAACAAGGCTAATATTTTAGACGGAAGAAAAGAAGGTTGCTCTGTAAGCACTGAACATCTAATTTAAGAAATATCACACAAAGCAAAAACTAGTTCCACCTTACCACACCAAAATCAGCTTCTAGGAATAATAATCTAAACTAATCAAAATCTTGCGTTACATAATTGAACATTTGAGCCGAAGTACCATGAAAACTGGTAAAAGTAACAAGATAAAGATGTGAGGAAGGAATCGAGATTGGACTGTACCACATCCTCATATATGCGAATAGCTTGATCATTCGCCAAATTCTGTATACTAAGATCTTGTCTCACAGACCTTGTTCTATCAAATATGAAATCATGAACGATCTCAACTGGGTACTCTGAAGAATTTAGTAAATGCCAAAGATAATCCATCGTTTCTCGTAAGACTGGAAGAGGGCGTATATCTGATGCCTGTATGCTGGTAGATGAGATAGTTCTGCAAAACTAGCAGGAAACCAAGGGTTAGAAGGGGATTAAAAATAGACTCCTGCTAGTTTTTATTATTAATAACCTCTTTACATATAATCAACAAAGTCGTCCAGAAAACAGAAAAAAGCATAGATAACCAGCCTTGAAGTTTGGGGTTGTAACTTAAACTCAGCATTGAGTTCAGGGTTGTAATATGCACTTCCCTCAACAATACTCCCCCCGTAAAGAACTAAACGCTCTTATATTTCTTTACAGAGGGAGTACAAGTCAACTGTCTTACAGGCACAATCTCAGGAAGATCGCAAATTCAGCCTGTGTGTATTCCGGCAGTGGTTGGACAAAAGGAATGCGGGTCAGGCGTGCGCAGCAATTGTACACAACTAACATAAAGAGTCCACTGTTCACCTGCAGCCTATCATTGCCAACGCTGATTTTCAGTTAAGCAAAACTTCATGCCAGGCTAAGAGCATCTCTAGCAGACCCCTTAAAACCGCACGGCCCGTAAAATTCCGGCAACTATACGGGTTTGGCCCCCTTTTTTGGGCCAGACCAGAGCCTGCATAGTCGCCCCGGCCCATAAATCTTTTACAGTGGCCCGGAAACCGCCCCCCTCGCGCAGTATAACTAAGGGTTCGCGGCCGATATACAGGGCCGAACCCTATCCCCGCGCCGCCGCAATCCCTCCTCTCCTCTCTCGATTTCTCGCTGCCGGCGACTCCAATCCGCCGCCCAACTCCACCATGTGGCGCGGGATGTGGTCCTCGGGTCGCGGTGCCGGCGGTGGCGACGACCCGAGTGGAAGCAGTGCATCGCCGTCGACGCCGCAAGGGAACGGAGCGCCCAGAGGTACCTCAACCGAGGCCTTCAGCCGCAGTCGTCACTCCTCCACCGCGAGAAGGAGGAGTACGACCGCAGGCAGGCGCTGCTGTCCTCTGGCGCGGGCAGCTCCTCCGCCGGTGCGTCGAGCTCCCCTAAGGCGCTCACGCCGGTGAAAAAAGAGTCAGAGGAGCTCCCGCCGCTCTGCGCGGTGAAGAGAGAGCCGGAGCCGGAGCTGGAGCGGTGGGGCGGTGGTGTCGTCGGGCCGGAGGATTTCCTCTCCCCGGCGGAGGCAGACGCCTTCGAGGCCGCCATCCTCGCGCGCAGTGCGCAGGAGGAGGCAGAGCAGCGCCGTCGACCTCGACAAAGTCCTCGAGCAGGGGCTTGCGAAGACGCGGGAGTTTGAGGACAACTTGGCGGTATGGCGCCGCGAAGCCAAGGCGCAGGACGACATCTACATCGATCTCGGCTCCGACGACGAGGATTGAGCTCCTCCGCCGCCGCAGCGTTGCCGCCACACCCGGATCGCTCAGGTGAGCCAAATTTCGGCATTAGGGTTAGGGTGGCTGTTGCTCCTCCGATCTAGTTTGTAAAAAATCGACTATGTATGACTTCTGTATGATGATCAAGTAACTATGAATGCTGGTAGTTCTACTGGAGTAGTTCGATTTCTCGCGTGAAGTTTTGATTTCAAAATTTACAGGTTCATTTTAAAGTTTCTGTTCTGCCGCGGCCGTTTTCAGCCCGTATCCGAGGCATTGCCGCGAACTGTAAACGCACTTCTAAGGTCCGCGATATAAGGGGTCTGCTAGAGATGCTCTAACTACCACATGAAACAAAACTAATCTCGCCATTTGCATGATAGAAATAATCCAAGCACATAAGGACCAAAAGGGACTACCCATAAAGCATCAGGCTGAACCAACAGCATGTATAAATCAGGAATAACCTCCACGCGTATATGGATAATTGGAGATCATGGACGGCTCACCTTCTTGACGGCGAGGGAATGGGACGTGCGCATGGGGTTGCTGCACACACGCTCAAACACGGCCAGATCCCGGAGCCGCTCCCTCTGCGCTCTCTCCGTAGCTGCAACAGAAACATTAGCAACAATGAGTTTTTTTTTTTTGGAACAGTGGTCAGGTCTAGAAGGGCCCGGAGCTTTCGTTAATTTCCAGCAGCTGCAGTACAAAGCGCAGACCAGGACTCCAAAGGAAAATAAAACTACAGCATAGTCCCTGAAACTTGCAAGGAGGACCCTATCCAGAGAATCAAGATTACAATTGGGTCCAAATGTCAGCTCCAGCACAGATCCAGTCCGGCCATCACCGGGGACAAGACCACTTGGGATCACTGGACCGCCACCACTCCATCTCCGGCCGAAGACGGAAGAGGAAGACTCCGTACCCAAGCTGAATAGCTGCCTCCCTAATGGCATCAAGCCTGGAGGAAGAAACGAAGCCAGCGCCGACGCCATGGCTTCACGGGGACGCCATTCGGCCAGAAAGGTCACCGGAGAGGCGTGCACCAGCCCAATTGGGACAATCTTGATCCCCACCTCGTCCCCTTTCCGTTCCCATCACCACGACAGCAACAAGAAAACAGGACTAGATCGAGCTTATTGAAGAAGCTGGAGTCAGATCCGCCTCCCGCAGCTTCTCTCCACCACGGAGAGCAGCCGGAAAGCGAAGTTGAACGGTGTCCGGCACCGCTCGTAAGCGCCGACGCAGTGCTTCTACTCGGCATCACGCCATATCCCATGGAGGGAAGTCTAGACCTGGCCCTACACTTAATCCTAGACCTACTGCACAGAGCGGGAACCTGGCATCCTTTCCCAGGCACGCTCGCGACGGCAGCACCGCCGGAGGAGGAGGGCAAAGGAGCCGGGCGGAGCTTTGCCTGAGCGACTCTCAAGGGAACCCGGTGGGGAGCTTCGGTTCTCCGAACAGGTCAACATCTCCGTGCAGGCTGAGAGGAATTGGACCAAGGATGTTACCCGGGCACATGTCGGGACAGGTGCCCACGATCGGCGGGGCGTCGCTGGGGATGACCGCGGCGGCAGAGGCGGTGGAGGGAGGAGGTTGTGTGGAGGGGCGGCCGCGGTCTTCACACCGGCCCCGCCATCCTCGGCCGCGGGCGTTGCCGCGTGCGTAGCTCCGGCCCCGATTGCCGGCCCCGTCGCGGCGGTCCATGCTCGGTTGAGAAGGAGCTTCGCCCCGTGGCCGCGACCTCGGGGATAGTTCGGTAATTTGTCACCGATGGAAAGGCGACGCGGGCGGAGTGTAGCGTGTGGTTGCGATGGGAGACGAGAGTACCGTGTAGATGTCAAAATAAGGGCAGTGATAGGCGCCGGTGGACCGGCCCAAAATTCGGCCCCGTCCACGCGCAGCCCCGCGCGCATAGCCGTTCGATCTTTCATTCCATCCGTCGGCGTCCTGGAAATGAGGTGCTCAGACTTGTCTGCCTACGGCCTACGGCATGGCTCCACCAACGGTCCGGTACGGCCCAACTTCGGCAGCAACAACTCAAGACCCTCGCGAGGGGCCAAGCCTCGCGAGGTGGACGACACCAAGACCTTTCTGGGACGGCCTCGCTAGGCCGGCTCCCGAGGAACGGAGATATCTATGCAGGAGGCACCTCGCGAGGTTCACATGACGTGAGCCGTGACGACCAAGACCAGACGGGCGCCAGCGAGCGCAGGGCACTAGTTCCCTCTTTGGTGCTAAATAAAGAGGCAAGCGCAGGCGAGGAGTCCCAAGGCATCAGGTAAAGGTTTCCATATCGGTGCAACAAGACCAAGACCAGCAGGACGGCAGGACGGAAGTCACCGCGGAGCTCACCAGAGCCTTTGGCAGGCGAAGACTACTTTTGTCAAGATAGCTTGTACTAGTTGTCTCCCTTCAAAATTGGTCGTTGTGGGATCCCTTCCCATCTACATTTGGATAAGGACCAGGGCCTCTATAAATACGACTAGCCACCACCATAGGAGGGGGACGCATCTTGGATTAGATCCACTCTATTCTCACATCCACCAGCTCATCGAGCTCAAGGACACCTCTCGTCTTGAGTCTGTTCATCCACTGTACTAGTTCATCCTCAACCCTCAAGTCAATCCACCGCCACACTGGAGTAGGGTATTACACCACGCGGTGGCCTCAACCAGTATAAACCTTTGTGTCTCGTGTTCTTTGGGTTCATTGAGTTAGGCCGTGGAATCGTTGGGTAGGCAGGCCGGGAAGAAAGAGTCCTTCGTGCGCACCTCAGAGTTCGAACCTCTCAATGGTCTGCGGAGCCCAGAATCCGACATTTGGCGCGCAAGGTAGGGGTGCGCCGAAGCTTTTCCTCCGTCGATCCACGCTCCACCGCTCCACCAGTTCCATGGCTGATGCTCGTCGAGCCTGCTGGAGCGCCGCCGCTCTCAACGCCGCGTCGCCAGACGGCGCCCGTCAGCGGCCTCCCTCCCTGCTGTTTCCATCACCGCCGCCAATGCCGCCACCGGCCGAACGAGCAGCAGGCTTCGTTGCTGCACCCCTCCGTGCGACGGGACGGACGCACCACCACCCCGTCATTGACTCCGGCCGGTTCATCATCCCACGCTCGCCGCGGGCCCGCGGACGCGTAGGCTGCGCTGCTCATGGCGCGCGAGCTCTGCGCTACCGCCCAGTCGACGACCTCTACGAGGACTGGCTGGACCGCATCGCCGAGCTCGTCAGCGCCGCTGGGGGCTCTCCTGCCCCATCCCTCTTGCTGCCTCGTCCACCTCCCGCTGCGGGCGACGTGGCCCACAGAGAGCCTCCACCACCTCCGCGTCAAGACGTCGCCCTTGCATCAAGACGCGCGGCCCTGCGGCGCGACCCACCAAGCAGGGCGCCCGCGCGTGAAGAAGGAAGCTGCCAGGAGGTCCCTCGGCCACAAGAAGACGCTCCTGCACTCCCAGCACCACCACGTCAAGACCGTGCGTCGCCCCAGAGGCGGCGCGGGGGTACCAAGACCAGGCTCCGCCTCCTGATAGGCTCCAGTGACTACAGCAGGCTGTTGTGCCTTCACTCCCGAGCTGCGCAGCGTCGTCTGGCCCGGGAAGTTTAAGCCCGACCTGCCTCCACGCTACGACGGCACCCCCGACCCCGCTGAGTTCCTGCAGCTCTACAAGCTGAGCATCGAGGTAGCCAACAGCGACGAGAAAGTCATGATGAACTGGTTTCCCATGGCCCTCAAAGATGGCGCGCGCTCGTGGCTCCTGAACTTGCCCGCGGGATCGATCTCCTCCTGGGGCGAGATCTTGAGGCGTTGTCGCCAACTTCTAGGGCACTTTCGCGACCGCCGCCGTCGCGGGTGACCCACGACGATCAAGCAAAGAATGGGGAAACCTGCGAAGTACATCCAGCGCTTCAACAGCTTTTGCCTCAAGATCCCCAAGGTAACGGACGAGGCCATCATCTCAGCATTCTCTGATGGCGTCCGCGACGTCAAGATGAAGGAGGAGCTCGCCATCCACAAGGACCTATGCACGGCTTTGGAAATGTTCAACATGGCAACCAAGTGCGCGAGAGCTGAGGAGGGGCGCCTCTCCCTCCTCGAGCTTCCAGTTGCCGACCCAGAAGACAAGAAGGCCAAGACCAAGGATGTGAAGCGCAGGGCAGCGGTCGTGCTTGCGGCCGAGCCAGAGATGAAGCATGGCTGCAACCACCCGGAGTCGTCCAAGGGCAGCCGTCCGTTCTACGCCTTCCATAATGTACACAGCCACAACACCAACGACTGTTAGGAGCTCAGGGCCATCCGTGATGGGCGCTTTGGTCAATGCCCCGAGCGCAACGACCGGGGCTACGGCCGAGGAGGAGGAGGACGAAGTGAAGGACGCTGGGACGACCGGCCCCCGCCAGGAGTGTCTCGACCAGCCTCATGAGGACCGCTGGCAGGACCAGCCTCGTGAGGGTGCCTGGAGGGATCAGCCTCATGAGGCAAGGCAAGGCTGGCCTCCCTCCGCTGCCACCACCGCCAAGAAGGAACGACGGTCATCATATCAGGACGAGAGGGTTGGGGGCTTCCAGGAGCCGCACGCCATCGCCTGCATCTTGGGTGGCGCTCAGGCCCCAGCCTTCCAGCGCATCTTCAAGCAGTTCGCGCGTGAGGTAAACGCAGCTCTCCCCAGGCTCGAGGCCACGCGCCCGCTCCGGTGGTCCAAGTGCACCATCACTTTCAGCTCGTCAGACCAGCTCAAGTGCGCGGCAACTGCCGGCGCCCTCCCGATGCACTGCTCGCCCATCATCAGTAATATCCTTGTCACCAAGACCCTCATTGATGGCGGCGCAAGACTCAACGTTCTATCCATCGATACGTTCGACCGCCTCCAAGTGCCATATGATCAGTTGCAGCCGACTAAGCCCTTCTCAGGAGTGACCGACGGCTCCACCACCCCGATAGGGCAGATCCGCCTCCCTGTCACCTTCGGCAAGTGCGACAACTACCGCACTGAGCTCATTGACTTCGACGTCGCCCACATTCGCCTTCCGTACAATGCCATCCTCGGGTACCCAGCCCTGGCCAAGTTCATGGCAGTGACTCATCATGGTTACAACCAATGTTGGGGATATCGCTTATCGGGAACTTATCGGTCGACCCATGATAAGGGGTAAATCGGCCAGTTTATCGGCATATTGGCCGATTTATCACCATATCGGCTGATTTATCCGCCGATTTATCTTATCGGTCAGACAGCGATAAGCGATAAATCAGCCGATTTATCGGAATATCGGAAGATATATTGAACAGTGGTTACAACGTCCTCAAGATGCCAGGGAGCTATGGCGTCATCACGATCGCCTGCGAAGAGAAGGACGCGGTGTGCTCTCTCGAGCGCGCCTACCAGGCTGTGGCGGTCGAGGACCCAGACAACGAAGGCGCCATCTACCCTCCTGAGGCCGTCCCCAAGAAGAAAAAGCTGCTGCTCCACCAAGGGCCTCAGGAGAGCAGTGTCTCCAGCGGCACCACCTCAGGACCTGCGCCCTCAGATGGGGCGCCTCCCTCCCTCGCATAGGAAGGCGCGCCCGACGCCCTCCTCAGGCTGGGCTCGGGGGCTCTCTTCTGTAGGGCCTCAGACCTAGCCAACGTCACGAGGGAGGCGCTCGGGCACCACATGGGGGCATGCTTCACCGCACGCTTCCCTCATCAGGGCACAAGGCACAAGGTGCCTGGTGCTCGGGAGTTCATCACCAAGACCACCAAGGAGCTTCAAGAGGCAAGAGCCATGCACGGCGACCGCCGCCCACCACCTGGCGCAGCTCCTTGTACTGGCGCGGGCAACGAGCTGCGCGTCTGTGTTGACATTCCAGGGCTCAACAGGGCCGCATCTCAGGAGCGCTTATGGCCATCGCGCATCGACCAATGTGACGGCCCACCACACAGCTACGTTCGCATGCCTTTCAGCTTGCCGAATGCGGCTGTCACCTTCCAGCGCCACCTGCGGAGCATCCTGGCGGCCCAGGAAGCCAGGCACCAGGCGGTCCTGGCGGAGAGGGCGATGGTCCTTCACGAGCCTCCCGGCCTCCCCGAGCCTCCTAAGGCTCAGGACCCTGGCGACTCGTGAGGAGCAACTTCTTCAACACGTGTCTTCGGCTACTCCAACACCTCGTCAACAACGGTGCCAGGTGACGTTTTCTGCTTTATTCAGCTGGGGGCGCCCCTCGGGCTGCATCATCCCCAGGTCGCACGGGCCTGTTGAAAGTGCAATCATGCCCTTAATCTTATTTTGATGTTGATGACAACATGCACATTTGGGACTAATCATGTTTATCAAGTATATCTCAGGATTATGTCTCAAGGGCCGTGTGTGGATCATGACTACGAAAAAAAAACCACTCAAGAACGGAGATACAAGACAAAAGCTTTGGCCCCCTTTTTCAGTATGTTCTTGAGTATAGGGATCCCGCACTATTAAGAGGGGATCGTTGGATTTCGTGAAAGACTTGCTCAAAACCACAAAATATCCTCACACATCATCTCGGTTTCATCTCTAATTCCTCCTCTACCTTGTGCACAAAAAAACCGGTATGATTCTAAGCTAGTAGGTTCAGCTATCACCGGCCGTCCGAAAGTCTACGGACGTCCGACCTCTCACAGCCGACCGGGCATCCGGCTCTCCCCGGTTGTCCGGTGCATCTTCACAGAATACAAAATAGCGGAAATCCGGTCTCATCGGACGACCGGTCACCGGACGACCGTTCTTCTCCGGATGTTCGGTACTGCCCCAACAAAATACTTATTAGCGGTTTTCCGACGTCACCGGACAATTGGCGCCTTCCGGACGTCCGCTGGCTGTGTGGCTCATGCTTCCTCTGTGGCCTGGTAGGATTCCCAGTTACCGGACGACCGGCGGCCCGGCCGGACGTCCGGTCCGATCTGAGCCACCGGACATCCGGTACTTACCGGACGTCCGACAACTCCTGTGCACTAAGTGGCTCAACGGTCAGTTTTTACACTACTACTATATATAGCCTCCTCCCTCTCACGGGATAAGACTGACCATTCACTTTGAGCTTTCTAAGAACACATCTCACTCCCTCTCTTGATTCCCTACACCAAATCCTAGATCCCCAAGGGATTTGGGAACATTTGAGAGAAGTTCTTCAATCAAGTGATAGATCCACTCCTTCCCCTTCTTCTCACCAAAGGAATTCGTGATTTGAGCAAGTTCTTGAGCATTTCCCAACGTTCTTGTTACTCTTGGAGGTTGGAGACTCCTAGGTGGTAGGAGTCTTTCGGAGAGGAATCGACCAATGTGATTACCCCCGGAAAAGTTTGTGAGGGTTTGGAGACCACCCCAAGGTCTACCACTAGTGGTTGAGAAACGCCTCCGTGGTGTTGTCTCAAAGGGAGAATAGGGTGAGCCTTCGTGGCGTTGGTGTGCCTTCGTGGTAACATCCACCTCTCTAATGGCGACGTAGCTTCCCTCCAAGGAAGTGAACATCGGCATACATCCTCGTCTCCCGGAGTTGCGGTTATTCCTAACCCTAACTCTCTACTTGTGGTTACTTGTCTCTTAGCCTTACTTATATCATATTGTGCTTGCTTACTCACATACTTGTGTTACTAGTTTATCTTGCTTAGCACTTAACATCTTACTTGCAATTATTAGGCTCACTTTCATATTCTGCATTATTGCCTAAAATTGCTAAGTAATAAGTAAAATTTGTAATTGTATCTATTCACCCCCCTCTAGGTCCATCTCGATCCTTTCAATTGGTATCAGAGCCTCGTGCTCTATTCTTGTGGCTTAACCGCCTAGAGCGAGATGAACCCGATGGGACTCCCTTGTTGCGATCCGAAGAATACGGGCGCGGCTTCCACGGAAGCCAAGTCCTTCACTTCAGAGGATCTGGAACGAGCTCTTGCTAAGCAAAAGGAGGAGCATGATGCCTCTCTTGAGGCCTTGGTCCAAATTAGGATAGCCACACTAACCACGATGCTCGCACCACTTTCTGGTGGTGCGGCCTTGAGGCCAGCTGTGCCTACTCCTTCACTCGGCCAACAACCTCCTAGCAATGAACACTCCAGTGTTCCTTGGCTTTATGCAAGACCTCAAATAGAGAAACCTAAGTATAACCCTCAAGGCAAACCTCCTTTACTTGATGACACTACCGATTTTGCTTTGTGGAGAGTTGCTATGTAGGATCATCTTCGATATGGAAATGATGAGATGTTGGAGATCTTGGAGTATGACTACCAAGTTGTTGACCCGAAGAATCTTACTCCAAGAGAGGTATATGACAAGAATATCAACGACACAACAACCATGTGCATAAGAAGAGGTATGAATGACAAGCAAATGAGACTATATATACATATCACAAGTGCCAAGGAATTATGGGATAGCATTGTGAGGACCAAGACCGGTACCTCCACTCTCCGGCTTGCTCAATATGAAATTGCCAAGGGTCAATTGCAAAACTTTTGTATGGAGAAAGGTGAATCTCCCAAGCAACTACTTGATCATCTCATGACTCTCACCGCTGACATTGAGTCATGTGAATGTGACAAGACTCAAGATGGATTCAACTTGACTAAGCGATTTCTCGTGGATAAGTTGCTTCATTCTCTTGCTCCATATCATCACCAAATGGTGTGGGACATAAGACAACACCATGGATTCAAGGAAATGACTCCAGATGACATCATATCCACCTTCCAACTATTTGAAGAGTCAAAGGCAAATGCCACAAAACATCTTGCCATGCATGGTACCTCAACATCAAAGATCAATCTTGCATTGAAGGCCAAGCATGTATGTGAAGAAGAGCAAAGTGAAGAAGAAGAAGATGAGGAGGAGGAGGATGGTGATGAGATTGACTCAGACGAGAGCCCGCCATATGAAGACATTGCTCTCTTTGTCAAGAAGTTTAGCGCGGGAAAATTCAAGGGAAGATTCCAGAAGAAGAAAGTGAGGAAATGCTACAACTGTGAAGAAACCAACCACTTCTCCAACAAGTGCCCTTATGAGAAGAGAGAAGATAAACCAAGGTTTCCCAAGACCTTTCCCAAGAAGAAGTTGCCAAATCCTTTGAACTCCAAGCTCAAGAAGAGATATGTGAAAGCAATGGTTGCTCATGAAGAATCTGATCCGGATGATGTTAGTGGTGTTGCAGGAGTTGCTCAAAATTCTCAAAACACCTTGAGGCTAGTCAACAAGAGTGGTGATGTTGTCACCTACAACTATATGAAAGGGCAACTCTCACAAGTGCCTAATGGCAAAGGCCGTGGTAGAAGATGGAGAGGACCAAAGCTCTCCTGGCAAGGTCAAGGTAACCCCACGATCAAACCCTCATCTTTTCACTCCTTCTACTCCTAGCGATGAGTATCTTGATGTGGAGGATAGTTATGAGGATGATGATATAGATGACCCTATGCTTGCTAAACTAAATAAGTTCATGTGCTCCCTCAAAGGAAAGAAGCTCACTATGTTTCGTATGCTTATGGAGGTGGTGAGTAAGCACACCATCACCATTAAGGAACTCGAAACCCTCGTCACCGAGTAAAAGGAAAAATATGAAATCCTTGAGTGGAAAGTCCAATATGAGGAAGCACGAAATGATGAACTATGCTTGAAAATTGGTGCAAACATTGATGTTCATACTAAAGATCTTGCCTCCTTGAAAAAGGCTAATGACTCTTGCGAATAGTTGATGAATGATAAAAGTAAACTTGTGAAGTCTCATGCTTCTCTCTCTAAGGATTGTGAGCTCCTATCTGTGTCCCTCAAGACTAAGGTATAAGAGCTCACCCTTCTTACAAAGAGTTTTGAGACGCTCAAGCTTACTTATCTTGAAACTCTAGCCAAGGCTTACTCTTCTCCTATTATCAATGTTGATACTTGTACTACTAACTCTAGTAGTGATCTAGCACCTATTCTTGAGGAGAATCTCTTTCTCAAGGCTCAAATCGAGAAAGGTCTCATGACATGTGCTCAAGGACAAAAGAACCTTAATGAGGTATTGAGCCAACACAATGAGGTGTTTGCCAAAGAGGGGCTCGGGTTTGACCCAAGAACAAGCAAGAAGAAGGCGTCTTCTCAAAAGTGCACCACCCCTCTAAAAGAAGCATTTGTACGAGAAGGGCACAAGGAGAAAGGTAAGGGTGTTAGTGGGAAGGTCACGAGGGGCATGCCCACTCTCAACAAGCCAAAAGAGTTCATGCCTCCATCCTATGTACTTCGTAAGACTAAGGATGGAGAAGTTTATGCAAAATTTGTTGGTCCTCGAAATGCATTCCAATTCTATGCTATTTGGGTCCCTAAGACCCTTGTGACTAACTTGAGAGGTCCCATTGCAAAATGGGTGCCTCTAACCAAGTCATAATTGTGTGTAGGTTGCTTTCTCTGGTGTAGTAAAATGGGTGATCGATAGTGGATGTACCAATCATATGACCGGAGATAGCAAATTGCTCTACGATTTCATGGAAGCTATTCAACCATTTATGAGCATTATGTTTGGTGGAGGATCAAAAGGACAGGTACTCGGGTTGGGCAAGGTGGCTATCACAAATGACATGTCTCTTGCAAATGTCATGCTTGTCCAATCCCTTAAATACCATTTGCTTTCCATTCGCCAATTGGCTTTTGTTGGTTATGATACACTCTTTGGACTAACGGATGTGAAAGTATTTAAGAGAGATACTCTCAAAGTGGCCTTTGTTGGAGAGTTGGATGGCAACCTTTACACGGTTTATTTCTCGAAAGAGAGCACATTCCATGCAACTTGTCTAATGGCCAAGGCCGACAAGGGTGGCTATGGCATCGCCGGCTAGCCCATGTCGGCATGAGAAATCTTCAAGATCTCTTAAAGGGTAATCACATCCTTGGACTAACCAATGTCTCTTTTGAGAAAGATCTTGTGTGTAGTGCATGCATAGCCGGGAAGCAACATCAATCAAAGCACCCTCCCAAGAATGTCGTGTCTACTTCAGGACCTTTGGAGATCCTTCATGTGGATCTCTTTGGGCCTCCTTCATGGGATAGTCTTGGTGGGAAAAAGTATGGGCTTGTCATTGTGGATGATTACTCAAGATATACATGGGTCTTCCTCAAGTCCAAGGATGAGACGAAGATCACCTTCATTGATTTTGCCAAGCAAGCACAACGCAAGTTTGGCAAAGAAATCTTGGCAATAAGAAGTGATAATGGCTCTGAGTTCAAGAACTACACCTTGGAAGAATTTCTTAGTGATGAAGGGATTGAGCATCAATATTCTGCTCCATACACTCCTCAACAAAATGGTGTAGCCAAAAGGAAGAACCGCACACTTTGTGGAGATGGCAAGGTCCATGTTGGATGAATACAAGTCGCCACATAGTTTTTGGGCCGAGGCTGTCAACACCGCATGCCATGCATCAAACCGGCTCTTCCTCCGCATCATATTGGAAAAGACTCCATATGAGCTCCTAACTGGGAACAAGCCGAATGTCAAGTACTTTCGTGTATTTGGGTGCAAATGTTTCATCCTCAACAAAAGAGAACGGTTAGGAAAATTTCAATCCAAAACCATTGAGGGCATATTTGTTGTCTATGGATCAAACTCTCACGCCTATAGAGTCTACAACAAATCCAATGGATGTGTTGTAGAAACTTGTGACGTGGTGTTTGATGAATTTAATGGCTCCCATGGGGAGCAAGTTGATCTAAGTAATGTAGGTGAAGATTCCTCTCAAGATATTTTGAGCATGGGTGCTGGTGCACTTCTTCCAATGGAACAAGAACCTCATGATGATGAAGAAGAAGATGGAAGCTTCACACATCATCAAACTACTTCAGCACCTACACCACCTCAAGCTCCTATTGCTCATCCAATGCCCTTAGTCCAAGTACAAGAAGATGATCAAGTTCCTCTTCATGATAATCTTTAAGAACAAGATCATCATCGAGGACAAGAACAAGAAAGTGCAATCATTGATAATGAACCTTGATAACCCACAAGTATAGGGGATCAATTGTAGCCTCTTTCGATAAGTAAGAGTGTCGAACCCAAAGAAGAGCTAAAGGTAGAACAAATATTCCCTCAAGTTCTATCGACCACCGATACAACTCTACGCACGCTTAACGTTCGCTTTACCTAGAACAAGTATGAAACTAGAAGTACTTTGTAGGTGTTTTCGGATAGGTTAGCAAGAAAATAAAGAGCACGTAAATAAAGACTAGGGGCTGTTTAGATAAAAACACAACTAAAGTAAATATGGCGAGTGTGGAAAAGGGGTGGTAGGAATTGTGGAATTGTCCCTAGGCAACTGACTATGTTACTAGAACGGTAATCACTATTGCAATTCTATTTGAGGGAGAGGCATAAGCTAACATACTTTCTCTACTCGGATCATATGCACTTATGATTGGAACTCTAGCAAGCATCCGCAACTACTAAAGATTCATTAAGGTAAAACCCAACCATAGCATTAAAGTATCAAGTCCCTTTATCCCATAATGCAAACAACCTACTTACTCGGGTTTGTGCTTCACACCACGCCACCCACCATAAGCAAATCATAAACATATTGCAAACCCTACAGCGGGAATCCCTCATGCTTGCGCGACACGGAGGGCACAATAGGACAGCACCAATAATAAAACATGCAACTCAAATCAATCATAGAAATTCATCAATCACCGGTAGGAAAACGAAAATCTACTCAGACATCATAGGATGGCAACACATCATTGGATAATAATATGAAGCATAAAGCACCATGTTCAAGTAGAGGGTACAGCGGGTTGCAGGAGAGTGGACCGCTGGATATAGATGGGGGAAGGTGATGGAGATGTTGGTGAAGATGACGGTGATGTTGGTGAAGATCATGGTGATGATGATGGCCCCTGCAGCAGCTCCGGCGCCACGGAAGCAAGGGAGAGAGCCCTTCTTCTTCTTCTTCCTTGACCTCCTCCTAGATGGGAGAAGGGTTTCCCCTCTGGTCCTTGGCTCCCATGGCTTGGGAGGGGCGAGAGCCCCTTCGATATTGGATCTATCTCTCTTTTTACTGCGTTACATTACGCCTGCTTTCACCGCTTGTATATATGGAGATCCGTAATCTGATTGGCCTGAAACCTTCGCCGTGATTTTTTCCTAATATTAGCTTTATTGCGGCAAAAGAAGAGCATCAACCGCTTTATGGTGGGCTCACGAGGTAGGGGCGCACCCAGGGGGCGCGCCCTACCTCGTGACCACCTCGCACCGCCTCGCGTGGATTTTTCTTCCGAATTTTCCATATTTTCCAAAAATAAGCTCCGTCTGCTTTTATCCCGTTTGGACTTCGTTTGATATGGATATTCTGCTAAACATAAAACATGCAATGATGCGAGAACGGCATTGGGCAATTGGATCAATATGTTAGTCCCAAAAATAATATAAAAGTTGCCAAAAGTATATGAAAGTGAATAATATTGGCATGGAACAATAAAAAATTATAGATACGACGGAGACGTATCGGCATCCCCAAGCTTAATTCCCGCTCGTCCTCGAGTAGGTAAATGACAAAAAAGATATTTTTTATGTGGAATGCTACCTAGCATAATCTTGATCATATGTCTAATCATGGCATGAATATTAAGACACGAGTGATTCAAAGCAATAATCTATCTTTTGACATAAAAACAATAATACTTCAAGCATACCAACTAAGCAATTATGTCTTATTGAAATAACATAGCCAAGGAAAGCCCATCCCTACAAAATCATATAGTCTGGCTATGCTCCATCTTCACCACACAAAATATTCACATCATGCACAACCCCGATGACAAGCCAAGCAATTGTTTCATACTTTTGATGTTCTCAAACCTTTTCAACTTTCACTTAATACATGAGCGTGAGCCATGGACATAGCACTATAGGTGGAATAGAATATGATGATGGGGGTTATGTGGAGAAGACAAAAAAGGAGAAAGTCTCACATCAACTAGGCGTATCAACGGGCTATGGAGATGCCCATCAATAGATATCAATGTGAGGAGTAGGGATTTCCATGCAACGGATGCACTAAGAACTATAAGTGTATGAAAGCTCAAACTGAAACTAAGTGGGTGTGCATCCAACTTGCTTGCTCATGAAGACCTAGGGCATTTGAGGAAGCCCATCGTTGGAACATACAAGCCAAGTTCTATAATGAAAATTCCCACTAGTATATGAAAGTGATAACTCAAGAGACTCTCTATATGAAGAACATGGTGCTACTTTGAAGCACAAGTGTGGTAAAAGGATAGTAACATTGCCCCTTCTCTCTTTTTCTCTCATTTTTTTGGGCCTTCTCTTTTTTTTGCCTTTCTCTCTTTTTTTTCGGAGTCTCATCCCAACTTGTGGGGGAATCATAGTCTCCATCATCCTTTCCTCATTGGGGCAATGCTCTAATAATGATGATCATCACACTTTTATTTACTTACAACTCAATATTACAACTCGATACTAGAACAAAGATATGACTCTATATGAATGCCTCCGGCGGTGTACCGGGATGTGCAATGATCTAGTGTAGCAATGACACCAAAAACGGACAAGCCATGAAAACATCATGCTAGCTATCTTACGACCATGCAAAGAAATATGACAATGAATGCTCAAGTCATGTATATGATGATGATGGAAGTTGCATGGCAATATATCTTGGAATGGCTATGGAAATGCCATGATAGGTAGGTATGGTGGCTGTTTTGAGGAAGATATAATGAGGCTTATGTGTGACAGAGCGTATCGTATCACGGGGTTTGGATGCACCGACGAAGTTTGCACCAACTCTCGAGGTGAGAAAGGGCAATGCACAGTACCGAGGAGGCTAGCAATGATGGAAGGGTGAGAGTGCGTATAATCCATGGACTCAACATTAGTCATATAGAACTCACATACTTATTGCAAAAATCTATTAGTCATCGAAACAAAGTACTACGCGCATGCTCCTAGGAGGATAGATTGGTAGGAAAAGACCATCGCTCGTCCCCGACCGCCACTCATAAGGAAGGCAATCAATAAACACCTCATGCTCCGACTTTGTTACATAACGGTTCACCATACGTGCATGCTACGGGACTTGCAAACCTCAACACAAGTATTTCTCAATTTCACAATTACTCAACTAGCATGACTCTAATATCACCATCTTTACATCACAAAACTATTGCAAGGAATCAAACATATCATATTCAGTGATCTACAAGTTTATGTAGGATTTTATGACTAACCATGTGAATGACCAGTTTCTGTCATCTCTCTAAATAGATATAAGTGAAGCAAAAGAGTTTAATTCTTTCTACAAAAGATATGCCCAAGCTCTAACAAATATAAGTGAAGAAAAATAGCATTCTACAAATGGCGGTTGTCTATGTAAAGAGAAACAGGCAATCCAAACTTCAAATGATATAAGTGAAGCACATAAGCATTCTATAAAGCCATACTCAAAAGATATAAGTGAAGTGCATAAAGCATTATATAAATCAACCAAGGACCATCTCATGCCAGCATGTTGCATAAAAAAATAAAAACCTAATTGCAAAAGACGCTCCAAGACTTGCACATATCGCATGAACGAGACGAATCCGAAAACATACCGATATTTGTTGAAGAAAGAGGGGATGCCTTCCCAGCATCCCCAAGCTTAGACGCTTGAGTCTTCTTGAATATTTACTTGGGGTGCCTCGGGCATCCCCAAGCTTGAGCTCTTGCCTCTCTTCCTTCTTCTCACATCGAAACCTTCTCGATCATCAAACACTTCATCCATACAAAACTTCAACAGAAAACTCGGTTAGATCCGTTAGTATAATAAAGCAAATCACCACTCTAAGTACTGTAGCAAACCAATTCAAATTTTGTTTTTGCATTGTGTCTACTGTAATATAACTTTTTCATGGCTTAATCCACTGATATAAATTGATAGATTCATCAAAACAAGCAAACTATGCATCAAAAACAGAATCTGTCAAAAACAGAACAGTCTGTAGAAATCTGAACATCCACCATACTTATGTTACTTGAAAATTTCTGAAAAAATTAGGAAAAATAAAAAATTTGTGCAACAAGTCAGTGCAAAAAGAATCAGAACCATTTGGCGTTCCAGTAAGAAATTAAAAATCACGCACTACAGCCAAAGTTTCTGTCCTGCACCGCACAAACCAACAAGCATTGTAAACATCCCAAAGGCAAACCTTGGCACATTATTTTTATAATACAATGGAATTGTACAAGGGGATAATTATTTTTGTTGAAAAGTTTATGTAATCAAGATTCACAAAGTTGTTGTGAGCATGAACAAAGTTCAAGGAGCTCTCCCACTTCAATAATGCTTGTCTTTCTCACTTTCACTTTCCTTTTTGAAAAATTTTTGGGTTCCCCTCTTTATTTTTGTTGTTTTAAACTATATGAAATCACTCAACAGAAATAAATGACTCTCTAAAACTTCTGGGTTGTCTCCCTGGCAGCGCTTTCTTTAAAGCCATTAAGCTAGACATATAGTGCTCAAGTAGCGAATCCACCCGGATCCCAAGGTATATCAAAGCCAATTTTAATTAGCAATGATTTGTAATTTAGTAGTGAGCACAAAGTATCATATATCATGTAATGACGAAGTCTAACTCTCTTCCTATGCATCGGCATGTCATAAAAGAACAATTCATGCACACCAAGTAAAGGCCAATGCATAGTATAAGCAGTTTCTTGCAATTCTACCGTGTTGGAAACATAGAGAGGTGGAGATGTAGTTCCTCTCTCATAATAATTGCAAGTAGGAGCAGCAAGCACATGCATATTATATTCATCAAAATAATCATGTGCAAGGGTAAAAGGCAACCCATCAATATAATCCTTAATAAGGGCAAACTTCTCTGATATAGTATAATTGGGAGAATTCAAAAAGATAATAGGGCTATCATGCGTGGATGCAATAGCAACAATTTCATGTTTAACATAAGGAACTATGCAAGTTCATCTCCATAGGCATAATTCATATTGGCATCTTGGCCACAAGCATAGTAAGCATCATCAAAAAGGGATATTTCAAAGGAATTCAAGGGATCATAATAGTCATCATAGCAATCATCTTTCGGTAAGCACGAAGGGGAATTAAACAATGTATGAGTTGAAGGGTTACTCTCATTAGAAGGTGGGCACGGGTGATCAATCCGCTCTTCCTCCTTTTGTTCTTCGCTCTTCTCATCATCTTTTTCATCCAATGAGCTCACAGTTTCATCAATTTCTTCTTCCATAGCTTCCTGCAAAATATTAGTCTCTTCTTGGACAGCGTTGACTTCCTCAATAAATGTATCAATATTGGCATTGAATTTATAATTTTCATAGCAATATCTAAGTATAGCAAAATTTTCAGGTCTGTAAATAGCATCATCAAAATTTTCACATGTTTTAAACAAAGATTCTATTTCATAAGCACCCATAAAAGCAACAAATTCTTCTATTTGTTCCACATCATAGTAATCATATATACCTTTAGCATAAGAAGCTAAGGTTTTATTATCATTAAATTTGCATGAAAAGTCAAGGTGTGGAGACTTCATCCTAGAGCAACAAGTATAATCATATCTCAAGCCCAAGCATACCAATGCAACATATTAATTTGATCCCATAATAGTTTCCCTTTTTGTGTCGAGCGATAATCCCTAAAGTATTCACGTTAATCCAACGTTACTCCCATTATAAAGTTGAATGGGGTTTTCTCAAGATTAACAAAGTAGTATATAATATTTCTCGCATAATGAGAATCAAGGGTTTTAGGAGTTACCCATCCTCATGAGTAGCAAGTACATCTATTTTTTTTGACCTCCGTCCTACCGTCCTGGCGGTCTTGGTCTTGTAGCATGGAAATGGAAACCTTTGGTTGATTCCTCGGGACTCCGCGCCTGTGCTTGCCTCTTTAGCACCAAAGAGGAAACCTGTTGTACTGCCCCCGCCTGGCCTTGGTCGGCATGTCTTGCGTCACTTGATCCTCACGAGGTGGGCACTTTCATAAAATCTCCGCTCCTCAGGAGCCAGCCTAGGAGGTCATTCCTTCCAGAGGACTTGGCGTCGTCCGCCTTGCGAGGCTTGGCCCCTCACGAGAGTCTTGTGTTGTTGATGCTGAAGATGGGCCATATCAGGCCACTGATGGAGCCAGGCCGTGGGCCGCAGGTAGGCAAGTCTAGGTACCCTAGTTCCCAGAACACCGATAGTAGCCCCCGGGCCCAAGGCACACTCGGACTTGGCTTCGAGGCGAAGCCAAAGGGCAAGGGCGAAGCGCCGCGGGCCCCAATCACCTGCGGACCCGGTCGACGCGTGGTGCTTGATGGGACGTGGGCTTCTTTGCTTCCCCATGCTGCCTCGGCAACCATCCTGGGCTGACAAAAAGGCTAACGCTTGCCGCCGAGCCTTCATTGCCTCCCCTTCGTCTTGCTCCAGATCCCCTTCTCTCCCTGCTCAGAGCACCTCCAGATCTGTCGAACTTTTCCCCGAGCTCGCCACCGATGGCAACCGAGAGGGCGAAGTCCGCTGCCCCTTCCGCGCGTCCAGTCCCCTTGCTTGAGCCGGCCCTTAGTGTGTCCACCATCACCGAGGAGAAGCACCTCGCCGCCGTGCTCCTGCTGATGGCGAGCAATGACAATG
The DNA here is from genome assembly GCA_021605205.1 of Aegilops longissima. Taxonomy (NCBI): domain Eukaryota; kingdom Viridiplantae; phylum Streptophyta; class Magnoliopsida; order Poales; family Poaceae; genus Aegilops; species Aegilops longissima. The sequence continues at coordinate 467,754,018 of CM038676.1, forward strand.
AGGGGAGGGAGTCAGCGCTTCGGGTCAGCTCCTCCAAGCAGGACACCTTGGGGAGAACCTTCTACCCCTTCTGCCTGCACAACATCTTCGTCGGGCTTGTCCCCCCTTTCTCCAATTTCTTCTTCGCCGTGCTCGACCATTACCAGATCCGCGCCGTTCATATCCATCCCCACTCCATCCTCCTCCTGCCGATCTCGCCTTCTACTGTGAGGCGTTCGTGCGGGTGGCGCTCTCTGTTGTGCTGCTCCGCCACTTCTTCTACCTCCGGATGTGTGTCACAAACCAGTGCTCCGGGTGCGTCTGCTTCATCGCGTCCCATGGAAGCAACACGCTTTCGAGGGCCAGGAAGAAGGTGGGCGACTTCCGTCGCAAGTGGGTCTTCATGGACGCCAAGCGTCTCTGTCGGTGTCAAAACCGGCGGATCTCGGGTAGGGGGTCCCGAACTGTGCGTCTAGGCGGATGGTAACAGGAGACGAGGGACACGATGTTTTTACCTGTAACGCCCTCGATGCGGCTATATCTCCCATGTGTCGAGGCACGACTTAGAGGCATAACCGCATTGAAAGCAATGTCGCAAGTGAGGTAATCTTCACACAACCCATGTAATACATAAGGAAAGAGATACATAGTTGGCTTACAATCGCCACTTCACACAAGACATAAATAAACATCCATCATTCAGAGTACACTCAAGGTCCGACTACGGAACCAAAATAAAAGAAGATACCCCAAATGCTACATAGATCCCCGATCGTCCCAATCTGGGCACCACTACTGATCATCGGGAGAAGACACATAGTAACGACCACGCCCTTGTCGAACTCCCACTTGAGCTCGGTTGCATCACCTGACCGCATCGCCGGCACTGCAACTGTTTTAGTAGAATCTGTGAGTCACGGGGACTCAGCAATCTCACACCCGCGAGATCAAGACTATTTAAGCTTATAGGAAGGACAGAGTAGTAAAGTGGAGCAGCTGCAAGCGACTAGCATATATGGTGGCTACATCGCAAAAGAGAGCGAGAAGAGAAGCGAAGCACGGACATGAAGCTAGTAGCGATCAAGAAGTGATCCTGAACTACTTACGTCAAACATAACTCCAACACCGTGTTCACTTCCCGGACTCCGCCGAGAAGAGACCATCACGGTTACACACGCGGTTGATGTGTATTTTATTTGAGGTCAACTTTGGGTTTTCTACAACCGAACATTGACAAATTCCCATCTGCCTCATAACCGCGGGCACGACTTTCGAAAGATAATACCCTGCAGGGGTGTCCCAACTTAGCCCATTATAAGCTCTCACGGTCAACGAAGGATATTCCTTCTACCCGAAGACCCGATCAATCTCGAATCTCGGACTACAAGACATTTCGACAAAGAATAAAACAAGACCAGCAAAGCCACCCGACCGTGCCGACAAATCCCGATAGGAGCTGCACATATCTCGTTCTCGTGGCACACCGGATAGGTCACCTACGAGTAAAACCAGCCCTCGAGTTGCCCGTGGTGGCCCCGAGTCTGCTCGTTCGGGCCAAGACTCAAGGAGCACCGTCCGGGGTTAAATAAAGATGACCCTCGGGCTCGTGAAAACCGGGGAAAAAGGCTTAGGTGGCAAATGGTAAAACCAATGTTGGGCCTTCTTTGGACGAGTCTTATTCAAAGCGAACTGTCAAGGGGTCCCATAAATCACTCAACCGTAAGGAACGCGAAATCAAGGAACATAACACCGTATGACGGAAACTAGGGTGGCAAGAGGGAACAAAACACTGTGCATAAGGCCGAGCCTTCCACCCTTTACCAAATATATAGATGCATTAATTATAGCAGATAAATATTGTGATATCCCCAACAAGTAAACATGTTCCAACAAGGAACAACATCTCCATGTTCCAACAAGGAACAAACTTCAACTACACCTGCAACTAGCAACGCTATAAGAGGGGCTGAGCAAAGCGGTAACATAGCCAATCAACGGTTTTCTAGGAAAAGGGATGGTTAGGGGCTGACATGGCAATATGGGTGGCATGATATAGCAAGTGGTAGGCATCGCAGCATAGGCATAGCAAAAGAGCGAGCATCTAGCATAGCAAAGATAGAAGTGATTTCGAGGGTATGGTCATCTTGCTCGCAATGTTCTCGAGTTGTCGAAAGCTTGATCCTCGAAAGCGTTCTCAACAGGTTCCTTGTTCACGTACTCGTCTCCCGGCTCTACCCAAAGCAAGAACACAAACAAAGGAACCACAATAAATCACGGTGCAATGCACAATCAACATGATGCAAAACATGACATGATATGCGAGATGTGATATGCAATGCGTATCTGCGCTCGGAAGGAAAATGATGAACCAGGCATCAACTTGGCAAACCAAGTATGCCACTAGAAAGATGAGATGATTTCGTTGAAATCGATATAAAGATCACCGAATCGGATGCACGGTTTGCAAATGACAAGCAAACAAGAATGGCACAAATCTGCCATTAACAAAGATGATGCCACTTAGCAAGCAACAAGAAATTAAGCTACTGCACCCAAACGTACCAACAAAGTATATGGCAGTGATCTACACAAGATGCTTGACAAAAGATGAGCACTGAGCTACGGCTAGTTCACATCATAACAGGTTCAAACAAGCATGGCAAAAGTGCACAAAATATCAGTGGACATGGCAAAAACAGCATCAAAGTTGCAATGTTCAGAGCAAGAAAACTACATGCTAGAGGAACTTATAATAGCAAAACAAGGCATGACATGAATCTACTCAAAGCATAGAACAAAAGTCCCTTACTGACCATAAGCCAAAAAGGATCAGAAAATATAGTAACACCCATGTCAATATCGAAAGTTTCGTTAACAGATTCAGCAACATGGCATGTCAAAAACTGATAACAAGTAGGCATGTTTACAAGCTCAATGCACTCACTACAGAGCCTTATATGAAAAACTAAGCATACATATATCAAGAAGACATGGCATAGAAGACATACATGGCAAGAACAATAACATAGCATAAATGGATCAACCACAACAACCTTGGCAAAATTGAATAACATGTATACAATCTGCCAGGAAACATTTGATAGCAAAAGTAGAGCTCGATTGACTCAAGCTATGGCTCTCTATAATTGCAAACAAAGGCATGGATAGATAGAGCAAGACATGTTTAACAAAACATCCTTACTGAAGTATCTCAAAATATGCATGGATCTCTTGGTAGCATCAAGTTAACATGGCATCAAAATATCACTAAACAGTAATGAAAACAGCAACATCAGACACCTACTTTGCATGCTTGTGCTAGTCACCACATAGATCACAAAAATACATGGCATACACCCCTGGAAATATGGCATGACATATTACAAAACACTTGTAGGACTCAACTTCATAGGGTGCACACATCAATCATAGCAAAATAACAAAGTGCAAGTTCATTAAGAAATGTAAACTAACAACACATAGCCCTCTTCCAACAGCATTTCGGGCATCAAGATGAGCTCAAATGAAAATGATTCAATGAGATGAAATGATCTACTCTTCGAGACGAACATTTTGATATATTATACGCGCAAAATGGATCTACAGATGCAAAGTTACGCTACGTTGAAAATGCCACGAAATAACATAGGATGCAAAAAAAACTTAGAAGAATTGAGGAGGGGGGAAGAAGTCAACGGCTAGGTCGGGAACCGGATCGGGCCGATCCGATCGGGAAGCGGCGGCGGCGGGCAGCTGCCTCGCGGAGAGGGAGAAGCCTTGGGGCCGGCCGGAGGAGGGCGGCTCGGGCTCACGGCGGCCGCGGCCGGAGGAGGTGGTCGCCGGCGCTGCGGCGGCCGGAGCCGCTGTTTCCGGCGGCCGGCGGCGACGGCGAGGGCCGGTGGAGGGCGAGGTCGAAAGGCGGGTCGCCGCGGGCAAGGTGGCTGGGCGGCGGGAGCCGGGCGGTTGACCGGAGCGGCGCTGCCAGCGAGATCCGGCTGCGGGAGCGGGCGGCGTCGCGGGCGGCGGGCGGGCGCTGGCGCTGGGCGGGGGCCTCGCCCGGGTTCGGGGGGCGGGCGGCGGGCGCGGGACAGGTGGCGCGCGCGGATTGGGCGAGGGGCGGCGGCGATTTTCGTCCGGCGGCGGCGGACGCGTCCGGTGGCGCGGGGACGAAATTTTTAGGGTTTCGGGGAAGAAGACCCGGATTTAGACGGGGGAGGTGTTTAAATAGGCATAGAGGGAGCTAGGAGAGTCCAAATGAGGTGTAGTTTTCGCCCACACGATCGTGATCAAACGACGGAGAGCATGGAAGTGACTTAGATGGGTTATTGGACTATTTTGGAGGGGTGTTGGGCTGCAACTTAAAAGAGGCCTTTGCGAGAGTGCGGTTAACCGTTGGAGTACCAAACAAGCTCCAAATGACCCGAAACTTGACCGGTGGTCTACGGGTGGTATACCAAGGCCACTAGACAAACCTCGGTCCATTTCGAGAAGGTTTAGTACCCGCACACGGAAAACGTAAAAGGGCCACCGGGGAGATAGGAGTGCCTGATTGCAAAACGGACAACGGAAAAATGCTCGAATCATGAGATTAACACGTATGCAAATGCGATGCACATGATGACATGATATAAAATGCATGACATGGACAAAATGCAAAAAGAGGAAAAACCCAACCACGGAGGGAATATCATATCACAATGCCGAAAATGGCAAGAGTTGGAGTTACAAATATGGAAAGTTACTTCCGGGGTGTTACAACACTCCACCACTACAAGAGGATCTCGTCCCGAGATCTAGGACTGAAAGAACTCCGGATATTCGGAACAGAGGTGATCCTCGTGCTCCCTGGTAGCTTCTCGGTCAGAATGGTGTGACCACTTCACTTTTAGGAATTTGATTGACTTGTTGCGAGTCTTGCGCTCGGTTTCTTCAAGAATAGCAACGGGGTGCTCATGATAAGAGAGATCTTCTTGAAGGTCAATCTCTTCGAAGTTGATAGTGCGCTCAGGAGTCTTGAAGCACTTGCGAAGCTGTGACACGTGAAACACATCGTGCACGTTTGCAAAGTTGGATGGAAGCTCAAGTTGATAGGCTAGATCGCCTCTTTTGCCAATGATCTTGAAAGGACCCACGATCTAGGGGCAAGCTTCCTTTGATACCGGGTTGACGAGTGCCTTTCATTGAGAGACGCGGAGGTAGACATGGTCTCCGATTTCAAAAGCCACATCACGGTGCTTATCGTCATAATAGTTCTTCCGGCGCGATTATGCTGCTTTTGAGATTCTCACGAATGACTTTGCACATTTCTTCCGCTTCGTGATCAAGTCATTGCCAAGAAGTTGGCGCTCACCGCCTCGCACCAATTTTGAGGAGTACGACACTTTCGCCATAGAGAATTTCGAATGGGGCCTTGCCCGAACTCGCTTGGAAGCTGTTGTTGTAGGAGAACTCGGCATATGGAAGACAATCTTCCCACTTCATACCGAAAGAAATGACACAAGCTCTGAGCATATCTTCAAGGATTTGATTTACTCGCTCAACTTGGCCACTTGTTTGAGGATGGAAGGCTGAACTGCATCCCTGATTCTTTTCTTAGAAGCCTCACATTTGAGCTGGGCAGCTTCTTGCTTCAAAGCCATGTTGTAGAATTCATCATACTTTTCTCGCTCAAAAGCACAAGAGCTAATTGCGATCTTCTCTCGCACCACCTCACAATTGATAGATCATACTCTTTTCATCAGCACGCCTTGCTTAGCAAAACGAGCGAAGTTTCGAACTGGATATTGTATTGATAGACGACATGTTGCCTTGCTTGAGATTGCGGAACTCCTCACGCTTGCTCTCAACAACACTTTTCGAATGTGGTGAGCTCAAAATCTCGGCGAACTCATCCCGTGTAATGACACGACCTCCTCTGGAATCTTTGTATTGTTGGTACCACTCAGCAGCTTGATCCTTGAGTTGAAACGATGCAAACTTGACAAAGTCCTCGGTCCGACATTGCTACAATCAAAATGCTTGCAGATGTCCACAAGCCAATCGTCGTCGTCTCGTAGCCTCGACCACGTAAACCGAAAGACTTCGCTGATTAGCGAGGAACCGATCGAGAGTAGCAAAGTGCGGCTGATTGTTGCCTTGACCTTGATTTCCTTGATTGCCTTGCCTCGAGTACGCTTCTTGCAAGAGCTGCAAAATCATCGAGCATTGGCATTGGTGGCTGTCATGATAGCTTGCCGTGCCTCCGGAGGCGGAGGTGGAGGTGGAGGGTTCGACCGATCCCCATCATTGCGATCCGGATTCGTACGCTTGGCGGAGCCATCTGAAGAGGGTGACATCCGTTAGTCCTTTCATAGACAAATAGTCAAGTAGAATCAACGGATAGAAATTGCAACATATAGTCTTCACAATAAACATTCGAACAAGGATGAACGAATGAATTCCAAAGTTAATCATCACACGTCCATTAAGGTGAGAAGCCACTTAGATAAAGATATGGAAACAACATCTGTCTTAGAAACAAATCGAATATCACAACCGAAACAAAAGATTGGCTTCTAGAATGAGCCGAACAAACACATGATAGAGATTTACGCCAAAGTGTTCGTGGTGGGGCCCACACGGACACGACGATAGCGGACGCCACGAATGACAAACAAGACGCCCCTGAATCAGCATAGCCAAGGATTCTTTAAGACGCCTCGCGACCATCAGAATCGACCGTGAATGGGCGGACCACTAGACGTTGAACCCCAATCTCAAATCATACATCCGTCGGAAAGATATCCCGTAAGCTACTAGAATTCCCACCTATAAACTCCCAAAACTTTCTGGTTATGCAATCTGGTGTTGGGGATACAGGGACACAAAATATATCACCCAAACTAACAATACCTAGATCCAATTGTATCCATCCGTCAACACATAACCAAGAAATCCTCGAAATCGTGTACCTCGACCTTCAAAAACATCCGTTATACAAGTCATGGCAATACTCCCGAGCTCGCCCGAAGATCGGGTTATCGGGTTATCTCACCAACAACTGCACAAAAGAGATTTCGATGTCGGTAAAACTCGTATTCCAGAATCGCAACAATAAAATTGTGACGACAACACCTCGGAGCTCAACTCCCGGACACCGCCACAACCCCTAAATGTCGAGGCACCAAGAACAATGTTCTCGCCACAAAACCATCGGAACGATTCCAAGATACCCACGTGATCCTAAAAAAATTTTTAGTGAAATTTGAGGAGAGAAGAGTCAAAACTCTACGTCCGATACCTCACCAGAGCGACGAAGGACTGGGAGTAAAAAGAATCCTACTCTCGATATATATAATCCTAAGACTCAAAACATTTTCCATTCTAGACTCAACAACGCCAAAGAAACAATCAAGTAGGGGGCTCCTAAGTCGGGAAGGCTCGATTACCAACTTGTAGCGCCTCGATGCGGCTATATCTCCCACGTGTCGAGGCACGACTTAGAGGCATAACCGCATTGAAAGCAATGTCGCAAGTGAGGTAATCTTCACACAACCCATGTAATACATAAGGGAAAGAGATACATAGTTGGCTTACAGTCGCCACTTCACACAATACATAAATAAACATCCATCATTCAGAGTACACTCAAGGTCCGACTACGGAACCAAAATAAAAGAAGATACCCCAAATGCTACACAGATCCCCGATCGTCCCAACTGGGCACCACTACTGATCATCAGGAAAAGACACATAGTAACGACCACGTTCCTCGTCGAACTCCCACTTGAGCTCGGTTGCATCACCTGCACTATCATCGTCGGCACCTGCAACTGTTTTAGTAGAATCTGTGAGTCACGGGGACTCAGCAATCTCACACCCGCGAGATCAAGACTATTTAAGCTTATAGGAAGGACAGAGTAGTAAAGTGGAGCAGCTGCAAGCGACTAGCATATATGGTGGCTACATCGCAAAAGAGAGCGAGAAGAGAAGCAAAGCACGGACGTGAAGCTAGTAGCGATCAAGAAGTGATCCCAACTACTTACGCCAAACATAACTCCAACACCGTGTTCACTTCCCGGACTCCGCCGAGAAGAGACCATCACGTTACACACGCCGTTGATGTGTATTTTATTTGAGGTCAACTTTGGGTTTTCTACAACCGACATTAACAAATTCCCATCTGCCTCATAACCGCAGCACGGCTTTCGAAAGATAATACCTGCAGGGTGTCCCAACTTAGCCCATTATAAGCTCTCACGGTCAACGAAGGATATTCCTTCTACCCGGAAGACCCGATCAATCTCGAATCCCGGACTACAAGACATTTCGACAAAAATAAAACAAGACCAGCAAAGCCACCCGATTGTGCCGACAAATCCCGATAGGAGCTGCACATATCTCGCTCTCGTGGCACACCGGATAGGTCACCTCGAGTAAAACCAGCCCTCGAGTTGCCCGTGGTGGCCCCAAGCAGCTGCCGGTTCGGGCCAGCACTCAAGGAGCACCGTCCGGGGTTAAAATAAAGATGACCCTCGGCTCGCGAAAACCCGGGGAAAAAGGCTTAGGTGGCAAATGGTAAAACCAATGTTGGGCCTTCTTTGGACGAGTCTTATTCAAAGCGAACTGTCAAGGGGTCCCATAAATCACCCAACCATGTAAGGAACGCGAAATCAAGGAACATAACACCGTATGACGGAAACTAGGTGGCAAGAGGGAACAAAACACTGCATAAGGCCGAGCCTTCCACCCTTTACCAAATATATAGATGCATTAATTATAGCAGATAAATATTGTGATATCCCCAACAAGTAAACATGTTCCAACAAGGAACAACATCTCCATGTTCCAACAAGGAACAAACTTCAACTTCACCTGCAACTAGCAACGCTATAAGAGGGGCTGAGCAAAGCGGTAACATAGCCAATCAACGGTTTTCTAGGAAAAGGGATGGTTAGGGGCTGACATGGCAATATGGGTGGCATGATATAGCAAGTGGTAGGCATTGCAGCATAGGCATAGCAAAAGAGCGAGCATCTAGCATAGAAAAGATAGAAGTGATTTCGAGGGTATGGTCATCTTGCCTGCAATGTTCTCAGAGTTGTCGAAAGCTTGATCCTCAAAAGCGTTCTCAACAGGTTCCTCGCTCACGCACTCGCCTCCGGCTCTACCCAAAGCAAGAACACAAACAAAGGAACCACAATAAATCACGGTGCAATGCACAATCAACATGATGGAAAACATGACATGATATGCGAGATGTGATATGCAATGCGTGTCGTGCTCGAAGGAAAATGATGAACCAGGCATCAACTTGGCAAACCAAGTATGCCACTGAAAGATGAGATGATTTCGTTGAAATCGATATAAAGATCACCGAATCGGATGCACGGTTTGCAAATGACAAGCAAAACAAGAATGGCACAAATCTGCCATTAACAAAGATGATGCCACTTAGCAAGCAACAAGAAATTAAGCTACTGCACCCAAACGTACCAACAAAGTATATGGCAGTGATCTACACAAGATGCTTGACAAAAGATGAGCACTGAGCTACGGCTAGTTCACATCATAACAGGTTCAAACAAGCATGGCAAAAGTGCACAAAATATCAGGCTGGACATGGCAAAAACAACATCAGGTTGCAATGTTCAGAGCAAGAAAACTACATGCTACAGGAACTTATAATAGCAAAACAAGGCATGGCATGAATCTACTCAAAGCATAGAACAAAAGTTCCTTACTGACCATAAGCCAAAAAGGATCAGAAAATACAGTAACACCCATGTCAATATCGAAAGTTTCGTTAACAGATTCAGCAACATGGCATGTCAAAAACTGATAACAAGTAGGCATGTTTACAAGCTCAATGCACTCACTACAGAGCCTTATATGAAAAACTAAGCATACATACATCAAGAAGACATGGCATAGAAGACATACATGGCAAGAACAATAACATAGCATAAATGGATCAACCACAACAACCTTGGCAAAATTGAATAACATGTATACAATCTGCCAGGAAACATTTGATAGCAAAATTAGAGCTCGATTGACTCAAGCTATGGCTCTCTATAATTGCAAAAAAAGGCATGGATAGATAGAGCAAGACATGTTTAACAAAACATCCTTACTGAAGTATCTCAAAATATGCATGGATCTCTTGGTAGCATCAAGTTAACATGGCATCAAAATATCAGCTAAACAGGGCTGAAAACAGCAACATCAGGACACCTACTTTGCATGCTTGTGCTAGTCACCACATAGATCACAAAAATACATGGCATACACCCCTGGAAAGATGGCATGGCATATTACAAAACACTTGTAGGACTCAACTTCATAGGGTGCACACATCAATCATAGCAAAAATAACAAAAGTGCAAGTTCTGTTAAGAAACAGAAACTAACAACACATAGCCCTCTTCCAACAGCATTTCGGGCATCAAGATGAGCTCAAATGAAAATGATGCATTGAGATGAAATGATCTACTCTTCGAGACGAACATTTTGATATATTATACGCGCAAAATGGATCTACAGATGCAAAGTTACGCTACGTTGAAAATGCCACGAAATAACATAGGATGCAAAAAAAACTTAAAAGAATTGAGGAGGGGGGAAGAAGTCAACGGCTAGGTCGGGAACCGGATCGGGCCGATCCGATCGGGAAGCGGCGGCGGCGGGCAGCTGCTCCTCGCCGGAGAGGGAGTAGCCGGTGCGGGGCCGGCCGGAGGAGGGCGGCTCGGGCTCGCCGGTGGCCGGCCGGCCGGAGGAGAGGTGGTCGCCGGATGCCATGGCGCGCGAGCGCCCGGTTCCGAGCGGCGGGCGCGGCGACGGCGAGGGCTGGTGGGCGGCGAGGGCAGCGCGGGTCGCCGGCGGCAAGGTGGCTGGGCGGCGAGGAGCCGGCGGTTGATCGGAGCGGCGCCGCCGGCGAGATCCGGCCGCGGGAGCGGGCGGCGGCGGGCGGCCGGCGCGCGCTGGCAAGCGGGCCCTCTCACTGGCTCGGCGGCCGGGCGGCGCGGGGCGGCGGCGCTGGGACAGGTGGCGCGCGGATTGGGCGAGGGCGGCGGCGATTTTCGTCCGTGGCGGGGACGAAATTTTAGGGTTTCGGGAAGAAGACCCGGATTTAGACGGGGAGGTGTTTAAATAGGCATAGAGGAGCTAGGAGAGTCCAAATGAGGTGTAGTTTTCGCACACGATCGTGATCAAACGACGGAGAGCATGGAAGTGACTTAGATGGGTTATTGGACTATTTTGGAGGGTGTTGGGCTGCAACTTAAAAGAGGCCTTTATGAGAGTGCGGTTAACCGCTGAGTACCAAACAAGCTCCAAATGACCCAAAACTTGACCGGTGGTCTACGGTGGTATACCAAGGCCACTAGACAAACCTCGGTCCATTCCGAGAAGGTTTAGTACCCGCACACGAAAAACGTAAAAGGGCCCGGGGAGATAGGAGTGCTTGGATTGCAAAACGGACAACGGAAAAATGCTCGGAATCATGAGACGAACACGTATGCAAATGCGATGCACATGATGACATGATATAAAATGCATGACATGGACAAAATGCAAAAAGAGGAAAAACCCAACCACGGAGGGAATATCATATCACAATGCCGAAAATGGCAAGAGTTGGAGTTACAAATATGGAAAGTTACTTCCGGGGTGTTACAACACTCCACCACTACAAGAGGATCTCGTCCCGAGATCTAGGACTGAAAGAACTCCGGATATTCGGAACGGAGGTGATATGGGTAGTACAAGAGTAGATCTACCACGAGATCAAGGAGGCTAAACCCTAGAAGCTAGCCTATGGTATGATTGTTCTTCGTCCTACGGACTAAAACCCTCCGGTTTATATAGACACCGGATAGGGTTAGGGTTACACAGAGTCGGTTACAATGGTAGGAGATCTACATATCCGTATCGCCAAGCTTGCCTTCCACGCCAAGGAAAGTCCCATCCGGACACGGGACGAAGTCTTCAATCTTGTATCTTCATAGTCTTGGAGTCCGCCGCGATGATAGTTCGCTATCCGGACACCCCTAGTCCAGACTCCTCAAGAGTAGCCCTGAACCAGGCTTCAATGACGACAGAGTCCGGCGCACATATTGTCTTCGGCAATGCAAGGCGGGTTCCTCCTCCGAATACTTCATAGAAGGTTTTGAACACAAGGATAGTGTCCGGCTCTGCAAAACAAGTTCCACATACCACCGTAGAGAGAATAACTTTTGCACAGATCTGTTGAAGTATTTCGCGGCGTGACATCACACCACGACCAAGCCTTCATATGAATCGTTTTTTTTTCTTACTGTTCCACCTTAGCGTGTTTAGTGAGGCGGTTTCCTTGGCACGTCTTATCAAAGCGTAGATCGTGCCCCCTTATTCCGGGATTCCCATCAATACGGACGTGGGTAACCCAACCGTGCCCGTTTGCACGCCTCCTCTATCGAAGGCGAGTCCTAATCAACCACGGGGAGGGCTCTTGGTATTCAACCTCTTTATAATGAGACCAAGGCCCTCTTCTTTCTTCCACCATCCATCGAGTTCGCCTCGCGCTTCGAGTTCTAACACCCAAAGCTTCAGATTTAGGCGCTTCAGACCTTCAACGATGTCCGGCTTCGACCAGCTCGGCCGATGGATGTCTTCCTCCGTCACAGAAGAAGATGTGCTAAAGCTGCGAGGCGCCAGGTATCTAACCGGCGAGATTTCGCATAGGCTGCCTGCTCCAGGGCAGGTCATTCCCACTCCCGAGCCCGGCGAGAGCGTGGTGTTTGTGTCTCACTTCCTTCGGGGTTTAGGCTTCCCGACGGATCCCTTTGTGCGGGGGCTCATGTTTTATTATGGGCTGGATTTCCATGACTTGAATCCGGAGTCCATCCTACATATCTCGTCATTCATTGTCGTATGTGAGGCCTTCCTCCACATTACCCCTCACTTTGGATTGTGGCTCAAGACCTTCAAGGTGGAGCCAAAGATGATCGAGGGCAACAAGCAGAGTCGGAGGGGCGTCATAAGCAAGTATGTCCGATGCTCCGTGGCCCGAGGGCTCTTTTCAGGAGGAGCTTGGTTTGTGGCAACGGGAGTGGTTTTATATCACCGCCTCCTGGGGCACCAAATGGGTGGCGCTTCCGCCTTCCGCCAGTCCACCACAGCGGCCAAGCGCCATGGGTCAACAAGGCTCGACTGGGGCCGTCCCAAGGACGTTCCTCATTGCAGGGCCATATTCGAGATCTCCAAGAAAGAGAGATCAATCTGGTCGCAGTGGCGCAGGTTATGTTGATTCGGCACCTTCTGCCCTGCAAGCGTCGCCCCCTCCGTCTGTGGGAATTTAATCCAGAGGGACCACGAGCTCTCCAACATTTTATGGGTACGACGCCCGTGGAGATGTATAAATTGTTCTTCGGATCACAAGAGAAGTGTCCGGACCTGACTGAGGACGCAGGACTAAGCTGCAATCGCCCAGATACTCAAGTAAGTAGTCCTGTACCCGGACAGGCTGTCCGTTCATTTATCGTAAACTTGCCCTTAAAGGAGCTGTTTCTTGAACAGGAGTGGATAGCGAAGGCAAATTTGATAAGGTGTCCGGCTCCCCTCCCAGAGACCACGACGGATCCCATGCTGACCAAGATGTTGAAGGCCGTGCCTCTTAAGGAAGGCGAAGGGGGGAGCAAGGAAGCAACTGCCTCCACAAAGGAGGCTTCTGAGGAAGGGGGATCAAAAGTCCCACCCTCCAAGGAGAGAAGAGGACCGCTTCGGAAGATCCGGAGGTCAAGGCCTCAAAGAGGGAAAGAAATCTTCGTCGGAGAGTCCGCGCCGGGAAGTATCCCAGCCGCACTATTTCCCAAGGGATCAGCCCTCCAAATGAGCCGTAAGTAAAAATAAGGGTCATGTAAATAAGGAACATCCCTGTATTTATTTCTGAAGATAACCGAAATTGTACCTTGTAGTTCGGATCTCAACCCTTCTCAGCAGAGCTCGTCTTCGGGGGATCTTCCGGAGATGATGCAGAGAGAAACGCCTCCACCTGTCGCACCCTCATGCGAGGCGGACAACCCTGAGGTGTCGTCGCGAAGGGTTTCCCCAAGTCTGGCGGGGCCGGAAGGTCCGGCGCCAACTGGCGTGCGGTCGGAGGAGCTGAAGGATATGCTTGGGCGAGCGGCTATCTCAGAAGATCACCGTGCGCTAATGGGTATGGTGATTGAAAGAATTGCATCCGCTGAGAGCGGATTGCATGAAGCCGCCGAAGCTTGCTTGCGGGTTCGAGGTACGCAAAATGATGTACCTTCCGGCGCTTATGCATATAGAATGCGCTCAGTATAGATAGTAGCCATCGAGACTCGGTATGTTGTCAAAATTGACAGCATGCCGAGGATCATAATCTCGATTATAACATATCGCCGCTCCTAAATAGGTGGCGGGCGTCCGTGGCCAGCCGGATGATGAGTATGCCGAACTAAAGCGGCACTTGACGAGGCGGATGCGGACATCGCTACGGTCAATAAACGGTTTGACGAGTCACAAGGTATGCGACTTCTACGCGGACACTGGTAAGGGAGCTTGACGCCCATGCCTTACTACTTGTATGTTTAATGCAGGTGGTGCCGCTGCTATGGAGGAGCTGCGGCGAACTCGCCGAGCGAAAGAGCAAGCCGAAATAGTAATCGGTCGCTTTAAGGGCGGCGAAGAGCTAAAAGCGAACGGGCTGCTCATTGCCAAGCAAAGAGGAAATGGCAGATATGGCCATAAAGTTGAAGAATACTACCGACCGCTGCGAGGTTCTTGAAAAGTAACGCTCAAAGGAGCAAGAGGGCTGAAAAGGCCACCGCCGAATCCAAGGATGCCTGCTCCGCTTTGAGAGCTGCCAAGGAGGAGCTGAGTCGGGCGGGGCTATTGCGGCTGGAAAACCGTTTACGCGGAGGAAATATATCGGATCCGGTATGCTCGCTTGGACAAGTTGTGGAGTTCGAGGATGCTTATCTGGACTTAGCGGCGAAGCGCCATGGACGCGATTGAGCACTTCCGAGGCCAGAAGGGGCACAGAAGGGAAGAGCTATATTGGTCGCAGTTCCATAGTCCGGAGCGTCCTCTTCCGTTGACCGATCGGTTGGCCGAATGGGCCGAGCTGAACTGATTATCCGGACTTGCCATGAAGCATGCCATGACTCATTTGTGGCTAGGCGGACCCCAGCCGAAGAGTTATTTTGGCTTAGTGCAGCAGTTCCTTGGTGCGGTGCCGCGTATTGACGCAATGAAGCAGTCGGCGTGTATTGAGGGAGCGCGGATGGCTCTGGCCCGTGTCAAGATATATTGGGCGGAGATGAAGGCCACCGATGTTGCGTCCCAAGATTCGGACAGAAGCCGAGTACCTGCCGAGCACTATTTTGAGGAAGTCCTGCAGGGCGCTCGTTTAATAGAGACGCAGTGCTCGAAGGTTATCATGTTTGAGTGACATGTATGATTTGTGAAAACAATGTTTCAATATAATATAATTGCTTTTTATACTTGCGCATTCAAGTAGTAAACTACTCCCTGTGCGGCCGTTGATGTATATGTATATATAACTTGAAAGATGGCAGTCCTTGGCTTCAGCCCCCACGCACATGGTGCGGGGGTGTTTGCAAAGAAGGCGCATTTTCACACTTAATCCAACGTCTTGGTCCTGTGAAGGAGGTGATAGCGTAGCAAACTAGGCAACCAGACTATAATGCTTTATCACTTTCACTTGGCCATAGGAGTTCGAGGGTGGGGCTACTATATAGCCCCTGGGTTCACCGCACTCTCCCGAATTCGAGTGCGATGTGCTGATCGAAAAATGGTCCTTCGTTAATGCGGAGGAATTCTAAACATTCGGTGAGTCATCGAGTGGTTGACCAGTCTCTCGCTATATCATGACAATCAGTTTTGGCTTTCATCGAGGTGCTCGCCGCCGAACCGGCACAATCGCAGAGTTCTCCGGTGCCGCGTTAGCCGATAGAACGGAACGTAAGGCAGCAAAACACGTGAGCTGGGCAAACCCAACATTTGACCAAAGACATGATTCGAGCTGATGCATATAAGGCCTAACTCGAGACGCCAACACTCCCTAAGGTATTCGGTCTTTATAAAACGGGCAGAATAATGCCCTAAGCCCCGGTGTCCGTGCGTGCAAAATTCTGTGCGGCCGATGCCAAAACACCAGCCTCCTCCTCGGTTATAGCTAGAAACCAGGGATGTGTATCAACAAGAGACAGAAAAAGGTTTACGCAGGTCTTAATCTGAAAACAATCCTTGCAACGGGTCCCTCTCGCACGCCTGCGCTTTGTGTCTCCGTTGTGCCGTATTCTGGACGGGTGTAGCACGTTGTTCATCTGTAAAAGAGAGGAACTTAGTTGAAAAGAAAAAAAGATCGTGCGAAAAATGTACTTTATATTAAATAAACAGAGTACGATTCGAAAAGTGAATGAATTTGAGCTTTATTGTCTCTTGTTGTACATGTGTGCAGCCCCTTGTATGGGGGCATGCTGCTAGTAGGCGTCGGGCACGTCTAGCCGTGTCCGGGGTTCGAATGACCTATTCAGGTGCTTTAATTAGCGGAGCCGGATAGGTGTGGGGCTGTCAAGGCAGTCTCACGTTCTTCCGTGCTCGAGTAACACTTAATACTCCCTTCTAATGAGATGATGCCGCGTGGACCGGGCATTTTAAGTGTAAGAGATGCATAATGCGGTATTGCGTTAAAGCGGGCGAAAGCTTCACGCCCCAGTAGTGCTTGATAGCTACTTTCGAATGGGGCGATGTGGAAGGTTAACTTTTCACGACGGAAGTTGTCGGATGAGCCGAACACAACTTCTAGCAGAGGGAGCCCGCATAATGGGCATACAGCCTGACATTACCCCTTTGAAGGAGGTGTTGCTATGGCGAATTTTGGTTGGGTCTATCCCCATGTCATGGATTGTGTCCCGATATATCAGGTTTATGTCACTGCCGCCATCCATGAGGACTTGTGTAAATTGGGATCCGTCAATTATAGGATCCAATATCAAGGCAGTCCATCCTGCGTTCCGGATACTTTCGGAATAGTCCTGATGGTCGAAGGTGATTGGTTTTGACAACCAGTGTTGGTATTCCGCTAGGGTAGTTTGTGCGGCGCGCATTTTAGTGGGCGCTGCTCTGTTTTTCCCTTTGATCACGTGAAGTGAGTTTACTGTTTTAACCTCTTGTGGGAAATTCTTTTGTTTTCCGGGGCTCTGCTTGTGGTGCTCGTCATCATCTTCACTTGGTGTGTCGAGCCCCTTGTGTTCGGCGTTGAGTCTGCCGGACTGTTTGAAGACCCAACAATCTCTGTGGGTATGGTTTGGAGGCCTCCCGGGAGTACTGTGGATTTGGCATATCTTGTCCAAGATTTTATTTAAGTTGGATAGCTCATCGCTATTGTCCTTAAGGGGCAGTTTTTTATTGTTCTGTCGTGAGCTTTTGAATCCGGCGTTGACTGCCGCGCTCTTTGGACCGTTCCTCTTAATCCGTCGCTGGTCCTTGTTGCGTCATGGTTTTCCATTTCCATCCCTTACTGGATGTACTTGGGTCATTGGTATCGCATCTTGCCAGCCAACTATCCTCTCCAGCATAAAGAGGGTCATGAGGCTTGTTAATGCAGCCATGGTTCTCGGCTTCTCCTGGCCGAGGTGTCTGGCGAGCCATTCGTCTCGGACGTTGTGTTTGAAAGCTGCTAGGGCTTCGGCGTCCGGACAGTCGACTATCTTTTTGGTGAGGAACCTGTTCTAGAATTTGCGGGCTGACTCTCCGGGTTGTTGAGTTATATGACTTAAATCGTCTACATCCGGAGGGCGGACATAAGTCCCTTGAAAATTTGCGCGAAAAGCATCCTCGATCTCTTCCCAACTTCCAATGGTATTTTCAGGGAGGCTTTTGAGCCAATGCCGGGCTGGCCCTTTGAGCTTGAGGGGTAAGTATTTGATGGCGTGGAGATCATCTCCTCTAGCCATGTGTATGTGGAGGATGTAATCCTCGATCCGCACTCTGTGGTCTCATTGTTCCGTCGTATGCCTCTATGTTTACGGGTTTGAATCCCCACGAATTCATGATCCAAAGACCTCATCGGTGAAACACGGGGTGTGTGGCACCCCTATATTTGGGTGTGCCGTGATGTTCGGATATTTGGCGTGTTGCATTGCTTTGAAGAGCTTGCTTTCTCGGCCCATAGATGGACCTAATCGGGCCATCCTTTTGATGTGAATCCGTATGCGGATCGCGTATCGGCTTGTGTGCGCGCCATTTGCCGCTCTCTTTTTCTGTGGGGTCGCCCATCCGACCGGGTGGCCTTCTTACTTTTTGATTGTGGGGTTTCACGTCCTCCTCATCAAATTCGGGCGAGTAGTTTTCTCTTGGGTAGCTTTTTGTTCGGCGAATGTCGCCAGATTTGTCTCATGGGTGTTGAATACTTTGCTCCATCTGATTCTGAGTGCATCTTCCGCTGTTTTGAGCTTCCGCTTCGCTTTTTCAGCTACGCTGCAGCTGGCGGCGAGCCTTTTGTGGAGGTTCTTCTGCTCCAACAATTTGTCCGGCGTGAGATCGTCCGGACTGTTATCTTCGCCGGGGACGGGTTGTTTATCCGAGTTGTATTGTTCGGACGGTTGCTCGATAGCATGTTCGTCGTCCACCGGTTCACCCTGCTCTATGGCTGGGTCTTTGTTGAGGCGAGACTTTGTGCGGCGTTTACGTTGCTGTTTTGACTGCTTTTTGAGGGATTTACCGTTCGTAGCGTCCCGTTGTTCCTCGTCGTCACTTCCTTTAGGTGTATCCACCATGTATACATCATGGGGTGAGGTGGTTGTCCAGCATCCTGTAGCTGCTGGTTCATGGTTGTCTCCTACATCGTCGTCCATACCGTCGATGTCTTCGGAGTCGAAGTCGAGCACATCGTGTAAGCTTTCGACGGTGGCTACAAAGTGGGTGGTGGGTGGGCGTTGAATTTCTTCATCGTCCGCATCCCAACCTTCCTGACCGTAGTCCGGCCAGGGCTCTCCTGATAAAGGGAGAGACTTTAGTGAATTCAGGATGCCGCCCAAGGGCGAGTGCTGAAAGATGTCCGCGGCAGTGAACTCCATGACCGGCCGCCAGTCGGATTCGATTGGCCGGGGCGCGGAGGGTTCGGAGTCCGGCACCTTGGAGTCACAGTCTTTGCAAAGGACATGGATGGAGTTCGCTCAATCGCCGTTGAGATCCTAGCCCCGGGCGTGTCCAACCACTCATCCTCGATCGGGAATCCGCCCGGATTAAGGGTCGAAGCGGATCTTTGGTGCGGCCTCGTGGCAATCGCTCGTGGCGAGCTAGATCATACCCATCGAGACAAGGCGGCACGCTCGGCCGTGGCTCGAATCCGTCAAAGATCAAGTCAATGCGACATCGGCCGATAGTTCAAACTTCCAAATCTGACCTGATGGCGGGGGCGAAGCTTCGATATGCTCCGATGGCCTAGCGAATTGGCCCGCAGCAAAAGCCGCCGAATACGAAGATCTGTCCGGGAGAAAAGTCTCACCGGATCTGCGTCGTTGTTGATGGTCGATGGAGCCATCGGGCCTATAGGTGACGGCACGCAGGAACTCTCAATGAAAGCACCAATGTACGTGTCAAAACCGCGGATCTCGGGTAGGGGGTCCCAACTGTGCGCCTAGGCGGATGGTAACAGGAGACGAGGGACACGATGTTTTACCTGTGTTCGGGCCCTCTCGATGGAGGTAATACCCTACTCCTGCTTGATTAATATTGATGATATGGGTAGTACAAGAGTAGATCTACCACGAGATCAAGGAGGCTAAACCCTAGAAGCTAGCCTATGGTATGATTGTTCTTCGTCCTACGGACTAAAACCCTCCGGTTTATATAGACACCGGATAGGGTTAGGGTTACACAGAGTCGATTACAATGGTAGGAGATCTACATATCCGGATCGCCAAGCTTGCCTTCCACGCCAAGGAAAGTCCCATCCGGACACGGGACGAAGTCTTCAATCTTGTATCTTCATAGTCTTGGAGTTCGGCCATGATGATAGTTCGGCTATCCGGACACCCCCTAGTCCAGGAATCCCTCAGTCTCCATACTCGGCTAGAGCTGCCGACCGCGATGCCGGTGAAGCTGGACCGGTGGGCTCACGAGAAGCTCACCGACCCCCGGACGGCGGCGGTCCTGGAGAAGATGATGGCGGACCTGGAGGCGGAGAAGCTGACAGGGGCCATGCTCGTCAAGGAGTTCCCGACGCAGCACTCGGCTCCACACCAGGCGCGCTCGCGCCCCATGTGGGGTCTCAAGGGCGCGGACGACAACCTCAGGTTGCGCCAGGAAGACTTAACGGACGAGGAGCTGAGCAAGGCCGTGCGCACCTTGCTGGAGAAGGACCCGGGTGGCCTTTCGGAGGCCTACCTCCCACTTTACCGCCGCGACAACGGGGCGGAGGTGGCCGCCGCCATGCTTGTCTTCAACGAGCGGGGGCTCGTGCCGCTCAAGCTCCCGATCTTCCTGGTGCCTATGTCCTCCGGCGAAAGCTCCAGGGAGGAGGAGGAGGAGGAGGAGGAAGATTCGGAGGCGACCATGGAGGAGGCAGGGGAGACTTCTCCTCCGCGGCAAAGCGAGCTCCTCCGTGGACTCTCTGATGATGAGGATGCCGACGAGTATCTGGCCGAAAGTTCACCGCGCTCCAACGGGGTCGTCACGAGGTCCGGGGGGGACCCCTTTGAGGAGGCTGAAGCAGGGGACCCTGAAGAAGGGCGAGGTGGCGTCGCCTCACTAGGGGGACGCCCTCGCCTTGCCACCCGTCGCCGCCATCCGGAGCCGGTTGTCATGTGCCAGGCCGATCCTGAGGGCGTGGCGAAGCCCGTGCTCAAGAAGCTTGGGGCGCCGCACTCCTGGCCAAGAGGAGGGCATACATCACCGATGACGAGTAAGTATTTTACCTTGCTTCTGCTTCCCATCCTTGACGTCATGCTCACAATATCCTCCTCCTGATGGCCAGGCTGCGGCCGATGATGAAGAGGAAGAAGGAGGAGGCCATGGCCTCAGAGGCCCTGCGACCTGCCGTGGCCGTGGCGACCCCGGCGCGGGAGGAGGAGGCTGCCTCACGTCCACCCACGACGGAGCGAGCCTCTTGGGGCTCGGTGGCCCAACCTCAGTAGAAGACCGCCTCCGTGGCGAAGCAGACTCTGGGGGCGCCTGTTTTCGGTGCACCTGCTGGGGGTTCGAGGGCTCCGGAGCCCCCTGCCGTCCTTGCTGCTACGGCGTCGCTAGCCCAGGCGTCGATGCCACCTCGTCCACAAACCGTTGCACTGGTGGACTGTCAGGACCGGCTTTTCGGGATACCAATTTCCCAAAAAATGGTCCTCGTGCTCACCAGCCCCAGGATTACTGTTAGCTGATGAGGCACCAACTTGATACAGAAACTCCAAGAAAAAATACAAGATATGTAGTACAAGACCATTTCGGCCTATGAGTACAACAAATGGTTTCTAGTGGTTGATGGCGGAAGCGGTTTGTGGTTCATCAGTGACCATGGGACTCCATTTCCTACAGGAACAGCTAACCAGGTTAACTCCTACCTTCGCGAGGCTGTTGTCACCATTGCGTGGGTTCCGGGGCTGATATCGCAACGCTCCTCTCCAAGCAAGAAATCTGGCCAAGACAATAGCCAGGGACAAGCCAGTGAGTACTTTGAATGTACTCGCAAACATTATGAACACGGGTATAACATAACAAACGATAATCATGCACTAAAATATTCTATTATCACAACGTCAGTCATAAGATAAAATCTATGATGCACGCAAGCAAGTTATTCATATAAAACATGACTATGCAATCAGAGAGTAGAAATAGAATGCACCGATCGGGTGTCTGAAGCGACGCCTCGAAAGGACAGTAACGTAAAGCATGCCTCAGTCGAGCGTCTGAGCGACACCACATAAAGGGCTTATAAAGTAAATGAATAACAACATGCCACAGTCGGGCGTCTAAGCGACACCACGTAAAGGGCTTATAAAGTAAATAAATAACAACATGCCACAGTCGAGCGTCTCAGCGACACCACATAAAGGGCTTATAAGAAGATAATCACAATGAATATCCAGGAGGTAGAACCATCCCAGGGATATTCAATAATGCAAATAATATAAAGGGTTAGTCCTTAATAATAATAATCATAATCATCGTAAGTCACATGTCATGATCCATGTTCTGGTTTAGAAGTTTCTCCTTCGAAGACCGACACTAAGACCGACACTTGACCCATCCCAGACTGTAGTCCTTAACCATGGACATGGCTATTCGAATAGATTTAATCTCTACAGAGGGTGTACTCTTTACCCACGAGTAACGAATTTCTTTAGTCCATCGGGACTAATTCCATCTACGGTCTTTTAATTGAAAACACACTTGACCCGCACACACCAGCTTAACTTACCGGTGTCTGGAATCACCCACGACACCTGTCAAGCAAAACTCTAAGTGGGGAGGCTACAACCTCGATTAGCATGGGATCAAAATTTATACACGCGCTACTAAGGGGTGCCCCTCTCGTCCCAACCGAAACACCCATGCCCTCGGACCAGGTGGCATGCCTACCGGATGCATCCCATCTTCCACCATGGCCTCTCATGCGGTGTGTGCTAGGAAAGGGGTTGATGACTTATCGAACTGCACTTACCTATGGCAGGGACAAGTGGTAGTACGAAACAAGTATGGGGGTTACTGGAACAAGACTCGATCTACGGTCGGCTCAGGAGGTTAAAGCATTCCCTGCATGATTAGCATGACAAGTATAATCCAACCAACAGACAGAATCACCACTCATCATGTCTCATCATGCCATACCGGACACAACCGTCTCGACGGAGGACTAGAGACAAGCCCATGTCTACCCAAGACAGAGGCCTTACCGGATTCCTTCCGGTATGCATGAAAGGCATACGATGGTGAGTACTATCACAACGTATCAAATTCCAATAGCACGGAATCGTCAATATGCACTTATGAGTATGTTCATATCACCACATAAAATAACGAAAACTCCGAAACGAGGGGTGTTGTAACCGTATCATACAACACACGACAATGTTATGCCAGGGTTCAGAATGCTTGCCTTCTTGTGGAGAGGCAGGGTGCATTCCAAAACTTTTGAAAGTTTTCTTCTCCAAAATCCCTATTAAAAATTTGAATTAATACATAGTTTTCAAAATAGTGCAAAAAAGTTGTTTGAATTTTTTTCAAATAAATATGAAAAGAAACTAGACAAAATTTGAGAAATGTAGGAAAAAGAATCAATTCATTTGGAGTTGTATTTAAAAAGTTATAGCCAGTCAAAGTTTAGTCAAATTTCTGTTTAAAAAATTTAAATAAAAGTAACAGAAAAGAAAAACGGTTCAGGGGGAAAGCATACTCTGCGCTTTACGTTTCCACTTAGCCAGCGTGGACCGGCTTGGGGTCGACAGTGGGTCCAAGGGGCCCACTGGTCAGGTTTGACTGGTCGCCCCCGCCTCCTTCCTCCTCTGGCCGAACAGAGGCGGGGCTTCGGCGATCAACGCCGGCGAAAGACGGCTCCTCGCGGGGTTCTGAGGGCGGCGATGGATCCGCCAGTCCAGGGCGGTCCTCCCGGTGGTCGAGGGGGTGGCGGGGATGGAGGGATTCGCCGGCGGCGAGCTCCGCGGCGGACAGCGGCTTCGGGAGAGTTGGGGCTTTGCGCTACGGTGGTCCTCGAGTGAGGCTAAGGGGTTGGGCGGCTCCGCAAGGTCGAGAGGAGATTCGACGGTGGTACTGGATGGGCTGGGGAGGCTCTGGTTGCGACGAGCGGGACCGGAACATGGCGGCGGCCGAGCTGACCGGAGATGGGGAAGAAAGCTTCCCGCCGTCGATTGCTAGCCAGGGGAGCTCCAAGGGGTTGGCTTGAAGGTTGCCTGAGGGCCTAGGCGAGCTCGAGGGTCCTTTTATAGGCGGCCAAGGTCGGTTCCGCGGCGGCCAGATATAAGCTCGACAGCGAACCGCCGCTTCAGAGCTGCGGGCGCGGGCGATGGTCGGGCGGGTCTGGCAGGCGAGGGGATGAGCTCGAGCTGTTCAGGCGAGCCGGGCGCGCCGTCAGGAGCTTCGGCGGCGCCGTCCACGGCAGGAGCTGTCGGAGCGGCGGTGGCGGCTTGCGTCGGTGGCGCTGTAGGGCGCCGGGAGGGGGCCAGGGCGGCTCTGCGGCGAGGGAGGAGTCGGGGCGCGTCGGCTGCGAGTGGGGAAGGGCCAGAACGAGCACGGGGCGACGACAGTGGGACGCGGCGACTCGGTGCGCGCACGTGCAAAACGTGCGCTCTGGGCGCGCCCAGAGCACGCACGCAAGGTGTTCGGCAAAATGTCAGGGCATGCCAGGAGGCTTGGGTGGGGCTGGGGATTACCAGGTCTAGGCTAGGGGTTGCAAGGAGATCAGTGGACATGGTGGCTTGGTCAGGGGATCAAGTCCATAGTGCAAACTAAAAATCATGCCAAATCTGTACATGCACATAAGGTGTTTGACAGAATGCCAAGGGCATCTAGGCAACTCTTGGGGTGGCCAAAAACTCCAGACCAGTGTCTCTTTGGATGAACAAGAGGGTGTCAAGGTTAGTTTGTCAAACACAAAAACTTGCTAGTGCAAATTTTTGAGAAAACCATTTCTGGACAGAAAGAAAAGGGCATAGTTCCATGGACCAAAAGTACTCCAATGGGTCCACTCTCCTGGAATCAAGGGTTTTGTAGGGTGGACTATAAGCAGGAAAAAGCTCATGGGCACTAGAGCAAACTAAAATGGGGTTGCAGTAGAAAATGCCAAACTGGACCAGAGAGCAAAAGAGGATGTTTTGCTCAAATTTTTCAAAGAACATTGGTGGGTTTTTGCACAAAGATGAATAATATACTCCTACTAACATCCCCTAATTTTGGCGGAAGTTTTAAAGAAATCTTTAAATAGGTTGTAGTGCAAAAGTGCAACTGGACCAGATTTGAAAACTTGGTGTAGAGCTCAAAATCTCTGATGAAAAAAATATATTTTTGCATAAAAGTGATTTAGGGACATCATATGCCATCCCCAATTTTTGGTAGGATTTTTAAATAAATTTATCAAAGGGTTGAAGTGCAAAAGAGGCTCTAAAACTTATAAAAATCATTTTTAAAGAAATAAGGCTCAGGGAAAATAATTATATAAATAATCCCACTGATAAAAGAAATGTTTTATTGAGAGAGTATATGAGTCCAACAATACTTTTGAAAAGTTTTTACTTGGGGTGAACACTCCACAATATCAAAGAAAAGAGAGGTTCTGAAATCCAAAGATAAATCCAGAAAATAAATTTTTTATTTCCTGGCAAAAATTTTGATAAACAAACATGGTTAAATTTTTGGGGTGTTACATGGACCACGGCCCCTCCACCACGCTCGGTTCTTTGGAGGAGGCTTTCACCGCGCTGGACCGGCTCCGGGCTGACCTGCAAGGCGCCGACTGGCGCATGGTGACGGGGCGTCTCGAGCTGGTCTCAGGGTGGCTCCAGGCCGATTCGTCCGTCAGGACGGCTGGGGCCAGGCCGAGGCTGTCGTCGCGGAGGGCAGGCAGGAAGGAGGCCATCCTGGAGGGCAGGAAGGAGCTCGTGTGCCATGAGCAACGCAGCCTGCGCGTTCGCCGGCCCACGACGAGCATGGGAGGACAAAGCAGCCACCGGAGTTAGCGACGGAGTGGCGGTGTGTCCATCTTGCCGCACAGAAGGATGATGCGACGAAGCCTGCTGCTCATGGGCCGTGGGGCCGATGGCAGCGTTTGCCGCAGGTGATGGGGAACGACGGGGGGTGCTGTTGCCCGCGGGTGCTATCTGGGCGACACGAGCGGCGAGGGCAGCCCGGCGCTCAACACGAACTCTATGAGCATCAACCATGGGAACGGCGGAACGGTGGCGAATCGACCGGCGGAAGAGAGGCTCCAACGCACGCCTACCCGGCGCGCCAAATGTCGGATTCAGGCTTCGCAGACCCAAGAAAGGTTCAAACTCTGGGGTGCGTGCTAAGAACTCAATCTCCCCAGTCTGCCGACTCGCTGATCTCACGGCCTAGCTTGATGAACGGGAAAGGAAAGAGACGCAGCAGTTTACCCAGGCTTAGGCCACCTTGCGGTGTAAGACCCTACTCCTGCTTTGTGGTGGATTAGCCTCGAGGTGGGCTGAGGATGAACTGGTGCAGAGGAAGAACAACCTCAGGAGGTGTGTTCTTGTGCTTGCGTGAACTGGTGAGGGTTCGAGTGATCTGAATGACCCCCCTATGGTGGTGGCTAACCTATATTTATAGTGGCCTTGGTCCTCTTCCTCCAAAACTAGGCGGGAAGGGATCCCACAATGGCCAATTTGAAAGGGGACAAGAAGTACATCTTATCCTGATGAAAGGTGGTCTTCGTGTGCAAAGCTTCTGATCGTGATGCCGTGGTGGGCTCGGTGATGACCTCCGTCCTGCCGTCCTAGCGGTCTTGGTCTTGTAGCACGAAAATGAAAACCTTTGGCTGATTCCTCGAGACTCCACGCCTGCGCTTGCCTCTTTAGCACCAAAGAGGAAACCTGATGTACTGTGCCTGTTGGCGCCCGCCTGGCCTTGGTCGTCATGGCTTGTGTCACTTGATCCTCACGAGGTTGGCGCTTGCATAGAAATCTCTGCTCCTGAGGATCCAACCTAGGAGGCTGTTCCTTCCAGAGGTCTTGGCGTCGTCCGCCTCGCGAGGCTTGGCCCCTCGCGAGAGTCTTGTGTTGTTGATGCCGAAGATGGGCCATACCAGGCCGCTGATGGAGCCACGCCATGGGCCGCAGGCAGGCAAGTATGGGTGCCCTGGTTCCCAGAACGCCGACACTTATCAATAACAAAGATAGGTGAAGTAGCAAAATTAGGATCGTATTGCATTCTAGCATTTAGTGAATTTTCTTTCCACTTGCGTAATAATTTCTTAAGATCATCTCTATCCTTACAAGCAAGAAAGTCTCTATCTACTTCTCCATCCATAACATAACCCTCAGGTATGTCAGGCAATTCATATCTAGGAGGAGAATCATAATCTTCAGTTTCAATAATTTCATCAGTTTCAGTAATCTCATTCTCTCTAACCCTAGAAAGTTGTTCATAAAGAAATTCACCTAGTGGCACAGTCTTAGGAAGCAAAGTACTAGCATCATCATAAGTATCATTCATAGAAGAAGTAGCATCATCAATTACTTGCGACATATTAGGATTACTAGCAGGTGTAGGTGTCGCAAGCTTACTCAAAACAGAAGGTGAATCAAGTGCAGAGTGTGATGGCAGTTCCTTATCTCCCCTCGTAGTAGAGGGGTAGATATTGGTTCTTGGATCTTTCAGATTCTTCATAGTGATCAACAGATATAAATCCCAAGTGACTCATCAAATATAGCTATGCTCCCCAGTAACGGCGTCAGAAAAAGGTCTTGATAACCCACAAGTATAGGGGATCGCAACAATTTTTGAGGGTAGAGTATTCAACCCAAGTTTATTGATTCGACACAACGGGAGCCAAAGAATATTCACGAGTAGTAGCAGTTGAGTTTTCAATTCAACCACACCTGAAATACTTAATATCTGCAGCAAAAAATTTAGTAGCAAAGTAGTATGGAAGTAACGATAACTGTGGTAACATTAGCAATAGAAAATTTGTAGTGATTGTAACGGTTGCAACAGCAAAGTAACTTAGCAAAGATCAATATGCGAAAAGCTCGTAGGCATTGGATCAGTGATGGATAATTATGTTGGATGACATTCATCATGCAATAGTCATAACCTAGGGCGACACAGAACGAGCTCCAATTCATCAATATAATGTAGGCATGTATTCTGTATATAGTCATACATGCTTATGGAAAAGAACTTGCATGACATCTTTTGTCCTACCCTCCCGTGGCAGCGATGTCCATAAGGAAACTAAGGGAAATTAAGGCCTCCTTTTAATAGAGAACCGGAACAAAGCATTAGCACTTAGTGAATACATGAACTCCTCAAACTAGGTAATCACCGGAAAGAATCTGAACTATTGTCACCTTGGGGTATGCGGATCATAACTCGTAATAGGTGTCTACAACTTGCAAGATAGGATCAAGAACTCACATATATTCATTAAAACGTAATAGGTTCAGATCTGAAATCATGGAACTCGGGCCCTAGTGACAAGCATTAAGCATAGCAAAGTCATAGCAACATCAATCTCATAACATAGTGGATACTAGGGATCAAACCCTAACAAAACTAGCTAACTCGATTACATGATAAATCTCATCCAACCCATCACCGTCCAACAAGCCTACGAAGGAATTACTCACTCCCTGTGGTGAGCATCATGAAGTTGGCGATGGAGGAAGGTTGGTGATGATGATGGTGACGAATCCCCCTCTCCGGAGCCCCGAACGGACTCCAGATCAGCCCTCCCAACGAAGAACATGAGGTGGCGGCGTCTTCGTATCGTAAAACGTGATGAATCCTTCTCGCTGGTTGTTTCTCCCCCTAGGGTTATATAGAGTTGGAGTTGAGGTCGGAGGAGGTCCAGGGGGCCCACAAGCCCTCTAGGCGTGCCCAGGGGGGCGCGCCCCCAGGCTTGTGGCCTCTAGGTGGACTCGCTCTAGAAACTTCTTGCGCCAGTATTTTTTATTAATTCCACAAAAATTCTTCGTAAATTTTCAGGTCAATTCGAGAACTTTTATTTCTGCACAAAAATAACACCATGGCAATTTTGCTGAAAACATCGTCAGTCCGGGTTAGTTCCATTCAAATCATGCAAATTAGAGTTCAAAACAAGGGCAAAAGAGTTTGGAAAAGTAGATACGATGGAGACGTATCAGATGGCAACACGCAATCGGCTTGTACGCGCGTCCTTCCCTTCCAAGTCGCGCTTGCATTGCAATCTGAAGAATAAAAATAGAGAATGAACTGCAAGAAAACAAGAGGAAAGTGCCATCGCGCTGCTGCTCTCTGGCCGGGCCTCGTCGGCCGGCGTGGGGGAGATGGTTGTTTGCACGCAGATGAAGGTGACTGGTTCTAGGTAGAGGTTGAGGACGTGTGGATCGTCGACGACCGTGGGGAATGGTTTCTCCTCGAGCGGCGCAGTAGCGCGTGTGCTCTAGTCGTGGCAGTAACGTAGCCAGGATTTTATGTCAGGGGGGTCCAATTGACACGAAAAAGTTTTGCACCACAAATTCAGCTAAACCAACATATGCATACAAAATATATTAAAAGCCTATATCAATAAGGTCTTTAAAATAATAAAATTCATGGTAAAGTCTTATATTCGCGTAAAAGAAGATAACACACCTTATCAATTATAGCATCTTCATTCACTTTGGAGAAAGCATCTTGCTCGATGTATATAACACAATAAAAAGAGATGTTATGTTTCCTCTTCATTTTGCAATGATTCTACACAAACATTAATTTGTTAGCTATCAATAGGAATAAATCCCTAATGACCAGTCAGTTCTATTTATCAATTATCATCAATTGCAAAAATTAAAACTATATCTTGCACCCTCAGATCTCAGCTTAACTTTTTCGAATCGTCATAGCAAAAGAAATTTACACTTTAAATTTATGAATTAAATAACAAAATATCTTACTTTAGATTGGAGTAGTAGGATGAAAAACTAAAAAAGTGGTGCTCAACGTAACTAGGTTGTGCGTGCGTGTGTGCTTCGCCGGCCATCTGTTTGCCGCAGCCGGCAAGTGTCCTTCGCCCGGCCGCCGCTCCGCCGCGTCGACGAGTGCCCTGTCAGCTGGTGGATGCGCATTGGGGGCTGAGGAAGATGGCGGATGGCGCTCACTGCTAGGGTTACAGAACTGCAAGAGGCGACGAACGTCTTCTGGTGTCGATCAATCAACGCACACATGAACGTTCGCAGAGACTAACGAGCCAATCCTTCACGTGTACATGGGCTGAGTTGGGCTTGCTTTTTTTCTTTTTTGTTACAGACTAGTACATGGTATATCAATGGGCTGAATTCCAGGGTGGTCCATGGACCACCCTGGACACCCTACAGCTACGCCAATGGGTCGTGGGGCCAGGGGGCAGGGGCACGACAGCGCGGTCCATGAGCCCGGCTTCCAGCGTCGAACTTCAGAGAGAGGGGGAGCTCTCCTGTGGATCAAGGTCGAAGAAGGTGGTAGAGATGGCCGGGGACGACCGGATCCAGCGCTGTAGGCGGTGGTTGGCGGCGTAGGGGCCCCGTGCTGGCCGGATCCGGTGCTGTTGGCTGTACGTGGGAGGGGCGAAATTGCAACAACGCGGGTAGTGGAAGGGGTCCGAGCCGCGCTGCTAGGTAGGGGCGGTAGGCGACGCAACATTTCTGGGCTGCTGGTGGGATGTGGTGGGAGGCGCAGCTGGTGGAGGTTGGGGCGGTGCCGTGGGTAGGGGAGGTGGATCGGGAGGAAGGTGGAGATAGGTGGGTGGCCATCTCCACCGCTGACAAGGGCGCCACCATGCCGGGCGGATGACAGGGCTAGGACCGGCGGAGGCGGAGAGGGCTGCCGGCGGCGCATGACAAAATGGGCGCGTCTAGGTCTAGATAAGAGGAAGGTGCTGATCGCGGGTTGAATACAAATAAATGCAGGGTTTTTTTTGTAAAAATGAAACGTTTTCTCTCACCTTCATTTAAAATAGGATTGAGGGTTGAATATCTAAAAATATAAGGACTTTTCTGCAAGATTACCATGACGTATGACCAGAAGCAATGAGCGCTTTATTATTAGGGAAAGACTAACTTTTGCATCTTTTAGGTTCGAAAACCCCCTTTCAACAGATGATGTAGATGTAAAAAAATACATCTTCGTGAATACAACACCTTGCGAATTGCGATGTAAATATACATCTTCACCTATAGAAGATGAAAAAACGTCGTCCGCGCATCAACCGCCAATCGACGTTTCCCTTTCCTTTCCCAACCCCATCTTCCTCACGCCGCCCCGCTGCACCCCGCCGTCATCGCTCGTGCTAGATCCGCCCCCTCCAGCACCCTCGCTACCGGTTCCGCCGCGTTTCGACCGCCGGCCACCACCGCACACCATGAATTGGTCATTTTTCCGCCGCGCGGTTGCCGTGTTCGCAGCTTGATTCGTCTCCGCCACCGCCCTGCTCGCAGACCCGTGCCCCGCTTGGAGCCTCGCCGCCCCGCACCACCACACCGACCGCCGCCCACATCCCTGCACCACCGTCCCGCACCACCGCACCGACCGATGCCCGCAGCCCCACAGCACCGCACCGCCGCCTTTCCCGCAGCCCCGCCACCTTGCAACACCGCACCGCCCCCTTGCCCGCGCCCAGTTCCACCGCCGCCACCCGCCCCGATTCTTCTGCCGCCACCCCGCCGCCGTCATGCCACCGAAGAAGTTCCCGAAGAGCAAAACGGGGTTCTTTGGCGTGCGGGCAAAGCCATCCAGCAAATTCGGCGTCAAGTTCTCCAACACCGGTTGCCGCTTCTGAATCCGCACCTACACCACCGCCTACAAGGCCGCACGCTCCTACTACATGGTAGTGTGGCATGCCGGGAGGCCGAAGACGGACCTCGACTTCCCGGAGATCGAGACCCAGGCGGATGCGGAGTTCCTCGTCCCGGAGGGCATTCAGATGGACGGGATACCTAAGAAGACAAAGAAGAGGCCGGCCATTGTCATTGATCCCGGCGGTAGCGATGAGGCGGCGATGGCGAGGTTTGCATAGGAGAATCCGGAGTATGTTCAGGCCTAGTGGGAGTATTTCTGGAAGCGCGACGCCGGCAGAAGGAGGAGGAAGAGGACAAGGCCGGCCCCTCGATGGTGATCCCCATCAATTCCTCGGAGGAGGACTGGGATGACTCAGAGGAGGAGGACGAGGGGTGCGGCGACCCAGACAAGGATGAGTTCTGGGCGCAGTTCCACGGTTCCGATGATGAGGAGTAGTTTTATCTTCGGTGTAGTTCAAGTAGTGGTTCGAACTAGTAGTAGTAACTTGGTGAATGTAGCAGTTTTTATGTCTGAAATGGAGTAGTGGTTGAATTTGCTATGTTTGAATTATATGTTTCAAATGAAGTACTAGTTGAAGTACAGTTTTACATCTCCATTTGCATCATCCATTGGAGGTGCACTTTTACATCTCTAATATACATCATCTGTTGGAATTGCGTCTTTTTTTGAGATGTAAAAAGCACTCTTTGAAGATGTAAATATTTACATATCATGTATTACATCTTCAAATTTGCATCTTGTATTGGAGATGCTCTAATAGCATTAGAGAAACTCCAACACGCTGGCCGAAACTGTCCCACGTGTCTGTTTGGGTCGAAATGGGCACAAAAGCCGGCTCAACGGGCCGACGTAAATGGACCAGCGTCCGCATTTTGTCCATGCATGACCCATTTCAAGCCCAAATTTGGGCCGCGTTTGCATTGGCGCAGACATGCAACGGACGCGCACAATGTTCGCCCTTGTCCCCCTCCCCCCTTGCCCGTCAGTCAGTGGCACATTGGTCATTTATTATTCCTCCCAATCGATAGCTAGCACACCCGGCTGCCTGATACGTCTTCGTCGTATCTATAATTTTTTATTGTTCCATGTCAATATTATATAACTTTCACATACTTTTGACAACAATTTATATGATTTTTTGGGACTAACATATTAATCCAGTGCCTAGTGCCAGTTCCTGTTTGTTGCATGTTTTTGTTTCGTAGAAAATCCATATCAAACAAAGTCCAAATGCAATAATTTTTTACGGATAATTGTTTTGGAATATATGTGATTTTTGGGAGGTGGGATCAATGCAAACGGAGGCCCACAGCCTCCACAAGCCACCTGGGCGCGAGCCCCCCTAGCACGCGGTGGTGCCTTGTGGGCACACTGTAAGTCGGTTGGGGCTCTTTTTCGACTGCAAGGAAGCTAATATCCGGGAAAAATTGTGTTTAAAATTTTAGCGCAATCGGAGTTACGGATCACCGGGAATTTAAGAAACGGTGAAGGGCCAGAAACCAGGAACGCAAAACAGAAGAGAACACACACACACAGAGAGAGAGAGAGAGAGAGAGAGAGAGAGAGAGAGAGATCCAATCTCGGAGGGGCTCCTGCCCTCCTCCGCCATGGCGGCCATGGACCAGAGGGGGAACTCTCCTCCCATCTAGGGGGAGGCCAAGGAAGAAGAAGAAGGAGGGGGCTCTCTCCCCCTCTCTCCCGGTGGCGCTAGAACACCGTCGGGGCAATCATCATGACGTCCATCTACACCAACAACTTCGCCGCCATCATCACCAACTCTCTCCTCTCTATGCATGCAGCGGTGTAACCTCTCTTTTGCTCGCTATAATCTCTGCTTAAACATGGTGCTTAATGCTACATATTATTATCCAATGATGTGTTGCCATCGTATGATGTTTGAGTAGATTCGTTTTGTCCTATGGGTTGATTGATGGCCATGATTGGTTTGAGTTGTATGTTTTATTTTGGTGCTGTCCTATGGTGCCCTCCGTGTCGTGCAAGCGTGTGGGATTCCCACTGTAGGGTGTTGCAGTACGTTCTTGATTCCCTTATAGTGGGTGGCAAGAGTGACAGAAGCTTATACCTGAGTAAGTGGGTGTTGTTGCGTATGGGATAAAGTGGCCTTGATACTTAATGCTATGGTTGGGTTTTACCTTAATGATCTTTGGTAGTTGTGGATGCTTGCTAGAGTTCCAATCATAAGTGCATATGATCCAAGTATGGAAAGTATGTTAGCTCATGCCTCTCCTTCATATAAAACGACAATAATGATTACCGGTCTACTTATCGATTGCTTAGGGACAAATAACTCTCTTGTGTGACAAAAACCTTTCTACTAAACAACTAACTTTTATTATCTTGCAAATTATTCGTAGTTTTATTCTCGCCAAGTACTTCTAGTTTCTTCCTTGCAAACCTATCCTTTCACCTACAAAATAGTTTTATACTTCTTCTAGGTAAAGCAAACGTTAAGTGTGCATAGAGTTGTATCAATGGTCGATTGAACTTGAAGGGTCGATAGAACAGTTTTACATCTCCATCTGCATCATCCATTGGAGATGCACTTTTACATCTCTAATATACATCATCTGTTGGAATTGCGTCTTTTTTCGAGATGTAAAAAGCACTCTTTGAAGATGTAAATATTTACATATCCTGTATTACATCTTCAAATTTGCATCTTGTATTGGAGATGCTCTAATAACATTAGAGAAACTCCAACACGCTGGCCCAAACTGTCCCACGTGTCTGTTTGGGTCGAAATGGGCACAAAAGCCGGCTCAACGCGCCGACGTAAATGGACCAGCGTCCGCATTTTGTCCATGCATGACCCATTTCAAGCCCAAATTTGGGCCGCGTTTGCGTTGGCGCGGACATGCAACGGACGCAAGCACAATGTTCGCCTCTGTCCCCTCCCCTTGCCCGTCGGTCGGTGGCACATTGGTCATTTATCATTCCTCCCAATCGATAGCCAGCACACCCGGCTGCCTGATACGTCTTCGTCGTATCTATAATTTTTTATTGTTCCATGTCAATATTATATAACTTTCACATACTTTTGACAACAATTTATATGATTTTTTGGGACTAACATATTAATCCAGTGCCTAGTGCCAGTTCCTTTTTGTTGCATGTTTTTGTTTCGTAGAAAATTCATATCAAACAAAGTCCAAATGCAATAATTTTTTACGGATAATTGTTTTGGAATATATGTGATTTTTGGGAGGTGGGATCAATGCAAACGGAGGCCCACAGCCTCCACAAGCCACCTGGGTGCGAGCCCCCCTAGCACGCGGTGGTGGCTTGTGGGCACACTGTAAGCCGGTTGGGGCTCTTCTTCGACTGCAAGGAAGCTAATATCCGGGAAAAATTGTGTTAAAATTTTAGCGCAATCGGAGTTACAGATCTCCAGGAATTTAAGAAACTGTGAAGGGCCAGAAACCAGGAACGCAAAACAGAAGAGAACTGAGAGAGAGAGAGAGAGAGAGAGAGAGAGAGAGAGAGAGAGAGAGAGAGATCCAATCTCGGAGGGGCTCCTGCCCTCCGCCGCCATGGCGGCCATGGACCAGAGGGGGAACTCTCCTCCCATCTAGGGGGAGGCCAAGGAAGAAGAAGAAGGAGGGGGCTCTCTCCCCCTCTCTCCCGGTGGCGCTATAACACCGTCGGGGCAATCATCATGACGTCCATCTACACCAACAACTTCGCCGCCATCATCACCAAATCTCTCCTCTCTATGCATGCAGCGGTGTAACCTCTCTTTTGCCCGCTATAATCTCTGCTTAAACATGGTGCTTAATGCTACATATTATTATCCAATGATGTGTTGCCATCGTATGATGTTTGAGTAGATTCGTTTTGTCCTATGGGTTGATTGATGGCCATGATTGGTTTGAGCTGTATGTTTTATTTTGGTGCTGTCCTATGGTGCCCTCCGTGTCGTGCAAGCGTGTGGGATTCCCACTGTAGGGTGTTGCAGTACGTTCTTGATTCCCTTATAGTGGGTGGCAAGAGTGACAGAAGCTTATACCCGAGTAAGTGGGTGTTGTTGCGTATGGGATAAAGTGGCCTTGATACTTAATGCTATGGTTGGGTTTTACCTTAATGATCTTTGGTAGTTGTGGATGCTTGCTAGAGTTCCAATCATAAGTGCATATGATCCAAGTATGGAAAGTATGTTAGCTCATGCCTCTCCTTCATATAAAATGACAATAATGATTACCGGTCTACTTATCGATTGCCTGGGGACAAATAACTCTATTCCGTGACAAAAAAACCTTTCTACTAAACAACTAACTTTTATTATCTTGCAAATTATTCGTAGTTTTATTCTCGCCAAGTACTTCTACTTTCTTCCTTGCAAACCTATGCTTTCACCTACAAAATAGTTTTATACTTCTTCTAGGTAAAGCAAACGTTAAGTGTGCATAGAGTTGTATCAATGGTCGATAGAACTTGAAGGGAATATTGATCATACCTTTAGCTCCTCATTGGGTTTGACACTCTTATTTATCGAAAAAGCACTAATTGGCCCCCTATACTTGTGACGCCCCCGATTCAATCGTACACTAATCATACGCGCAAATGTGTACGATCAAGATCAAGGACTCATGAGAAGATATCACAACACAACTCTAGACACAAATTAAAGTCATACAAGCTTTATATTACAAGCCAGGGCCTCGAGGGCTCGAATACATAAGCTCGAATACAAATGAGTCAACAGAAGCAACAATATCTGAGTACAGACATAAGTTAAACAAGTTTGCCTTAAGAAGGCTAGCACAAAAGAACCATCGATCAAAAAGGCAAGGCCTCCTGCCTGGGAGCCTCCTAACTACTCCTGGTCGTCGGCAGTCTCCATGCAGTAGTAGGCTCCGTCGGAGTAGTAGTAATCAGCGGTGGCATCTGGCTCCTGGGATCCATCATCTTATCACAGCAATCGGGTATAGGGGAAAAGAGGTAGCAAAGCAACCATGAGTACTCATCCAAAGTACTCGCAAGACTTACATCAGAACTATACTAAGTACGCATCAGTATCAAAGGAATGGGGCTATATCTTTAGACTGAACTGCAGAAATGCCAGAAGAGGGGGAAAGCCTAGCCTATCAAAGACTAACATCTTGAAGCATCTTGTAGCATTAGAAGAGTGTAGATTAGCATATTATAAGTAGCAAGCATGTTTTAGTATTAAGGCCAAGAGATCCTTCCTCAACTCCCTGCGAGAAAGCAATCCCGGAGATATCATATCCGATTATCATATCCAGTATCCAGTTCTAGTTGTATAGATCGGGATACAACTCCAAGTCGTCCTATTAACGTGGACACGACTATTCGAATAGATAAACTTTCCTACATGGGTGCACCAGATTGCCCAACATGCTCGATCACTCTGGCCGGACACACTTTCCTGGGTCTTGCCCGGCCTCGGAAGATCAACACGTCGTAGCCCTACTTAGGCTCAACAGAGAGGCCAGCACGCCGAGCTACATACTAAGCGTGCAGGGGTCTTGGGCCCATCGCCCTTTGCACTCCTGCATGTTGCGAACGCGGCCGGTGAGCAGACCTAGCCCCCTTATACAAGCGCATGCTTAACTAGTCCAACCCGATGCGTGCCACTCAGTCGCTGACGTCGAAGAGCTTCGGCTGATACATACGACGCCGAGTGCCCATAACTATTCCCGCGTGGTGGTTCGTGCGTATAGGTCAAAAGACCAACTCAAATTAAATACCCTAATCTTGTTAGTGTCTTGGGAGCGCGTGGTGAAGATTAGTGCTCTCGTTGCCCTGTCTCGAGGACCTACGGCATGGGCCGGGCCCAGCCCACTCCAGGACAGTCTGCCTTACCCGGTCATGCCTCATAATTATCTCGCGGGTACCCTCCAGGCCAACCCGACTTCAATAACTCTTGCGGTTACACCTCGGGGCCGACATGTCTTTAACATGGTTTCGATGGTAAAGTCAAAGTAATCGTGTGTCTAAATAGCAATGGGAAAACCCGAGGAATCACCCTCGATGGATTCCCACTTGATGTGACCGTCAAGGTGAACTTGGAGGAATCACCCTCAATGGTTCACACTTGAGGGGTTGCTCGACATAGTAGTTATCGGAAGTGGTGAAGGAGGAATCACCCTCCGTAGACCACGAACAATTAGCTGCACTATAGGGGTCTCATTAGAAGTGATATACGAGGCATCACCCTCGGCACTCGATAGTAACTCTGCAGAGTCGAGCAACCAAGGGGGTGTGATGTGATGTGTCGGGCTCTGGACGTCGATCATGTTGATTGAGTCATCGAACATAAAGCAGGGGCAACTGGGACAAGATGAGGGGTCACTGGTGGATCACTAAACAACCTATACTAAGCAGGTAAGGTAACAATTGCAGGGTAGAAAATCAGGCTATGCATCAGAATAGGATCATACAAAAGTAGTAGCAGTTCTAATGCAAGCATAAGAGAGAATGGAAATGGGCGATATCGGAATGATCAAGGGGGTTTGCTTGCCTGGAATCTCTATGGACAAAAACGGATCTCCAAACAAAGTAGATGACCACTAGATCATCAACGGTCTCGGGGTCTATCATAGTATCGGGGTCTACCGAAAAGGAAGCAACAAAGGGGAAACAAATAAATAACAAAGCAAACAATAACATCACAAAGCATGACA
Organism: Aegilops longissima; assembly: GCA_021605205.1. Taxonomy (NCBI): domain Eukaryota; kingdom Viridiplantae; phylum Streptophyta; class Magnoliopsida; order Poales; family Poaceae; genus Aegilops; species Aegilops longissima. The sequence continues at coordinate 467,792,159 of CM038676.1, forward strand.
TGGCAAAATGATGTGCTATGGGTGAACTAACATAGTGCTACGCGTTATAGACGGAGAGGGAATATTTTTTATTATTTCCAAAATAATTATACGTGAAGTTTCAGCTCATTTGGAGATGTGCATAATAGGTATCTCTGGCATAGCTTTTTCAGGTCCAGAATTCCAGCTCCTGGCAATCTCCCTCTTCATATAAATCTTGCAAATTAAGAGAGAAAAGGCATTAGAATTGCTCCAAAAGGTATTATATTGATAAAAAAGTATAAATAACAATAGGAAAACATGATATAAAATGGACGTATCAACTCCCCCAAGCTTAGACCTCGCTTGTCCTCAAGAGAAAGCCGATATCGATAATCACGACCACACGTTTAGAGAGAGAGAGAGGTGTCGATAAAACAAAATACGAACATAGTAGCATCATCATCGATATCATAGCAACAATATATTATCATAGAACTTCTCATAAACAAGTAACAATTCATCACAACAACGAAGTATAAAGCATAATTAAACTTTCTTGAAAACTAACAAACTATGCTCTCGGTCAACAATGCAATTACAATTCATCATCTTTTCAGGAAGGGTCTCATGTAAGAGCTTGTGTTTAGCAAGTCCACATACTCAACTATCATTTAGTCTTCTATCATTGCTGACATTCACGATATATATATATATATATAGTGGTACTATTCTGAATTAAACTCAACTATCCTGGGATCAGAATAGTTATTTGGATCACGATGGCCTCTATAAGGGCGCGACATGAACTTCCTGAGAAAAAAACCCGAGGGAAAAACTCCACACCTTCTGCCCCACCCACCTCCCCCGACCGATCCCCACCACCCGCCCCTCTATCGATCCGCCGCCCCCAACCGGCGCCGCCCGCACCCCGCCGCCCCCACGCCGCCCGCACCCCGCCCCAACCGGCGCCGCCGGCCCCGCGCCACCTGCACCCCGTCCCAACCGGCGCCGCTGGCCTCGCGCCGCCCGTACCTCCCCCAACCGGCGCCGCTCGATCCCCGCCCCAACTGAGCCCATCGCCGACGGCTGCCTCGCACCCTCGACGCTAGAGGACACCACGCGCCTCCGTTGGCCCTGCCTCTACCTCCTCCTCCTGCCGGTGATACTCCTCCATCACCAGCGCGCTTGGATCTGGTGACGCCACCGACCACCGAAGCTAGCTGACGCCCCCGCCCCAGCTCCGCTCACACCCCGGTCACCTCTGCCGCCTGTACCCCACGCGCGTGAGTCTAGCCACATCCCCCTATTTTCGCGGATGACCCTTCCCTCTGTCCTCGCGCATGCCTGCTGCATCTCGACCAAGGTTGAGGGAGAGAAGTTCGGCCTGGCCAGCAGATTTAGTTTGATGTTTTCCTTTTTTTTGAAACAACTTCAGTTAGATGTATACATGCTTTAGTTTGATGTGTGCATGCTCCTTTCTCTTCCTCACATCGCTTGTGTCCCCATGGTCTCTCGGATGTGTTGCCTGCGATATGCTCATGCACGTAGGCGACATGGACATGCTACTGCATATTGATATTGTTGCTGCTTACAAAAATTTTCTTAATTGAACTTAACTGTTTTTACTGATTGAACCGTGCAGGAGACGCTGCAGCGGCAAGCCGTTCACCTTCATCGCCCATGTCCGTCCAAGTATTGGTCACCATGCGCTCCTAGCCGAACTTCATGGGGTGCCCGTGGCGGCCTTCATTGCGTGCGTCCGCTCCGATCTTCATCCGCAGAGCCGGCGCCTCGACCCTAGGTGGCTCCTTCCCCGTCGGATTGCTCGGGGATCCAGCTCATGGACCCCGTCTCCATCGTCTCAACTGGTGAGAAGTCCAAAGACAGCAGCGCGTGCAGGAATCGCTTCACCGACAATTCATTCCGGGGCACACCGTCGTAATGGCAACTCACTGCTGGGCCAACAGCAGCCCAGTGCACCGCCTGCTGCTGCGCTAACAGCTGCCCATGAACCAGCGCCCCACCCCCTGCTACCTCTCACTGACCTATGATACAAAGTGATGGTGCCGCTTTCATCCAGTTGGTTTTTTCAGTTGACTAAGTGTTGGTCCGTTAGTCTGTTTAGTTCTTAAACTATTGTACTTTCTCGGATCTCGATGGTATTGACCAAGTGTGCAGTTTGTCGGAGTAGATGGTATTAAGATGTGCTCCGTGTTGTGTACTACATCGAATGATTTGTCAGTGTATTCTCTACATTTGCTATCTCACCAGCCGGCTAAAACTAATGCAAAATGATGAGTAAAAAGACAACACTATGTGTGCCTGTGCAGAACTATGTGTTTGTCCCTTGCTGGCCGCGGGTACCGGAGCATGGGGCTTCCTCTGCATTGTTGCTGCTCCTGAATATTCTACATGCAAGTTTATTTCGCCTTGCAGGCCTTTTTCCTCGGAACTACTCCCTTTCCGCTCACATGTTTTTCCATCTTAACCGTGTGAACCTAGAGCTTCCGTTAAACAAAAAGAAAACTGGTAATAGAGAGAACAGTGTCTCGGTTTTGATAGGATAAAGACATGTGGTGGTGAGAGGATACAAAAAAGACATGCATATTACTATTAAAAAACAAGTATGTGGTGAAAATTCTTGTTTGCTTGTGTTCAAATTTTGTAATTGCTATGGTGTCCGCCGTTCTGTATAGAAAAAGTAGGACATACAAATAGTTTAATTTAAAAACTTCAGTAGTTAAAAAAAATGATTTTCCCCGATACTAAAAGAATAAAACCAAGAAGTTCAAATTTAAAAAACGGAGTAATTCAATCTTTATAAAAAAACTCAGATTTTCCCTGTTACTAAATAATAAAACCAAGACGTTCAATTTTAAAAAATGGGGCAGTTCAATATTTATTACAAAAACTCGAAATGTTTCCCATTACTAATGAATGAACAATCAAGTTCAGTTCGAAATAACGAAGAAGTTGTACGATATTACAAAACTAGGATTTTTCCCGTTACAAATGAATAACACCAAGAAGTCCAAATTAAAAAACCAAGAAGTTCAATTTTAAGAAATAAAATGGTTCAATGTATATGGAAACACCCTGATTTCCTTGTTACTAAATAATAAACAAAGAAGTTCAATTTCAAAAAACGTAGCAGTTCAATATTTATTACAAAAACTCAAAATTTTCCCGTTGCTAACGAATAAACCAAGAAGTTCAGTTTGAAATAACCAAGAAGTTCGACATTTACTAAAAAATACTCGAATTTCTCCCATTTCTAAAAATACACAAAGAGGTTCAAAAAAAATAGAGCGGTTTGGTGTCTATAAAAATTCATTTTTTTGTTGCTAAAGGGTAGTATTGTTTTGTCATCTAATTTTTTTTGAAGAAATTTCATTTCAAAAATAAAGTCAAGAATTTCAAACTAAAAACGGGATAGTTTGATGCATACAACAAACTCAAATTCTTCTTTGTTTTCATGCAAAATTAACGTATGAAGTTCCATTTAAAAAGGTTGTATGATGTTTACTTAAATTCATTTTTTTCTTTTCTAAGAATAAAACTAAGAAGTTCAAATTAAAAAAGCAGAGAAGTTCAGAGATTATAAAAACCTTCGATTTACATGCTCAATTTTGATGTATGTTTTAGAACTTGGGGCAAAAAAAGGAGATAGCAGTTCAAAAGTGACAACATCCTGAAGTTCACGTACTACTTGGTGTGTGTTTCATATGAGAAAAAAAAGAATAAAAATGCAAAGTCTAAAAAATTGTTGTGAGAAGTTCAAGTGCTTGGCCAGGGGAAATTCAAAAATACTTGTGAGAGAGGTTCACCATGTATTTACATGTGCAAAAACGCACAAAAAATGTTGTTTTTGTGAATTAAAGTAATTCTCTCAATCCATTACAAATTTAAAGCAAAAATGGTCTACATTAAAAAGTTTCTCATATTCAACAACTTTCCAAGGTGTATAAATATTCTTATTCCAGAAAACGGTTAAAACAAAATGGTGCATGTGTGTTCGAAACAAAAGCTTAACCATATTTGAAAAAGTTATGCCATTTTAGCAGGTTTGCAAAGGTATATTATTTGTGCAACTCCAATGTATAGCTGGGGGATTACGAATAGAAAAACGTGACAGAAGTTCAAGGTGAAAAACAGCGGGAAGTTCAACTACTTCACGGAATGCGTTTCAGAAGAGAAATAAAAGAATACAAAACTAAAAGCCTAAAAGGTTTGTTGCAAGAAGTTCACGTGCTCCACCCCTGCACTGTTCAAAAAATTACATTTACGAGACGTCTGTTATTCATTTACATGTTTTTTTAAAAAGCAAAAAACAACGTTGTTTTGCCATTTTAAAAACTGCTCTCAAACGGCAACGAATTTGTAACACATGTCTACATGAAAAACTTGTTGTGATTCATAAGCTTTCCACCGGGTATATTATGTGCCACATTTCGATGAACGGTTTAAATTTTTCATGTATACCATTTAAAACATGTTTTGATGTATTCAAAAAATTCTTACCTGTTGAAAGAAGTTCATAGTGAAAACAACGAAAAGTTCAAGTACTGCAAGGAATGCATTTCAGGGGAGAATAAAAATATAGAAAAATAAAAGCTTAAAAGGTTTGTTGAAAGAAGTTCAAGTGCTCTGTCCGGAGAAGTTCAAAAATTCTTGCTAGAAAGGTTCACCTTGTATTTCCATGTTTGATTTTTTTCCGTATAAAAATTGAATACAATTCTTTACTCAAAATATAAAAAGGTGAAGTTCAAACTGAAATAATAGAGAAGTTCAGAGTTTATTAAAACCTAGGATTTACCTGTTCAAAAAATAAAAAACACAACACCATTTTTTGCACTTTTAAAAACAATCTCATAAACGTAAAAATGGTTGCTAGAAGTTCAAGTGCTCGGCGAGGGAAAGTTCAAAAATTCTTGTGAGAGAGGTTCACCGTGTATTTAGATGTCTAAAATACATAAAAATATGTTGATTTTTGTGTTTTAAAATAATTCTCTCAAACCAGAGAGAAGTTCAAAGTGATAACAACCGGAAGTTCACGTACTACATGGTGTGTATTTCATATAAAAAATACAATAAAGTGAAACAAAGTGAAGTTCAAACAGACATGCCCAAGAAGTTTAACTACTTCATGCAGTGCAAAAAAAAGTACGTCAAAAAACAGCACATCAAAAATTAGAGTGAAGTTTAAACAGACATGCCCGAGAAGTTCGACTACTTCACGCAATGCATTTCCATTCACGATGAAGGCAGAAATCATGATCTCGTCGTTTTCTAATTTACTTCAAAACGACAGGAATATTATTTGTGTAAGTTCAAGTCCTCGGTCGGAGAAAGTTAAAAAAATATTGTGAGAGAGGTTTGTACAAAAAGAATATCATTTGTGTAACACTAACGAAAATGGATGGGATAATTACAAACAAAAATACGTGAAGTCCAACGTGAAAACAGCAGGAAGTTCAACTACTACACTGAATGAATTTCACAAGAAAAACTTTTAAAACCGGCGCGAGTATGAAAAAATGATCAACACGGAAAAGTTGTGTGTTTATAGCAGCTTTCAATAGGTATATCACTTGCTTAATTCTGGTGAGTGTTCCGGTGAGTGAATGAAGAGCTACGAGCAAAAAAAAGCACGTGAAAAACAGAGTGAAGTTCAAGCAGAACTGCCACAGAAGTTCAAGTACTTCACGCGATGCATTTTCGACGAATCTGTTTCGCGATAAAGGCAGAAAGAGTGATCTCACCATTTTTGAAATTACTTGAAAATGGCTGGAATTCAGAGAAAACCATCAACATGAAAAAGTTTCACATTTTTCGTAGCTTTTCAACAATATATTATTTGCCCCGTTCCGATGAAGTTTGTAGAAATTACGGCGAAAATACATTTTTAGCCATTTTCAAAATCAATGTAAAACCGTAATGAATTTGGAGAAACAATATATTCCAAAAAATTTCGCGTTCAGGCTTTCCAACGCCATATCATTTGCTACGTTCGGACGTACGATTAAAAAAATAGATCGAAAATACAAACTTGGTAGAACTTGTATCGTTTTCTAAATTACTCTTAAATAATTCAAAATTAGAAAAAAAATTCATAAGCTTTCCAACACCATATCATTTGTATCAATTGGATTAGGCGTTTAGAAATGGCAACGAAAATACAAACTCGGTTGTTCGGTTTGTGAAATTTTACGATTTTCCACATTACTCTTTAACCATAGGGAATTAGAAAAAACTTTCAGCATGTGAAAAAAGTGGTTTTACAACAGCTTTCCAACACCATATTATTTGCCTCATTCCGATAAACGGTTTAGAAATGCAATCGAAAATACGATTCACGTTTTCTGTATGAAGAAAAAACGGTTTTCAAAACTGCTCTTAAACCACTTACATTTTGCCAAAAATTTGAAGTTGGGTCATGATACTGGTGTCCATAACTTTCCAACGGTATATTGCAAGCCCCATTTGGGCAATGTTGACGGAAGTTCAACCTAGCACTACGGGAAGTTCAGGTCGAACAAATCAGGCAGCAAAATTGCAAAAAACGCAATTTCATCACGACCCGAGAGCAAAATCCGCCAGCGAGCGAGATTTCTATTTAAAACCGGTATTTAGTTGCTAAAAACGTTTCTAGATTACACTAACATAATATAGAACACTACTAACCATAATAATTCGACGGGGAAGCCACAGTTGCAAAGATAGCCCGAAGGTCGGGTTCGTACAGAGGGAAATTCAGGCGCGTGTACAAAAAAATACGTCACAAAAGTTCAACGTGAAAACAACATGAAGTTCAACTACTACGTTGAATGAATTTCAGATGAAAAACTTTAAAAATCGTTGCGAGTATGAAAAAATGATCAACACGGGAAAGTTGCGTGTTTACAGCAGCTTTCCATCGGTATATCACTTGCTCAATTCCGGTGAGTGGATGGAGAGCCAGGAGAAGCGGATAGAGATATACGAGCAAAAAAAGGACGTGAAAAACAGAGTGAAGTTCAAGTACACGTGCCAAGAAGTTCAGGTTCTCCACGCGGTGCATTTTCGAAGAATCAGTTTCGCGATAAAGGCAGAACGAATGATCTCGCCGTTTTCGTAATTACTTGAAAACGGCTAGGAATCAGAGAAAACCATCAACATGAAAAAGTTTCGCATTTTACGTAGATTTTCAGCGGTATATTAGTTGCCCCATTCCGATAAAGTATGTAGAAATTATGCCAAAAATATGTTTTAGCCATTTTCCAATTTGACTTAAAAATGTAAGGAATTAGGAGAAACAATATATACAAAAACGTCTTGCATTTTCTCAAGCTTTCCAACGCCGTATCATTTGTTGTATTCGGACGTACGGTTAAAAAATTAGCTCGAAAATACGAACTCGATGGAACTTGTATCGTTTTCTGAATTACTTTTAAACTGTTCTAAATTAGAAAAAACTTTTAAAATTCAAAAGTAGCGCATTTTCACAAGCTTTCCAATGCCATATCATTTGCATCAAATGGATTAGCCGTTTAGAAATTACATTGAAAATACGAACTCGGCTGTTCGGTTTGCGAAATTTTACGATTTTCAAAATTACTCTTTATCCATAGGGAATTAGAGAAAACTTTCAACATGTAGAAGGAGCGGTTTTGCAGCAGCTTTCCAACGCTATATTATTTACCTCATTCCGATAAACAGTTTAGAAATACGATCGAAAATACGTTTCACGTTTTTTGTATGAAGAAAAAATGGTTTTCAAAACTGCTCTTAAACCACTTACATTTTGTCAAAAATTTAACTAGGATCATGATATTGGTGTCCATAGCTTTTCAACGGTATATCGCAAGCCCCATTTGGACACTTTTTAGCTGAAGTTCAACCTAGTACTCGGGGAAGGTCAGGCGCGTTACTCGGGAAGTTCAGGTTGTGATCAAAATATTATTCTGATCCCGTGATCAGAATAGTGTTTATATATATATATATATATATATATATATATATATATATATATATATATATATATATATATATATATATATATATATATATATATATATATATATATATATATATATATATATATATATATATAAAAAGTTTTAGCCATACACATAGAAAGATAGGGGCTTATAATTTCGCCTGCCGACACATTTACCTCTAGGGTAATGTCAACAATAATAACTCATGATCACTTATATCCAAGTGGATATATATGCCTATATCTTTCCCCACCACATGATGCTTGCAAAAGAGAAAAATAAAAAGGAATAGAGGAGAACTCCATTGACTCTTGCATGAAAATTAAATACATAAAAGTGAAAATATAGGCCCTTCACAAAGGGAAGCAGAGGTCGTCATGCGCTTTTTATTTTTGGATATGCAAGCTCTTAATGAAAAGGAACGTCACTTTATATTGCCCCTTGTGATAGCAACCTTTATTATGTAGTCTGTCACTTTTATTTCTTTACCATCACAAGACCATACAAAGCTTATTTTCCCTTACAATAAAAGATCATACATATTTAGAAGCAATTTGTATTGCCTTATGCACCAATGACAACTTACTTGAAGGGTCTTATTCAATCCATAGGTAGGTATAGTGGACTCTCATGACATGAAACTGGGTTTAAGGATTTTTTGGATGCACAAGTAGTATCTCTACTTGGTGCGGATTTTTGGCTAGCAAAGGTAGGGAGCAAGAACCACATGTTGGAGGATCTACAACAATATAGCTTTTATGTGAATATAAGCAAACATAACTCATTACGTTGTCTTCCTTGTCCAATGTCAACAATTTGACATAAAATATTTAATGGGGCCGGGGTTCACAATCATAAAAGATGTCCAAGATAGTATATTTATATGTGAATCTTCTCTTCCCTTATTAATTCTTTCATGAATTGCATCATTGACCAATGCTATGTTTGTCAACTTCCAATAAATTTTACCACTTATACTTTTCCCTATGTGATGTCATTACTTTCCATGAGATTATCATATGATCTTTTCCATTATTTTCATTGCTAAGATTGAAACATAAAAGTAAAGAAGCAGACTCAAACTACTATTTTATTATATAACTCCCAACTCGATTACATAGATATATCACGAAACTAGCACTCAACATAAATAATACTAAACTTTTATTCAACTAAATCATGAAATAGCTAAAGATCCAACTAAGATAGGTAAAGATAATAAAAGTAATGGTGATACAATATAGGGGTGCCTCCCCCAAGCTTGGCATAAGCTAAGGGGAGTGCCCATACCCGTGTACTCAAGTTTCTTTCTTCGAAGATGATGGTGGTGAAGTAGTGAGCTTGTCCTCCGGCTTCCATGGCATAGGTTTGAAGGAAATATGCCCTAGAGGCAATAATAAAGTTATTATTTATTTCCTTATATCATGACAAATGTTTATTATTCATGCTAGAATTGTATTAACCGGAAACATAATACATGTGTGAATATATAGACAAACAGTATGTCACTAGTATGCCTCTACTTGACTAGCTTGTTAATCAAAGATGGTTATGTTTCCTAACCATGAACAAAGGAGTTGTTATTTGATTAACAAGGTCACATCATTAGTTGAATGATCTGATTGACATGACCCATTCCGTTAGCTTAACACTTGATCGCTTAGTATGTTAATGCTTTCTTCATGACCCATACATGTTCCTATAACTATGAGATTATGCAACTCCGCTTACGGAGGAACACTTTGGTACTACCAAACGTCACAACGTAATCGGGTGATTATAAAGGAGTACTACAGGTGTCTCCAAAGGTACTTGTTGGGTTGGCGATTTGAGATTAGGTTTTGTCACTCCGATCGTCGGAGAGGTATCTCTAGGCCTTCTCGGTAATACACATCACCTAAGCCTTGCAAGCATTACAACTAATGAGTTAGTTGTGAGATGATGTATTACGGAACGAGTAAAGAGACTTACCGCAACGAGATTGAACTAGGTATTGGATACCGACGATCGAATCTCGGTAAGTAACATACCGATGACAAAGGGAACAACGTATGTCGTTATGCGGTTTGACCGATAAAGATCTTCGAGAATATGTAGGAACCAATATGGGCATCCAGGTTCCGCTATTGGTTATTGACCGAGAATGGTTCTAGGTCATGTCTACATAGTTCTCGAACCCGTAGGGTCCGCACGCTTAACGCTTCGATGACAGCTCATTATGAGTTTATAAGTATTGATGCACCAAGTTTGTTCGAGTCCCGGATGTGATCACGGACATGACGAGGAGTCTCAAATGGTCGAGACATAAAGATTGATATATTGGAAGCCTATGTTTGACTTTGGAAGGGTTCCGAGGAAAACAGGATGTTATTGAACACCGGGGTTACTGGAACCCCGGGGGTATATGGGCCTTCATGGGCCACAAGGGAGAAGAGGAAGGGTCGGCCAGTGGGCTGCGCGCCTCCCCTCTGGTCCGAATAGGACAGGAGAGGGGGCGCGCCTTCCCTCTTCCCCTCCTCCAATCCTAATCCAACTAGGAGAGGGGGAGTCCTACTCCGTGGGAGTAGGACTCTCCTTGCGCGCCCCCTTGGGCCGCCACCTTCCCTTGTCTCCTTTATATACTGAGGCGGGGGCACCCCATGACACACAAGTTGATCTACGGATCTTTCCTTAGCCGTGTGCGGTGCCCCTTCCACCATATTCCACTTTGGTCATATCGTCATGAGCTTAGGCGAAGCCTCGCGCCGGAGAAGCCATATCGTCATGAGCTTAGGCGAAGCCCTGCGCCGGTGGAGCATCAACATCGCCACCACGCCGTCGTGTCGACGGAACTCATCCCCGACACTTTGCCGGATCGAGTCCGGGATCGCCATCGAGCTGAACGTGTGCGTAACTCGGAGGTGCCGTGACGCTCGGTGCTTGGATCGGTCGGATCGTGAAGACGCACGACTACATCAACCGCGTTGTTATAACGCTCGCTTTCGGTCTCACGAGGGTACGTGGACGGACACTCTCCTCTCGTTGCTATGCCATCACCATGGTCTTGCGTGATCGTAGGAAATTTTTGAAATTACTACGTTACCCAACAAAGGCATCCGAGCCTGGTTTTATGCGCTGATGTCGTATGCACGAGTAGAACACAAGTGAGTTGTGGGCGATACAAGTCATACTACCTACCAGCATGTCATACTTTGGTTCAGCGGTATTGTGAGATGAAGCGCCCGGACCGACATTACGCCAGACGCTTACGCGAGACTGGTTTCACCGCCCGAGCACTCGTTGCTTAAAGGTGACCGGCGGGTGTCTGCTCTCTCACTTTAGTTGAACCGAGTGTGGCTACGCCCGGTCCTTGAGAAGGTTAAACGAGTCTATTTGACGAAGTATCGCTGTGGTTTTGATGCGAGGTAAGAACGGTTCTTGCTCAGCCCGTAGCAGCCACGTAAAACTTGCAACAACAAAGTAGAGGACGCCTAACTTGTTTTTGCAGGCATGATGTGATGTGATGTGGTCAAGACGTGATGCTATACTTTATTGTATGAGATGATCATGTTTTGTAACCGAGTTATCGGCAATCGGCAGGAGCCATATGGTTGTCGCTTATTGTATGAAATGCAACGCCATGTAATTGCTTTACTTTATCACTAAGGAGTAGCGATAGTCGAGAAGCAATAGTTGGCGAGACGACAACGATGCTACGATGGAGATCAAGGTGTCGCTACCGGTGACGATGGTGATCATGACGGTGCTTCGCGATGGAGATCACAAGCACAAGATGATGATGACCATATCATATCACTTATATTGATTGCATGTGATGTTTATCCTTTATGCATCTTATCTTGCTTTGTTTGACGGTAGCATTATAAGATGATCTCTCACTAAAATTATCAAGAAGTGTTCTCCCGAGTATGCACCGCTGCCAAAGTTCAGAGTACCCGCACACCACGTGATGATCGGGTGTGATAAGTTCTACGTCCATCTACAACGGTGCAAAACAGTTGCACACGCGAATACTCAGTTAAACTTGACGAGCCTAGCATATAACAGATATGGCCTCGAACACGGAGACCGAAAGGTCGAACGTGAATCATATAGTAGATATGATCAACATAGTGATGTTCACCATTGAAACTACTCCGCCTCACGTGATGATCGGACATGGTTTAGTTGATTTGGATCACGTGATCACTTAGATGACTAGAGAGATGTCTGTCTAAGTGGGAGTTTATTAATATGATTAATTGAACTTAAATTTATCATGAACTTAGTACCGATAGTATTTTGCTTGTCTATGTTTATCGTAGATAGATGGCTCGTGCTGTTGTTCCGTTGAATTTTAATGCGTTCCTTGAGAAAGCAAAGTTGAAAGATGATGGTAGCAATTACACGGACTGGGTCCGAATTTGAGGATTATCCTCATTGCTGCACGTAAAAATTACGCCCCGAAGCACCGCTGGGTGACAGTGCTCGCAGCAGATGCCGAGCCGAAGTTGTGAACGTCCGCAAAGCAGTAGCTGATGACTACTCTATAGTTCGAGTGCCATGCTTTACGGCTTAGAACCGGGTCTTCAACGACGTTTGAACGTCATGGAGCATATGAGATGTTCCAGAGTTGAAGTTAATATTTCAAGCAAATGCCCGGATTGAGAGATATGAAGTCTCCAATAAGTTCTATAGCTGCAAGATGGAGGAGAATAGTTCACAAGGAGCACATACTCAAAATGTCCGGGTATAACAATCACTTAATTCAGCCGGGAGTTAATCTTCCGGATGATAGTGTCATTGATGAATTCTCCAATCATCGCCACCAAGCTACAAGAGCTTCGTGATGAACTATAATATGCAAGGGATGACTAAGACAATTCCTCGAGCTCTTCGCGATGCTAAAAGCATGGAGGTAGAAATCAAGAAAGAGCATCAAGTGTTGATGGTCAACAAGACCACTAGTTTCAAGAAAAGGGCAAAGGGAAGAAGAAGGAAACTTCAAAAGAACAGCAAGAAAGTTGCTGATCAAGAGAAGAAACCCAAGTCTGGACCTAAGCCTGAAATCGAGTGTTTTTACCGCAAGCGCATCGACACCGAAGCGGAACTGCCCCAAGTATTTGGCGGATAAAAGGATGGCAAGGTGAACAAAGGTATATGTGATATACATGTTATTGATGTGTACCTTACTAGAGCTCGTAGTAGCACTGGTATTTGATATCGGTTCTCATTGCTAATATTTGCAACTCAAACAGGGACTACGTAATAGACGAGCACCGCAAAGGACGAGGTGACGATGCGTGGGAAATGGTTCCAAAGTCAATGTGATCGCGGTCGGCACGCTACCTCTACATCTACCTTCGGGATTAGTTTTAGACCTAAATAATTGTTATTTGGTGCCGCCGTTGAGCATGAACATTATATCTGGATCTTGTTTAATGCGAGACGGTTATTCATTTAAATCAGAGAATAATGGTTGTTCTATTTATATGAGTAATATCTTTTATGGTCATGCACCCTTGAAGAATGGTCTATTCTTGTTGAATCTCGACAAGAGTGATACACATATTCATAATGTTGAAGCCAAAAGATGCAGAGTCGATAATGATAGTGCAACTTATTTGTGGCAATCGCCGCTTAGGTCATATCGGTGTAAAACGCATGAAGAAACTCCATACCGATGGGCTTCGAATCACTTGATTATGAATCACTTGGTACTTGCGACCGTGCCTCATGGGCAAGATGACCAAAACGCTGTTCTCCGGAACTATGGAGCGAGCAACTGATTTGTTGGAAATCATACATACCGATGTTTGTGGTCCAATGAATGTTGAGGCACGCCAGGGTATCGTTATTTTCTCACCTTCACAGATGATTTGAGCAGATATGGGTATATCTACTTAATGAAACACAAATCTGAAACATTTGAAAAGTTCAAAGAATTTCAGAGTGAAGTGGAAAATCATCGTAACAAGAAAATAAAGTTTCTACGATCTGATCGTGGAGGAGAATATTTGAGTTACGAGTTTGGTTTACATTTGAAACAATGTGGAATAGTTTCAAACTCACGCCACCCGAACACCACAGAGAAATGGTGTGTCCGAACGTCAGAATCGTATTTTACTAGATATGGTGCGATCTATGATGTCTATTTCGATTTACCGCTATCGCTTTGGGGTTATGCTTTAGAGACGGCCGCATTCACGCTTGAATAGGACACCGTCAAAATCCGCTGAGACGACACCTTATGAACTGTGGTTTGGCAAGAAACCAAAGTTGTCGTTTCTTAAAGTTTGGGGCTGCGATGCTTATGTAAAGAAACTTCAACCAGATAAGCTCGAACCCAAATCGGAAAAATGTGTCTTCATAGGATACCCAAAGGAGATCATGGGTACACCTTCTATCACAGATCTGAAGGCAAGATTTTCGTTGTTAATTCGGGTCCTTTCTAGAGAAGGAGTTTCTCTCGAAAGAAGTGAGTGGGAGGAAAGTAGAACTTGATGAGATAATCAGATTCGCTCCCTTATTGGAAAGTAGTTCATCACAAGAAATGGTTCTGTGACAACTACACCAATTAGTGAGGAAACTAATGATGATGATCATGAAGCTTCGATCAAGTTGCTATCGAACCTCGTGAGGTCAACCAGAGTAAAATACGCACCAGAGTGGTACGGTAATCTTATTCGAAGTCATGTTACTTGACCATGGCGAACCTACAAACTATGAAGAAGCGATGGTGAGCCCAGATTCCAAAATGGCTGGAAGCCATGAAATCTGAGATGGGATCCATGTATGAGAACAAAGTATGGACTTTGGTTGACTTGTTCGATGATCGGCAAGCCATTGAAAATAAATGGATCTTTAAGAAGAAGACGACGCCGATGGTAATGTAACTATCTACAAAGCTCGACTTGTTGCGAAAGGTTTTCGACAAGTTCAAGGGTTGACTACGATGAGACTTTCTCACCAGAAGCGATGCTTAAGTCTGTCTGAATCATGTTAGCAATTGCCGATTTTATGATTATGAAATTTGGCAAATGGATGTAAAACTGCATTCTTGAATGGATTTCTAGAAGAAGAGTTGTATATGATGCAACCGAAGGTTTTGTCGATCCAAAAGGTGCTAACAAAGTGTGCAAGCTCCAATGATCAATTTATGGTCAGTGCAAGCCTCTCGGAGTTGGAATAAACGCTTTGATAGTGTGATCAAAGCATATGGGTTTGTATGCACTTTTGGAGAAGCCTCAGATTTACAAGAAAGTGAGTGGAGTTCAGAGCATTTCTAATATTATATGTGGACGACATATTATTGATTGGAAATGATATAGAATTTCTGGATAGCATAAAAGGATACTTGAATAAAAGTTTTTCAATGAAAGACCTCGGTGAAGCTGCTTACATATTGGGCATCAAGATCTATAGAGATAGATCAAGACGCTTGATTGGACTTTCACAAAGCACATACCTTGATAAAGTTTTGAAAAGTTCAAAATGAATCAGCAAAGAAAGGTTTTTACCTGTGTTACAAGGTGTAAGATTGAGTCGACTCAATGCCCACCACACGCAGAAGATAGAGAGAAAATGAAAGATGTTCCTATGCTTCAGCCATAGGCTCTATCATATATGCAATGCTGTGTACCAGACCGATGTATGCTTAGCTGTAAGCTTGGCAGGAAGGTACCAAAGTAATCCAGAGTGGATCATCGACAGCGTCAAGAACATCCTGAAATACCGAAAAGGACTAAGGATATGTTTCTCGATATGGAGGTGACAAAGAGCTAGTCGTAAATGGTTACGCCGATGTAAGTTTTGACACTCGATCCGGACGATTCTAAATCGCAAACCGGATACGTGTTTTTATTAAACGGTGGAGCTGCCGGTTGGTGCAGTTCTAAACAAAGCGCCGTGGCGGGATCTACATGTGAAGCGGAGTACATAGCTGCTTCAAGCAGCAAATGAAGGAGTCTGATGAAAGAGTTCATTTCGATCTAGGTGTCATACCTAGTGCATCGGGACCGATGAAGATCTTCCGTGACAATACTGGTGCAATTGCCTTGGCAAAGGAATCCAGATTTCACAAGAGGACCAAGCATATCAAGAGACGCTTCAATTCCATTCGACCAAGTCCAAGTGGGAGACATAGAGATTTGCAAAATACATACGGATCTGAATGTTGCGACCCGCTGACTAAGCCTCTTCCACGAGCAAAACATGATCAGCACCAAGACTCCATGGGTGTTAGGATCATTACTTTGTAATCTAGATTATTGACTCTAGTGCAAGTGGGAGATCAAGGAAATATGCCCTAGAGGCAATAATAAAGTTATTATTTATTTCCTTATATCATGATAAATGTTTATTATTCATGCTAGAATTGTATTAACCGAAACATAATACATGTGTGAATATATAGACAAACAAGATGTCACTAGTATGCCTCTACTTGACTAGCTTGTTAATCAAAGATGGTTATGTTTCCTAACCATGAACAAAGGAGTTGTTATTTGATTAACAAGGTCACATCATTAGTTGAATGATCTGATTGACATGACCCATTCCGTTAGCTTAACACTTGATCGCTTAGTATGTTAATGCTTTCTTCATGACCCATACATGTTCCTATAACTATGAGATTATGCAACTCCGCTTACGGAGGAACACTTTGGTACTACCAAACGTCACAACGAATCGGGTGATTATAAAGGAGTACTACAGTGTGTCTCCAAAGGTACTTGTTGGGTTGGCGATTTGAGATTAGGTTTTGTCACTCCGATCGTCGGAGAGGTATCTCTAGGCCTTCTCGGTAATACACATCACCTAAGCCTTGCAAGCATTACAACTAATGAGTTAGTTGTGAGATGATGTATTACGGAACGAGTAAAGAGATTTACTGCAACGAGATTGAACTAGGTATTGGATACCGACGATCGAATCTCGTAAGTAACATACCGATGACAAAGGGAACAACGATGTCGTTATGCGGTTTGACCGATAAAGATCTTCAGAGAATATGTAGGAACCAATATGGGCATCCAGGTTCCGCTATTGGTTATTGACCGAGAATGGTTCTAGGTCATGTCTACATAGTTCTCGAACCCGTAGGGTCCGCACGCTTAACGCTTCGATGATGCTCATTATGAGTTTATAAGTATTGATGCACCAAGTTTGTTCGAGTCCCGGATGTGATCACGGACATGACGAGGAGTCTCAAATGGTCGAGACATAAAGATTGATATATTGGAAGCCTATGTTTGACTTCGGAAGGGTTCCGAGTGAAAACAGGATGTTACCGAACACCGGGGTTACTGGAACCCCGGGGTATATGGGCCTTCATGGGCCACAAGGAGAAGAGGAAGGGCCAGCCAGGTGGGCTGCGTGCCCCTCCCCTCTGGTCCGAATAGGACAGGAGAGGGGGCGGCGCCTTCCCTCTTCCCCTCCTCCAATCCTAATCCAACTAGGAGAGGGGGAGTCCTACTCCTGGGGAGTAGGACTCTCCTTGCGCGCCCCCTTGGGCCGCCACCTTCCCTTGTCTCCTTTATATACGGGGCAGGGGCACCCCATGACACACAAGTTGATCTACGGATCTTTCCTTAGCCGCAGCGGTGCCCCTTCCACCATATTCCACTTTGGTCATATCGTCATGAGCTTAGGCGAAGCCTGCGCCGGAGAAGTCATATCGTCATGAGCTTAGGCGGCCCTGCGCCGGTGGAGCATCAACATCGCCACCACGCCGTCGGTTGACGGAACTCATCCCCGACACTTTGCTGGATCGAGTCCGGGATCGCCATCGAGCTGAACGTGCGTAACTCGGAGGTGCCGTGACGCTCGGTGCTTGGATCGGTCGGATCGTGAAGACGCACGACTACATCAACCGCGTTGTTATAACGCTTCCGCTTTCGGTCTACGAGGGTACGTGGACGGACACTCTCCCCTCTCGTTGCTATGCCATCACCATGGTCTTGCGTGATCGTAGGAAATTTTTTGAAATTACTACGTTACCCAACAAGGTTCCCCGTCATAAAAGGATGAACGAGTCTCCAGAGTCCTGAAACTTGCAGCTAAACTCATACCTTTAAATCTTGCCTCATACTCAAAATTTTGATTTTGAAGATCATAGATTTGGCCCTGGAGATAATCGATTCGATCGTTGAGCTTGAAGATAATGTCTCCCATCGACTGTCCATCCACTTTGTGATCACGGGTGAATTCCATGATCATGGAGTGGTTGGCGTTGAGTCCATGTTCCACCATCCCTTGACATTTGAAGATCTCTTGCTCCACTGCTTCAAGCCTACCCTCCATGTATATGGTCTTCTTGGGCCCTTGAAAACCCCGAATGTGAAGCACGCCCTCACGCATCTCAATGGCTTGAGGGTTTTTCATCACATCCGGTAGGTAGGGGTTGATGACCTTCTCGTAGAACTTGTCCTTGGTGGAGCCAGGGCAATCTAGATCTGTCTGAAAAATAACATGAAACAAGAACAGAGGAGATTTCTGTGATACGGTGGTCAAAACATCTGGGAGTCTACATAAAGAATTTTTATCTTGCAAAACAAGTATTCTAGAATAAAATGGAATAAGGAAGGCTCACGAGGGGCCCATGAGCCACCAGGGCGCGCCCTGGTGCCTCGTGTCCACCTCGGGGGTCTCCTCGGCTGTTTCTTATTTTGGTATTTTTTATAATATCTCAAAATTGACAGAAAGTATTTTTACATAATTTTTTGAGTAGGTTCACTTATCGTATCACATACCTATTCCTTTTTAGGGTTCTAGAGTGTTCTGGAAGGTCTCTCTTATGTGTTCTTCCGGTGTCATAGTTTGAATAATGTTAGTTTCAACATTAATAGGTGTACCTAAGAAATAGTGCTTTATTCTTTGTCCATTGACCACCTTCGGACTAGTGCCTTTGGAGTTGTTGATCTTAATGGCTCCATAACGATAAACTTCTTCAATGATATACGGTCCTTCCCATTTAGAGAGAAGTTTTCCAGCAAAAAATCTGAAACGAGAATTGTACAATATAACATACTCACCCACTTTGAATTCTCATTTTTGAATTCTTTTATCATGCCATCTTTTAACGTTTTCTTTAAACAACTTGGCATTTTCATAAGCTTGGGTTCTCCATTCATCTAACGAGCTAATATCAAATAACCTATTCTCACCGGCAAGTTTAAGATCATAATTCAATTCTTTGATTGCCCAATATGTTTTATGTTCTAGCTCAAGAGGTAAATGACATGCTTTTCCATAGACCATTTTAGATGGAGACATCCCCATGGGGTTTTTATAAGCAGTTCTATAAGCCCATAAAGCATCATCAAGTATCTTAGACCAATTCTTTCTAGATCTATTGACGGTCTTTTGCAAGATTAACTTTATTTCTCTATTGCTTAATTCAACTTGACCGCTAGATTGAGGGTGATAAGGAGATGCAATTTTATGGGTAACATTATATTTAGCAAGCAGTTTACGGAAAGCACCATGAATAAAATGTGAACCACCATCAATCATTAAATATCTAGGGACTCCAAACCTCGGGAAAATAACTTCTTTAAGCATTTTAATAGATGTGTTATGATCAGCACTACTAGTTGGAATACCTTCTACCCACTTAGTAACATGAGCAAGAACAACTAGAATATGTGCATACCCATTAGAGGAAGGAAAAGGTCCCATATAATCAAATCCCCAAACATCAAATGGTCCAATAACAAATGAATAATTCATAGGCATTTGCCGACGTCTACCAATATTACCAATTCTTTGACATTCATCACAAGCTAAGACAAACTTACGTGTGTCCTTGAAGGGAGTAGGCCAATAAAAACCAGATTGTAATAACTTGTGTGCAGTTCTGTCTCCAGCATGGTGTCCTCCGTATGCCTCGGAATGACACTTCCGTAGGATTTTTTCCTGTCCATGCTCAGGGACACAACTTTTAATAATACTATCTACTCCTTCTTTATAAAGATGTGGGTCATCCCAAAAGTAATGTCTCAAATCAAAGAAGAACTTTTTATTTTGTTGGTACATGAAACTAGGTGGTATATATATTTAGCAACAATGTAATTATCATAGTCTGCATACCAAGGAGGACTACTAGTATCATTTATAACAGCTAGTTGTTCAACAAGGAAACTATCATCAATAGGAAGTGGGCCATAAAGAATATTTTCCAATCTAGACAAATTATCAGCTACAGGATTCTCAGCTCCCTTCCTATCAGTAATATGCAAATCAAATTCTTGTAGCAGAAGAACCCATCTAATGAGTCTAGGTTTAGTATCTTTCTTTTCCATAAGATATTTAATAGCAGCATGATCAGTGTGCGTGGTTACTTTAGAATCAACAATATAAGATCTGAATTTATCACATGCAAACATAACTACTAGAAATTCCTTCTCAGTGGTAGCATAATTTCTTTGAGCAATATCTAGGGTTTTACTAGCATAATGGATAACATTTAATTTCTTATCAACTCTTTGTCCTAGAACAACACCAACATCATAGTCACTAGCATCACACATAATTTCAAAAGGCAAGTTCCAATCAGGTGGTTGAGCAATAGGTGCAGAAGTTAAGGCTTTCTTAAGTGTTTCAAAGGCTTCTACGCAATCATCATCAAAAACAAATGGAACATCTTTTTGCAAGAGATTAGTAAGAGGCCTATTAATTTTAGAGAAATATTTAATAAACCTTCTATAGAAACCAGCATGACCAAGGAAACTTCTTATACCTCTTATATCTTTAGGACATGGCATTTTCTCAATTACATCAACCTTAGCTTTATCTACTTCAATACCTCTTTCAAAAAATTTATGCCCAAGAAAATACCTTCGTTCACCATAAAGTGGCACTTCTCCCAATTCAAGACAAGACCGGTTTGTTCACATCTCTGCAAAACTCAATCAGGGTTGCTTAAGCAATCATCAAAATAAGTCCCGTAAACGGAAAAATCATCCATGAAAACCTCCACAATCTTTTCACAAAAACAAGAGAATATAGCAGTCATACATCTTTGAAAGTTAGGAGGTGCATTGCATAAACCAAAAGGCATACGTCTATAAGCATAAGTTCCAAAGGTACAAGTAAAAGTGGGTTTCTCTTGATCTTCTTGTGACACAGGTATTTGAGAGAAACCAGAATATCCATCAAGGAAACAAAAGTGTGTATGCTTAGACAATCTTTCTAACATTTGATAAATAAAAGGCAAGGGGTAATGATCTTTTCTAGTAGCTTTGTTTAGTTTTCTAAAATCAATTACCATCCTATAACCAGTTACAATTCTTTGTGGAATGAGTTCATTTTTATCATTAGGAACAATGGTAATGCCTCCTTTATTAGGAACAAAATGAACAGGACTGACCCATCTACTATCAGCTATGGGATAGATTATACATGCTTTCAGAAGCTTTAATATTTCACTTATTATCACATCCTTCATCTTAGGATTTAATCGTCGTTGATGATCGACAACTGGTTTAGCATCAGGCTCCATATAAATCTTGTGCTGACATAGAGTGGGACTAATGCTCTTAAGATCATCCAAGGTATATCGAATAGCAGCATGGTTCTTCTTCAGAATTTTAAGTAATCTTTTCTCTTCATGCTCTGTAAGGTTAGCATTAATAATAACATGATATATCTTCTTTTCTTCAAGATAAGCATATTTCAATGCATTAGGCAATTGCTTCAATTCAAACACAGGATCACCCTTAATTAGGTGGAGGAGGACCTCCCAGAGTTTCAACAGGCAAATTGTGTTTAAGGATAGGTGGTTGATCAAAGAACATCTTATCTATTTCATTTCTTTCATTCATATGCATATCATTTTCATGGTCTAGCAAATATTGTTCTAACAGATCAATAGGAGGTACGACAATAGAAGCAAGACCAATAATTTCATCCCTACTAAGCAATTATTTATCATGAGGTTGTCTTAAACTTAGAGAAATTTAATTCATGAGATACATCACTGAACTTAACTCTAACCTTTCTTTGACACAATTAATTTTAGCATTAACAGTATTCAAGAAAGGTCTACCGAATATAATGGGAAAAAAAGAGAACCAAGTACTAAGAAATCAGTGGGGTATTTGATCTTAACACATAAGACTTCAACATCTCTAACAATCCCAAGTGGTGAAATAGTATCTCTATTTGCAAGCTTAATAGTGACATCAATATCAAATATCTTCAATCTCAGCGGGTGCAATATCATTCACAATTTCTTGATATAGTGTAAAAGGAATATCACTAACACTAGCACCCATGTCACATAAACCATGATAGCAATGAAATCCAATTTCAACAAATGACTTACATGACCACTACGGGTTTATTCTTATCTAGCATATCCCATTCATTTCTAACAGATTTGGCAATTCTAGCAGCATCATCGTAAAAGTAGATAACATGCACATAATTATTATCAGCAAAGAGATCTTTAAACCTAGCAATATTAGGTTCAACTTTAAATTGTTCAGAGGGTTTAGGTGTTCTGATATTACTTTTATTAACCATAGTTGAAGCTTTAGCATGTTCTTTTATCCTAAGAGGAAAAGGTGGTTTCTCAATATGAGCAGTAGGCACAACTGGATCAACATTGTAAATGATAGTTTCATATTTAATTATAACGGGTTCCTCAATATTTTCTTTAATAAGGGGATGATATTTAAACCACTTCTCCTTAGGGAGATCAACATGAGTAGCAAACAATTCACAAAAGGAAGCTACTATCTCAGAGTCAAGCCCATATTTAGTGCTAAACTTATGAAAAGGACTAGTATCCATAAAAGATTTAACACAATCGAACACGAGTATTATACCTGGCTCATTACCTTTGTCGATAACCCAATTTTCAGAGTTGCATTTAATCCTCCAGAAGATCCCATATCAATTCAATAGTTTTCTTCATAAAGGAACTAGTACAAGAACAATCAAGCATAGTTTGATCATTATGAGAAAGTCAAGCATAAAAATTTTGTAAGATAATTTCTCTTGAGAGCGCATGGTTGGGGCATGTGTACATCATGTACTTAAGCCTCCCCCAAGCTTAAGTGATGCTTTCTCCTTTACGAGGCCAAAAACTATATATATAATTCCGATCACGATGAACCAGATGCATAGGATAAAACTTCTGATGAAATTCCAATCTCAATCGATTCCAATCCCACATTCCAATATCATCACATAGCCGATACCATGTCAATGTATTTCCCTCCAAAGGTAAAGGGAAAACCTTCTTATTAACTCCATCCTCAGATAAACCTACAAGCTTAAATAATCCACAAACTTCATCCAAATATATTAAGTGCATATCGGGATGTTTTGTTCCATCTTTTCCAGAAGGATTAGCTAGTAGTTTTTCTACCATACCCAAAGGAATCTCATAATAAATATTTTCAGTAGATTTAGTAGGTCAAGGGGCAACTCTTTGTGCCTCAAGTCAGGGTGAAGATGACCCGAACAAACCCCTTAGAGGATTGTTTTCCATAGTAACAAGTGACAGTAAATTTCAGCACGTAATATAAATTTTCCTTACCAAATTCCACTCGCCAAAGGTGCTTCACTCCTCGGCAACGGTGCCAGAAAAGAGTCTTGATAACCCACAAGCATAGGGGATCAATCGTAGTCCTTTCGGTAAGTAAGAGTGTCGAACCCAACGAGGAGCAGAAGGAAATAACAAGCGATTTTCAGCAAGGTATTTTCTGCAAGCAGTAAAATTATCGATGACAGATAGTTTGATAACAAGGTAATTTGTTACGAGCGACAAGTAGCAATAGTAAAAAAGGTGCAGCAAGGTATCCCAATACTTTTTGTAGCAAAGGATAGGCCGGAACTTTCTCTTATAGCAAGTAAAGCGCTCTTGAGGACACACAGGAATTTCATCTAGTCACTTTCATCATGTTTGTTCGATTCGCGTTCGCTACTATGATAATTTGATATGTGGGTGGACCAATGCTTGGATTATATTCTTACTTGAACAAGCCTCCCACTTATGATTACCCCCTCTCACAAGCATCCGCAACAAGTATGAAAGAAGAATTAAGGTAAATCTAACTATAGCATGAAACATATGGGTCCAAATCAGCCCCTTACGGAATAGCGCATAAACTAGGGTTTAAGCTTCTGTCACTCTAGCAACCCATCATCTAATTACTACTCCACAGCACTAAAGGAAGCAACAACATACATATCATCAAATATCGAACGAATACTGAATTCACATGATTACTTATGACAAGACTTCTCCCATGTCCTCAAGAACTGAAGTACTACTCACTAATCATATTCATGCTCAAGATCATAGGGGTATAGAATATCATTAAGGATCTGAACATATAATGTTCCACCGAATAAACAAACTAGCATCAACTACAAGATGTAATCAACACTACTAGCAACCAACGTGTACCAATCTGAGGTTTTGAGACAAATATTGCATACAAGAGATGAACTAGGGTTTGAGATGAGATGGTGTTGGTGAAGATGTTGATGAGGATTGTCCCTCCCATGATGAGAGGGTTGTTTGTGATGATGATGGCTTCAAATTCCCCTTCATGGCGGGAAGTTTCCCCGGCAGAATCGCTCCGCCGGAGATCAAAAGAGCTCCTGCCTAGGTTCCGCCTCGAGACGGCGGCACTTCGTTCCGAAGTTCCTATGCTTAATTTTTCTAAGGCAAATGGACTAATATACCAGAAGATGGGCACCCGAGGCTAGACAGGGGCCCCACGGGCCACCAGGGTGCGCCTAGGGGGTGGGGGTGCCCTGGTGCCTCGTGGGCACCTGGGTGCCCCCCTCTAATATTTATTTCTTCCAATATTTTTTATTATTTCCAAGATAATTCCCCATGAAGTTTCAACTCATTTGGAGATGTGCAGAATAGGTATCTCTGACATAGCTTTTTCAGGTCCAGAATTCCAGTCGCCGGCAATCCCCCTCTTCATATAAACTTACAAATTAAGAGAGAAAAGGCACTAGAATTTCTCCACAAGGTATTATATTGATCAAAAACATTATAAATAACAGTAGGAAAACATGATGCAAAATGGACGTATCAGGCTCTACAGGCGGCAAAGCCGGCTGGAGTGCAGTCGGTCATGCGGCGATAGGTGAAGAAAAAAGGGCATCCGTTTCGGCCAAGCCGAATGCTCTTCGTTAGCTGTTTTTCATGTGAGGACGCTTCCAACCTTTGGTTCTTCACAGCCGGACAACCGGGAGCCGGACTGTGCCTTGAGGTGAAGAGAGGGCTTTGGCAGCGCGCATGCTACGAAGCCGGCTAAGGAAAGGGTGAGGAGCGGTCTAGCCGGTGGGACCTCAAGTCCCCGAGCCGGATGTGTCGACCTGGAAGGGGATAAAAGCAGTGAAGTACGTAAAAAATACTTGATATAACCGAAAAAGGTAGCCCCGACTGTTTTTCAGGGGACCTGCTGCTTTCATTAATTCCAAAAAGGTAGCGATACATACATACATACATGCGTTCAACTGTAAAACGGACGTAGGAGCTCCGTGTTCCAGGGGCGCTCGTTTTCTTCGCCAGAGGCGTCTCTCTTGCACTTTGTTCGTCTTCTGTGAGTCGATGAGGTAGTATGCATTTCTTTCGTGCAGGGCCTTGCTGATGATGAAGGGGTCCTCCAATGGGGAGGACAACTTGTGCTGGCCGGTTGTCCGCTGGACGAGCTGGAGCACCATGTTGCCCTCGCGAAACGTGAGGGGCTTGATCTTCTTGTTGTGGTAGCGGCGCATGCCCTGCTAGTATATAATTCCTTCTCATCCTCTAGTAGGTAAATGATAAAAACAGAATTTTTTATGTGGAATGCTACATATCATATTCATCATATAATCTTTTCTTTTGTTGCATGGACATTTGAGTTTGAGTGATTCAAAGCAATAGTCTATAATTTGAGATGAAGACATAAATACTAAAGCATATCAACAAGCAACCATGTCCTCAAACTATCAACACTAGAGAAAGTTATCATTAGCCCATTATGCTCAATCATTGATCCAACCATGAAACAGACTCAAATATTAGCTACACCTAATGCACAAGTATGACAATAGTGTTCCCTAGTTGGTGCTTTATAAGAGAAGATGCAGACTCAAAATAAAAATAAAAATTGCATAAAAGTAAATAGATAGGCCCTTCATAGAGGGAAGCAGAGATTTACACAGGTGTGAGAGCTCAAAGCTTAAATTAGGGATACAATTATTTTGAGAGGCATGCTTTTCCTGTCAATGCCTACGACCGAGAGTTCCCAACATCTTCCATGCTAGACACATTATAGGTGGTTCCCAAACAGAAAATAAACTTCATTTCCTTTCCACCATTCTTTCACAATCCATGGCTAGCCATATCCGCGGGTGCCTTCCATACCAACACTTTCGAAGGAATTTTGTTATTATTATTTTTGATTCATTGTGGTACTGGGCATTCCCATTACCTGCCACTTTCTCGTGCAATGACAAGTGAATAAACACTCATCATGGGAATAACCGCCTAGCATGAAAGATATCGGCCACCCCCTGCCGCCACGTGAGCGGTACAGGCACACAAAACAGAAGTTTATTTTGAATAATTTGAGTTGTCTCATGCAAATTTACTTAGGACAAATTTGAATACCGCACATAGGTAGGTATGGTGGACTCATTTGGCACAACTTTGGGTTTAATAGTTTATATGCATGAGCGGTTATCTCGCTTAGTACAAATGAAGGCTAACAAATAGGTTGAGAAGCGACGGACGAAAAAAATTCAAACGGTCATAAACATGCATTGAGCATAATTAACATTGAATAATGCACCACAAGAAGGATGTAACCTCGTTGCATAACTATTGACTTTCGTGCATGCATAGGGAATCACAAACCTTAACACCAATATTCTTACTAAAGCATAATTACTCACTAACATGGCTCACATATTATCGTCTCCATACCACAAAACTGTTGCAAGGAATCAAACTTATCATATCCAATAATCTTCATGAAAGTTTTTATTATATCCTTCTTGGATATTCATCACATTTGGACTAAATGCATATCTTGTGCAAATTACAATTACTATTTTCAACTCCCAAAAGGATATAAGTGAAGCATGAGAGTGCAAATATTTCTTCAAAACATAATCTTATCAAATCTCAAAAAGATAAGTGAAGCATGAGAGTGCAAATATTTCTTCAAAATATAATCACCGCCGTGCTCAGAAAGATTTAAGTGAAGCACTAGAGCAACTGCCTAGCTCAAAAGTTTTAAGTGAAGCATAAAGAGTATTCCAACAAATCCATTCATATTTTATTTTTGCATTATATCTATTGAATTCTAACTCCTCCGCGGCTTATAGCCCCTGATACAATCCATAGTTCCATCAAAATAAGCAAAACCGTGCATCAAAAACAGAATCTGTCAAAAACAGAATAGTTTGTAGAAACCTGAATTATGCTCATAATTATGTCACTACTGGAATCAGAGAATTTTCCATCGGTCAGTTCTTTGCTGTCAGCTAGCGGACGACAAAGAAGGTCTTTGCCGTCTGCTTACAAAAAATAGATGACAAAGAGCTGACTGATGGCTGATACGTCTCCAACGTATCTATAATTTTTGATTACTGCATGCTACTTTATCTACTATTTTGGACTACATTGGGCTTTATTTTCCACTTTTATATTATTTTTGGGACTAACCTATTAACCGGAGGCCCAGCCCAGAATTGCTGTTTTTTTTGCCTATTTTAGTGTTTCAAAGAAACATAATATCAAACGGAGTCCAAACAGAATGAAACCTTCGGAAACGTGATTTTCTCACCAAACGTGATCCAGGGGACTTGGACCCTACTCCAAGGAACGAAAGAGGCGGCCACGAGGGTGGGGGGCACGCCCCCCTACCTCGTGGGCCCCCTGTCGCTCCATCGACGTACTCCTTCCTCCTATATATACCTACGCACTTCAAACGATCGTAACAGAGCCAAAACCTAATTCCACCGCCGCAACTTCCTGTATCCACGAGATCCCATCTTGGGGCCTGTTCCGAGTTCACGAGGGGGCATCCACCACAGAGGGCTTCTACAAGATCACCATAGCCCCTACGATGAAGTGTGAGTAGTTTACTTCAGACCTTCGGGTCCATAGCTAGTAGCTAGATGGCTTCTTCTCTCTTTTTGGATCTCAATACAATGTTCTCCCCCTCTCTCGTGGAGATCTATTCGATGTAATCTTATTTTTGTGGTGTGTTTGTTGAGATCGATGAATTGTGGGTTTATGATCCAGCTTATCTATGAATAATATTTGAATCTTCTCTAAATTCTTTTATGTATGATTGGTTATCTTTGCAAGTCTCTTCGAATTATCTGTTTGGTTTGGCCAACTAGATTGGTAGTTCTTGCAATGGGAGAATTGCATAGCTTTGGGTTCAATCTTGCAGTATCCTTACCCAGTGATAGAAAGGGTTGCAAGGCACGTGTTGTATTGTTGCCATCGAGGATAACAAGATGGGGTATTTATCATATTGCATGAATTTATTCCCCTACATCATGTCATCTTGCTTAAGGCGTTACTCTGTTTTTAACTTAATACTCTAGATGCATGCTGGATAGCGGTCGATGAGTGGAGTAATAGTAGTAGATGCAGAATCGTTTCGGTCTACTTGTCACAGACGTGATGCCTATATACGTGATCATACCTAGATATACTCATAACTATGCTCAATTCTGTAAATTGCTCAACAGTAATTTGTTCACCCACCGTAGAATACTTAAGCTCTTGAGAGAAGCCACTAGTGAAACCTATGGCCTCTGGGTCTATTCTCATCATATCAATCTCCATCACTTTTACACTTTCTTTGTTTTTACTTTGCCTTTTACTTTTTGCTTTGCATCTCTATATAAAAAATACCAAAAATATTATCTATCATCTCTATCAGATCTCACTCTCGTAAGTGACCGTGAAGGGATTGACAACCCCTAATCGCGTTGGTTGCGAGTAGCTATCGCTTTGTGCAGTACGAGGACTTGTGCATGGCCTCCTCACCGGATTGATACCTTGGTTCTCAAAACTGAGGGAAATACTTATGCTACTTTACTGCATCATCCTCTCCTCTTCGGGGAAATCCAACGCAGTGCTCAAGAGGTAGCAATGGCGAAGATCCTATTTGCCATCAGCCAGTTCTTTGTCGTGTGCTAGCGGACGACAAAGAATCTGTGTCGACCGCTAGCAGACGGCAAAGAGGAGGGGTGGGGTCCAGTGGAGGCCAGCCCTGGAGACTGGCCCATCCCCCCTCTTTGTCATCTGCTAGCTGACGGCAAAGATCCTTTGTCGTCCTCTAGCAGACGGCAAATAAAAAAGGTACAAACGGCCCTAACGGCCACCCCCACCTCGCACTCCTCTCCCTCCCTGTTCCCTACAACCGCCGCCCTCGAGAGAACCCACCGCCTGTCGCCGCCTGACCCCAAGACGTCACCACCGCCGCCTCGCCTGTCGCCGCCGCCCGGTGCCCCGCCCACACCGCACCTGCCGCCTCGACCTCCCCACCGATGCCCCGCTGCCCGCCACACCGCACCACCTCCCAACCCCACACGCCGGGCGCCCGCTGCCCGCTGCCCGCCCACACCACACCACCTCCCAACCCCCACGCCGGCGCCCGCTGCCCGCCCACACCGCATCCGCCGCCTCCACCTGCCGGAAAAATTAGGACGACGTGGGAAATTTATATATCAATTATGTGAAAAAATCAGAGCAAAAACACGTTTATGTGAATTTACAAAATTCCAAAACTGGGCACAAAAGTTTCTATTTTTTCACAGAATGAAATCAACTATCATCCAAATCATCCTAAAGGCTTTACTTGGCAAAGACACTAATTAAAGCATAAAAACACAATCATAACAGTAGCATAATTGTGTGAACACAAGAAAACAGAAAAATAAACAACAAAATAAAGATAACTATTGGGTTACCTCCCAACTAGCGCTATTGTTTTACGCCCCTAGCTAGGCATAATGCATAGTTTCAAGTATTGTTCTCCTCAATTCCAACTCCTCAATCTCACATCCATAATTCCCAAGGATTCTAGCATGCATATTTTTAATGATCATGCTCCTAGGAACAAAGTTTAGGAATTTATTCTCGTAGATTGGCTCCTTAATTAAATCAACAAAGTTGGGGTGAACGCTAACCATTTTAAGATCTTGACTTCCATTACTAGAAGTAGCACCATTATCTTTTGGAACATACATAAACTTGAAATTCTTGCTAGAGGAGTTTTTTCACAAGTTTTGACGGAAGAAAAAGTGGAACCTAAATTGCTAATGATTTCTTCCAACTTACCAATTCTAGCGGGACTTTGCTCCACCCTTTCATTAATCATAGGTACTTTCTCTTTCAACACTTTAAGATAATACCTACCTTTGATCCGAATTGAGTGACATGATTGTGGATCTTTTTATCAATATTTTCAATATGTTCTATGGTAGGAATTTTATTTTCAATAACATCTAGTCTTTGAATAACATGTTCCAGGGTTAAAGCAGTTTCATTGATAGTGATAGGTGGTGATCCCACTAAATTTCCCATAGCATTGAAAGCATACATAGGGGGACTAATCAAGAAATTCCCTCCGGTAATAGTATCAAGAACAAATCTATATCAAGTAGTAAGGCCCACATAAAAATTGTGAAGAAGGACAATAATGGATTGCTTACGAGTTGATCTATTATGAGCATCACAAATCCTATACCAAGTATCTTTTAAATTCTCTCCCCCCTTTGCTTAAATTGAGAACTTCATTTTCAGGGGTACACGAAACAAGGGAAGAACTAGCCATAACGATAAAGTAGTCAAGCAAGCAAACAAGAAAAAGGCAAACAAAATATATTTTGTAATTTTTTGTAAAAACTTTTAGAAGTGGGGGAGATGAAAATGAGAGGCAAAGGCTAATAAAATGAATGCAAGGAGATGAAAGTTTATGCGTAGGTACTTGACAGATGTTGATGATGTCTCCCCGGCAACGACGCCAGAAATTCTTCCTGCTACTTGTGAGCTGCGTTGGGATTTCCTCAAAGAGCAGAGGATGATGCAATATAGTAGAGATAAGTATTTCCCTCGGTTAAGAACCAAGGTTATCAATCGAGTAGGAGAAGCACGCAACAATTCATTAACAGTACCTGCAGACAAGATAACAAATCCTTGCACCCAACACGAAGAAGGGGTTATCAATCCCTCGACGGTTAATTGCAAGATTAAATTGTATGGTGGTAGATAAATAGATCGCACAAAAATATAAAATAAAGTAAAGAAAGAAAAATTGCAGCAAGGTATTTTTGGATTTTAGTACATGATAAAAGTAGACCCGGGGCCATAGTTTTCACTAGAGGCTTCTCTCGAGAAAATAACATACAGTGGGTAGACAAATTACTGTTGGGAAATTGATAGATAAGCAAATAATCATGACATATCCAAGGCAATGATCATGTATATAGGCATCTCCTCCGAGACAAGTAGATCAAAACGATTCTACATCTACTACTATTACTCCACACATCGACCGATATCCAGCATGCATCTAGAGAGTATTAAGTTCATAAAGAACAGAGTAACGCCTTAAGAAAGATGACATGATGTAGACAAGATAAACTCACGCATGAATAAACCCCATCTTTTTACCCTTAATAGAAACGATACATACGTGTCATGTCCCCTTCTGTCACTGGGATTGAGCACCGCCAGATCAAACCCATTACAAAGCACCTCTTCCCATTGCAAGATAAATCAATCTAGTTGGACAAACCAAATCAATAGATCAGAGAATAAATACGAAGCTATAACAATCATGCATAAAAGATTTCAGAGAAAACTCAAATAATATTCATGGATAATCTGATCATAAACTCACAATTCATCGGATCCCAACAAACACACCGCAAAAAAGAATTACATCAGATAGAACTCCAAGAACATCAAGGAGAACATTGTATTGAAGAACATCGAGAGAGAAGAAGCCATCTAGCTACTAACTATGGACATGTGGGTTTGTGGTAAACTACTCACGCATCATCAGAAGGGAAGCAAGGTTGATGTAGAGCCCCTCCATGATCAAAACCCCCTCCGGCGGAGGCCTCCAGAAGGGATCTCACGAGAATAGATACTTGCGGCGGCGGAAAAATTATTTCATGGTGCCCTTCGATCTGAGGGGAATATTTGGGTATTTATAGAGGCAAAATTAGGTCAAGACGCTCTGCAAGGGGCCCACAAGCCTGTGGGGTGCCCCCTTGGAGCGTGCCCACGTGGGTTTTCTAATATTCCCCCGAACCTTCTAGGGTCTCTTCTGGTCCAGAAAAAATTAATCCAAAGTTTCTTGTTTGTTTGGACTCCGTTTGATATTGATTTTCTGAAAAGTCAAAAACAGGCAAAAAAAAGCAACTGGCACTGGGCACTAAGTTAATAGGTTAGTCCCAAAAAATTATATAAAGTTGCTTGTAAATGAATATAAAACATCCAAGATTGATACTATAATAGCATGGAACAGTAAAAAAGTATAGATACATTGGAGACGTATCAGTATATGGCTGACTTGGATGAGGGCCAACAGGCGCGCTTCTTCAAGCAGATTGACGCCGTCTTCATGTGCTTCCTTTGCTTCGGCCTTTGTGTACATGGTGACCCGGGGCGAGTCGAACTCGAGGTCCGTGGGGATGACTGCCTCGGCCCCGTATACGAGGAAGAAAGGGGTGAAGCCTGTGGACCAGTTGGGTGTGGACTGGAGACTCCAGGGGACTATCAACAACTTCTCGATCCAGCTGCTGGGTGAGCACACAAGCGGCTCGAAGAGTCATGGCTTGATACCGGCCAGGATCAGGTCGTTTGCCCACTCCACCTAGCCGTTCGACTGGGGGTGCGCAACGAAGGCCAGGCCAAGCCAGATGCCAGAGACAGAGTAGAAGCGGGCCAACGCACCCTTGGCGAAGTTGGTGCCGTTGTCGGTGATGATGCTGTGGGGGACGCCGTAGCGGACGGTGATGTCTTTGATGAACTTGACGCATGTGGGCCCGTCAAGCTTCTTGATCGGACTTGCCTCGACCCACTTGGTAAATTTGTCTATGGCCACCAATAGATGCGTCAGGCCGCCTTTGGCGGTCTTGAAGGCCCCCACTATGTCAAGGCCCCAGACAACAAAGGGCCATGTGATGGGGATGGTCTAGAGAGCCGCAGTCGACTAGTGACTGCGTGTGCTAAAGTGCTGGCATCCTTGCACTCGTGGACCAGTTGCTCGGCGTCCGTCAAGGCCGTGGGCCAGTAAAAGCCATGTCGGAATGCTTTGGCCATGAGGGCCCTCAAGGCGGCGTGGTGCCCGCACTTGCCCTGGTGGATGTCGCGGAGGATCTCGAGCCCCTTGTCCGATTCGATGCAGTGATGGAAGACATCGGTCGCTGCGCTTGACGAGTTTGCGGTTGATGTTGTTGTAGGCAGAGGCCCAGTGTTGCACTTTTCAGGCCGTGACTTCATCGTCTGGGAGTTCACCGCTCGCCAAAAAGGTGAGGATCGGTTGCACCCAGGATGGTGCTTCCGCCACCGTGAGGACGACAGCTTGAACGGGAGCCGGGTCGACAGCCCCCGAGCCGGAGCCAGCGGCCCCCGGGGTCGGATCGAAACCGGCAACCCCTGGGGCCGGAATGACAGTCCCCATGCCGAAGCCGGCAACCCTTGGGACTGGAATGGCAGCCCCCGAGTGATACGTCCCCGTCGTATCTACTTTTCCTAACGCTTTTGCTCTTGTTTTGGACTCTAATTTGCATGATTTGAATGAAACTAACCCGGACTGACGTTGTTTTCAGTAGAACTACCATGGTGTTGTTTTCATGCAAAAATAAAAGCTCTCGGAATTGGATGAAACTTTTCGGAGAATTATTTTAGAATAAGTAAAAAAATATTGGAATCAAGACCCACTTGAGGGGGGCAGCTTCCCACTAGGCACCAGGGCGCGCCCTGGTGGGTAGTGGGGCCCATGAGGCTCCTTCAACCCTATTCTGGATACTATAAATTCATATTCTCTTAGAAAAAATAGGGAGGAAGTTTCACTGCATTTTACGATATAGTGCCACGGCCACCTCATGTTCTTCATCGGGAGGCCAGATCTAGAGTCCGTCGGGGCTCCGGAGAGGGGGATCTTCGGTCTTCGTCATCACCAACCATCCTCCATCACCAATTTCATGATGCTCACCGCCGGGAGTGAGTAATTTCTTCGTAGGCTTGCTGGACAGTGATGGGTTGGATGAGATTCATCATGTAATCGAGTTAGTTTTGTTAGGGCTTGATCCCTAGTATCCACTATGTTCTGAGATTGATGTTGCTATGACTTTGTTATGCTTAATGCTTGTCACTAGGGCCCGAGTGCCATGATTTCAGACCTGAACCGTTTATATTTTCACCATTATATCTATGTTCTTGATCCGATCTTCAAAGTTATGCACTTGTTACGTGTTATGATCCGTAAACCCCAAGGTGATAATAATTGGGATACTTTCCAGTGATGACCGTAGTTTGAGGAGTTCATGTATTCACTATGTATTAATGCTTTGTTTCGGTTCTCTATTAAAAGGAGGCCTTAATATCCCTTAGTTTCCTTATGGACCTCGCTCCCACGGGAGGGTAGGACAAAAGATGGCATGCATGTTATTTTCCGTAAGCACGTATGACTATTTACGGAATACATGCCTACATTATATTGATGAAAGGGAGCTAGTTTTATGTCGCCCTAGGTTATAATTGTTATATGATGAATATCATCCAAAGAAATCACTGATCCAATGCCTACAAGATTTTCGCATATTGTTCTTGCTACGTTATTATTACTATTTCTACTGTTACAACTTCTACAAAATTATTACTTGTTGGTGTACAAAAGGAGGGGCACACTTTTGTACCCCTTTACCTGTGCACTGGCAGTCGGAGCCGTGCCCACGGTCACACCAAGCAGAACAGGAGAGGTGAGCCAAGGTAAGACAGAAGCCCAAGATAACCAGAGCAACGCCAAGGCCAAGACCACAAAGAGCAGAGGGACGGAGCAGGTTCCCCCGGCAAGACCCTTTCTGGGGCAGCTCGTCCCACACCAACAGAGCGAGCCACCCTTGAGCCCACGGTCTCCAAAATCACGTTGGGCTAGGGCTCGGGAGGCACCTCCATGGTGGCATGCAGATCTTTGTGAAGACAAGGAACACTCAAGATCAGATGAGGATTAGAAGACGACGATCCTCGACAGGATCCTGGTCGAGGAAGGCCACCAGACCCCCGGCAAGGCCCTTGCCGGGGACGACAGCGCGCTACGGCAAGACCCTTGACGGGCCACCCGGCAAGGCCCTCACCGAGGACGCCAGCAGGGCCACTACCAGGCCTGCACCAACCAAGTCTCCACCACCGTTCACATGCAGCTGCCAGCCCAACCAGCTGGGCGGGCACCTGTGTGGCAACACGCAGCTCCCAGGACAACTCATCAAGCGCCTGCGTGGCGGCATGCAGATTCGTGGAGGCTCCACCACCGCGCCACCTCGCTTGCTCGCTTGCTTACATGGCGCCGCATGCGCGCTAGCTGTATGCGCGTGTCGGGCAAGGAGGAGCGGCGACGACGGACGGGCCTCGCCCGTCCCCAATAAAGCAAGGGGACACTTAAGCTACGATTAAATGCGCTTTGTCCTGTAATACGAGCGATAAGCTCATAGCACTGTGTGCTTTCCACCTCCTGTCACTACAAAAAAAAGACACATCCGTGACATTTTGGGCCGAACGAATTTTTTTTCTATCATACATATGACACTTCTATGACGATAATTGTGACAAAACCCGGTATCATCATAGAT
Source organism: Aegilops longissima (assembly GCA_021605205.1). Classification (NCBI taxonomy): domain Eukaryota; kingdom Viridiplantae; phylum Streptophyta; class Magnoliopsida; order Poales; family Poaceae; genus Aegilops; species Aegilops longissima. The sequence goes on from CM038676.1 coordinate 467,827,927, forward strand.
GTGGTGGGCTCCTACTTATGACAAAAATCATGATGAAAATGGGCTTTTGTCCGGCAGGCCGGAGACGCAGCTGCATGACATTCTTTGGGCCGCCCATGACGGAAAAACCATGGTAGAAGCGAGGGCGAGGAAAATTTTGGGGAGTGGTCGGTTACGGTGGAGGTCGGGGCCGTATGCGATGCGCTGCTTTCTCGTGACACGACGTGTGTGTGTGCGTAGGCGTTGGCTCTAATCAACCCGAGTGAGGCGTTGGGCTCTAATCAACCCGAAAGCGACAGACTACAAAGCTACGCGTTCATCGAACCCGAGCGATCGATCGATGGTTATTAATCAACCCGATCGGCGATTCTTCGCTATCGCCGCTAATCAAGCCGATCGATGCTGCCTCGATGAACAAAGGAGCGCTATGGGGGTTGATGAACAAAGGAGCGTGGCGCTTGCTCGATGAACAGGACCCCGTGGTGTGGAGGGCTGGATGAACAGAGACGGTGGAGGGGTGCCCGTGGAGGGTGGTTGAACAGACCCCGTGGTGTGGAGGGCTGGATGAACAGAGACGGTGGAGGGGTGGTTGAACAAGAGCCGATGGAGAAGCGCGCGGTGGAGGCTGGATGAACAGGAGCCCGTGGAGGCCGGAGGAGGTCGATGGTGGAGATGAACAGATCCCGTGGAGTCCTATTTTGCGGTACGCCACACCCTCTCGGCGAATAGGACCCCTGCTTGACCGTGGGCCCAACACAAGTCCGCTTGGTCCGCTTTTGCGGCACGCCACACCCTCCCGATCAACAGGACCCCTGCTTCGACCGTAGGAGGTCCGTTTCATCCGCTTTGTGGTACGCCACACCCTCCCGATCAACAGACCCCGCCACCATAGGAGGTCCGCTTCTCCATTTTGCGGCACGCCACACCCTCCCGATCAACAGGATCCTGCTCAACGTAGGAGGTCCATTTCCTTCATTGTGCGGTACGCCAGCCTCGCTTCCATTGCCTGTTCCGGCCCAAGCCTCCCGGCGAACACGACCACGCATTCTGCTCCGACCCACCGGTTGGCTCCCCACGCTGCCTGCTGCTCCCGATGAACACGACGCATTCCGCTGCCTCCCCATGAACACGACGACGACGCTGTTTCTCCGCTCCGACCCAGCCATGTACACGAGCCCGACCAGACGCACACATACGCGGGTCAGATTTTCTTTCTTGCACCACGCCGCCAGACGACGCGTACATGCTACGTGCGTGTTTCTACTACGACACGCGGCGCCTCTTACTACGGCGTGCGCGCTTCTACATCGACCAAGATATGTATGTACACGTCACACCGAATGACAACGCCACGCACGCTTCACCAGGTGGGTCCCGACTATCGTGCACTTCCTTGCGCGCGAAGATGTAGCTGGTGGGTCCCAGCAATCGGGGCGAATCGTTTTTGCCCGGACGCACTTCCTGCGCGCGAAGATGTAGCTGGTGGGTCCCAGCAATGTGGGGCTAACCATTTTTTTTGCCCGACGCACTTCCTTGCGGCAAAGGTGTAGTCAGGGTCCCAGCAGTCGACGGAACGTTTTTTCACGAAACACGGTGGCCCGTCCGTGGGTCCCTCGCCGTCGTGGAGGAATCATTATTTTCCGTGATAATAAGGAGGCACTTCCATGTCGCGCCATGGACCCAACTCACGCCTCTCCACGACAGCCCACATCCTATGGAAGTCGCCTTGACCACGTTGACCATGCCGCGCCGAGAGCACCAGGGCGGTGGACGACGGCGAGGCCAAGGAAGGGGACGACGCGGAGCCGGTGAAGACGCCGCAGTGGATGCCCACACGGAGAGGAGTATGAGGGTTCACTCGTTCGGCTGTGGTGTGAGGCTGCCGTCGCCGCAGGGCCTGGCCAGCGGTGGGAATAGTAGGGGCGGTGAGGACTCCGTGGCAGCACAGCCGGCCACGGGAGGCAGGAGCAGGCGGCACGACCGGTGCTGCTTTGGGCGGCTGGAGCAAGAAGCCCAGAGGTTGAAGAAGCACTATGGCCGTTGGATGGACATCATACGGTCACTGGAGCTAGAATCGTTCATATTGACTAAGTTGACAAAGCCCTCCGTCCCCGTCAACTTAGTAGGCCCACAAGTCAGCCACCCACCAAGGTGGGTCCCAGCTAGGTGGGGAGTATTCATTTTTTGTGCGTAATAAAGAGGCACTTCGGTGGGTCCGAGCCGACAGCTGGGGAACGTTTTTCGGAAATACGGTGGTCTGCTCGTGGGTCCCAGCAATGGGGGAAACGTTTTTTCGCGAATAAGGTGGCCCGTGACGGTGGGTCCCTCGCTGTCCGTGGAGGAATAATTATTTTGCGCTGTAATAAGGAGGCACTTCCTTGCGGCGCTGCTCACCCAGCTCTCACCTCCATGTACAAGATTTTTCCGATGGAAGTCGCCGCTGACCACGCCGCCCGAGAGCACCAGGCGGTGGACGACGGCGACGCCTAGGAAGGGGACGATGCGAGCTGGGAAGACGCAGCAGGGAAGCCCGCAGAGAGGAGTACGAGGGTTCACTGTTCGGCTGTGGTGTGAGGCTGCCGCCGCAGAATAACAGGGGTGGGTGAGTGGAGGGATGGCCTCAGCCGTGGGAGTAGTATGGGGCGGTGAGGCCTCCATGGGCAAGACAGCCGACCAATGGAGGCAGGAGCAAGCGGCACGACCGCACTGCTGGGCGGCTGGACCAAGAAGACCAGAGGTTGAAGAAGCACTACGCCTGCTGGATGGACATCGACGGTCACCGGCTAGAATCGCTTATATTGACTAAGTTAACAAAACCCTTGGTACGCTCCAACTTAGTAGGCCCACAGGTCAGCCTCCGAAACGGTGTGCCCCAGATGTTAGGGGGAGGAATCATTTTTTGGGAGGCCGAAGCTAAGAATATCCGAGATTGAAGAAGAAGCACGACATCCGTTGGATAGACATCCAACGGCCACCGCTAGAACCGTGTGTTGACTATAATATGTTGACAAAGCCTTGCATACGCTGGCCAACTTATTTTTTAAGGGGACGCACACTTAGTAGGCCCACAAGTGTGTGGCGTAGAACTTATAGCCCATTTATGCTTTTGTAAGAATGTACAACCCATTTTTGAATTCTAATGGAATTTACAACAGCCCATTTACGCCTTTTTAAAAGTACAACCCATTTTCTAGCTAGGACAACAATTAATAATTTCAACCAACCGCTGAAGACAGAATTCAATAAAATTTCCCACATTTTGATGGGATCCAAATATTTTATTCTGAAATTTCTAGTCAGATTAAATATAAATTTGTATTACGTAAAAATCCAACTAAACATTATTGCAAAGAACAATGAAAATTTAAGATTTTCAAAATCCATAAACAATATTTTATAAACTAATTTCGTGTTTGGTGCATTTTTTATAGTCACTGCCAGCTTTTTATAATTACATCCCATTTATTATTTTTAAAGCCCATTTTCCCGTTAAGCCTAATGCATCCCTCCTAGGAACGATTTGCAGCCAAATGGGCGGAGAATAACAAGTTGACCTTGCTCGGGTATTCGCCAAAAGACGATAGCTGGGCTAGCCATTTTCATCTTGAAAAATTAGTATCTGGCTGGATATTCTGCTCGGCTAGACGGGCCACAGCCCGCCTAGTTTATACCTGCTCTCCTCTCGAACAACAACGAAATCATCGCCAAGAAAACTCTGCGCAGGTTCACGCCTCAAAACACACAAATACTGCTCGAGCTGCTTGGTCCCAATTGCCGGCCGCACCTTGTGCAACTCTCTCGCTTATATAGTTGTACATAATAAGGAGGCACTTATGTGACGTGACGGCTATGGCCCTAGTGGGTCCCTAGTGTCATGCAGTCAAAATAAAGTCATCTCCTGAATCCTCATGTTCGCTGACCATGTTAACAATGCTCGGCGCCACGGCGAGCGCAATAACTCAAGGACAACGGAGAGGGCCTCGCGGGCCCTACGGAGGTCTCGACATACCGCTGCTCATTCAGAAGCCGTGATCATCGGACACCTATGAGCACCTTCGAGAACCGAGAAAGCATGAAATGGTAAGGCCGCTTGGGAGCTCGTTTATTTCAAACCTGTATTAACATACAAGTGTAATTTACTCACATCGGAAACAACGCGTAAAATACAGGCGTAATGAAACCGAGGGCCCGAGGTCCGTAAGTAAACCGCGGGTTACACGGTAATTTGAGAGACCAAGTATATTTTACGAGCAATCGCTATATGGACGACATTACCAGACGATACATGCACGACGTATGATCATGCCATCCATGGGCAAGGCTGAAGGTAAGTTAACGGCTGGATTAGCAATCATCCGAGTGTTGTTCAGCCGCTTTTATCATGTGTGAAGTACTTCCGATATTTTACTAGTCGAAATCGACCAACCAAGCGCCTTCGCCGAGACCATCTACTTTAATTTACAAGCGCCAGCTTTACAAGCGGTTTTGTTGGAAATGATGATCCAATCACGCCTAATATCATGAGTTGGTCGGAAGATCATATGGTTTCACGCCTAACCTACCCGACTTGTCGATATGCTATGAATGAAACATCGATTTATGAACTTCTTAAGCACGGAAACAATGTAAGAAGATGATCTTCTTAACAAGCAAATCACCGGCATTAGATCGACATGCAAAACAATACGAAGCATTATTCTCGGAGGCACGGTGAACAGCTCGTGATGCCGCATGCCACAACATTCCAAGCTCAACTTTGCAATCAAACACAAGGCCCGCATTACATAGACAATATTCAAACAAACTCTTAACACAGGAATATCTCAGCAGAGTAACTATTTACTTCTAAACCAACACGTGAATAGGAAAAACACTGACGCTGCTCACAAAGAAGGGCGCCCCACTCAAAAATATCAAATGCATGTCTTCGCTAACATCAATGAGCAAATTTTGACAAGGTTTTCCAATTCCAATATATTAAACTAACGTCTTCTTGCTAACATCAATGATTAAACTTTGACAAGCTTTTCCCATTCAAAATATGTAATGCCTATGATCGTGGAGTCCTGTCGCTTCTTGCTAACATCAATGATTAAACTTTGACAAGCTTTTCCCATTCAAAATATGTAATGCCTATGATCGTGGAGTCCTGTCCGCTTGTACTTGTTTGGGCACTTTTGCCCAGGGCACTCCATGTGTTGTTAAATTGCCAATGGTCTCTCGCAGACTAGTCATGTCACCGTGTCAATATTTATGGCACCTAATCAAGCAAAGGGCATGATGATGTTAGTCATATCATGCATATGTTGCCTTGTAGTGCCTACTTTTGACATCATATATGTCATCTCGCTTAGTTTAGACATGTTCGTAATGCCACCTGTTTAGTTTCTATATCATATATGAGAATTATGCGCCTCATGTCTTTTAGCCAGCCATAATATATGTGAAATGTGCAATGCCATCCTGTTTAACCAGGCATCATATATTTGAATGATATCTTGCCCATCCTTTTCTTCATTACATTTCCATTTGTCGACAATGTTTGTACATTAAACTACTCTTCCGTGAATCAGCCATTTGGGTGGGAGATGGAAAAATCTGGAGTGAAAACAAGGCCTTCAGAGCGCATAATGCTACCGTCAAGCGCATCTCTTGTTGGGTCCCGATAGCTCCTCGTAGATGGATTCGTAGACGGATGACCAGTCCTATTCCCCACCGAGGTGTATGCTCTAACTTGGCACGGTTATATCGCTCATATCATGCATACGGTGTCTTGCATTGCATAGTTTAGACATCATATACACAATATTCAACACCATGTTCTTAGTTCAGACATCGTATCGAATGCCCTCTGTTTAGCATATAAATCACATATGTGAATTAAATTATGCGAGCCTGATTACTTAGATAACATGTAGGTGAATTATGTCATGCGATCCTGTTTAGTTATTCATCATATCTTTGATTTATGTTATGCTATGCTATCCAGTTTAGATAGACATCATATATGTGAAATTATGTCATGCTATCCGTTTTAGTTAAACAATATACATGTCAACTATTTCATGCCCTCTTTTTTCCACACTATCTATTGCATCTGTCTCTCATACAATGTCTGAACATTCAACTATGTTTCCTGTTTATCAGCCATTTGAATTGGAACGGTGATGCCAGATTCAGCGGAATAAAAACATGGTCTTCAATAAAACAAGTGCTACCTCTTGGTGGAGATAGCACCCCTGTTGTACATGCACAAGAACCAGCCCTACCACACATAACCCAAACTCTCCCAGATTATACCCCATCTGCGATGGACAGAGAACCAGCTTCACCCAATCTAACCCCAACCCCAGCCGAGAGTAACCCAGCCTCCTGCTGACACAAGACCATCTCCACCACAGAGCTCCCAAACAAGAGCAGTTAGTAAGGCAGCTCCAAAGGCCCAAAGGGCCACTACTATCACGGCAAACCCCAACTCCACCAGCTAGTACGCCTATTCCTGTGGAGGAAGCACAACCAGCCAACAGTAGTTTAGCATCTATCGATTTGATGTTGTTAAATCAGATGTGCGATCTTTCCATCTTGGAAATATTATATCAAGATGAAGGAAAATGCCGCCAGCAGTGTGTTTGTCCAGAGTTATGTGTAAGTAATGTTATTCATGGCAATTACTTTGCTTTGTCCCATACATCCTACCTCCATGATGGTTATAATACAGCAAATTTTCCCATTTTCTCTATAGAGAAGGACCGATTTGGAAACTCAGATGAGGTAACCTGTGCTAATACCTCTGCTATCTTCAAGAATGCTTGGTGGCAGATCGGAATTACTCAAGAAAGCGTATTTCACCGCAAAGAAACTCATCAAATTCCTTACGCTCTCCCGAGACACATTTATCGGACGATGATCGGGAACGCTTTGTTCAGATCGTCCCGAACCAAGAATGTGGTAAGGTCTATGAGCTCATTTTCTATTTTTAAGTATTTTATTCTTGCGCCTTCATCAGACTGCTCATGTAGAACAAGTGCCTAAACCTCAAGAACAACTGTTCTAATTTAAGATTCCATTGCTATCATAGTTCAAAAAGCGCTAGGCGCAATTGTGCGTTTGCCACCGCCTTTGCGCTTTTATCGACCAAAGCGCATGCTTATGCGCAGCTTATGCACAGATTATGCGTAGTTATGCGCAATGCGTTTTGCCAATGCCTAGAGCCTAGGCGCGCTTAAGCGCTCGCTTAGGCGCACCTTTTTTAACTATGATTGCTTTGCTCTTGTATCACTATATTTACTCATACAAACTTATTTTTAAATTGAAGGATCCAATCGAAACTCCAATGGCACAGCAGGTATGTTCACGCATGTTTCTTTAACAACTTTGCTTTTATCAATAGCTCTGTTGATTTCAATTTCAATTGTGCATACAGTTGACTTTCATATCATGCACATTACTAGCATTGCAACAGAGCCAATAGTGTTGTTGTACATGTAGACCCGTGGTGCCCATCTGAAATCTTGTTGTGCCGTGTAGTTTCCCACGCTTTGTATTCTTTCATTGCTGCTTTGTCTTGAACTGATATGATTTGAACCGTGTCTCTATTTTGATTTGGCAAGACAATGAAGTGACCATAGGACATAGATATATGTTTGTTTGATGCTTTTATTATGTACTAGTACTTGGCAATAGAAGATTTGGTAGTTTAATCCTGTACACCTTACTAATGAAGTGGTTCACCGAAATGAGTTTCATATACTAGTACATGCTAAACTTGTTATGTGTCTGCTTGTTTCTTCTTTTAGAATGCTGACAGAATATTGGGGAACAGTGCCTTATTAAGCAATGGTAAAGGAAGTAATGCAGATAAGGTTCAGGATAGTGACACATCCTTGTTGGTCTCCAACTGTCACAGCCCTAGAATTATTTGCAGATAGTTGCATCAGTGAGCATCATGCATCCTGTTATTTTTGATAAATTTGAAATGGGGGATGATCAAACCCCTAGCACCAAAACAATGCTAATAGGTTCAACTTAAAAATATTTTCAATGAACCCAAATTGGTCTGCAAAAATGTTCACGATTTATGGAAAAGGGTGAAAACCATATCAAGAGATGATGCATATTTTTTTCAGGACATTTTTGGTATTTGAATTAACACAATACCTATTTGAGTTGGAGCAAATAAATCCTATAAATATTTTAAATGCTCTAATAATTCTGAAACTAGTTGTGGGTTGTTGGAAATAATCCAAACACTGCCCACAATTATTTTCAGGATTTTACAAAATGGGTTAGTATTTTTACTAATTCAAAACAGAATAAAAGAAATAGGAAAACTGAAACAAAAGGAAAAGAGAGCTTACCTGTAGCTTACCTGGCTGGCCCAGGTCCTGTGCAGCCCAGCTGCCGGCCCAGCCCACCTGGCCATTGCCAGTCGTCTCCCACCTCTGCCAGTAGGCAGAGGCAGAGACAACACACGGGCGTGCGCGAGCGCCACGCCACCAGGCTGCCTGCCTGCGTCCGAGGACAGCGCGACGCCGCGAATCCCCTCTTCGGTGCCTCCCCAATTCGCCTGGATCGTTCATTTTGCCCCTACTCTCTCCCTCACCCTCTTCCCCACCATGGCCGACGCCATCGCACCTCGCAGTGGCCGCACGCGCAGCCACCGCATCCCCCTCGTCCCTTTGGCATGCCCACGAGCTTCCTCCCGACGCCGCACGTCCTCGAGCAGAAGAACCGAAGCCCGGACGGGCTGCCTCCCCGTCAATGCCGCGGTCTTGAACCTCGGGCACCCGCGCTTGCCTCCGGTCGATTCGGCGCCGCCAGGACCTCCCTGAGCCTCCCGTGCTTTTCTTCAAGACCGCTGTGAGCTCGCCGTCGTTTCCCCTCTTCTCCCCCTCACGTTCGCATGCTCTAGCTTCGTTCCCCACCTCCATCGGCTTCGCCACAGACGGTCATGTCGCCATTGTCGCTTTTGCCTAGCGTGACGCTGTGGTTCGAGCTCAGACGAGCTCCAAGAGGACCCAGGAGGCCGTGGCACCCCTTATCCGGCTTCCCCGTGCCCTGCAGTTGTGCGCCCGCTCGAGCCGAGCTCCGGCCGCCGCCGCGAGCTCCGCTCCGGCGAGCTCCACCGTCCCCGCTGCGTCCCACCTGCCTCCCTGGATGCGGGCGAGCCCGGGCTACGCCCCGGTGCCCTTAGCCGCTGGCCCCGTCGCCTTTAGCGCAAGTCCGGCGCATTGCCACCGCGGGTTTGGTCGCCGCCGGCAGAACTCCGGCGACAGCCAACGTGGCGGGGTGATTAGCGCTAATCCCCGCCAGCTGGACCCCACCTAGTCACTGACAGCGGGTCTCGCAGCGGGTCAAAGTCCAAGTCAACACGGGGTTAATCTCTGTCTCGCTGACCAGCGGGCCCCGTTTGTAAGGTTTGACCCTGGCTGGTCGTTGACTCGCTGACGTCACACTGATGTCAGGTTGACACCATAAATATTTTCTGGGATTTAAAATAAATCAGAAATGATTTATAAATTACAGAAAATGCCCAAAACTTCTAAAATTCATATAAATTCAACCGTAACTCCAAATGAAATAAATTATATATGAAAAATGATCAGAAAAATCCAATCTATCCATCTGTACTACTTTCATGCATGTTAGAACAACTTATAGCTGATGTTTAGCACAAATCATATTAATGGCATTTAAATATCCACATATGGAGTTTGAATTTGAATCTTGGATTCAAACCAACTTCATTTAATCTGCTGCTAATTGCATTAGCCCAAACCACAGCATATTGCCATGTCATGATCATGCATCATATTGTGCATTGCATTGATTGTGTTCTTCCTTGTTGCCGGTGTTTGTCCCCTCTCGATAGACGTGGTACCGACGATGAGTTCGATGACACCGATGAAGAGATATACTATCTTCAGAAGTGCCAGGCAAGCAAAACCCCCTTGTTCATTACGATATAATCCCACTCTCTCACTCCTACTCTCTTTTACTGCATTAGGACAAAAACGATTCATCTGTTACTTGCTGCGGTAGTTGAACCCCTTTATCCTCTGCATGACCTGTCATTGCCACAGTAAATAGATGAAACCCACTAGCTGTTGGAAATATGCCCTAGAGGCAATAATAAATTAGTTATTATTATATTTCCTTGTTCATGATAATCATGTATTACCCATGCTATAATTGTATTGGTAGGAAACTCAGATACATGTGTGGGTACATAGACAACACCATGTCCCTAGTAAGCCTCTAGTTGACTAGCTCGTTGATCAACAGATGGTTACGGTTTCCTGACCATGGACATTGGATGTCGTTGATAACGGATCACATCATTAGGAGAATGATGTGATGGACAAGACCCAATCCTAAGCCTAGCACAAAGATCGTAGTTCGTTTGCTAAAGCTTTTCTAATGTCAAGTATCTTTTCCTTAGACCATGAGATTGTGCAACTCTCGGATACCGTAGGAATGCTTTGGTGTACCAAACGCCACAACGTAATCGGGTGGCTATAAAGGTGCAATACAGTATCTCCGAAAGTGTCTGCATTGGGTTGGCACGAATCGAGATCGGATTTGTCACTCCGTAAACGGAGAGGTATCTCTGGCCCACTCGGTAGGACATCATCATAATGTGCACAATGTGACCAAGGGGTTGATCATGGATGATGTGTTACGGAACGAGTAAAGAGACTTGCCGGTAACGAGATTGAACAAGGTATCGGATACCGACGATCGAATCTCGGGCAAGTACAATACCGCTAGACAAAGGGAATTGTATACGAGATCGATTGAGTCCTTGACATCGTGGTTCATCCGATGAGATCATCGTGGAACATGTGGGAGCCAACATGGGTATCCAGATCCCGCTGTTGGTTATTGACCGAGAACGCCTCGGTCATGTCTCAGATGGTTCCCGAACCCGTAGGGTCTACACACTTAAGGTTCGATGGCGCTAGGGTTATAAAGGAAGTTTGTATGTGGTTACCAGATGTTTTTGGAGTCCTGGATGAGATCCCTGACGCCACGAGGAGTTTCGAATGGTCCAGAGGTAAATATTTATATATGGAAAGTTGTTGTTCGGGTTCCAGGAAAAGTTTGGGTTTTTCCAGATTGTACCGGAAGCTTCTGAAGGTTCCGCAGGATTCCGGAGTGGTCCGGAGGTCCGGAAATTGTTCCACCACGTCCAATACAGCAGCATGGGCTGTAGGGGCGCCTGCCTTAATGGGCCAGGGGCACCAGCCCCCAAGGCCCATGCGCATGGGAGGGGGAAACCCTAAGGGGAGGGCCTCCACTTGACTTGGGAGGCACTCCTCCCCTTGGCCGCCCCTAGATGGGATCTAGGGCTGGCCGCCGCCCCTAGGGGTGGAACCCTAGGTGGGGGCGCAACCCCCCCTCTCCCCCTATATATAGTGGAGGCAAAGGGGCAGCCCAACACACGGAGTTCTTCTCATGTTGGCGCAGCCCTACCTCTCTTTCTCCTCATATCTCGTGGTGCTTGGAGAAGCCTGCTGATCACCACGCCCTCCACCACCACCATGCCGCTGTGCTGCTGCTGGATGGAGTCTTCCTCAACCTCTCCTCTCTCCTTTCTGGATCAAGGCATGGGAGACGCCACCGGCTGTACGTGTGTTGAACGCGGAGGTGCCGCCTGCTCAGCACTAGGATCTCCGTGATTTGGATCACGACGAGTACGACTCCTTCAACCCCATTCTCTTGAACGCTCCGCTTAGCGATCTACAAGGGTATGTAGATGCACTCTCCTTCCCTCGTTGCTGGTTTCTCCTTAGATAGATCTTGGTGACACGAGGAAAATTTTGAATTTCTGCTCGCTCCCCAACAAAGGCATCATGAGCTAGGTCTATTGCGAGATTCTTTGCACAAGTAGAACACAAAGTAGTTGTGGGCGTTGATTTTTTCAATATGCTTACCATTACTAGTCCAATCTTGTTTCGACGGTATTGTGGGATGAAGCGCCCGGACCGACCTTACACGTACACTTACGTGAGATGTGTTCCACCGATCGACATGCACTTGGTGCATAAGGTGGCTAGCGGGTGCCGCCTCTCCACTTTAGTCGGAACGGATTCGATGAAAAGGGTCCTTATGAAGGGTAAATATCAATTGGCATATCACGCTGTGGTTTTATGTAGGTAAGAAACGTTTGCTAGAAACCCATAGCAACCACGTAAAACATGCAAACAACAATTAGAGGACGTCTAACTTGTTTTTGCAGGGTATGCTATGTGATGTGATATGGCCAAGAAGAATGTGATGAATGATATGTGATGTATGAGATTGATCATGTTCTTGTAATAGGAATCACGACTTGCATGTCGATGAGTATGACAACCGGCAGGAGCCATAGGAGTTGTCTTAATTTATTATATGACCTCCGTGTCATTGAACAACGCCATGTAATTACTTTACTTTATTGCTAAGCCATTAGCCATAGTAGTAGAAGTAATAGTTGGCGAGACAACTTCATGGAGACACGATGACGGAGATCATGATGATGGAGATCATGGTGTCATGCCGGTGACGATGATGATCATGGATCCCCGAAGATGGAGATCAAAAGGAGCAAAATGATATTGGCCATATCATGTCACTTTTTGATTGCATGTGATGTTTATCATGTTTATGCATCTTATTTGCTTAGAACGACGGTAGTAAATAAGATGATCCTCATTAAAATTTCAAGAAAGTGTTCCCCTAATCGGCACCGCTATAAAGTTCGTCATTTCAAGCACCACGTGATGATAGGGTGTGATAGATTCTTACGCTCACATACAACGGTGTAAGCCAGATTTACACACGCCAAACACTTAGGTTGACTTGATGAGCCTAGCATGTACGCATATGGCCTCGAACACAAGAGACCGGAAGGTCGAGCATGAGTCGATGGTAGATACGATCAACATGAAGATGTTCACCGATGATGACTAGTCCGTCTCACGTGATGATAGGACACGACCTAGTTGACTCGGATCATGTAATCACTTAGATGACTAGAGGGATGTCTATCTGAGTGGGAGTTCATGAGATGAACTTAATTATCCTGAACATAGTCAAAAGATCTTTGCAAATTATGTCGTAAGCTCGCGCTTTAGTTCCACTGTTTAGATCTGTTCCTAGAGAAAATATAGTTGAAAGTTGACAGTAGCAATTATGCGGACAGTAGAAGGCTTATGTCCTTAATGCACCGCTCGGTGTGCTGAACCTCGAACGTTGTCTGTGGATGTTGCGAACATCTGACATACACGTTTTGATGACTACGTGATAGTTTAGTAATGTTAAACGGTTTAGAATTGAGGCACCGAAGACATTTTCGAAATGTCGTAGAACATATGAGATGTTTCGAGGGCTGAAATTGGGATTTCAGGCTCGTGCCCACGTCAAGAGGTATGAGACCTCCGACGAGTTTTCTAGCCTACAAACTAAGAGAGAAGATCCCAATCGTTGAGCTTGTACTCAGATTGTCTGGGTACAACAATCACTTGAATCGAGTGGGAGTTAATCTTCCAGATGAGATAGTGATGTTTCTCCAAAGACATTGCCACCAAGCTACTAGAGCTTCGCAATGAACTATAACATATCAAGGATAGATATGATGATCCTTGAAATATTCGCGATGTTTGACACCGCGAAAGTAGAAGTCAAGAAGGAGCATCAATTGTTGATGGTTAATGAAACCACTTGTTTCAAGAAGGGCAAGGGCAAGAAGGGACACTTCATGAAACGACAAATCAGTTGCTGCTCTAGTGAAGAAACCCAAGGTTAAACCCAAACCCGAGACTAAGTGCTTCTGTAATGAGGGAACGGACACTGAAGCAGAACTACCCTAGATACTTGGTAGATGAGAAGGCTGGCAAGGTCGATAGAAGTATATTGGATATACATTATGTTAATGTGTACTTTACTAGTACTCCTAGTAGCACCGGGGTATTAGATACCGGTTCGGTTGCTAAGTGTTAGTAACTCGAAATTAAAGCTACGGAATAAACGGAGACTAGCTAAAGGTGAGCTGACGATATGTGTTCGAAGTGTTTCCAAGGTTGATGTGATCAAGCATCGCACGCTCCCTCTACCATCGAGATTGGTGTTAAACCTAAATAATTGTTATTTGGTGTTTGCGTTGAGCATAGACATGATTGGATTATATCTATCGCAATACGGTTATTCATTTAAGGAGAATAATGGTTACTTTGTTTATTTGAATGATACCTTCAATGGTCTTGCACCTAAAGGAATGGTTTATTGAATCTCGATCGTAGTGATACACATTTTCATGCCAAAAGATATAAGATAGTAATGATAGTACCACTTACTTGTGGCACTGCCATGTAAGTCATATTGGTGTAAAAGGCATGAAGAAGCTCCATGTTGATGGATCTTTGGACTCACTCATTTTGAAAAGTTTGAGACATGCGAACCATGTCTATTGGTGTATACGCGTGAAGAAACTCCATGCAGATGGATCATTTGGACTCACTTGATTTTGAATCACTTGAGATATGCAAATCATACCACATGGGCAAGATGACCAAAAGCCTCGCTTCAAGAAGATGGAACAAGATAGCAACTTGTTGGAAGTAACACATTTTGATGTGTGCAGCCCAATGAGTGCCGAGGCATGCAAAGGAATATCGTTATGTTCTTACTTCACGATGATTCGAGTAGATGTTGAGTATATTTACTTGATGAAACACAAGTCTGAATTATTGAATGGTTCAAGTAATTTCAGAGTGAAGTTAAAGATCTTCGTGACAAGAGGATAAAATGTCTATGATATGTACATAGAGATGAGTATCTGAGTTACAAGCTTTGGCACGCAATTAAGACATTGTGGAAATTGTTTCACAATAATACCTACCGAACACCATAGTGTGATGGTGTGTCCGAACATCATAGTTTCACCCTATTGGATATGGTGCGTACTATGATGTCTCTTATCGAATTACCACTATCGCTCATGGGTTAGGCATTAGAGACAACCGCACTCTCTTTAATAGGGCACCACGTAATTCGCTGAGACGACACCGCTTGGAGAAACCTAAATTGTCGTTTCTTAAAAGTTTGGGGCTGCGATGCTTATGTGAAAAAGTTTCAGGTTGATAAGCTCGAACCCAAAGCGGATAAATGCATCTTCATAGGACACCCAAAACAGTTGGGTATACCTCCGCCTCAGCCCGAAGCAAAAGGATTGTTTCTAGAATTAGGTCCTTTCCGAGGAAAAGTTTCTCTCAAAAGAATTGAGTGGGAGGATGGTGGAGACTTGATAAGGTTATTGAACCGTCACTTCAACAAGTGTAGAAGGGCACGTGAAGTTGTTCCGTGGCGCCTACACCAATTGAAGTAGAAGCTTATGATAGTGATCATGAAGTTTTGGATCAAGTCACTACCGTGCCTCGTAGGGTGACAAGGATGCGTACTACTTCAGAGTGGTACAGTAATCCTGTCTTGAAGGTCATTTTGCTAGACAACAATGAACCTACGAGCTATGGAGAAGTGATGGTGGGCCCATATTCCGACAAATGGTTAGAGGCCATGAAATCCGAGATAGGATCCATGTATGAGAACAAAGCATGGACTTTGGTGGACTTGCCCGATGATCGGCAAGCCATTGAGATAAATGGATCTTTAAGAAGAAGACGGACGTGGACGGTAATGTCACCGTCTATGAAGCTCGACTTGTGGTGAAGAGTTTTCACAAGTTCAAGGAGTTGACTACGATGAGATTTTCTCATCCGTAGCGATGCTTAAGTCCGCTGTAATCATGTTAGCATTAGCTGCATTTATGAAATCTGGCAGATGGATGTCAAAATGAGTTTCCTTACCAGTTTTCGAAGGAAAGGTTGTATGTGATACAATCGTAAAGTTTTTTCCTAAGGATGCTAAAAGGTATGCTGGCTCCAAATGATCCTTCTAAGGACTGGAGTAAGCATCTCGGAGTTGGAATGTGCGCTTTGATGAGATGATCAAAGATTTTGGGTTTGTACAAAGTTTATGAGAAACTTGTATTTCCAAAGAAGTGAGTGAGAGCACTATAGAATTTCTAATGAGTATATGTTGTTGACTATTGTTGATCAGAAATGATGTAGAGTTTATGGAAAGCATATATGGTTATTTGAAAAGTGTTTTTCAATAGAAAACCTGGATTAAGTTGCTTGAACATTGAGCATCAAGATCTATAAGGATAGATCAAAAACGCTTAATGGTACTTTCAAATGAGCACATACCTTGACATGATCTTGAAGGTGTTCAAGATGGATCAGTCAAAGAAGGAGTTCTTGCCTGAGTTGTAAGGTATGAAGTTAAGACTTAAAGCTCGACCACGACAGAAAAGAGAGAAAGGACGAAGGTCGTCCCCTATGCCTTAGACGTAGGCTCTACAGTATGCTATGCTGTGTACCGCACCTGATGTGTGCCTTGCTACATATTTGGCAAGAGGGTACAAAGGTGATCAAGGAGTGGATCACCAGATAGCGGTCAAAATTATCCTTAGAGGAATAAGGATATGTTTCTCGATTATGGAGGTGATAAAGAGTTCGACGTAAAGGGTTACGTCGATGCAAGCTTTAACACCTATCCGAATGACTCTGAGTAGCAAACCGGATACGTATAATGGAGCAACCATTTGGAATAGCTCAAAGTAGAGCGTGGAAGCAGCATTTACAATATGACGTAGAGAATTGCGAAATACATACGGATCTGAATGTTGCAGACCCGTTGACTAAAACCTCTCTCACAAGAAAAACATGATCAAACCCCAGAACTCATTGAGTCTTAATCACATGATGATGTGAACTAGTTTAGTGACACTAGTAAATTCTTTGGATGTTAGTCACATGGCGATGTGACCTGTGAGTGTTAATTACATGGTGATGTGAACTAGATTATTGACTCTAGTGCAAGTGGGAGACTGTTGGAAATATGCCCTAGAGGCAATAATAAATTAGTTATTATTATATTTCCTTGTTCATGATAATCGTTTATTACCCATGCTATAATTGTATTGGTAGGAAACTCAGATACATGTGTGGGTACATAGACAACACCATGTCCCTAGTAAGCCTCTAGTTGACTAGCTCGTTGATCAATGATGGTTACGGTTTCTGACCATGGACATTGGATGTCGTTGATAACGGATCACATCATTAGGAGAATGATGTGATGGACAAGACCCAATCCTAAGCCTAGCACAAAGATCGTAGTTTGTATGCTAAAGCTTTTCTAATGTCAAGTATCTTTTCCTTAGACCATGAGATTGTGCAACTCCCTGGATACCGTAGGAATGCTTTGGGTGTACCAAACGTCACAACGAATCGGGTGGCTATAAAGGTGCACTACGGTATCTCCGAAAGTGTCTGCGGTTGGCACGAATCGAGATCGATTTGTCACTCCGTAAACGGAGAGGTATCTCTGGCCCACTCGGTAGGACATCATCATAATGTGCACAATGTGACCAAGGGGTTGATCACGGATGATGTGTTACGGAACGAGTAAAGAGACTTGCCAAGAACGAGATTGAACAAGGTATCGTGATACCGACGATCGAATCTCGGCAAGTACAATACCGCTAGACAAAGGGAATTGTATACGGATCGATTGAGTCCTTGACATCGTGGTTCATCCGATGAGATCATCGTGGAACATGTGGGAGCCAACATGGGTATCCAGATCCCGCTGTTGGTTATTGACCGGAGAACGTCTCGGTCATGTCTGCATGGTTCCCGAACCCGTAGGGTCTACACACTTAAGGTTCGATGACGCTAGGGTTATAAAGGAAGTTTGTATGTGGTTACCGAATGTTGTTTGGAGTCCCGGATGAGATCTCGGATGTCACGAGGAGTTTCGGAATGGTCCGGAGGTAAAGATTTATATATGCAAAGTTGTTGTTCGGGTTCCGGGAAAAGTTCGGGTTTTTCCGGTATTGTACCGGGAAGCTTCCAGAAGGTTCCGCAGGATTTCGAAGGGGTCCGGAGGTCCGGAAATTGTTCCACCACGTCCAATACAGCAGCATGGGCTGTAGGGGGCGGCCTGGCCTTAATGGGCCAGGGGCACCAGCCCCCCCAAGGCCCATGCGCATGGGAGGGGGGAAACCCTAAGGGGGAGGGCCTCCACTTGACTTGGGAGGCACTCCTCCCCCCTTGGCCGCCCCCTAGATGGGATCTACGGCTGGCCGCCGCCCCTAGGGGTGGAATGTAACGCCCTGGATTCGATGCGCCAGGTGTCTGCCAGTTATTCACCGTCTTTGCCATGTCATGTGCTTGCGTGTTGCACTTTGCCATGTCATCATTTGCATTTCATATCATGTCATCATGTGCATCTCATTTGCATACATGTTCGTCTCATGCATCCGAGCATTTTCCCCGTTGTCCGTTTTGCAATCCGACACTCCTATGTCCCCGGCGCCTTTTTTACCTCTTTTTCGTAAAGCGGGTGTTAAACGTTCTCGAATGGACCGAGGTTTGCTGCTGCCTTGGTATAGCACCGTAGACCGCTGTCAAGTTTCGTGCCATTTGGAGGTCGTTTGGTACTCCAACGGTTAACCGTGTAACAAGAAGCCTCTTTTGTGTTGCAGCCCAACACCCTTCCAAATGGCCCAAAACCTAGCAAACTCCTCTCCATGCTCCCGGCCGTTCGATCACGATCGCGTGGCAAAACCGCACCTCATTTGACTCTCCTAGCTCCTCTATCTATAAATATGCCCATCCCCAAATTCGCGGTCTAATCCCCCAAACCCTAGCCTCGTCTTCCTCCTCCGCGCGGACACGCCCGCCAGCGCCGACGGTTAGCGCCGCCGCCCTCAGCGTATCAGAGCTGCCACGTGGCGCCCAGCGCCAAGAGCCGCTGGCCACCGCGACCCGTCCGGCCCAAGTCGCCGGGCGCCAGAGCCAGCGACCGGGCCCGAGGCGCCTCGCCGCCGCCGCCCGTTTGCGCCGCCAGCGTCGGATCTCCGCCGACGGCTGCCGCCATGCCGCTCACCAGAAGCGACCTGACCCAAAATCGGTCAAATCTACGTGGTTCATACCATCCCAAGATCATGCCGGTACTCACAAGACATCGATAAAGAAATCAAAGTTCAATCACACCTGAATATCATTAAACGATTCTCATATAGAGTCTTTATTACAAGGGAATAAATTCGCTCAAGGACAACTCATGAGAAATAAACTACTAATGCTGCGGAAGGCGTCGAAGATAAGCGAGTCCATCCGACTCAAAGGGCAATCGCCAAGCGCGGAGCGTAGCCTCACTCCTGATCGAATATATCTCTGCAACATAATACGTTGCAGCCATGTAGGTCAGCTTTTGGAATAAGCGGCAAGTCATGAAGAATAACAATAATAAAGTTACTAACACTATATGCATTTTGGCTGTGGAGCTCTAAGTTTCATCATTTTGCGAAAAGCAAATTTTACCCTACTACAAAGGACTTGCTTGCAAATTACTACAATTGTTGGTAGTTATTGAGATGGTTCCGCCAACCAATATCTCTTTCCCAAATTATTAAGTCATAAACCTCAAATTATTTCATTAGTTTTAGTGTTGAGATATCCGAATACTTCCAAGTTCCAGAGGCTCAAATGTCCGTGAATCGGGGACACGGCTAATCGATTAGATCTTTAACTCGCAGAGGGTTGCGACTTTCCCGCAAGAATCATTCCTCCTTTAAAGTCTTCGCACTTCATGGTGTTTGAAGACGGACGAATGAAACAGGTCTTCCAAAGAGTTCTTCCGCCACCGCCGGTACCCATCCAATCCTACCGTTCGCCTACTTCTCGTAGTACCGCCCAGCCAGCGTCACTACTAGGGTCAACCCAGCCAGAGCCCATAATGGCTTGCGGCTGCACAGTAAGCTTCCGGTCATGGGGCATCCATCCTTCTCTTCGTGGCTGGGTGAAGCTTTCCGCAGGATGTCATGGCGCTTCTCCATGCATCCCGCCACCACTGGTGCTCCAGGTGCCCACAACCGCCCTCCACCCAAAGAGTGATTTTCCAAGTCCATCTTGATCATTGTAGTCCATGGGGTTGTCATCATCATTGACTCTCACATCTTGCTTATGAATTGCACTCATCCCAAATCCCGCCTCACGAGCATAGCAAAGTAACTACTACGTCCCGGGTCATGGTAACAAGGGATTGGTTCATCCTACCACATGATACTACTCAAGTTTAATGACTTCAAGATTTCACTACTGCATGCATGGTGGGGTGGTGACAACTACTAATGCACAAAAACATAGGTATAGAAATAACATGATCAAAACTTGCCTTGCTGATGATCCTCGTAAGCTAAAGAGTCGTAGTAGCAAGCTTCGCACTCCGGAAACTCTACCGAGACAAACAATAACACAATAAGCACAAAGCAATAGGATCACACAACATAACAAAGTAACATAACACAACAAAACAATCAAAACCAAATCCAAAAGGGAAACTCAAAGAAACCAATTCAAGTTTTTTCCCTACTCCAAACAATAACAAAAATAGTTTTTATATAACAAAAATTCCTTAATATAACCTAATCATGGTCTTAAGTTAACTTAACAGAAAAGGTTTCACTAAGCAACTAGGAGCAAAAAGAATTATTAAAAGGCTATTATAAAACTCATTTTAGGCCTAATCCAATTTCTATTAAGAAAAATAATTTAAAACTTTTATTAATTATAAATAAAACTTCATCTACTAGAATGACAGAAACTAACCTAGAATAACTAATCAAAGTTAAAAATAAATTAATTTACTAATTAATTTAATAGGAAAACAGAACTAGTTAATTAATTAGGATTAATAGGATTCTGTCTAAAACTAATTATTTATTAATCCTAAAATACCCAAGTTAATTTCTAGGGTTTGGCAATGTCAAAATAAAGTGGTGACAAAAAGAATCATGCAAAAATAATTTTTCTAACTAAAGTTATAGCAGATTTACTATTCTGAACAAAACTAAAATAAAGCAATTTTAATTATTTTTAACATAGCTAAACATATATTCTACAGAAACTACACAAAATTTGCAATCCAAAAAAAAAAGAATCACTCAAAAATATTAAACAGAATAAAAGATATACATTTTTGAAAACAGAAACTATTCGGCTAAAACAGAAAATCAAAATAAAAGAAAAAGGCCTAATGGGCCTATACTGTGCCCTGGGCGTTAAATAGGCTAAACGGGCTCTAGGGTTAACTAAAACGAACCGGCCAAAAAAAAAATAAACCTAACTAAAAATAAGCCGAGTGGACCGGCCGGTTTTCTAAATAAAACCTAACCTTCGGGCTTCTATCGAGGCCGTCGATCTAAGATCGGACGGGGAGGGGATGTTGGGCTTACTGGACTCGGCGACGGCGGCGGCGGCGGCGAGAGTGCGTCAGGCGTCAAGGCGTCAGCGAGCTCGGCGAGTCGTCGGGAGATGCGGGGAGCACGGGAGGGGTTCGTGGTGTTGGGGTTGGTCGGGGGGGAAGGGCGTCGGGCGGCGACTATGGCGGCGGGCAGGCTTGAGCTCCCGCGACGCCGAGCGGAAGGAAGAGGGGTGTGGCGGGGTCTCGGGGGGATGGGGTGCGGCGAGCTCGGCTCTTATAGCCTGGGGTCGGGCTCGCTTGGAAGGATCGGGCGACTGGGATCCTGGATCCTTCGGGATCCGTCGATCTCCCATGCGAGGTCGTGGCGGGCGAGGGGGAAGAAGAGGGCGGGGCCCACGGTCAGCGAGAGGGAGAGAGGGCTCGGCGAAGGGTGGCCGAGGCCTAGCGCCTTCAAGCGCGGGCGAGGAGCTGGCTGGCTCGGCTCACTGGCTGGCTGGGCTAGGCCGGCGCTGGCCGGGCTCGGGCTGGGTCATGGGGGGGCGGCACTGGCTGGGCTGGGGTGGTTTAGTGGCGCCGAGGGGTTTTCTTTATTTTTTAAATAAAACAAAACAAAAATAAAACCATATCTATAAATATTTTATATAGGGTATATATATACCAAAATGATCAGGGAATATTCCTTTCATTTGAACATTTTTCCAAAGGCAAAATCCAAACTTCATAAAAATCTATTTTTTCAAATTAAATAAATTTCAGATTTGAATCCAAATCTTTTGGCAATGTTTTCTTCTGATATTTTGGAGTGTCATGTTTGCTCCTCTCATACTTTTGATCAAGTATTTATCGTGCTTAGTTTTTGAAATGTTTCCCACATGTCAAAGTTTGAAATTCAAATTCAAAACTCAAAATTCTCTCAAACTTCAAATGGCATTCAAATTCAAACAGATGCATAGGATGCTTAGCTATAATTGTAAAACATTCCAAATAGGAAATTTGGGATGTTACACCGCTGCTGGTGCGCCACCACTCGCCCAGCACAGAGTTCGTCCGGCCGCCAAGCGCCCGGCCAAGGCCGCCGCCCAGCCTGCAAGGCTGGCCGCCCACATGGCCATGCGTGGCTGCGCCACCACCTCGCCTCCCGGCCTCCTCCGTGATTTAACCCAGCGAACCCGAAACCCGTGCCCGTTGACTTTCTCCCGGGGTGAGAAATTCACTAAGTCCCTGTTCTGCTAATATTTTCATGCATTTTCATCGCATCATAACTCTGCATCCGTAGCTTCGTTTTGTGCGTGTAATATGTCAAATTGTTCGTCTCGACGAGTGCATCATTTCGTCTCATTGCATCATCTTCATTTGAGCTCATCTGGGTGCCCGAAATGCTGTTAGAAGAGGGCTATGTGATGTTAGTTCAGATTCTTATCAGAACATGCACTTTTGTCATTTTTGCCATGATTGATGTGTGCATCCTATGAACTTGAGTCCTACATGTGTTTTGTAATATGCCATGCCATCTTTACAGGGGTGTATTCCATGTATTTTTGTGATCTCTGTGGTGACTGTAGCATGTTGTTTATGGTCAATAAAGGATTTTTGTTCTATGCATTTAGTAGTATCATGCCATGCCTTTGTTTGCCATGTTAAGTTCCTGTAGCATGTTGTTTAATAGCTCTAAACATTGCAACCTGATGTTATTTCCTGATAAGTCTGAAACTGTTAATATTTGCAATCTTGCCATGTCCTTTTGAGCATGTTTTAGTCATTTCTGGAGATAGCTCAGTGTTCATGTTTTATAATGCTTTACCTGTACATCATGCCCATGCCTTTTGTTTTCTTGTTGAGGTCCTGTAGCATGTTGTTTTGATGCTTGCAATATGGCTAGTTGCTGTTTATGACAGTTTGTTGTCATGACTTGTATAGGGTGTATGTGTTGAACCGTTGCTCCGTTTTGAGTGTGCTCTATATGAAACTTGCTTGTTTTTGCATGTAGCTCCATATTGTCATGTTGCATCCATGTTTTGAGGTGTTTTCTTGATGTTTGTATGCATTTTGTATCAATGCCATGCTTATCTTGTTTTGCTCATATCTTCTAGGCCGTAGCTCCGAATTAAATGAACTTCATATGTAACTTGACTAGAATTTCGTGTAGATCATCGTGGTGCATCTTAACCTGCTGTTTAACAACTTGAACATAAGGTTTATTCAGATCTGGACCAATTTCTAAATTTGCATATGAGGACTTACCGGAATTGTTATATGTTGTTCCCGGCCTCATTTAAACTTGCTTTGATGTGTTGCTCTTGTTTGCATCATCTCTTGCCATGAGTAGCCTCATGTAGCCTTGTCATGCATCATGCTTAGTTGTGCATCATGTCTTGTCTATGTGTGGTGTGTTTACTATGTTGTGTGCTTCTTCTCGATAGTTCCCGTTTTGTTGCGATCGTGAGGATTCGCTCGCTCACGCTTGGTTCGGCTTCATCCGCTCGCCTTCTTCATGGACTCGTTCTTCTTCCTTGCGGGATTTCAGGCAAGATGACCGCTACCCGGATCTCACTACTATCATTGCTATGCTAGTTGCTTCGTTTCTATCGCTATGCTGCGCTACCTATCACTTGTTCCTCAAGCCTCCCAAATTGCCATGTCAGCCTCTAACCTTTGACACCTTTCCTATGCAAACCGTTGTTTGGCTATGTTACCGCTTTGCTCAGCCCTCTTATAGCGTTGTTAGTTGCAGGTGAAGATGAAGTTTGTTCCTTGTTGAACATGGAGATGTTGTTCCTTGTTGGAACATGTTTTCTTGTTGGGATATCACAATATATCTTATTTAATTAATGCATCTATATACTTAGTAAAGGGTGGAAGGCTCGGCCTTATGCCTGGTGTTTTGTTCCACTCTTGCCGCCCTAGTTTCCGCCATATCGGTATTATGTTCCCGGTTTTGCGTCCCTAACGCGGTCGGGTGATTTATGGGACCCCTTGACAGTTTGCTTTGAATAAGACTCTCCAAAGAAGGCCCAACATTGGTTTTACCATTTGCCTCACCTATGCCCTTTTTCCCTTGGGTTTCGGAGCCCAAGGGTCATCTTTATTTTAGCCCCCGGCCGATTGCTTCTCTAAGTGCTGGTTCGAACCGAGCCACTCAAGGGCCACCGCTGGGAAACTCGAGGCCTGGTTTTACTCGTAGCCTGTCTCATCCGTGTTGCCCTCGAGAACGAGATATGTGCAGCTCCTATCGGGATTGTCGGCGCGATCGGGCGGCTTTGCTGGTCTTGTTTTATTGTTTGTCGAATGTCTTGTAGCCGGATTCCGAGACTGATCGGGTCTTCCCGGGAGAAGGAATATCCTTCATTGATCGCGAGAGCTTATCATGGGCTAAGTTGGGACACCCTGCAGGTATAAACTTTCGAGAGCCGTGCCCATGTTATGTGGCGATGGGAATTTGTTAATATCCGGTTGTAGTAAACTTGAAGCAAACCTTCTAAAATACACCAACCGTGTAGCGTATCGTGAGTGTCTCTTTTCGGGTTGATCGAGAGGAGAACACGGTTTCTGGGTTATGTCTGACGTAAGTAGGGGTTCAGGATCACTTCTTGATCA
Source organism: Aegilops longissima (assembly GCA_021605205.1). NCBI lineage: Eukaryota > Viridiplantae > Streptophyta > Magnoliopsida > Poales > Poaceae > Aegilops > Aegilops longissima. Next base: position 467,852,815 of record CM038676.1, read on the forward strand.
TTACTAGTTGACGACCATTCCTTTGTTTCTCTTCTCGCTCTTATTTGCGTATGTTAGCCACCATATATGCTTAGTCGCTGCTGCAACCTCACCACTTTACCCCTTCCTTTCCCTTTAAGCTTTGCTAGTCTTGATACCCATGGTAATGGGATTGCTGAGTCCTCGTGGCTCACAGATTACTACACCAACAGTTGCAGGTACAGGTTACGCGATGATCATGACGCGAGAGCGATGTTTACCTATTTTGGAGTTCTTCTTCTGCTTCTTCTTCGATCAGGGGATAGGTTCCAGGTCGGCAGCTTGGGCTAGCAGGGTGGATGTCGTTTGAGCTTTTGTTTATGTTTCATTCGTAGTCGGATGTTGTTCTTGTATGTTGTTGATGTATTCTTGTGGCATTTGTGCCTTATGTATGTTTCCCCATCTATTATGTAATGTTGATGTAATGATATCCACCTTGCAAAAGCGTTTCAATATGCGGGTCTATCCTTGGCGGAACCTTCGAGTTCCTTTTGGATAGGGTCGCATATTGGGCGTGACAAGTTGGTATCAGAGCCTCGACCGACCTTAGGAGCCCCCTTGATTGATCATGTAGTTCGGCCGTTGTTGAGTCTAGAAAAAAAAACTATTTTCGGAGTCGAGTTATATCGATGAGTAGGAATTCTTTTTACTCCTCAGCCCCTTCGTCGCTCTGGTGAGGAATCTTGACGTAGGTGTTTTGAACTACTCCTCTTCCCCTTCAAATTTTTCTTTAGGTTCACGCAGTTGGTTTTTCGATCGTTGTTCCTCAGCTCTTTGCATCCGGTGCTTGCTTTTCTCATCAAGTCGACTCGAGCCTCTTCATCTTTGAGTTCAATCCTCAGTTGTTTTCTTTTCCCACCCACCCACCCCTTTTCTTCTTGGAGCCGGAGTCCGTAATTGAGTATCCATCCTACTCGTGCGAAGTCCTTGCTTTCTCTCCTCAATGATTTCAACCGGTGTTTTCTCTTCAAGATAGTCGTCGTTTCCCCTCCCGAGTTGTCTTTGTTTTCCCGCCCTCCCACCCTATTCTTCCCGGAGCCCGAGTCTCTGTTTCGAGCATCAGTTTCATTCATGTGGAACCTCTTCAGTCTTTCGTAAATTATTTCAACCAGTGAATTCTCGTCTCGGTGGACATTCTTCATCTCTTTTCTTCCCCGGTGGATTCAATTCAAGTTTTTCGGTGTTAATCATATTCTTTTCCTTGGATCAAGTGTTTTCCCTGCTCGTTCGCCTCTCGCCAATTTATCCTTCCAGAGTGTTCAACACATCTCAGGAGATTCGCCTGTGTTCTAATTAATTCGAGGTTGTCACCTCATTCAAATATTTCAATTGTTCCGGTGCTTCATCTATCTGTTCAACATCCTTTCCGACGGTGTTTTTCTTTTAGTGGGCCCTAACCCACAGGTCTTTTCCCAGGATCTTACCTGACTCTTCTAATTTTCCCGGAGCTATTCCCAATTCTTTTCAAGTGTGACGTAAGAATGGATTCCATCAGTCACATGCCTTTTCCAAGATCAATTTCAAATCATTTCATTGTTGGCTCAACCTCTTCGTTTTTCATTCTCCCAGAGTATCCCAGTAATTTTTGTAGTGTTTCCCGTCGAGATTTGAAGACCGAAGTAGAGTTTCTCTTAAATCTTGTCTGTTTCCCCCGGAGATTCATGGCGCTAGCTCGATGTTATCCTATCAATTTGTTTCCAGTTGTGCAATTCTTTTCATCCATCCGGAGTATTTCAGGAGTTGTTTTTCCGTCTCGATCATCCGGAGGCCATCTTTTCGGAAGATTTCTTCGTTCCAAGTTTTCAGCTTCGTTCTCTCAATTATTCTATATCCGTGCCCTTTCGTTCGTCTCAATATTCTTCCGGTGCTTCGTTCAAGTATTCTTCAATCAGTTCGCGATCTCTTCGTTCTTTTGCATCTAAATCCCCTCTAGCATATTTTTTCTTCTATTTCTTCCCGGTGATTCATTCTCTTTCATCAGTCATTTTCGAATTCTTACGGTGGTTCGTTCAAGATTCTTTTTCCTTCACTATCATATTAATCCATTCGTTCTTTTCAATCCTACCGGTGGTTCATGAAGACCTTCTCAAGTTTGCGATATGTCCCTTCTCAATCCTTTGCAAGAAGAATAAGTAGTATGTAAAATCCATTGTTTGTCATCAATTTAATTTGATGAAGGATAAGCATGCAATAAATCTTATTCTTATTTCATCCAAGTGATTAATCTTTTTCTTCGGAGTTTGTTCTCGATGAATAAATTCTACTTCCAAGTGTTTTCATCTTTTCTTTTCCGGAGTTCAATTTCCCTCGACCATCTCGTCGGAACCTCCATCTAAAGCATCGCAAGCTTTAATCTTATTCTTTTCATCCTTCAATTCGATGTCATCATCCTTTTGTTACCGGAGTTCTTCATGGTGGTTCTTCATGATTTAATTCATTCTCCAAGTGTTCATCAAGATTTTGTTGGTGGAGTTCAAGTATCTTTTCTTCTTGCATCTCGAAGTGCAATTAATTCTCCATATTCTTTTGAAGCGGATTTTTGCATTTCTTCGTTCTTCTCAGCTATCCAATCATTTCCGTTTGTGGCCGGTTATCACCTTATGATCTTGAGATGTTATCTATAAGACCACAACAAGCTTATTCTTTCGTTGTTGATTTTCTCAACAACTCCAGTCAATCCTTCCTTCTAAGTTCTTTTCATTCAATTTTTCCAATTCTTCCGGAGGTATTGCGTTGCTTATGTCCTCAAGTTTCATTCCATCTTCTTAAGCTCATGTTCTATTCTTTCCTTGTTCAACCGGTATGCTGCCTAAATCCTTTCAGTCTTATTCGTTTCTTTTCGCATTCTAACCACTCCGGTTAGAACGAGTGCTTTCATAGTCTATATGATTCAGTGAGCTTTTGATTCTCGTCATTCTTGTCGTTCGTCTCTTCCTCTCGAGTGCTTTCGATTCTTTGCTTCTTCTCTTGAGTTCTTGTTTCACCTCATCCTTTTGCTCTTCCGTCTCGGTCCTAAGATCTCGGGACGAGATCTCTTGTTAGTGGAGGAGTGTTGTAACGCCCCGGATTCGATGCGCCAGGTGTCTGCCAGTTATTCGCCGTCTTTGCCATGTCATGTGCTTGCGTGTTGCACTTTGCCATGTCATCATTTGCATTTCATATCATGTCATCATGTGCATCTCATTTGCATACATGTTCGTCTCATGCATCCGAGCATTTTCCCCGTTGTCTGTTTTGCAATCCGACACTCCTATGTCCCCCGGCGCCCCCTTTTACCTCTTTTCGTGTGCGGGTGTTAAACGTTCTCGGAATGGACCGAGGTTTGCCAAGCGGCCTTGGTATAGCACCGGTAGACCGCCTGTCAAGTTTTGTGCCATTTGGAGGTCGTTTGGTACTCCAACGGTTAACCGTGTAACCGCAAAGCCTATTTTGTGTTGCAGCCCAACACCCCTTCCAAAATGGCCCAAAACCCAGCAAACTCCTCTCCATGCTCTCGGTCGTTCGATCACGATCGCGTGGCCGAAAACCGCACCTCATTTGGACTCTCCTAGCTCCCTCTATCTATAAATATGCCCATCCCCCCGAAATTCGCGGTCTAATCCCCCCAAACCCTAGCCTCGTCTTCCTCCGCGCGCCGGACACGTCCGCCCGCGCAGGACGAAGTCAGTGCCGCCGCCCTCAGCGAACCAGGAGCTGCCACGTGGCGCCCCCGTGCCCGCCCCTTGCCGAAGCCCGCCCGGCCCGTCTGGGCCCCCTCCGGCCCAAGTCGCCGGCGCCACAGCCCGCGACCGGGCCGAGGCGCCTCGCCCTCGCCGCCGCCGCCCGCCTCTGCGCCGCTGCCGGATCTCCGCCGCCGTGGCCGCCCGCCGCCGCCGCCGCCATGGTGCGCCGTCGCCGCGCCCATCGCCCGCACCCTCGTCTCACAAGCCCACATACCGGCCGCCGCCATCACCGCCGCCGCCGCCGCCCGGCCACGCCAGCGCCGCCACTCGCCTCCCCGGCCTCCTCCGCGAAGAACCCCGGCGAACCCCGAAACCCGTGCCCGTTGACTTTCTCCCGGGGTGAGAAATCCACTAAGTCCCCGTTCTGCTAATATTTTCATGCATTTTCATCGCATCATAACTCTGCATGCATAGCTCCGTTTCATGCGTGTAATATGTCGAATTGTTTGTCTCGACGAGTGCATCATTTCGTCTCATTGCATCATTTTCATTTGATCTCATCTGTATGCCTGAAATGCTGTTAGAAGAGGGCTATGTGATGTTAGTTTCAGATTCTTATCAGAACATGCACTTTTGTCATTTTTGCCATGATTGATGTGTGCATCCTATGAACTTGAGTCCTACATGTGTTTTGTAATATGCCATGCCATCTTTACAGGGGTGTATGCCATGTTTTTTTTGATCTCTGTGGTGACTAGCACAAGCATGCAAACTAGGCTTCATGATGTTGCTGTTTTCAGCCCCTGTTTTGCTGATATTTTTATGCCATGTTAACTTGATGCTACGGAGAGATCCATGCTTATTTTGAGATACTTCAGTAAGTATGTTTTGAACATATGGTTATTCTCTATCCATCCATGCCCTTTTTTGCAATTATGGAGTGCCATAGCTTGAGTCTATCGAGCTCTACTTTTGCTATAAAATGTTTCCTGGCAGATTGTTTACATGTTATTCAATTTTGCCAAGGTTGTTGTAGTTGATCCGTGTATGCTATGATGTTGTTCTTGCCATGTATAGCTTCTATGCCATGTCTTCTTACTGTTAGTTGCCTTGCCATGCCATGTATTGCTCTGTGGTGAGTGATTCAAGCTCACCAACATGCCTACTTATTGTTGTTCCTGCCATGTTTAAATCTGTAATATAACTTGTCATGTTTACATGGATGCCATCATATCTTCTGATCCTTTTTGGCTTATGGTCAGTAAAGGATTTTTGTTCTATGCATTTAGTAGTATCATGTCATGCCTTTGTTTGCCATGTTAAGTTCCTGTAGCATGTTGTTTTATAGCTCTAAACATTGCAACCTGATGTTATTTCCGGGTAAGTCTGAAACTGTTAATATTTGCAATCTTGCCATGTCCTTTTGAGCATGTTTTAGTCATTTCTGGAGATAGATCAGTGTTCATGTTTTGTAATGCTTTACCTGTACATCATTCCCATGCCTTTTGTTTTCTTGTTGAGGTCCTGTAGCATGTTGTTTTGATGCTTGCAATATGGCTAGTTGCTGTTTTGGACAGTTTGTTGTCATGACTTGTATAGGGTGTATGTGTTGAACCGTTGCTCCGTTTTGAGTGTGCTCTATATGAAACTTGCTTGTTTTTGCATGTAGCTCCATATTGTCATGTTGCATCCATGTTTTGAGGTGTTTGCTTGATGTTTGTATGCATTTTGTATCAATGCCATGCTTATCTTGTTTTGCTCATATCTTCTAGGCCGTAGCTCCGAATTAAATGAACTTTATATGTAACTTGACTAGAATTTCGTGTAGATCGTCGTGGTGCATCTTAACTTGCTGTTTAACAACTTGAACATAAGGTTTATTCAGATCTGGACCAATTTCGAAATTTGCATATGAGGACTTACCGGAATTGTTATATGTTGTTCCCGGCCTCATTTAAAGTTGCTTTGATGTGTTGCTTTTGTTTGCATCATCTCTTGCCATGAGTAGCCTCATGTAGCCTTGTCATGCATCATGCTTGGTTGTGCATCATGTCTTGTCTATGTGTGGTGTGTTTACTATGTTGTGTGCTTCTTCTCGATAGTTCCTGCTTCGCTATGATCGTGAGGATTCGCTCGCTCACGGTTGGTTCGGCTTCATCCGTTCGTCTTCTTCATGGACTCGTTCTTCTTCCTTGCGGGATTTCAGGCAAGATGACCGCTACCCTGGATCTCACTACTATCATTGCTATGCTAGTTGCTTCGTTCTATCGCTATGCTGCGCTACCTATCACTTGTTCCTCAAGCCTCCCAAATTGCCATGTCAGCCTCTAACCTTTGACACCTTTCCTATGCAAACCGTTGTTTGGCTATGTTACCGCTTTGCTCAGCCCCTCTTATAGCGTTGTTAGTTGCAGGTGAAGATGAAGTTTGTTCCTTGTTGGAACATGGAGATGTTGTTCCTTGTTGGAACATGTTTTCTTGTTGGGATATCACAATATATCTTATTTAATTAATGCATCTATATACTTGGTAAAGGGTGGAAGGCTCGGCCTTATGCCTGGTGTTTTGGTCCACTCTTGCCACCCTAGTTTCTGTCATATCGGTATTATGTTCCCGGATTTTGCGTCCCTAACGCGGTCGGGTGATTTATGGGACCCCCTTGACAGTTCGCTTTGAATAAGACTCCTCCAGCAAGGCCCAACATTGGTTTTACCATTTGCCTCACCTATGCCCTTTTTCCCTTGGGTTTCCGGAGCCCAAGGGTCATCTTTATTTTAGCCCCCCCGGGCCAGTGCTTCTCTAAGTGCTGGTTCGAACCGAGCCGCCTGCGGGGCCACCGCGGGGAAACTCGAGGCCTGGTTTTACTTGTAGCCTGTCTCATCCGGTGTTGCCCTGAGAACGAGATATGTGTAGCTCCTATCGGGATTGTCGGCGCATCGGGCGGCTTTGCTGGTCTTGTTTTATTGTTGTCGAAATGTCTTGTAGCCGGATTCCGAGACGATCGGTCTTCCCGGGAGAAGGAATATCCTTCGTTGATCGCGAGAGCTTATCATGGGCTGTTGGGACACCCCGCAGGTATAAACTTTCGAGAGCCGTGCTCGCGGTTATGTGGCAGATGGGAATTTGTTAATATCCGTTGTAGTAAACTTGAAGCAAACCTTCTAAAATACACCAACCGTAGCGTAATCGTGAGTGTCTCTTTTCGGGTTGATCGAGAGGAGAACACGGTTTCGGGTTATGTCTGACGTAAGTAGGGGTTCAGGATCACTTCTTGATCATTACTAGTTGACGACCATTCCTTTGTTTCTCTTCTCGCTCTCATTTGCGTATGTTAGCCACCATATATGCTTAGTCGCTGCTGCAACCTCACCACTTTACCCCTTCCTTTCCCTTTAAGCTTTGCTAGTCTTGATACCCATGGTAATGGGATTGCTGAGTCCTCGTGGCTCACAGATTACTACACCAACAGTTGCAGGTACAGGTTACGCGATGATCATGACGCGAGAGTGATGTTTACCTGTTTTGGAGTTCTTCTTCTGCTTCTTCTTCGATCAGGGGATAGGTTCCAGGTCGGCAGCCTGGGCTAGCAGGGTGGATGTCGTTTGAGCTTTTGTTTATGTTTCATCCGTAGTCGGATGTTGTTCTTGTATGTTGTTGATGTATTCTTGTGGCATTTGTGCCTTATGTATGTTTCCCCATCTATTATGTAATGTTGATGTAATGATATCCACCTTGCAAAAGCGTTTCAATATGCGGGTCTATCCTTGGTGGGACCTTCGAGTTCCTTTTGGATAGGGTCGCATATTGGGCGTGACATGGAACCCTAGGTGGGAGCGCAGCCCCCCTCTCCCCCTATATATAGTGGAGGCAAAGGGGCAGCCCAACACACGGAGTTCTTCTCATGTTGGCGCAACCCTACCTCTCTTTCTCCTCATATCTCGCGGTGCTTGGCGAAGCCCTGCTGGATCACCATGCTCCTCCACCACCACCACGCCTGTTGTGTCTGCTGGGATGGAGTCTTCCTCAACCTCTCCTCTCTCCTTGCTGGATCAAGGCATGGGAGACGTCACCGGGCTGTACGTGTGTTGAACGCGGAGGTGCCGTCTGTTCGGCACTAGGATCTCCCGTGATTTGGATCACGACGAGTACGACTCCGTCAACCCCGTTCTCTTGAACGCTTCCGCTTAGCAATCTACAAGGGTATGTAGATGCACTCTCCTTCCCCTCGTTGCTGGTTTCTCCTTAGATAGATCTTGGTGACACATAGGAAAATTTTGAATTTCTGCTACGTTCCCCAACACTAGCATGAGTAGGAGTTGTTGAGCCCTGATGTGCCTACTCATTCATGCTTGTTTGTCATGCCTACTACTGCTTAGAGTTGAGTCAGGTCTGATTCATCGGGGATGAATCGGAGGTGTGTGAACATGTCCTACTGTTGAGAGCTAAGTGTGTGAACATGATTTGGTAAAGGTAGCGGTGAGAGGCCATGTAGGAGTACATGGTGGGTTGTCTCATTGCAGCCGTCCTCAGGAACTGAGTTCTGTGTTTGTGATCCATGAACAGTTACTACCACACATTGGGCTCCGGCGCCCAAGCTCTCTCGACTTATTAATCAACTTGATCTCTGTCCCAGTGAGTTGCAACTAGTTTCGGTGTTTGTAGGTAGTGTTAGTAGTCTACCAAGTGGCACCTGCATGTGGGCTTGGGATGACTAGGCACAAGGGCTGGTGTACCAAGTGGCACCCGGATGGTGGACTTGGGAACCCTGCACACATCGTTTGGGGCCGTGAGCGACACCCGGCGGATCTCCTTGCGGATGGAACCCGAATAGGCGATAAACCCGACGAGAGACTTGTGTGGTTAGTCGGTCGTGGCCGACTCCCTCACCAGGCTTCCGCTTGAAGGTTGCCGAGATACACAATGTGTACATGGTGGTAAGTGGCGAGGCGTGTGTGAAGAAGTACACCCTGCAGGTTAATATGATCTATTCAATAGCCGTGTCCGCGTAAAGGACTTCGGGTTGCTCGCATAGCTCATAGACAAGTGAAAGTGGATACTCTAAAATGAGCAAGATAAGCGTGAGTGCTATGGATGGCGTTCTCGTAGGGAGACGGTAGCGGATCCATAGTGGTGTATTGATTTGGTGAATATGTGGACTCGTGTGCGCCACCTCAAAAGAGTTACTTGCAGTCATAGTTTAGGATAGGCACCGAGTCAAAGCTGGCTTGCTGCAGTTAAACTCCACCACCCCTTTATTGATACCGATGCATATGTAGCTAGTTCTGATGTAAGTCTTGCTGGGTACATTTGTACTTACGTTTGCCTATTTTATGTTTTGCACAGAGATGTCAGTCTCGCTAGTAGTTCCGTGTGGACTTCGACGTTTAGCTTGATACGTCAACTACGATCTTGTGCTCTCGGCAGGATCTGGTAGATAGTCAGGCTTCTAAGCCTTTTTCATTTGTAGATGTCTGTACTCAGACATGTTAAGCTTTCGCATGTGCTTTGATTTGTATGCTCTGAATGTTGGGTCATGAGACCCATGTTTGTAATATCTCGCTCCTTAGTGCCTAATGAATAAATACTCTGAGTCGTAGAGTCTTGTTGTGATGCCATGTTGTATTTGCACATATTGAGCATATTGTGTGTATGATTGAAATGCTTGGTATGTGTGGGATTCGAGCATATTGTGTGTATGATTGAAATGCTTGGTATGTGTGGGATCCGACAACCTAGTTGTTTATCCTTGGTAGCCTCTCTTATGGGGAAATGTAGTCTTGTGCTTCCATGAGCCATAGTAGTCCGCTACAACCCGGTTCACCGGAGTCCTGCTAGCCCAGCACTACTGCTCCGGAACACTTGACTCGCCGGCATGTGAGTCGCTTGCTCTGCGTCTCCTTCGGGAAATGTCACGCGTGACATCCAGAGTCCTGCCTAGCCTGCTACAGCCCGGATTCCCGGAGTCCTGTAGCCCAGTGCTACAGCCCGGATTCACACACTGCTGACCGACATGCTCGATGTTGATTCATGTATGCCTGTCCCTATACGTTGGTGCCACTTTGTGTTCACGACTAGTCATGTCGGCCCGGGTTCTCTGTCATATGGATGCTAGCGACACTATCATATACATGAGCCAAAAGGCGCAAACGGTCCCGGGCCATGGTAAGGCGACACCCGTGGGAATACCGTGCGTGAGGCTGCAAAGTGATATGAGGTGTTACCGGCTAGATCGATGTGACTTGGAATCGGGGTCCTGACACCAACAAAGCTGATAAAACAGCTAAGGAAGACTATCTTGAAGACAGCGAGACAACCCCAAAGTCCTGTCTTGGTTTAGTGTTCGATTCTCGCCACTACCGCTTGCAATAAGCTATTCAAACTCACCGTCTCGAATCAGTTCGGTTTCTTGAGTCTCAACTACATGTGAAAGACATCGATCACCGTGCTACGACAAGAAGCGAAGGACTGCGAAGTCCTGGAGCATTCAGATGCATACTTTCCGTGCAACAACAAGCGTTGGAGGATTTTAGCGCCAAACAGGACAAAGCTCATCAGCTTGCTAAGCTTATTGCCAGCATGGTGGATACCCAGGATAACGTTTCTTGAGCTCTTCTTATGCTCTTGTTTTGCTGCTGTGTTTATTTGCACTGGTGGCCAATTTTGACGGCCAGTGTATGTAATATGCTGCTTTGTTCCCTATATTTGCAATGGTGGCGAACTTTGATGCCCAGTGGATGTAATATGTGTAATAGAGGTAATAGGCTAGCGTTAATTGCTTGCTTATTTATTTCCTTATTGTCTTGTTTAGTTGTTTGCTTGTAGTCACTGCAGTTCTTTTTCTATGTTTTTCTAGTGGCCACAATAGCCTATTTTTGGTAACTAGGCCAAAATAATCATGGCAACACACGGACTGTTTTAACCATGGGCCTCCTGCAAGCCGTATGATCCATGGGCCTTCGTCCGGCCGTAGGATCCATTGGCCTTCTATACGGGCCGTAGGATCCATCAGCCTTCTATACGGGCCTTAGGGTCCATGGGCCTTCTACAGGCCGTAGGATCCATGGGCCTTCTACGGGCCGTACGATCCATGGGCCTTCTATGGGCCATACTATCCATGGGCCTCATACGGCCGTAGGATCCATGGGCCTTCTACGAGGCGTATCAATTTCGCCAATCATGGGCCGTACTATTTGTGGACCATAACGGGCCGTTAATAGGCCGTATTTGATAACTCTATTGAAACAGCCCAACGGGTTTTTTGACATGAAAACAGCCCAACGATTAACGGTTCGCAAACGGGCCGATCAGAACGACAATTGAATTTGGCCCACAAGCGTAAAATGACAAGAACGGGCCAGATGTAACCGAATGTTGCAAATGAGCCTAAGAATCAATGGGCCCCGAGAAGGCCGAAGATAACTTAGGCTGAAACGCCCAATGGAATAACAGGCCGTTAATGGGTATAAAGTGATACACTGTTCATTACGGGCCAGTTTCACCACGGGCCGTTAATGGGCCAAGAGTTACAAAGGTCCTCATATGGGCCGAAAGAAGTCATGGGCCACACATGGGCCGGAAGTTAAAATGGGCTGAATCATATGGGACGGCCCAAATGACGCTACTGGGCCTAATTCAGATAGGGCGTAACGGGCCCTAGGTTAGCGGGCTGTAAATGGACTATATGCGAACAAGCTGTTAACAGGCTTACCGTGGGCCGGGCCGCCACCTTTTGACCAAGTCAAACGGGCTGACCTTTTCACATGAATGGGCCTCTGTTGGGTCGTGCCACGTGTTGCCATATCATAGGCGACTTAGGTCCAATGAACGGATGACATCTGTCCCAACGGTGAGCCGACACGTGTTTCCTCCAGCCAATGATGATTTTACACGTGGAAAATCCCCATTGGTCGGGGCTGTTAACTGGTTCTCGGATCCAAAACCCGACCCGATAGCTTAACGGCGTTCCGTTACGGTGGATGCCACATGTCGGTCACCCTTGACGAAAGCATTTCTGTGACGCACAATTTATCGTCATGGAAGTGGACACTTCCGTGATGATAATTTTCGTAATGTCATGGAACACTTCTACGACAGCACAGGTATGACTATCTTGATGCTGTCATAAATTTGTCATGGATGTACATGCATGACAAAAAACGCGACCTACTGTGACAAACACGTATCATCACGGAAGTGTATTTTTTTTGTAGTGTGTGTGCCACTGTGGCAGCCCCTTTCGACTATAAAAGGAGGCCCATGGCATACTGGAGGAGGATTCAGCTCTTTCGAACCACACACTCACCACAGCTAGATCGAGAGCTCAAGAAATCTCTGAAATACACCCACCAAAGCAGGACTAGGGTTTTACGCATCCTCGCGGCCCAAACCAGGGTAAACGATCCTTGTGCTGATTACTAATCCTGCTCTTCTCGCAACCCTGCGCCCCGGCAACCGTAGTAGGGATTCTTGTGATCCATAGGTGTCGTTTCCCCGACATCTTTGGCGCGCCTGGTAGGGGGCGCAATTGTGAGAATCTGGTCTAGTAGATAGCCTAGCAGTTCTTCGTCGCCATGGCTCCCAAAAAGAAGACGACCAAGGCGATCGGCTCGTCGGGGGCCGAACGGCCCGTACCACTACGGGCGAGCAGCGGCCCGGTCGCGGACAGGACCCGAGTCGCGGTCCGTGAGCACCAGCATCACCTTGGTAGTCACAGCCTGGCGAGCGGCATCGTTCGCACGCCCGACGACCGGCCGCACGTCGCCATATCCAAAGACGGAGCTAGGCCCCCCGCAGGCGGCGCGGGGACCTCCAGGGGTGTCGTTGTGCCACCTTCGGGCGTCGTAGCGACCTCCACGACGCCCACGCCGGCGACCACTGCGTGCTCTTCCATAGTGTGTGCGACGAGCAGGGTCAACACACCGGTGACCCTAGGCACCGCCGTGGGAAGAGCCCTGTGCGTCGTCCACGGGATGCAGGAGTTCAGCATGCCCGCCGAAGTGCTGGCGAAAATGGCACGCAGCCGCTGGATCGTAACGGAGCTCCTTCTAACTTGGTTAGAAGTCGAAGCGCGCTGCGATCCATGCAGCTGTCGCCGCCGCCCACGCCAGCAGAAGCTTTGGCGCGCAAGAATCGCTTCCTCGACTTCCTCCTCTTCGCAGAAGCTCGACGAGTGGAGGGCCACCATCCGGAGCCTCGTCGCCATCGCCAACAAAGATGATCCACGGCCGGCGGGGCCCTCGGGTCGGCGCTCCATCGAGCCACCACATGCTGGCGTTGGGAGGACCGGGGGAACTGCAGCCATGGTGCACTCTCCTCCTCCTCGCCAGCCTCCGCGGGCGTCGGCCCGTCGTGACGACGCTTGTGATAACATCTCCATAGCGTCGTCCGACCCGCGGACCCTCCGTGACTAGTGCCAGGTTCTTCGGGAACGAGCTCATGAAGACGCTCGAACCACCATCGAGCGCCGGCGCGAAACGCGCCACCAGTCGGACAAGCGAGCGGGACCCGCTATGGAGCACCCAGCACCGGGGGGCTCCAGCGGCCTACCTTACGAGGTGGGCTGCCCGACCTTCACCCGTGAGCTGCGGCAGTTCTAGTGGCCGTCCGACCGGACGTTCAAGCCCGACGTCGGCGAGAAGTACACTGGCAAGACCCATCCGTCCGAGTTCCTCAGCATCTACACCATAGCAATGAGGCTGCTAGAGCTCGCGACGACAAGGTGCTTGCCAACTATTTCCCGCTGGCACTGAAGCCCAATGTTATGTCTTGGTTGATGCACTTGCCGGTGGATTCCATTTCTTCTTGGTCGTATCTGTGCTATGAGTTCGCTGGCGCCTTCACGAGGCCACCAAGCTCATGGCCAGGCCGTTGATCTCGCATATCATTCCCCGTATGAAGGGGAAACCTCGCAAGTACATCCAGAGATTCAGCCGGTGCAAGATAACATCCCCGACGCTCATCCCGCCGTGTGATCAGCGATTCCATCAAAACGTCGCAACCGCAAGATGCGCCAAGAGCTGGCGGCGACCAAGGTTAAGGATGTGGCCGAGCTCACGCTCGCCGATAGGTGCCCGGCTGAAGAGGGAAGGAAGTACCGCGAAGACGCCGGTGCGAAACCGACTCTACCGACGAAGACACCACCACCCCGGCGAAGAAGGGCGGCGTCGCGAATCGAAACGCAAAGGCAAGGCCGTGCTTGCCGCTGAAGGGTTCGACGACGACACGGCGCTGCCAAGAAGGTCAAGGCAGACGCCCCCGGTAAGGAGATTGCCGTGTGCGCCGCCTGCCGGGCCTTGGCGGCTACCGACAAGCCAGGAAGCTCCGGCAAGCAATACTGCAAGATCCACCGCACCAAGGGCCACGACCTCTAGAACTGCCGACAAGTCGAGCTGCTTGCTGAGAAGCAAAAAGCTGAGTACGAGAGGCGGGACAAGGAGAAGGACCAGGATGGTGCCGAGGGATCCGGCAAGAAGCGTGGCGGCCAAGGAGGCCACCGCTGCAAGGACAACCAGCAAGAGAGGCTCGCTCGGGGCCGTGACAAGAAACAAGAAGACGATGATCACAACGAGGACGACGAGTCTGGTGAGCAAGAGTTCCAGAAGGCTACGAAGGCCATGTGCGTCGATGGTGGCGCCTTGCTGAATATTTCTCACCGCCAGCTCAAGCAGTGGGAGCGTGAGATTACAGCAGCGGAACCGTCGTTCGACGCTCAGAAGCCGCTAAAGTGGTCTAGCACGCCCCTCATCTTTAACGCCGAGGACCACCCTGACCGCACAATCGCGGTCGGGTGTTTGCCATTGTTGGTCGCACTACGATACACAACCTCAAGGTGAACAAGATGTTGGTTGGCGGCGGGGCCGGCCTGAACTTGATCTCGCCTGTCGTGATCAAAAGACTGCAAATTCCTGATGGAGACCTCGAGGAAACGAGTACGTTTCAAGGGGTCAATCCGGGGAGGAGCGAGCCGAAGGGGAAGGTCACACTGCCCGTGACGTTTGGAGGGGAGTTGAACTACAGAACGGAGAGGATCATCTTCGACGTGGCCGAGATCCCCTTGCCCTACAACGGGATCCTCGGCCGCCCGACACTAGCCAAGTTCATGGCAGCATCACACTATGCCTACAACATGCTAAAGATGCCCGGGCCGTTGACCATCATCTCCGGCCCCTCCAACAAGAAGGACACGCTGATCTGCGCCAACCAACTCTACCGGGAAGCAGTTGCAGCAGCTGCCCTCAAGGCACCTGATGCTGCCGCTGAAGGCCCAGAAGGGAAGAGAAAGCCCGGCAAGACCTCTCGCACCCACTCCGGTAGGCACGACTCTTTGGAGTGCTACGCTACCGTCGAGGAAGTGCCAGAGAGCTCTACCGGCAAGAGCAAGAAATCTAGAGCCGAGCCACCGCAGACCAAGAAGGTGTCTGCCAGGGAGGATGGCACGGGAGGGGCCTTTACCATAGGCTCCACCCTCGACAGCAAATAGGAAGGCGCGCTCGTCACCTTCCCGCGGGCGAATGTCGACGTGTTTGCGTGGCAAGCATCTGTTTGCCCTCATGCACAGCCCGTCAAGCGTAAGGTCGAAGCGTGCTCTGAGAGGCGGAGTTAATCATGAGGAGATCGAAGTTGGAAGCGGCAGGTTTGGTGAGAGGAGTGCTCCACCGGACGTGGTTGGCCAATCCGGTAGTGGTGCGCAAGGCGAATGGGAAGTGGAAGCTGTGTATTGATTACACAGATATCAATAAAGCTTGTCCTAAGGACCCCTTCCCGTTGTCGCGCATCGACCAGATTGTTGACTCCACGGCCGGGTGTGATCTGTTATCATTCCTCGACGCCTACTCGGGCTACCACCAAATCTTCATGACAAGAGAGGATGAAGAAAAGACAACATTCATCACCCCATGTGGTACATATTGCTTTTTACGGATGCCTTTCGGGTTGAAAAGTGCTGGCTCGACGTTTGCAAGAGCAGTCCAAATTGGTTTTGAACCTCAGCTCCATAGAAATATGGAGGCATACATGGATGACATAGTGGTCAAAACCAAGGACGGGCCAACTCTTGTGCAAGATCTGGAAGAGACATTTGCCAACCTGCGCAAGATAAACCTCAAGCTGAACCCTGAGAAGTGTGTCTTCGGCGTTCCGTCCGGCAAGCTTCTCGGATTCTTTGTGTCGCAGCGCGGGATCGAGGCAAACCCAGACAAAATCAAGGCTATTGAGCAGATTGAGGCACCCAAGCGGATCAAGGATGTGCGTCGGCTCACCGGCTTCGTCGCCGCCATGAGCCGATTCATCTCCAAGTCCGCCGAGCGCGCCCTTCCTTTCTTCAAAATATTGAAGAAGGCAGGCCCAATGGAGTGGACCCTAGAAGTCGAGGTAGCGTTGCAGGATCTAAAGAAATACCTTTCCTCCACGCCAATACTGGTTGCGCCTAAACCACAAGAGCCGTTGCTGCTGTATCTAGCAGCGACGAATCAAGTGGTCAGCACTGCACTGGTGGCTCAGAGAGAGGTTGACGAAGAGGTAGTGGCGGCGGCAGAACCAGCGGATGGAAAGCCAAAGATCCCCCCGGTAGGGCCTGGTGCCGGCAAGGCAGGGCCCCCAGCAGGATCAGGCGCCATCGAGGCAGTGCTTGCGCAGTCAGGCGAGGTGGTGCGGAAGAAGAAAATGATGCAGCACCCGGATTACTTTGTCAGCTCCCTCTTGCAGGGGGCTAGGTCGAGGTATTCCGGTGTGCAAAAATTGCTCTTCGGCCTCCTTATGGCCTCGAGGAAGCTGCATCATTACTTCCAAGCCCACGAGATCACTGTCATCACCCGCCTCCCATTGCAGCAGATACTGCATAACCCAGATGCAACTGGAAGGATTGTGGAATGGGCCTTGGAGTTGTCAAGTTTTGGTTTGAAGTTTGAAAGTACCTCGACAATCCAGAGTAGAGTCTTGGCGGAGTTCATTGCAGAATGGACCTCAACGCTGCGATTTAAGAAATCCAGAGACCGCTCTCCCCGGCAGGGAAGCAGACCGCGATTGGATCATGTACTTTGATGGGGCTTTCTCGCTGCAAGGCGCTGGTGCGGCGTGCTACTCGTCGCGCCCACCGGAGAGCACCTCAAGTACGTGGACCCGATGCACTTTCCCAGGGAGATGTCCACCAACAACACTGCGGAATACGAAGGGCTGCTTGCCGGTCTCAGGATTGCGACAGACCTCGGGGTTAAGAAGCTCATCGTCAGGGGTGACTCGCAGCTCGTTGTCAGACAGGTCAACAAAGATTATCAGAGCCCATTGATGGAGGCTTACGTAGATGAGGTGAGGAAGCTGGAGGAACGCTTTAACGGTATCCAAGCGGAGCACGTCCCCCGAATGGAGAACAACATCGCCGATTACCTGTCAAAGCATGCTGCATTCAAGCTACCTGTGGAACCAGGTACCTTTTTGCTCCGGTTAAATCAATCATCGTCGAACCATCAACGGGGCAGAACAAGTGGAGGAAGTCAGGTCCCGGTAAGTACTTTCCTAACGAGCCCCCTGGGGCTGCCGGCAAGGGTGTTGTTGCGACATCGAGCTCGCCAAAGGGCACCGCCCGGCAGGCGCCAAGCCCCGCCATGGAGACAGCCAGCGCCCTGCCGAGGAAATGCCTTTGGTCCTGCCGCCGAGCCCCTGTGCTCCGCATGGGCACAACATACTGTCTGATTCCTCCAAACAGGGGAACTTCCTGAGGAGCAGGAGGAAGCGGAAAAAGTAGCCGGCTGGTCCGCCCTGTACCAGTTCGTCGATGACGTCCTGTACAGGAGAAGGCCGAACGGCGTGAAATTGAAGTGCATCCCCCGGGAGGAAGGACTGGAGCTGTTGGCAGAGATACATGGAGGCACATGTGGCTCCCACATAGGGTCGAGGGCCCTTGCCGGAAAGGGGTTCCGGCAAGGTTTCTTCTGGCCCACCGCCCTCCAGGATGCGACGGCACTAGTAACCAAGTGTGAAGTGTGTCAATTCCATTCAAAGAAGCTTCATCAACCAGCTCAAGCCCTTTAAACAATCCCTCTCTCCTGGACATTCTCGGTCTGGGGGCTCGATATACTTGGCCCTTTCCCCCGCGCTATCGGGGGCTTTGAGTACTTGTACGTTGCAATCGACAAGTTCACAAAGTGGCCGTAGGTGGAAGCAGTGAGAAAGGTGACTGCTTAGTCAGCTGTCAAGTTTTTCAAGGGACTGGTCTACGGTTTTGGTGTGCCAAACAGAGTCATCACCAACAACGGCACGCAGTTCACAAGCCACACCTTCATGCAGTACATTCAAGACCTCGACAGCAAGGTCTGTTTTGCTCCCGTGGCACACCCACGGAGCAACGGCCAAGCAGAGAGGGCGAATGCTGAAGTGTTGCGAGGCCTAAGAAAAAGACTTTTGACAAGCTGTGCAAGATCGGAAGGCGCTGGATTGATGAATTGTTGGCGGTTCTTTGGTCGATCAGGACAACGCCAAATCGAGCCACCAGCCAGACACCTTTTGCCCTGGTATACGGGGCAGAAGAAGTTCTCCCCACGGAACTCATATATGGGTCACCTCGAGTGCTCGCATATGATGAGCTTGAGCAAGAGCAGTTGCACCAAGATGACGCAACGCTCCTTGAGGAAGATCGTCTTCGGGCGGCTGTGAGAGCAGCATGCTACCAGCAAGCCTTGCGCCGCTACCATAGCTGCAAGGTTCGTGTCCAAGCTTTGAGGAAGGCGACCTTGTTCTTCAAAGCGCTCACCAGCCAAGAATTCCAACAAGTTGACGCCAAAGTGGAAGGCCCTTATCGGGTAATGAGAGTCACCAGCCCGTGCAGTCCACTGAGATCAAGATGATGTCCCAGTGAGCAACTCCTGGAACATCGAGCATCTTCGCAAGTTTTACCCGTAAGGTGCGGCTTGCCGGGCCTCCCGGCAAGCCACCATTTGTACAAGCTTTGCCGGCAAGGCATGTAACCCTTTGTACAAAGACAGGCGCAGACCCTGAGCATAAATAAATGAAGTGCTGGCGCCCTAAGTTATAGCATGCATGCTAGGTCGAGTCTCTTCCTTGGTTAGGGTTGATAGTGCTTAGCGACGACTAACCCCTAGCCTAGAGGTCGAGTGCGCGTCTATCTGTTTCTTTTCTGTCCTCCTTTGGTTCGCAGGGCACATGGGCACTTCTGCTGAGCTACTTGGAAGAAAGGAAATGGACCGGCGTCCCGACACCGGCGAACCAGAGTTGCCGGGGGCTGCAAGCACAAGGATCCAACCGCGGCAAGACAAGGTTGCCGGGGGCTGCAGATCCAGATAAGTCTTTCATCCTGTATCATGCATTTAGGAACAGAACTGGGATATGTGAAACCTCGTTTTATTTCTAGGTGTTGGGGAACGTAGTAATTTCAAAAATTTTCCTACGATCACGCAAGACCATGGTGATGCATAGCAACGAGATGAGAGTGTTGTCTACGCACTCGTGAGACCAGCAACGGAAGCGTTGACGCAACGAGAGGAAGTAGTCGTATTTCTTCCCGATCCAACCGATCCAAGTACCGAACGTCGGCACCTCCGAGTTCTGCACACGCTCAGCTCGATGACGCCCCTCGAACTCCGATCCAGCCGAGTGTCGAGGGTGAGTTCCACAAGACGACGGCGCAGGACGATGATGATGTTCCACCGACGCAGGGCTTCGCCTAAGCTCCGCCACGGTATGATCGAGGTGTAATCTGGTGGAAGGGGCACCGCACACGGCTAAGGAACGATCTAATCGATCAACTTGTGTGTTATGGGGTGCCCTCTGCCTCAGATATAAAGGAGGGAAGGGAGGGCTGGCGGCCACCTATGGCTGCGCTGGGAGTCCTACTCCCACCGAGTAGGATTCCCCCAAATCCTAGTCCAACTAGGGTTTGACCAAGGGAGAGAGAGAGAGCGCACCCCTTCTCCTAATCCTAATAGGACTAGGGAAGGGGAAGGCTGCGCCAGCATATGGCCCCTTTTCTCTTTCCACTAAGGCCCATCAAGGCCCATTGACCCCGGGAGGTTCCGTAACCCCGGCACTCGGTAAAATTCCCAATTTCACCCGGAGTGATTCCGAGTCCAAACATAGGCTTCCAATATATCAATCTTTATGTCTCGACCATTTCGAGACTCCTCGTCATGTCCGTGATCTCATCCGGACTCAACAACCTTCGTACATCAATATCATATAAACTCATAATAACCGCCATCGAAACGTTAAGCGTGCGGACCCTACGGGTTCGAGAACTATGTAGACATGACCGAGACACCTCTCGGTCAATAACCAATAGCGGACCTGGATGCCCATATTGGCTCCTACATATTCTACGAAGATCTTTATCGGTCGATCCGCATAACAACATACGTTGTTCCCTTTGTCATCGGTATGTTACTTGCCCGAGATTCGATCGTCGGTATCCAATACCTAGTTCAATCTCACATCGCAAGTCTCTTTTCTCGCTCCGTAATACATCATCTCACAACTAACACATTTAGTTGCAATGCTTGCAAGGCTTATGTGATGTGCATTACCGAGAGGGCCCAGAGATACCTCTCCGACAATCGGAGTGACAAATCCTAATCTCAAATATGCCAACCCAACATGTACCTTCGGAGACACCTGTAATGTACCTTTATAATCACCCAGATTCGTTGTGACGCTTGGTAGCACCCAAAGTGTTCCTCGGCAAACGGGAGTTGCATAATCTCATAGTCATAGGAACATGTATAAGTCATGAAGAAAAGCACTAGCAACAAACTATACGATCAAAAGGCTATGCTAATGGAATGGGTCATGTCAATCGATCATTCAACCAATGATGTGATCCCATTAATCAAATAACAACTCCTTGTTTATGGTTAGGAAACATAACCATCTTTGATTAACGAGCTAGTCAAGTAGAGGCATACTAGTGACACTCAGAGGTTTATGTATTCACACATGTATTATGTTTCCGTTAATACAATTCTAGCATGAATAATAAACATTTATCATGATATAAGGAAATAAATAATAACATTTATTATTGCCTCTAGGGCATATTTCCTTCAGCCTCCCACTTGCACTAGAGTCAATAATCTAGATTACACAAGAATGATTCTAACACCCATGGAGTCTTGGTGCTGATCATGTTTTGCTCGTGGAAGAGGCTTAGTCAACGGTCTGCAACATTCAGATCCGTATGTATCTTGCATATCTCTATGTCTCCCACCGACCAAATCCGGATGGAGTTGAAGCGCCTTTTGATGTGCTTGGTTCTCTTGTGAAATCTGGATTCCTTTGCCAAGGCAATTGCACCAAGATTGTCACAAAAGATTTTCATTGGACCCGATACACTAGGTACAACACCTAGATCGGATATGAACTCCTTCATCCAGACTCCTTCATTAGCTGCTTCCAAGCAGCTATGTACTCAGCTTCACATGTAGATCCCATAACGACGCTTTGTTTGGAACTGCACCAACCGACAGCTCCACCGCTTAATGTAAATACGATCCGGTTTGCGATTTAGAATCGTCCGGATCAGTGTCAAAGCTTGCATCGACGTAACTGCTTTTACTTGAGCTCTTTGTCACCGCCATAAATGAGAAACATATCCTTAGTTCTTCTCAAGTACTTAAGGATGTTCTTGACCGCTGTCCAAAGATCCACTCTGGATTACTTTGGTACCTGCTGCTAAACTTACAGCAAGGCACACATCAGGTCTGGTACACAGCATTGCATACATGATAGAGCCTATGGCTGAAGCATAGGAACATCTTTCATTTTCTCTCTATCTTCTGCGGTGGTCGGGCATTGAGTCTTACTCAACTTCACACCTTGTAATACCGCAAGAACCCTTTCTTTGCTCGATCCATTTTGAACTTTTTCAAAACTTTATCAAGGTATGTGCTTTGTGAAAGTCCTATTAAGCGCCTTGATCTATCTCTATAGATCTTAATGCCCAATATGTAAGCAGCTTCACCGAGGTCTTTCATCGAAAAACTTTTATTCAAGTATCCCTTTATGCTATCCAGAAATTCTATATCATTTCCGATCAATAATATGTCATCCACATATAATATCGAAATGCTACAAAGCTCCCACTCACTTTCTTGTAAATACAGGCTTCTCCAAAAGTCTCAGATAAAACCAAATGCTTTGATCACACTATCAAAACGTTTTTCCAACTCCGAGAGGCTTGCACCAGTCCATAAATGGATCGCTGGAGCTTGCACACTTTGTTAGCTCCTTTGGATCGACAAAACCTTCTGGTTGCATCATATACAACTCTTCTTCCGTAAATCCATTCAGAATGCAGTTTTAACATCCATTTGCCAAATTTCATAATCATAAAATGCGCAATTGCTAACATGATTCGGACGGACTTAAGCATCGCTTCGGGTGAGAAGGTCTCATCGTAGTCAATCCCTTGAACTTGTCGAAAACCTTTTGCAACAAGTCGAGCTTTATAGACGATAACATTACCATCAGCGTCGCCTTCTTCTTGAAGATCCATTTATTTTCAATTGCTTGCCGATCATCGGGCAAGTCAACCAAAGTCCACACTTTGTTCTCATACATGGATCCCATCTCAGATTTCATGGCCTCAAGCCATTTTGTGGAATCTGGGCTCACCATCGCTTCTTCATAGTTCGTAGGTTCATCATGTTCTAGTAACATGACTTCCAAAATAGGATTACCGTATCACTCGTGCGGATCTTGTTCTCGTTGATCTCGAAGTTCTGAGAAACTTGATCTGAAGTTTCATGATCATCATCATTAGCTTCCTCCCTATTTGGTGTAGGTGTCACGAAACTGTTTTCTCGTGATGTACTACTTCTCAATAAGGGAGTAGATACAGTTATCTCATCAAGTTCTACTTTCCTCCCACTCACTTCTTTCGTGAGAAACTCTTTCTCCAAAAAGTTTCCGAATTTAGCAACAAAAATCTTGCCTTCGGATCTGTGATAGAAGGTGTACCCAACTGTTTCCTTTGGGTATCCTATGAAGACACATTTCTCCGATTTGGGTTCGAGCTTATCAGGTTGAAGCTTTTTCACATAAGCATCGCAGCCCCAAACTTTCAAAAACGACAACTTTGGTTTCTTGCCAAACCACAGTTCATAAGGTGTCGTCTCAACGGATTTAGATGGTGCCCTATTTAAAGTGAATGTAGCCGTCTCTAAAGCATATCCCCAAAATGATAGCGGTAAATCAGTAAGAGACATCATAGATCGCACCATATCTAATAAAGTACGACACGACGCTCGACACACCATTACGCTGTGGTGTTCCTGGCGTAAGTTGCGAAACTATTCCACATTGTTTCAAATGTAGGCCAAACTCAGAACTCAAATATTCTCCTCCACG
Source organism: Aegilops longissima (assembly GCA_021605205.1). Taxonomy (NCBI): domain Eukaryota; kingdom Viridiplantae; phylum Streptophyta; class Magnoliopsida; order Poales; family Poaceae; genus Aegilops; species Aegilops longissima. The sequence goes on from CM038676.1 coordinate 467,875,845, forward strand.
ATCAGATCGTAGAAACTTTATTTTCTTGTTACGATGATTTTCCACTTCACTCTGAAATTCTTTGAACTTTTCAAATGTTTCAGACTTGTGTTTCATTAAGTAGATATACCCATATCTGCTCAAATCATCTGTGAAGGTGAGAAAATAACGATATCCGCCACGAGCCTCAACATTCATTGGACCACATACATCAAGATGTATGATTTCCAATAAATCTGTTGCTCTCTCCATAGTTCCGAGAACGGTGTTTTAGTCATCTTGCCCATAAGGCACGGTTCGCAAGTGCCAAGTGATTCATAATCAAGTGACTCCAAAAGTCCATCAAGATGGAGTTTCTTCATGCGCTTTACACCGATATGACCTAAACGGCAAGTGCCACAAATAAGTTGCACCATCATTATCAACTCTGCATCTTTTGGTTTCAACATTATGAATATGTGTATCACTACTATCAAGATTAAGTAAAACAAACCATTCTTCAATGGTGCATGACCATAAAAGATATTATTCATATAAATAGAACAACCATTATTCTCTCGATTTAATGAATAACCGCCTCGCATCAAACAAGATCCAGATATAATGTTCATGCTCAACGATGGTACTAAATAACAATTATTTAGGTCTAATACTAATCCCAAGGTAGATGTAGAGGTAGCGTGCCGATCGCGATCACATCGACTTTGGAACCATTTCCCACGCCAGATCGTCACCTCGCCCTTAGCCAATCTTCGCTAATCCGTAGCCCTGCTTCGAGTTGCAAATATTAGCAATGTAACCAGTATCAAATACCAAAAGCTATCGCGAGTATTAGTAAGGTACACATCAATAACAAGTATATCACATATACCTTTGTTAACCTTGCCATCCTTCTTATCCGCCAAATACTTGGGGCAGTTCCGCTTCCAAAGGACCAGCCTGCTTGCAATAGAAGCACTCGGTTTCAGTGCTTAGGACCAGACTTGGGTTTCTTCTCTTGATCAGCAACTTGCTTGCCGCTCTTTTTGAAGTTTCCTTTTCTTTCCTTTGCCCTTTTCTTGAAACTAGTGGTTTTGTTAACCATCAACACTTGATGCTCCTTTTGATTTCTACCTCCGCTGCTTTCAAAGATCGCCAAGAGCTCGGGCATAGTTTTGTCATCCCTTGCATATTATAGTTCATCACGGCTCTTGTAGCTTGGTGGCGTGATTGGAGAATTCATCAATGACGCAATCATCCGGAAGATTAACTCCCAGCTTGAATCAAGTGATTGTTATATCCGCACATTCTGAGTATATGCTCACCGATGTAACCATTCTCCTCCATCTTACAGCTATAGAACTTATTGGAGACTTCATATCTCTCAATCCGGGCATTCGCTTGAATATTAACTTCAACTCCTGGAACATCTCATATGCTCCATGGTGTTCAAAACGACGTTGAAGTCCCGGTTCTAAGCCGTAAAGCATGGCACATCGAACTATAGAGTAGTCATCAGCTTTGCTTTGCCAGACGCTCACAACTTCGGCGCAGCCCTTGCACCAGGCCCGGCACCTAACGGTGCTTCCAGACGTAATTCTTCTGCGCAGCAATAAGGATAATCCTCAAGTTACGGACCCAGTCCGTAATTGCTGCCATCATCTTTCAACTTTGCTTTCTCAAGGAACGCATTAAAATTCAACGGAACAACAAAGACGAGCCATCTATCTACACATCATAGACAAGCAAGATACTATCAGTACTAAGTTCATGATAAATTTAAGTTCAATTAATCATATTACTTAAGAACTCCCACTTAGAAAAATATCCTCCAATTCTCTAAGTGATTGCGTGATCCATATCAACTACACCATGACCGATCATCACGTGTGATGGAGTAGTTTCAATGGTGAACATCAATATGTTGATCATATCTACTATATGATTCACGCCGACCTTCGGTCTCCGTGTTCCGAGGTCATATCTTATATGCATAGCTCGTCAAGTATAACCTGAGTATTCTGCGTGTGCAACTGTTTTGCACCCGTTGTATTTGAACGTAGAGCCTATCACACCCGATCATCACGTGGTGTCTCAAAGACGAAGAACTTTCGCAACGGTGCATACTCGGGAGAACACTTCTTGATAATTTAGTAAGGATCATCTTATAATGCTACCGCCAATCAAAGCAAAATAAGATGCATAAAGGATTAACATCACATGCAATCAATATAAGTGATATGATATGGCCATCATCATCTTGTGCTTGTGATTCCATCTCCAAGCACCGCCATGATCACCATCGCCACCGCGCGCGACACCTTGATCTCCATCGTAGCATCGTTGTCGCCTCGCCAACTATTGCTTCTACGACTATCGCTACTGCTTAGTGATAAAGTAAAGCAATTACATGGCGCTTGCATTTCATACAATAAAGCGACAACCATATGGCTCTCGCCATTGCCGATAACTCGTTACAAAACATGATCATCTCATACAATAAGATATAGCATCACGCCTTGACCATATCACATCACAACATGCCCTGCAAAAACAAGTTAGACGCCCTCTACTTTGTTGTTGCAAGTTTTACGTGGCTGCTACGGGCTGAGCAAGAACCGTTTTACCACGCATCAAAACCACAACGATACTTTGTCAAATAGACTCCGTTTAACCTTCTCAAGGACCGGCGAGCCACACTCGATTCAACTAAAGTGAGAGAGACAGACACCCGCCACCACCTTTAAGCAACGAGTGCTCACAGCGGTGAAACCAGTCTCGCGTAGCGTCTGGCGTAATGTCGGTCCGGCCGCTTCATCTCACAATACCGCTGAACCAAAGTATGACATGCTGGTAGGTAGTATGACTTGTATCGCCCACAACTCACTTGTGTTCTACTCGTGCATATGACATCAACGCATAAAACCAGGCTCGGATGCCACCGTTGGGGAACGAGTAATTTCAAAAATTTCCTACGATCACGCAAGACCATGGTGATGCATAGCAACGAGATGAGAGTGTTGTCTACGCACCCTCGAGACCAGCAACGGAAGCGTTGACGCAACGTAGAGGAAGTAGTCGTATTTCTTCCCGATCCAACCGATCCAAGTACCGAACGTCGGCACCTCCGAAGTTCTGCACACGCTCAGCTCGATGACGCCCCTCGAACTCCGATCCAGCCGAGTGTCGAGGGTGAGTTCCACAAGACGACGGCGTGGTGGCGATGATGATGTTCCACCGACGCAGGGCTTCGCTAAGCTCCGCCACGGTATGATCGAGGTGTAATCTGGTGGAAGGGGCACCGACACGGCTAAGGAACGATCTAATCGATCAACTTGTGTGTTATGGGGTGCCCTCTGCCCTCAGATATAAAGGAGGGAAGGGAGGGGCTGGCTGGCCACCTATGGCTGCGCTGGGAGTCCTACTCCCACCGAGTAGGATCCCCCAAATCCTAGTCCAACTAGGGTTTGACCAAGGGAGAGAGAGAGAGGCGCCCCCCTCTCCTAATCCTAATAGGACTAGGGAAGGGGAAGGCTGCGCCAGCATATGGCCCCTTTTCTCTTTCCACTAAGGCCCATCAAGGCCCATTGACCCCGGAGGTTCCGTAACCCCTGCACTCGGTAAAATTCCCAATTTCACCCGGAGTGATTCCGAGTCCAAACATAGGCTTCCAATATATCAATCTTTATGTCTCGACCATTTCGAGACTCCTCGTCATGTCCGTGATCTCATCCGGACTCAACAACCTTCGTACATCAATATCATATAAACTCATAATAACTCATCATCGAACGTTAAGCGTGCGGACCCTACGGGTTCGAGAACTATGTAGACATGACCGAGACACCTCTCGGTCAATAACCAATAGCGGGACCTGGATGCCCATATTGGCTCCTACATATTCTACGAAGATCTTTATCGGTCGATCCGCATAACAACATACGTTGTTCCCTTTGTCATCGGTATGTTACTTGCCCGAGATTCGATCGTCGGTATCCAATACCTAGTTCAATCTCGCATCGCAAGTCTCTTTTCTCGCTCCGTAATACATCATCTCACAACTAACACATTTAGTTGCAATGCTTGCAAGGCTTATGTGATGTGCATTACCGAGAGGGCCCAGAGATACCTCTCCGACAATCGGAGTGACAAATCCTAATCTCAAATATGCCAACCCAACATGTACCTTCGAGACACCTGTAATGTACCTTTATAATCACCCGATTACGCCAGACGCTTGGTAGCACCCAAAGTGTTCCTCGGGCAAACGGGAGTTGCATAATCTCATAGTCATAGGAACATGTATAAGTCATGAAGAAAAGCACTAGCAACAAACTATACGATCAGGTGCTATGCTAATGGAAATGGGTCATGTCAATCAGATCATTCAACCAATGATGTGATCCCATTAATCAAATAACAACTCCTTGTTTATGGTTAGGAAACATAACCATCTTTGATTAACGAGCTAGTCAAGTAGAGGCATACTAGTGACACTCTGTAGGTTTATGTATTCACACATGTATTATGTTTCCGGTTAATACAATTCTAGCATGAATAATAAACATTTATCATGATATAAGGAAATAAATAATAACATTTATTATTGCCTCTAGGGCATATTTCCTTCACTAGGTCACCGTGCTCCCCTTTTCTATACCCAAGGATTATCTCCTGGGCCCGGATTGGTTGTAGTCGCGGTGGAAAGGAAGTAGAACGAGGAGCCTAAGCCCGCTTCATCCCTGCCTCCGCCAAGGGCGCGATAATGGTCGAGCAAAGTGGGGGGACGGCAAGGCCTGTTGCCGGGTGAAATTTTTTATCTTGAATTGTAACAAGGATTCGCTCCTTGTCGCGGGGTCTACCCACGAACGGAAAACCCGTCAAACATCCCTATTTCATTAAAAGCATCCCACACAGGTACAATCCGTACGAAATGAAAAACATGAACAAGGGGGATTACAAGCTTTAAATTTAACAAGGCCCGCAGGCTTACAGATTAAAAAAGAGATAAGATGCCCGTGATCCCTTTCTTGTCCCTCTCCTCAGGAGGCAGGTCAAGGAGGCGAGAGGGCAAAAGGGGCGCCTAGGCGAGCTACGAGCAGCAGAAAGCACCAAGAGAACACCTCGGTGGCCGCCCACGGGTGGGCCGGTGATGATGGTGCCAGGAAAGGAGCTGGAAGATGAGGCGACAGGACCGGCAATACGCGATGAAGGCGTCGGTGCCCGCGTACTCTGAGTTGACGGCCTTGCCGCCCGCCCTCTTCCTCTTCTGCAACCTCCCAATGCCAGCCGCCCAAGGAGACGGCCCCGAGAAGTTCAAGGAGCTGGCCCACCCCCGGCAAAACTCTGCCGGAGGAGCGGCCAGGTGCAGATGTTGCTGCTGCCGCACCCGCCCAGGCGCGGGGCATCTGACGCCTAGTCGGACTCCTCCCTGTCATCTGCCCCACTGTCCTCCTCATCACTTTCGCTCGAGGAAGAGCTTCCATCGTTGGAATCTCCATCGGAGGAGCTCTCCACGCAACACTTCAGGCGAGTCCCGAAGACCTTGACGGAGAGCAGGCCGTCCTCCATTAATTTGAAGTAGAGGATGAGCCCCGCCGTCAGGCTGTGGATGCGAGCGAACGTCTTCCATCCACGACGGAGGTACATGACCCGAGGAGCCGGGAAGTCGACGTCGACCCGCGTGCCCCCATTCCCACAGCCCCTCATGTGCAATCTGAGGGATTGGGGCGGGTCATGCTCCATCTCCCGAGCAAACGGGGCGGGAAGACGAAGACGGCAACGCGGAGGCCGGCGCAGCCTGATGAAGAACTTGCGGGGCTGGTCTCCAACATGGCCTTCCATCGGAAAAGGCATCATTGGCGGGGGAGAAGCCGGCACGCCACCCCGTCCTCCTCTTCCCCGAGCACTACGACCTCTGCCCTGGCCTCGCGCACGGCCTCGCCCCCTCCCCCTTCCCCTCGCGGCCGGTTCCACCACTGCGGGCTCAGGAGGGGGAGGGACGTGCTGTGGAGCGGCGACCCTCGCCGCCACCAACGAAGGACTAGGATTCCCTTTCTCCATGGCGAGTGAAAGGAAGAAGCGGAAGCAGGAGGAGATATGTGACCGAGGAGTGCGAGATGCCATTCCCCCTCCCCCCTCCTTATAAAGGGGCGGGGTCGGGGCTCGGCCGCCCCACTCGGCCAATCCAGCCACCAAAGGCATGGGGAATCGAGACCGACCCGCTGCCCCAACCAGCGACGGCCCAGTTTCCCGCCTCCACCGCTTGCCACCCCAAGCGCATGGAGGACGCGTGGCAAACTAGCAGAATCGAGGGGACGGGTGAAGCGACCTCTCCCCACCCCGTGATCATGGGGTGTGGATGCCTTGGAGACCGCAACCTGGCCACACGCAGTAAATAAGCCGCGCCTCCACGCCTCCCTCCTTTCATGGGGAAGGCGCGAGCTGCCCATTTACTGTGATATGACGCATGCATGCAAAAACCGCCCCACGCATGCCGCCCACGTCACGCCGCGCCGCGCGCGCGGGTCGTGGGAATCGCAGCGCGTGAAAAGTTTTAACGCGGTAAAAACCGCCCCACCTGCCCGCGCACCGTTTTGGTCCTGGCCCAACAATGTGTCGCGCTTATGTGTGGCCAAGGCCCGGGGGCTCCTGTCGGTGTACAAAAGGAGGGGCGCACTTTTGTACCCCTTTACCTGTGCACGAGCAGTCGGAGCCACGCCCACGGTCACACCAAGCAGAACAGGGGCGGTGAGCCAAAGTAAGACCGAAGCCCAAGATAACCAGAGCAACGCCAAGGCCAAGACCACAAAGAGCAGAGGGACGAAGCAGGTTCCTCCGGCAAGACCCTTGCCGGGGCAGCTCGCCCCACACCAACAGAGTGAGCCACCCTTGAGCCCACGGTCTCCAAAATCACGTTGGGCCAGGGCTCGGGAGGCACCTCCATGGTGATGCAGATCTTTGTGAAGACAAGGAACACTCAAGATCATATGAGGATTAGAAGACGATGATCCTCGGCAGGATCCTTGTCGAGGAAGGCCACCAGACCCCCGGCAAGGCCCTTGCCGAGGACAACAGCGCGCCACGGCAAGACCCTTGCCGGGCCACCTGGCAAGGCCCTCACCGAGGACACCAGCAGGGCCACTACCAGGCCTGCACCAAACAAGTCTCCACCATCGTTCACATGCAGCTGCCAGCCCAACCAGCTGGGCGGGCACCTGCGTGGCAACACGCAGCTCCCAGGACAACTCATCAAGTGCCTGCGTGGCGGCATGCAGATCTTCGTGGAGGCTCCACCACCACGCCACCTCAGTTGCCTGCCTGCCTACGTGGCGCCGCATGCAAAGAAATGCGTCTTGTCCTGTAATACGAGCGATAAGCTCATATCACTGTGCGCTTTCCACCTCATGTGTGCCACTGTGGCAGCCCCTTTCGACTATAAAAGGAGGCCCATGGCATACTGGAGGAGGATTCGGCTCTTTCGAACCACACACTCACCATAGCTAGTTCGAGAGCACAAGAACTCTCTGAAATACACCCACCAAAGTAGGACTAGAGTTTGACGCATCCTCGTGGCCCGAACCTGGGTAAATAATCCTTGTGCTGATTACTAATCCTGCTCTTCTTGTAACCCTGCGCCCCGGCAACCATAGTAGGGATTATTGTGATCCCATAGGTGTCGTTTCCCCGACATTACTATTGTTGTTACCATTACTGGTACTCATACTATCGCTGCTACTGCTATCAAATTACCATACTACCGTGCTACTTATCACTTTGTTGTAGATATTTAATCTCCAGGTGTGGTTGAATTGACAACTCAACTGCTCATACTTACAAATATTCTTTGGCTCCCCTTGCGTCAAATCATTAAATTTGGGTTGAATACTCTACCCTCGAAAACTGTTGCGATCCCTTATACTTGTGGGTTATCAAGACCTTTTTCTGGCGCCGTAGCCAGGGAGCATAGCTATATTTGTTGAGTAACTTGGGATTTATATCTATTTATCACTTTGAAGAATCTTAAGGATGATAGAACCAGATTGTTCCCTCTAAGACGAGGGGAGGTAAGGAACTGTTATCTAGCTCTGCACTTGATTCACCTTCTATTTTACTAAGCTTGAAACACCACCACATTCTATTAATCCTGATATGTCACAAGTTATTGATGATGCTACTTCTGCGATGGATGATGTTGTTGATGATGCTTGTACCTTGCTTGATAAGACTGTGCCACTAGGTGAATTTCTTGATGAACAACTTGCTAGAGCTAAAGATACTGAGAATCTTGAAACTGATGAAATTACTGAAAGTGACGAATTCTTTGAAACTGAGAATTATGAGACACCTTTTAGACCTAACTCTCCTAGATATGAATTGCTTAAGATACCTGAGGGTTATGTTATGGATGAAGAGGTAGCTAGAGACTTTATGGCTTGTAAGGATAGAGATGATCTTAAGAAATTAGTATGCAAGTTGAAAGAAAATCCTTAAATCTAGAATGAAATGTGATCCTAAGTTTGCTACTTCACCTATCTTTTTTACTGATAAGGATTATGCATTCTCTGTCGACCCAGAGTTAATTACATTGGTTGAAACTAATCCTTTCCATGGCATTGAAACTGAAATTGTTGTGGCACATCTTACTAAATTAAATGATATAGCCACCCTATTTGCTCATGAGGAAAAGATTCGCTACTACTATATCCTTAAGTTATTTACTTTCTCATTAAAGGGTGATGCTTATGTGGCACCCCGGCTCAGAGCGACCGGTTTACCCTGCATTGCCAGCCCAGAGACCTTGTCTTCTGGCAACACACAACAACATGGCACATAATACAACCGCTTTATTCATGCTAGCGGAACATAGTTAATATTACAACAGTTAGCGAGGCCAAGCGGCGCACACGATGCAGCTGAACAATATGTACATTATTTAGTGAACATAAAGGGGCCTCGATCATGACAACTACTCGGCAGCGGAACAACGTCATAGCGGAACTCCATAGCACAAGGACACCGACTTGGACACGGTCTAGACTCGGACTGCACTCCTTTCCAACGGGGCTTTCCTGAAATCTGGCATGACACGCCAGGTCAGTACATTGAATGTACTTGCAAGCTCACAATAAACATAACAAGATGACAGACAATATTATGATATTTATCCAGTTTTAATCAACAATGCAACTATATAACCAACATGATGTGACTATGCTCAACAGGTACTCATTCCCCCAACTTGCTTACCAGATGTGACCAACAAACATAATATAACCAACACATAACCGTGATCCTTACGGCGATCACAACCCGACCATCTCATGGTCCGTGATCCTTACGGCGGTCACAACCCGACCAACTCGTGGCCCATGATCCTTACGGTGATCACAACCCGACCAACTCGTGACCCGTGATCCTTACGGCGATCACAACCCGACCAAATCGTGGCCAACTCCACACGATGACCTCACTGTCATCCTTAGTGCAATTTAGTGTGCATATTAATTAAGTGTTGACCCATGGTTTACCTTACTTTCGAGCGTGTCCGTATCCGTGGACTTGGCTATCGATAGATTAAATACACTCTGCAGAGGTTAGTACATTGTACCCACACTATGGAACCCATGGCCTCACTCTCCCATCCGAGTGGACCAACAGCGTTCCGATGAAACCATTTCACTGTCATGACACTCTCCCGGCCCCTCCGACTCAGACCCCACTGGCTAGTCCTGGGTGGCCCCGTGTCTACCTCCAGACACCTCGACCACCGTCGTGGCCACGATCCACACTGGGATCTGGTACCAAACTTAACTTAACAACGGGCTCACAAGGTTATGCTTGCCTACCGGGCCAGGGTACAGCACGCCCATAACCTTCCCTAATTTGAGGTACCGACCAGAGGCACGACAATGAAACACATTAAGGCTGTCCCATACCGGCGAATATGGTTGCACTGGGAAAGACTCGTTTCAGCGGCACCACGACCCGGTCAACAACATGTTCAAGTTGAATTTTAATCAGGTTCAACTTTTAATGTGAAAAGAAAATAACCGGTGTCGTACTGTCGTACCATACATTACTTAACATATGCATCACATAACCGTGCAAAACTGCACCAACTATGCTCCCACGGAGCCAACATAAATTCATGCTACTTTACTGGTAAAAACCTTTCTTTACTTATACCAAAATCATTTCTAGCAATTATCATCATTATACCTCATGCAAAAATAATATCCAAATTTCTTCATCAATTCTATGACTATATTATTTATTTAACTCTAACAACTAGGTTCTCATCATCTTACCAACAATATTTACTTCAAACCTACTGAAGTTCAAGCATTTTAACATGACCAGCATATAACAAAATATATTTATTATATAACTAATTAAAATGCATCAATATTCATATGTTCAAGTATGAAAATCAATAATATTGAAGTGGCACCAAGAAAATGTAACCGTGGCTTGCCTTAGTAATGATGAGGGTCACAAGGCTCTTGGTGATCCTCAAGACAAGCTGGATCCTCTGAAAACAATCAAAAACCACAAAAGAAATTATCAAGAAATGGTGGAGACGAGGATGGTGGCGCGGGGGACACGCCCAGGCTGGCCGAGCAGCGGGCACGCGCGCCACAGAGCGCGGCGACGCCACAGAGCTTGGCGTTTGGCATGCCAAAGACCCTCGACGAACGCGGTCACCGCGTGGACCGTGACATCAGGCCACATATGCACTAACCATGATGTCTAGCGTGTAGTCCTTAGTAACTTTAGGTGTTACCACGACTCGGTTGGTTTCCAGGTGCAGTAGAAGTGAAATGGTGAAGATGTTGAGTTACTGGAAAGAAACTTTGAACAGTTACTATGGTCAAACCACAGTGATCCAAGGGCTGATCTTTTGGGTTTTACTGACTCTTAGTAAGGTGAATAAGCACAGGGAAAACCAGCTACATTGGAGCTAGTAAAAAGGTAGTTGCTGTAGAAACTACCATTTCTGCCCAGAAGATAAAATATTTTCTGTAGCAAAAATACTCCAAAAAGTGGTGAAATATTTTTGCTCAGAAATGTGCCCTAGGGTCCAAAGAATATTTGGGATTTTTCTCAGAATTTTTGGGGCAACAGAAATGAGGGTTGCTTTGGAGGTCAAAGATTTAAGCTAGGGTTTAGGAAGCAAAATGAATACTTTTCATTTAAGAAAAATATTCCAAGCAATTTTGTTGGGTTGGCCAGGAGTGAAATGATGGATTAGAAGAGGAGAGGAGGCACTTGGGTGAAAATCAAGGGATACCCAAGTGATCAAGTCCAAATGGAATGATTCAAAACTCCACATTCAAACCAACTCAGAAGAAAATCAGGCAAAGAAAAGAGGGCAAAAACCAGGCTGTGACAGCTAAAATTTGGTATAATACTCTTTCTCCTGGTTTTGTGCGTTGTCCCCAGGATATTATTTATTACTTCTCTGAAAAATGTTTTCCTGCACATAAGAAACAAGCTGCCTTATAGGAAATATTTAACTTTGTGCAAATTGAAGAAGAGAGTCTCCCACAAGATTGGGGGGCTTCTCCAATTACTTAATGCTTTGCATGATCATCCTCTCAATAAAAATTAAATACTTGATATCTTTTACAATGGACTAACCGATGCTTCAGGGACCACCTAGATAGTTGTGCTGGTTGTGTTTTCAGGGAACAGACTATTGAACAAGCTGAGGAACTATTGAATAATATGTTGAAGAATTATGATGATTGGACACTTCCTGAACCACCGCCTAAACCCACTCTAAAGAAGAGGGGTATTTTATTTCTCTGTCCTGAAGATATGCAAGAGGCAAAGAAATGTATGAAGGAAAAATGTATTAAAGCTGAAGATGTTTAGAATTTACCACCTATTGAAGGAATACATGGTCTTAACACACCACCTCAGGTGGTGGAGGTAAATTCTCTTTTGAAATTTTATGAAGGTGACATCCCGCATAATAAACCTCCTAGTAAATGCTTATATGAATTTGATAACTATATCATGAAGCAAGATCACTTCAATGCCTATGTTATGAAACAGTTAAAACAAAATTTTGATATGATTGCTCTCTTGAGTGACTTGTTGAAGGAAATATGCCCTAGAGGCAATAATAAAGTTGTTATGTTATATTTCCTTATTCATGATAAAGGTTTATTATTCATGCTAGAATTGTATTGATTGGAAACTTAAATACATGTGTGAATACATAAACAAATACAGTGTCCCTAGTGAGCCTCTACTAGACTAGCTCGTTGATCAAAGATGGTTAAGGTTTCCTAACCATGGACATGTGTTGTCATTTGATAATGGGATCACATCATTAGGAGAATGATGTGATGGACAAGACCCATCTGTCACCTTAACATAATGATCGTTCAGTTTTATTGCTATTGCTTTCTTCATGTCCAATACATATTCCCTCGACTATGAGATTATGCAACTCCGGATACTGGAGGAATACCTTGTGTTCTATCAAACATCACAACGTAACTGGGTGATCATAAAGATGCTCTATAGGTATCTCTGAAGGTGTTTGTTGAGTTGACATAGATCGAGATTAGGATTTGTCACTCCGAGTATCGGAGAGGTATCTCTGGGCCCTCTCGGTAATACACATCATAAGCTTGCAAGCAAAAGACTAAGGAGTTAGTCACGAGGTGATGTATTATGGAACGAGTAAAGAGACTTGCCGGTAACGAGATTGAACTAGGTATGAAGATACCGATGATCAAATCTCGGGCAAGTAACATACCGATAGACAAAGGGAATTACGTATGTTGTCATAACGGTTCGACCGATAAAGATCTTCGTAGAATATGTAGGAGTCAATATGGGCATCCAGGTTCTGCTATTGGTTATTGATCGGAGAGGTGTCTCGGTCATGTCTACATAGTTCTCGAACCCATAGGGTCCGCACGCTTAACGTTCGTTGATGATATAGTGTTATATGAGTTATATGATTTGGTGACCGATTGTTGTTGGGAGTCCCGGATGAGATCACGAACATGAAGAGGAGTATCGAAATGGTTGAGAGGTAAAGATTGATATGTAGGACGATGGTATTCGGACACCGGAAGCGTTTCAGAGGGTACCAGGTACTTACCAGGTCACTAGAAAGGAGTTCCGGGCACCCCCGGCAAAGATATGGGCCTAAAGGGCCAAAGGGGGGACAGACCAGCCCCTGGGGCGCCCCTTCTTTGGACAGCAGGCCCTAAGGGAAGGAAAGGGGGAGGGCTAGCCCCTCTTGCCTTTCCCTCTCATGGGAGAAAGGAAAGGGGGGGGGGCACCCTCCCTTGCCTTTCCCCCGCACCTATATAAGGCAGGGGGCGCGGCTTGGGAGGGACTCCAAGTAGGATTCCTCCTATTTGGGCACCTCCTTTGGCTTCTCCTCCCTCCCTCCCACCTATATATATGTGGGAGGGGCGCCTATCACACACCAGACAATTGCCAAGCCGTGTGCGGCGCCCCCTCCACCATTTACACCCCGGTCATATTCTCGTAGTGCTTAGGCGAAGCCCTGCGGAAATCAATTCACCATCACCGTCACCACGCCGTCGTGCTGACGGAACTCATCTACTACCTCGACGTCTTGCTAGATGAACAAGGCGAGGGACGTCACCAAGCTGAACGTGTGCAGAACACGGAGGTGCCGTGCGTTCGGTACTTGATCGGTTGAAGCGCGAAGAAGTTTGACTACATCAACTGCGTTGTGAAACGCTTCCGCTTACGGTCTATGAGGGTACGTAGACACACACTCCCCCTCTTGCTATGCATCTCCATGGATAGATCATTGCGTCTGCGTAGAATTTTCTTTGTTTTTCATGCAACATTTCCCAACACTTGTTATTTAGAATCACTAATGTTGTTAGAGGAGTAGGAAAACATGCTTCTATGGTTCAAACTCAGTTAGAACAAGTTGCCAAATCTCAAAGTGAGTTGCTCAATGAAATGCATAGTAATATGAATGATCATGTTGTTAGAGTAATGACTGGAGGAGTTACAATGACTCAGGAGCTACTTTATCCTTAAGGTCACCCTAAAAGAATTGAACAAGATTCTCAAAGAATTAATGCTAATGCACCTAGTCCATCTAAAAAGAAAAAGAAAAAGAAAAATGATAGGACTTTGCATACTTCTAGTGAACCTGAAATAGAAAAACCTTCTGAAGTTAACAATGATGTCTCTATCTCAGATGTTGAAACTCAATCTGGTAATGAACATTCACCTGGTGATAACGAAAATGATAATGATGATGTTTATGAAGATGCTCAACAAGACAATGTTGAAGAACGAGATAATGATGTTGAAATAGAACCTGTTGTTGATCTTGATAGCCCACAACCTAAAAATAAATGTTATGATAAAAGAGACTTTGTTGCTAGAAAACATGGCAAGGAAAGAGAACCATGGGTTGAAACCCATGCCCTTTCCACCTAAACCATCTAAGAAAAAGGATGATGACGAATTTGAATGCTTTGCTTAAATGCTTAGGCCAATCTTTTTGCATACTCGTTTGACTGATATTTTAAAGATGGCCCCTTATGCTAAATACATGAAAGATATTGTCACCAAGAAATCAAAAATACCTGAAGCTGAAATCTCCACCATGCTTGCTAATTATTCTTTTTAGGACGGAGCACCTAAGAAACTAGATCCAGGAATACCAACTATACCATGCTCCATTAAAATAAATTATGTCAAAACTGCTTTATGTGATTTGGGAGCCGGTGTTATGCCTTTCTCTTTATACAAAAGACCTGATTTGAACTCACACCTACTGAAATATCATTGTAAATGGCTAACAAATCAACTGTCATACCTATCGGTATTTGTGAGGATGTGCCCATTGTTGTTGCAAATGTTACTATCTTAACAGACTTTGTTATACTTGAGATGCCCGAGGACGACAACATGTCGATTATCCTTGGTAGACCCTTTTTGAACACTGTAGGGCTGTTATTGATTGCAATAAAAGCAATGTCACTTTTCATATCAATGGTAATGAGCATATTGTACCCTTTTCGAAGAAACAATTTCAAGTGAATGGTATTAATGTTATTGAAAAGTCTCCGACAATTACTATTGGAAGTTTTCAACTCCCACTTCCTATTGCCAAAAAGAAATATGAATTACTTATTGTTGGGGACATGCAAATCCCCATTGAGGCAATTTAGTGTTTCACAAAGATTCTTCGTGTTCATGCTAATCGAAAGAGGGTGTTAATAAGACTTGGTCAACCTTATTAATGGATAATTTCGAGAGGCATGTGGTCGATGAATTTAGTAGGCACAACCTTTTGTACTCACTTTATATTTTTTTTGTTATTTTCATTTAAATACAATAAAATGTCATGGTTATCCTGTTTTCTGATTTATCTGTGCAATAAAAAAGTGCCCAAAAATAGAAGTGCTCAGAATGACCTGAAATTTTGACACGATCTTTTCGGAATATTTAAGAATTTCTGATACAAAAACATCACATGGGGATGCCCCTAGTGCCCACTAGGCACCAGGGCGCGCCACACCCACCTGGCGCAGCCTGGTGGGTAGTGGGCCCCACAAGGCTCCCATCACTTATCCCTTTAGCTCACTTCATCGCCTACCTCAAGAAAAAAAATATGTAGCTCTCTCTCGCGCGTTATTCCTCACAAACCCGTGGATTTTGATCTCTTTGCTCGAAGCTCCATTTCCAAAACTGTTTTGGGGATTGCTACTTCGTATGTGGCTCCTTCATTGCTCCAATTAGTTTTTGTCCTAGTGGTTTATATTTCTATCTTAGCAGACTTTGTTATAATTGATATGCCCGAGGACGACAACATGTCGATTATCCTTGGTAGACCCTTTTGAATACTGCAGGGGTTGTTATTGATTGCAACAAAAGAAAGGTCACTTATCATATTATCAGCAGTGAGCATACAGTGCACTTTCCGAAGAAACAATTTCAAGTGAATGGTATTAATGTTATTTAAAAGACTCGGACAATTACTATTGGAAGCTTCCAACTTCCTCTTCCTACCGCCAAAACAAATATGAAATACTTATTGTAGGGGATATGCATATCCCCGTTGAGGTAACTTAGTGTTCTACAAAGGTTCTTCGAGTTCATGCTAATCGAAAGTGGTTGTTAATAAGACTTGATCAACCTTATTAATGGATTACTTTCGAGTGGCACGTGGTCTATGAATTTAGTAGGCACAACCTTCTGTCCCTACTTTTTGTTTTCTATTATCTTTAGTTAAATATAATAAAAGGCCATGATTATCCTATTTTCTAAATTATAAATGACCCAAAAATAAAACCGCTCAGAATGACCTGAAATTTTAACATGTTTTTTTTTCTGAATATTTGAGAATTTTTGGTACTGAAAACACCACAGGGGGTGCCCCAGGTGCCCACTAGGCACTAGGGCGCGCCACACCCACCTGGCACGCCTTGTTGGGTAGTGGGCCCCACAAAGCCCCCTCACTTATCCCTTTAGCTTATTTCATCACCTACCTCCAGGAAAAAAATTCATGTAGCTCTCTTTCTCTCTCTCATGTTCTTGCTCCCAACCTCGCGATTTTCGATCTCTTTGCTCGGAGCTTCGTTTCTGAAACTGTTTTGAGGGATTGCTACTTGGTATGTGACTCCTCCATTGCTCCAATTAGCTTTTGCTCTAGTGGATTATATTTTGAGTAGCTAGCTACTCTTGGTGCTAATAAAAATGAGCTAGCATGTTGAATTCTTCGAGTTCCAAATAGTTTGAATGCTCGACATAGCCTCTGGACATCCATATGAGTAGTTGCTATCAATCTTGTGAAGTTTTGCTGATATCATTTTGTGTCTCATTTTTTTCCCGAAATTGTTCGCAAATAAAAATGCACCTCTTTAGGAGCTCTTCGAGGTGGAGGTCCTCGGGAGCATCCTCGAGTGAGAGGGCAAGCTCAATGCGGGATACCGACACAAGGTCATGCCTATGGTCGTGTGACGAGTTCATGATAGGTGCTGGTATTAAGGAAGAATTTGACCAGTATGTTCATAACACCGAGCTCACTCCCTTCATCGCAGATAAGCCCACTCAACATTATAATCTTACTGAATCATTCACCAAGGAGTTCAAATATCATTCTCGTGATTCTAGAGTCTCATTTTGCCTTTATGATAGAACTTTTAATATCCCCTTAGAAGAATTCTGTGATGCATGCAAAATTCCATAGGGTTCGTTAGATGAACGGCCAAAATCTAATTATGAGTTGTTCCTTACTAGTCCTTGCGTTGGTGAGGATAGAGGAGTCACACAATCTAGAATAAGAAGTTTACAATTTCCCTCTATTCGTCACTTTGCACTCTTTAATGGCAAATGTGTTGCGGGAAAACAAGATTGTAGTACACTCTGTGCCCCGGACTTGAGCCTTATACATACTGCTTTAGCAGACATTAAATAATATTATCTTGGAGCAATTGTTGCACAGAGGCTGCAACGTAATGCTGATAGTGGCCATTTATATGGATGAATTTATGCCTCCCGGTTAGCTACAAGGCTAAGAGTGTCACCTTTGTAAAATGACCCTGTTTTACCTGATAGATATTTAGACTTTGATGCAATGCAGCTCCATCAATTCATTAAACATGGGGCCACGAGCTACAAGTATAACTTGATGTTTAATAAAAGCCTATCATACCTGCTATTCTGCCGGCACCTGCTCCCTTTGATTACCAGGAGAGAGGAAGGTATTACGTCCTTGAAAGAGAGGCACATGAATACAACACGGTAGTAGAAGCTGCTCATTCGGCTAAGGAGGCCGCGCCTAGAGCCTCCACGACTTATCACTTCGAATATTACCCCAGCCAGGGATGGTGATTACCAACTTAGACCTAAATTCTAAGCTTGGGGAGTGCGTATTTCCACCGACATTACATTCACGTTCACACATTTCATTCCAGTTGTTGGTATCCATACTTTTTCATTGTATGATCCATGCTATATTTATTTTCTTGCTTTCTTCTTGTGTGTTTGAAAAACCTTGAGAAAATCCAAAAATATTTCCCGTTTCTTTTCGGTTTTTCTTTCTAGTTTAATTAGTTGTAGTATTAAAAGAAAACCCCAAACAATCTCGATTCTTGTTTTTCTTGTTGGGAGCTTCCCCATGTAAATAGTTTTCTTGTTTTTGTTTTCTTTCATTAATTTGCTTTCTTCAAGAAAAAATAAAAACTCCAAAGATATTTCAGTGTGTTTCTCTGTAATTATTTTAATTTTGTTGAGTTGTACTAAGGAGAAGACCATGATGAAAATGTTGAGTGGCTCTCATATGCATTATTGTCGATCTAACAAAGAGCCCATATTATTATGTCTTTTCCATTGAATAAAATGCTTGCAAATTCCAGCTTAGTCCATGGCACTCTTGCACCATTATTATTTTCATATCATTCGGTCGTGCAAGTGAAAGGCAATAATGACGATATTTGATGAGGTGACCGAGGCAAAGAAAGGCGGGTATGAACTCAACTTGTTTTTGTTTATTGTAAATATGTTTAACTCAGTATCCATGATTCAGCTTGTTATGGTTAAACATGTTTATGATGACAATTAGAGATTATAGTTGCCTATGCCATGCTTGAGTAGCTATGAGTGGATAATGATTTATTTTAGATGTCAACATGCATTAAAATGGTTGTGATGTGTATGATGATATGGTATCCTCCTTTGAATGTTTCGAGTGGCTTGACTTGGCGCATGTTCACTCATGTAGTTGATTCAAAACCAACATAGCCTCCACGATATTTATGTTCATGGTGTTTATATCCGACTCATGATAGTATTCAATGTTAATTATTCATAATGCATGGTTATGACTGTTTTCGCTCTCTAGCTGGTCGCTTCTCAACCTATTTGCTAGCCTTCCCCTGTACTAAGTGGGAATATTGCTTGTGCGTCCAAATCCTTAAACCAAAGTTGTTCCAGATGAGTCCACTATATCTACCTATATGCGGTATTACTCTGCCGTTCCACGTAAATTTGCATGTGCCACCTCTACAAAGTCAAATGAACATATGTTTTGTGTGCCTGTACCGCTCATGGAGCGACAAGGGGTGGTCAGTATCTTCCATGCTAACGGGGTTATTCTCATGATGAGTGTTTATTCACTCGTCCTTGCACGAGAGAGGTTGGTAATAGGGATGCCCAGTCCCATGATCAAAATTACAATAATAATTAATAAAAACTCCCCGGACTGTTGTTGGTATGGTGGGTGTGACAGCCTGGTTTTTGCCCTCTCTTATTTGTTTGAGTTTTCATTTGAAAGTTTTTGAAACTTGGAGTTTTTGAATCTTTTCATTTGGACTTAAACACTTGGGCATCCTTGGATTTCACCCAAGTGCTTCATCTCTCTCCCAAACCATCATTTCACTTCTGATCCACCTCAAAAAAATCTTTGGAATATTTTTCTTAAATGAAAAATATTCATTTCCCCTCAAAACCCTAAGCCAAATCTGTTTACTCCAAGGCAACCCTAATTTTTATGGCTCAGAAAATTCTAAGATAATTCACAAATATTCTAGGGACCCTAGGGCACCTCCCTGAGCAAAAATATTTCATCACTTTTTGGAATATTTTTGCTACAGAAAATCTTTTCTGTTCTGGACAGAAATGGTGGTTTCTACAGCAACTACCATTTTACTTGCTCCATTTGACCTGATCTTTCTTGTGCCTATTTACCTTAGTAACTCTAAGCTAGCCTCCAAAGCACAGCTCCAAACTCCCAGCCATTTGACCACAGTAACATCACAAAGTTACTCTCCAGAAACTTACCAGACTTGTAAAATTTTCTCTACTGCACCTGGATCCAAACCAAATCGTGGTAACACTCTAAACTACCACGAACAACCTGCCAGACATCGAGTTTACGCTTAGATTGACCTGATGTCATAGTTCACGCGGTGATCGCGTTCGTCCAGGCGTGCTGGCATGCAGTCGACGCGCTCTGCGACGCGCCCGAGCCTCTGTTGCTCGCGTGCTCGCTTTCCTGCCTACCCAACCTTGCCAAAACTCGCCACAATCATTATCTCGACACCCTTAACTCCGCCCTGGCACTCGCCGACGCCGGAGCTCGCCGCAGCGAGCACGGGCAAGGTCCGGCCAGCCCAACAGTGCGGAGCGCACTGTGCTCGTCGTCACCCCCCTTGATCATGTGCTCGTCTCCGCTCGCCCACAGTGGCCGCGTGACCTCCGTCGCCTTCTCCCCCTCTCACTAACGCCGCTCGTCGCCGGGTGCCGTGGAGAGGTGTCCACCGGCAGAGCCCGAAGCACCCTCGTCGCTCGCCTATATATAGAGGCCCTCCCCAACCTCCTTGAGCATCCTCCAGCACTCACACACACTCCACGGTCGAGTAGGAAGCCGTAGCTCGGACGGGCAGGCCTCGGGCCGCCGTCCCCGAGCTCGAGCTCGCCGGCGATCCTCCGTCGCCAGCAGCTCCAGCCCTCCCAGGCTGGGCGGCCTCTCGTGGCCTCCACCTCTCTCCGGTGAGGCCGTCTCGCCCGCTTGAGACCCCGAGCGGCCTCTGCTCGCCGTCTTCCTCAACTCCGGCGACCTCCTCGTTCTGTCTCTGCTCGCGAGCTAGATTCCGACGCTGTCCGACCACCCCTAGCCATGCTACGGGTAAGGGCAGGTGCGCCTCGACCTCCTCTTGCCATCCCTCCCTCTCGTTTTGGCCAAAGAGGCCTCGTCGCCGGCGAGAGCTCCGGCGAAGCCGCGGTCGTCTCTGTTTATCTCTCCCTCTTCCCCCACCTGACTAGCAGGGCCCGCTAGTCAGCCACTCAAGATCTTGTGCGGTATGAGTGCTGGCGCCCCTGGGCTTTACGCCTTCGACGTCACCCCCCAGTCTTTCTCTTTTTATTCAAATTCATTTGAATTTAGAGAACACTTCAAACAATTATAACTTTTTAACCATAAGTCCAAATGAATTAATTCTTTTTGCATTGTGTTCTTTGAAAGGAAATCTAGCAGCTCACCAAAGATGAGATTTTTTAGAGCTGTTTAGAATTTCTGGTGAATTTCAGAAGGGTTCTTGATATTTTGTTTTTGTGTTTAAATTTATTTTCAGAAGGTGAGTGTAGGACCTTGAAGTATGTCTAGAGGGGGGGTGATTAGACTACTTGACCAATAAAAACTTAACCTTTTCCCAATTTTAGAGTTTGGTAGATTTTAGCTATTTTAGGACAAGTCAAGCAATCATCACACAATTCAAGCAAGCATGCAAAGAGTGTATAGGCAGCAGAAATTAAAGCATGCAACTTGCAAGAAAGTAAAGGGAAGGGTTTGGAGGATTCAAACGCAATTGGGGACACGGATGTTTTTGGCGTGGTTCCGATAGGTGGTGCTATCGTACATCCACGTTGACGCAGACTTCAACCCACGAAGGGTAACGGCTGCGCGAGTCCACGGAGGGCTCCACCCATGAAGGGTCCACGAAGAAGCAACCTTGTCTATCCCACCATGGCCGTCGCCCACGAAGGACTTGCCTCACTAGCGGTAGATCTTCACGAAGTAGGCGATCTCCTTGCCCTTACAAACTCCTTGGTTCAACTCCACAATCTTGTCGGAGGCTCCCAAGTGACACCTAGCCAATCTAGGAGACACCACTCTCCAAGAAGTAACAAATGGTGCGTTGATAATGAACTCCTTGCTCTTGTGCTTCAAATGATAGTCTCCCCAACACTCAACTCTCTCTCATAGGATTTGGATCTGGTGGAAAGAGGGTTTGAGTGGAAAGCAACTGGGGGAAGGCTAGAGATCAAGATTCATATGGTAGGAATGGAATATCTTGGCCTCAACACATGAGTAGGTGGTTCTCTCTCAGAAATGGTAAGTTGGAAGTGTAGGTTTGTTCTGATGGCTCTCTCCATGAATGAAGAGGAGGTGGAGGGGTATATATAGCCTCCACACAAAATCTAACCGTTACACACAATTTACCAAACTCGGTGGGACCGAATCGTTAAACTCGGTCGGACCGATTTAGTAAACCTAGTGACCGTTAGTGATTTTTGGTGGGATTGACATGTATCTCGGTGAGGCCGATTCGGTTAGGGTTAGGGCATAACGTAATCTCGGTGAGACCAATTACACAAACTCGGTGAGACCGATTTGGTAATAAGCTTTCCAGAGAGTTGGTCAGGTAAAGTCGGTGGGGCCAATTTGCTCTTTTTGGTGAGACCGAAATGTTACAAAAAGGAAACAGAGAGTTTACATTCCAATCTCGATGGGACCGATCGCTCACTTCGGTTAGACCGAAACGTTACGAAGGGAAACAAAGAGATTGCAACCCCATCTCGGTGAGACCGAGATCCCTATCGGTAAGACCGATTTGCTTAGGGTTTGTGGCAGTGGCTATGACTTTTGGAATCGGTGGCGCCGGATAGAAAGAATCGGTGTGACCGATTTTGGCTTTAGGTTTAGGTCATTTGTGGATGTGGGAAAGTAGTTGAGGGTTTTGGAGCATATCACTAAGCACATGAAGCAAGAGGCTCATTAAGCAACACCTCATCCCTTCTTGATAGTATTGGCTTTTCCTATAGACTCAATGTGATCTTGGATCACTAAAATGTAAAATGAAGAGTCTTGAGCTTTTGAGCTTGAGCCAATCCTTTGTCCTTAGTATTTTGAGGGATCCACTTTCATCATCCATGCCATGCCATTCATTGAGCTTTCGTGAAACAATAGTCTTGGAATAGCATTAGCTCAATGAGCTATATGTTGTTATGAATTACCAAAACCACCTAGGGATAGTTGCACTTTCAGTGAGGCTTGTCTTGAGGATCACCAGGAGGCCTGTGAACCTCATCTGCACTAAGGCAAGCCACAGCAACATTTTTATGATGCCATTTCAATATTTTTGATTTTCTCACTTGAATGAAATGATTAACCCATGCATTTAAATAATTATTAAATTATTTGTATTTTGTTAAGTATTGGTTAGTCGTTATGCTTGATTTGCAGAATGGTTGAGACTAGTTTAAGTGGGTAAAGTAAGTTAAGATTCATGTAAGGAGATGTTAGAAATAATTTTGTTATGCATGTTAGTAGTTATTTAGCTATGTTTTTGCCTTCCTAAAATTGATGAAAATTTGTTAGAAAATATTCCGTTAAATCATATTACTTGTTTTACAGAATGTTTGAACTTAATTTGGTGATAAAGAAAGTAAGAATTGTTGATAGTGAAATCTTTTGTTATGCATATGAAAAAATTTTCGGGTTGCTTTCTTGCGTAAGAAATTAATGAAACTTGTTGCAAAATATTTTGATTAAGTTGTGAGTCATTTTGAGCTAGTAGAGTAACATGAGTTGTTGACGGTTATGCTTGGTGTATAGATGACATCGGTCATTTTTATATGATGCATGTGTTGTTTTGTATTTCATGGCATGCTATGACACCGGTCATTGTTAGTTTAAAGTTGAAACTGAAAATAACTCAACTTGAATACACCGTTGACTGGGTCATGGTGCCGCTGAATCGATTTCTTTCCAGTGCAACCACATTTGCCTTTATGGGGGCCTTGATTCGGTCCATTGACACGGCCTTTGGTCGGTGCCTCCATCTAGGGAAGGTTATGGGGGGCCCAGGTTTCTATTACTACCCCTCTCTGCACGACAACGGGCGTGTCCGTTTTCCTCTCATTGACCCGGAGTCTGATAGTGTTGCTAGCCTTCTTGCTCGCTATATCACTGCTAGCTATCTGATGATCCACGAGTTGCTCGAGAGTTGACTCGTGCCCGTACTGCTTTAGCCTCTACCTTGGTCACTACTATATCCACCACTACTCCGTCCTCACTGCGATTTACCCCTTATGTGCCAGTTAGCTCTAGCTCCCCTATTTTGTCGGTTACTCCCCCGAGTAGCACAGACGTCTCGGCCGTGAACCCTCTCAGTGCTCCTGCCGAGTGGGTCTCACTTCTTGCTACTACTGCAGCCCCAATGCTTCATCCTACCCCTGCCCCTGAGGGAGAGCCCTCCAGGCAGCGTCATCGCGTTACCTTTAACCCGGAGGTTTCAGTTAACCATGTCACTTCAGGATCTGAGACCGCTTCAGGGGAGGACACCGCAGCACCAGCAGAGCAGTAGTGTCTTTGAGTATTCGCAATCATCTAGATGGTGTACGGATACAGTTGTACGAGTCATGATGCTTCATGTATGAGAGTAGTGGAACCAGTCAGGTTGTTTAATTTTCATGTATGAGTCTATGAATAATTATGTTGGGACTTTAATCGCCGTATTTTCTTCGCTCTTCTGTCTTTTTCGAGATTTGTTGCTGGCTTTTCCCCAATTTTATTTCTTGGATGTCTCTCATCTCGATTGCGTTGCCTTGGGAAAAATACTCAATAGGATGATGCGGGGAGGCAGCAGTAGCAATGTTCGTGAGGGAACTCCTGTTCATTGTTCCGCACGACAGGCAGGATATTCTCCCGAGCCGTACGTTCAGCCACCACCTCCACCGCCTGATCCTCCCTCCACCGAGCAAGTTCTGCGTATATTTGAAGATAAAAGGAACAATGATCTGATTGAAATATTGAGAAGTGTGCAAGCTATAGTTGGACAAAATGGAAATCAGAATGGTCATCACTCAAAGCTGTCAGATTTTCAGAGGACCAATCCACCCGCTTCGATCAGTTGTTGACCCATTGGATGCGATTTATTGGTTGCGCACCATGGAGAAAAAGCTTGAGATCGCCGTACTGAAGGAAATGATAAAGTCCCATTTGCAACTCATTACCTTGAAGGCGCAGCTGCCATATGGTGGGAAAATACAAAAGCCATGTGGCCGATTGATGAGGAAGTCACCTGGGAAAAATTCAAGGATAAGTTCCGCAAGTATCACATCCCTACTGGAGTTATGAAGTCCAAGCAGCGTGAATTTCTTGCGCTCATCCAAGGGAACCAATCTGTGGCTGAGTATCTGCAAAAATTCAATCATTTGGCCCGTTACTCTCTATCTGACGTGGCCACTGAAGACAGGAAGATTGACAGATTTCTTGGAGGTTTAACTCCGAAACTCCGGTGTGCTCTCAACATGTTTGATTTCACCGATTTCCAAACTCTGGTAGATATGGCGTTCATTACTGATCGGGAGCACAAGCTTATAACAGATAATAGGCCTGCTAACAACGACAAAAAGCATAAGTTTGAGCCAAAGAAGGATGGACAACCTGTGCAAAAGGCTCGTACCTGGCAGCAGACTCAGGTGGAATACAGGCCAAATTGGTAGCAAAATGTTAACAGGACCATCACTCAAATCAAGAATATTGTAACCAGTCCAACACATGAGGAGCGCCAGCGCAATAATTCTTGTTTCATTTGCGGGCAGCCCAGACATTATGCCAAACAGTGCCCCAAGAACCACAAGGTGAATGCTCTGAGCAGGCCACAAGTCAACTTTATGGGGTCAGGGCCAACCCAGCAAAACTTCACTGGGCACGTGAATCATATCTCCGCCGATGAAGCCCAAGAGAAGCCAGAAGTCGTCATTGGTATGTTTTTTGTTAATGACATACCTGCAGTAATTTTATTTGACTCTGGGGCTTCCCATTCTTTTATTTCTCGGAGTTTTGCCGCCCAAAACAATTTTCCTTGCACAATTTTGGGCAAAATTATGCTGGTACAAACCCCGGGATCTATAATCAAGAGCAATCTAGTCTGCCTTGATCTGGAGATCAATATCAACAGGGTCCACTTTCCAACATCTCTGATAATCATTGAGTCTGAACAGTTGGATATTATATTGGGTATGAATTGGCTGACTTAATATCAAGTTTGTATAAACTGCGCAACCCAAGAAGTCAATTTGACCAGTCTGAATGGGCAGCTCACCAAATTCTATGCTCGCAAGCATGTGCCCAAGCCAGAACTAGTTTGCACCGCTATGACTGAATTGGAATTTATTCCTGTGTTCAGTGAGTGCCCTGATGTGTTTCCAGAAGAACTGCCAGGCATGCCACCAGATCGGGAACTGGAATTTGCCATAGATCTTGTGCCTGGAACCGCACCATCATACAAGAAGTATTACCGGATGCCCTCATCAGAATTAGTGGAACTAAAGAAACAACTTGACGAATTACTCCAGAAAGGTTATATTCGTCCCAGCTCTTCACCGTGGGGGTCACCTACAATTTTCGTGGGCAAAAAGGATGGCAGTCTCCGTATGTGCATAGATTACCGTCAGATGAATGAGGTCACCATCAAAAATAAATACCCACTGCCAAGGATAGATGATCTGTTTGATCAGCTCAGTGGGTCTAAAGTATTCTCAAAAATCGATTTACGGACCGGATATCATCAGCTCAAGATTAAAAAGGAAGATAAAGACCGCATTCACTACGCGATACGGTCTTTACGAATATACTGTGATGTCCTTTGGTCTCACCAATGCCCCTGCCTTCTTCATGCATATGATGAACAAAGTGTTCATGGACTTCCTCGACAAATTCGTGGTAGTCTTTATCGATTTACATCCTCATTTACTCCAAGAGTGAAGAAGAGCATAAGGATCACCTCCGAGCAGTGCTACAACGGCTCAAGAACCATCGCTATCGCCAAGTTCATGAAGTGCGAATTTTGGCTCAAGCAAGTTGGGTTTCTCGGACATGTACTATCCGCCGAAGGTATTGCCATAGACCCGAGCAAAGTAAAGGATGTGCTCGATCGGGTACCGCCCACGACTGTAACACAGATCCGGAGTTTCCTTGGATTAGCTGGATACTATCGTCGTTTCATTGAAGGGTTTTCCAAAATTGCTAAACCTATAACAGAACTGCTCAAAAAGGATACAAAGTTTGAGTGGACAAAGGACTGTGAGAATAGTTTTAATGAGCTAAGGACGCGTCTGACAACCGCACCCGTATTGACTCTTCCAGACATTTATCGCAGCTTCGATGTGTACTGCGATGCCTCCAGACAAGGTATTGGTTGCGTATTGATGCAAGGCGGCAAGGTAGTAGCCTATGCATCACGACAACTACGACCACATGAGGGAAATTATCCTACTCATGATTTGGAATTGGCTGGAGTGGTTCATGCATCAAAATTTTGGAGACACTATCTCATTGGAAAAAGGTGCCAAATTTTTACCGACCACAAAAGCCTCAAGTACATCTTCACTCAGCCAGATTTAAATCTCCATCAGCGGACATGGTTAGAGTTGGTCAAGGATTATGACCTTGGAATAAATTACCATCCAGGCAAGGCCAACATCGTTGCCGATGCGCTCAGTTGAAAGCCCGTCAGCTTAAATGTCATGTTAAAATCATTGCCTACCGAACTTCAGGAGGAGATCGCTCAGCTCAACTTGGTCATCGTGGATGCTGGCCTCACTAATATTTTGGAAGTTACCCCCACACTTGAGATGGAAATCCGCAAGGCCCAGCCAGATGACGCCGAGCTACAAAAACATGCAAGGCAGCCCCCAGATTTCTTCAAGGACAACTTCGGTACCCTCCGATTCCGTGGACGAATTTGTGTACCAAATCAACCGGACTTGAAGAAGAAAATCTTGTCAGAAGCACACGAATCCTCGTATTCCATTCATCCGGGAGGTACGAAAATGTATGAAGACCTTAAACAAATATTCTGGTGGGATGGGATGAAGAAAGACATTGCCTATTTTGTAGCCTGTTGCGGCATATGCAACAAGGTGAAAGCAGATCATTAGAAGCCAGCCGGACTTCTCCAACCACTGCCAGTTTCACAATGGAAATGGGATGATGTTTGCATGGATTTCATCACTGGATTGCCTAGGACTCAGCGAGGCAAAGACGCAATCTGGGTTATAGTGGACACCCTCACCAAGGTGGCTCACTTCATCCCAATCAGCACCAGATACAGAGCAGATGAACTTGCACAACTGTATGTATCCGGAATCGTCAGTCTGCATCGAGTGCCCCGGACTATCACTTCCGACCGAGGTTCTTTGTTTACCTCCGCTTTCTGGTCCCGTCTCCATCAAGCCTTGGGGACAACACTGAAATATAGTACTGCTTATCACCCTCAGACGGATGGTCGGACAGAGCGAGTAAATCAAATACTCGAAGATATGTTGCGAGCCTGTGTGCTAGCCAATGGGGCGAAATGGGAAGATTGCTTGCCATACGCCGAGTTCTCGTATAACAACAGTTTCCAGACCAGTCTAAAGATGTCACCATATGAAGCTCTATATGGTCGTAAGTGCCACACTCCTCTAAATTGGTCTCAAGCTGGAGATAGCCATATCTTCGGAACCGATCTCCTGATGGAAGCTGAGAGACAAGTCAGGGAAATCAGAGACCGACTGCAATTGGCCAAATCCCGTCAGAAGAGTTATTATGATGCAAAGCATCGGCAGGTTAGTTTTGAACCCGAAGAACACGTGTACCTCCGAGTCACTCCTATGAAAGGAGTTAAGCGATTTCAGACTCGTGGAAAGCTGGCACCCAGATTCATTGGTCCATTCCCAATTATGTCTCGAGTGGGTAAGGTTGCATACCAATTGGAACTACCCCCGGAGTTGTCAGATATACACAATGTGTTCCATGTTTCGCAATTGAGACGATGCATATCCCCGCCTGAGAAAAGGACTGCAATGGCTGAGATAGAATTGGCAAAGGATTTAACTTATGAAGAAAGACCGTTCAAAATTTTGGATCAAGTGGAAAGGGTCACTCGCAGCAAAGTCAGAAATTTTTTCAAAGTTCAGTGGGAGCATCACATAGAGTCAGAAGCAACTTGGGAGCAGGAAGAGTTCCTTAAGAGTCAGTATCCAGAGTGGTTTCCCAAGTAACCGAATCTCGAGGACGAGATTCATTCTAAGTGGGAGAGGTTTGTGACAGCCTGGTTTCTGCCCTCTCTTATTTGTTTGAGTTTTCATTTGAAAGTTTTTAAAACTTGGAGTTTTTGAATCTTTTCATTTGGACTTAAACACTTGGGCATCCTTGGCTTTCACCCAAGTGCTTCATCTCTCTCCCAAACCATCATTTCACTTCTGATCCACCTCAAAAAAATCTTTGGAATATTTTTCTTAAATGAAAAATATTCATTTCCCCTCAAAAACCCTAAGCCAAATCTGTTTACTCCAAGGCAACCCTAATTTTTATGGCTCAGAAAATTCTAAGATAATTCACAAATATTCTAGGGACCCTAGGGCACCTCCCTGAGCAAAAATATTTCATCACTTTTTGGAATATTTTTGCTATAGAAAATCTTTTCTGTTCTGGACAGAAATGGTGGTTTCTACAGCAACTACCATTTTACTTGCTCCATTTGACCTGATCTTTCTTGTTCCTATTTACCTTAGTAACTCTAAGCTAGCCTCCAAAGCACAGCTCCAAACTCCCAGCCATTTGACCACAGTAACATCACAAAGTTACTGTCCAGAAACTTACCAGACTTGTAAAATTTTCTCTACTGCACCTGGATCCAAACCAAACTGTGGTAACCCTCTAAACTACCACGAACAACCTGCCAGACATCGAGTTTACGCTTAGATCGACCTGATGTCATAGTTCACGCGGTGACCGCGATCGTCCAGGGGTGCTGGCATGCAGCCGATGCGCTCTGCGACGCGCCCGAGCCTCTGTTGCTCGCGTGCTCGCTTCCCCGCCTGCCCAACCTTGCCAAAACTCGCCACAATCATCGTCTCGACACCCTTAACTCTGCCCTGGCACTCGCCGACGCCGGAGCTCGCTGCAGCGAGCACGGGCAAGGTCCGGCCAGCCCAACAGTGTGGAGCGCACTGTGC
Organism: Aegilops longissima; assembly: GCA_021605205.1. Classification (NCBI taxonomy): domain Eukaryota; kingdom Viridiplantae; phylum Streptophyta; class Magnoliopsida; order Poales; family Poaceae; genus Aegilops; species Aegilops longissima. Next base: position 467,905,560 of record CM038676.1, read on the forward strand.
TCGTCGTCACCCCCCTTGATCCTGTGCTCGTCTCCGCTCGCCCACAGTGGCCGCGTGACCTCCATCACCTTCTCCCCCTCTCACTGACGCCTCTCGTCGTCGGGCACCGTGGAAAGGTGTCCACCGGCGGAGCTCGAAGCACCCTCGCCGCTCGCCTATATATAGAGCCCCTCCCCAACCTCCTTGAGCATCCTCCAGCACTCACACATACTCCACGGTCGAGTAGGAAGCCGTAGACCGGCTGGGCAGGCCTCGGGCCGCCGTCCCCAAGCCCGAGCTCGCCGGCGATCCCCTCTGGTTGCCGTGGCAGCTCCAGCCCCTCCCAGGCCTGGGAGACCTCTCCAGGGCCTCCGCCTCTCTCCGGTGAGGCCGTCTCGCCCGCTTAGAGCCCCTGGAGTGGCCTCTGCTCGCCGTCTTCCTCAACTCCGGCGACCTCCTTGTTCTGTCTCCGCTCGCGAGCTAGATTCCGACGCCATCCGACCACCCCTAGCCACTCTACGGGTACGGGCGGGTGCGCCTCGACCTCCTCTTGCCATCCCTCCCTATCATTTTGGCTAAAGAGCCCTCGTCACCGGCGAAAGCTTCGGTGAAGCCGCGGTCGTCTCTGTTTCTCTCTCCCTCTTCCCCCACCTGACTAGCAGGGCCCGCTAGTCAGCCACTAAGTACGCGCGTGAAGCGGTACGAGTGGTGGCGCCCCTGGGCTTTACGCCTTGACGTCACCCCCCAGTCTTTCTATTTTATTCAAATTCATTTGAATTTACAGAACACTTCAAACAGTTATAACTTTTTAACCATAAGTCCAATGAATTGATTCTTTTTGCATTGTGTTCTTTGAAAGGAAATCTAGCTGCTCACCAAAGATGAGATTTTTCTGAGCTGTTTAGAATTTCTGGTGAATTTCAGAAGGGTTCTTGATATTTTCCTTTTGTGTTTAAATTTATTTTCAGAAGGTGAGGCTTGTCTTGAGGATCACCAGGAGGCTTGTGAACCTCGTCTGCACTAAGGCAGGCCACAGCAACATTTTTATGATGCCATTTAAATATTTGTGATTTTCTCACTTGAATGAAATGATTAACCCATACATTTAAATAATTATTAAATTATTTGTATTCTGTTAAGTATTGGTCAGTTGTTATGCTTGATTTGCAGAATGGTTGAGACTAGTTTAAGTGGGTAAAGTAAGTTAAGATTCATGTAAGGAGATGTTAGAAATAATTTTGTTATGCATGTTAGTAGTTATTTAGCTATGTTTTTGCCTTCCTAAAGTTGAAGAAAATTTGTTAGAAAATATTATGTTAAATCATGTTACTTGTTTTACAGAATGTTTGAACTTAATTTGGTGATAAAGAAAGTAAGAATTGTTGATAGTGAAATCTTTTGTTATGCATATGAAAAAGTTTTCGGGTTGCTTTCTTGCGTAAGAAATTAATGAAACTTGTTGCAAAATATTTTGATTAAGTTGTGAGTCATTTTGAGCTAGTAGAGTAACATGAGTTGTTGACAGTTATGCTTGGTGTATAGATGACATCGGTCATTTTTATATGATGCATGTGTTGTTTTGTATTTCATGGCATGCTATGACACCTGTCATTGTTAGTTTAAAGTTGAAACTGAAAATAACTCAACTTGAATACACCGTTGACTGGGTCATGGTGCCGCTGAATCGAGTTCTTTCCAGTGCAACCACATTTGCCTTTATGGGGGGGGGCCTTGATTCGGTCCATTGACACGGCCTCTGGTCGGTGCCTCCATCTAGGGAAGGTTATGTCATGTTTGCCCTGGCCCGGCAAGCAGACATAATCTTGCGTGCTCGTTGATGAGATTATGGTACCGAGTCCCCGAGAGGGAGTGTCCCCGAGTGGGAGTTTGACCACGACGGTGGTGGGGGTGTCTTTGGTAGACACGGGGCCACCCAGGACCAGCCCGTTGGGGATTTGGGTCGGAGTGGCCGGGAGAGTGTTGTGGCAATGGAGGGGTTATGTCGGAATGTTGTTGGTCCACCCGAATGGGAGTGCGAGGCCATGGGTTCCGTGGTGTGGGTACAGTGTGCTACCTCTGCAGAGTGTATAATCTATCGATAGCCGCGTCCACGGTCACGGACACCTCGTAGTAGGTCCCACCATGAGTCAACGAATAATAAAAATTGCACACTAAGCTATAATCTTTGCATTCTCGAGGATGGCAGAAAGGACATCGAGGAATTAGGGACCAGCTATTGGTCGTGGTTGTGATCACCGTAAGGATCACGAGTCATGTTGTTAAAGACCATGTTGGTGGTGTGTTTTACCACATTGGAGGTGTGTTTGTGATCTGAGTATGATCACGGTTGGTAAGTTGTCCCGAGGGACGTTCGAGCATGATCATAGCATGTTGACATATAGTGTTGCATTTTAATTTGGTTAAATATCATGATATTGTTTGTCATTATGATTATGCTGGTTGTGAGCTTGCAAGTACATTCTATGTACTGACCTGGCATGTCATGCCAGATTTCAGGAAAGTCTCGTTGGAAAGGAGCGTTGTTTGAGTCTAGATCGTGTCCACATCGGTGTCCCTATGATATGGAGCTTCCGCTACGACGTTATTCCGCTGCCACGTAGTTGGTCGAGTCGAGGCCCCTTTATGTTCACTAAATAATGTACATATTGTTCAGCCGCACCGAGTGTGCCGCTTGGCCTCGACCGCTGTTGTAATATGAACTCTGTTCCGCTAGCATCAATAAAGCGGTTGTTTTCTGTACCAATATGTTGTGTGTTGCCAGAAGACATGGTCTCTGGGCTGGCAATGCAGGGTAAACTGGCCACTCTGAGCCGGGGTGCCACAGAGGGCACCCGAGGATTCGTCTAGCCATGGTTTGTGTTTGTTGGTGGAGGGGGAGTAAACTTTACTTTTACCGCTTGGGAACCGCCGCTAATTTGTTTAGCATGGAAGATATTGAAAATTCTTTGTCATAACGTTGACAGGAGAGGTATACCTCCCAAATATATATTTATCTCTGATTTAAACTTCGAGCTCTGGCACCTCTGCAAATCCCTGCTTCCCTCTGCGAAGGGCCTATCTATTTGCTTTTATTGTTGAGTCATCACCTTCTCAAACAAGCACCAAACCTGAGAGCACTATTGCCATTCTCATGCATTGTGTATAGTTAATGTTGGGTGCATGATGCCTGGATCTCTTCTACCATGAATTATAATGTCTAGTCGCTGCTTGAACTTTGGAGGTGCTCTGCATTTATGTTTTGTTGTCTCAGAAAGGTCTAGCGAGATACCATTATTGTCGTATTATATCATGATCATTTTGACAAAGTGTTGGCATTTGAAATATATTATTATTGCTCGCTATTTGATTATTCCATTGATATGAGTGAATACAATCTCTAAGAGTTATCGTTTGCATGGTTAGTCTTGATCCTTGCTGTAAACCTGGGTATTATTTAAGCATATATATAAACACAAGAACAAAGTAGTTTGTAAAAGTTTTTCTTTGTCACTTTCAGTTTGTGAACTGAATTGCTTGAGGACAGGTAATGGGTTAAGCTTGGGGGAGTTGATACGTTTCCATCGTACTCCCTCCATTTTTGTATACAAGGCCACAAACCCATATTACAGGTACCAAGGTAGAAATTAATGACTATTTAAACCAATGTTGCAACCTAGTCTTTTCTCCTTGCTTGACGTGTTAATTAATGTGTAATTTTCTCTACAACGCACAACAAGACAACTTGCTCACTCCTTGTTGGTTGATTAATGTGGTGCATGCAAACCAATCTTTGCATGCAACGGGTATTTAATGTCCTCGGTTGCTAGTACGAGGCAAACCTCATCAATTTTATCTCGATTGGTGTTAGTGGCCTTGTATAGCCGCAAATTGTAACTTTGATAGTGGCCTTGTATACAAAAATGGAGGGAGTATCTACTTTCCCAAACACTTTTGCTCTTGTTTGGACTCTAATTTGCATGATTTGAATGAAACTAACCCGTACAGACATTGTTTTCAGCAGAACTACCATGGTGTTGTTTTTGTGCATAAATAAAAGTTCTCGGAATTGGACGAAACTTTTTGGAGAATTATTTTGGAAAAAAATTGGAACCAAGACCTACTGGAGGGGGGTGTCCACTATACACCAGGGTGTGCCACTCCCCTCTGGTGTGCCCTGGTGGGTAGTGGGGCCCACGAGGCTCCTCCAACCCTATTCTGGATATCATAAATTCCTATTTACACGAGGCTCCTCGTGTTCTTCATCGGGAGGGAAGATCTCGAGCCTGTTCTAGGATTCAGAGAGAGGGATTCACCGCCATCGTCATCACCAACCATCTTCCATCACCAATTTCATGATGCTCACCACCGAGAGTGAGTAATCTCTTCGTAGGCTTGCTGGACGGTGATGGGTTGGATGGGACTCATCATGTAATCGAGTTAGTTTTGTTAGGGCTTGATCCCTAGTATCCACTATGTTTTGAGATTGATGTTGCTATGACTTTGCTATACTTAATGCTTGTCACTGGGCCCGAGTGCCATGATTTCAAGGCTGAACCGTTTATGTTTTCACCATTATATCTATGTTCTTGATCTGATCTTGCAAGTTATATGCGCCTATTACGTGTTATGATCCGCATACCCCAAGGTGACTATAATTGGGATTCTTTTCGGTGATTACTGTAATTTCAGGAGTTCATGTATTCACTATGTGTTAATGCTTTGTTCCAGTTCTCTATTAAAAGGAGGCCTTAATATCCCTCAGTTTCCTTATGGACCCCGCTGCCACAGGAGGGTAGGACAAAAGATGTCATGCAAGTTCTTTTCCACAAGCACATATGACTATTTATGGAATACATGCCTATATTATATTGATGAACTGGAGTTAGTTCTGTGTCGCCCTAGGTTATGACTATTATATGATGAATATCATCCAATGAAATCACCGATCCAATGCCTACCACATATTGTTCTTGCTAAGTCACTACTGTTGCTGCTACCGTTACAACTGCTACAAAATTATTGCTATCACTTTTACTCTTACTATTGCTATCATTACCACTATTATCAAACTATCATATTATTGTGCTACTGATCACTCTATTGCAGATATTTAGTCTCCAGGTGTGGTTAAATTGACAACTCAATTGCTAATACTTACAAGTATTCTTTGGCTCCCCTTGTGTCGAATCTATAAATTTGGGTTGAATACTCTACCCTCAAAAACTGCTGCAATCCCCTATACTCATGGGTTATCAGGTTGCGCCGACATTCTTCAAGGCGAATGACACGATGATGTAGCAATATGCCCCGAAGGGGGTGATGAAGGACGTCTTGAGGGTGTCTGCTACTTCTTGAGCTTGCATTAGTTTTTCTCTTGAAGAGGAAAGGGTGATGCAACAAAGTAGAGATAAGTATTTCCCTTAGTTAAGAACCAAGGTATCAATCCAGTAGGAGGAACACACAAGTCTCCAATAGTTGCACATACACAAACAAATAAATACTTGCATCCAATATGATAAAAGGGGTTGTCAATCCCTTCACGGTTAGTTGCAAGGATGAGATCTGATAGAGATAGATATAAAAGATAAATAAAAGTGCAAAATAAAGTAAAGATAAATAAACTGTAGCAAGGATTTTTTTTGTTTTTGGTTTTATAGGTCTAAAAATAATATGATGAGAAATAGACCCGGGGGCCATAGTTTTCACTAGAGGCTTCTCTCTTGAAAGAACGCATACAGTGGGTAAACCTACTATTGAGCAATTGATAGAAAACCAGAAAGTTATGACGATATCTAAGGCAATGATCATGAATATAGGCATCACGTCCGTGACAAGTAGACCGACTCCTGCCCGCATCTACTACTATTACTCCACACATCGACCGCTATCCAGCATGCATCTAGTGTATTAAGTTAACAAGAACGGAGTAACACCTTAAGCAAGATGACATGATGTAGAGGGATAGATCCAATTAATATGGTACAAACCCCATCTTTTTATCCTAAATGGAAACAATAAAAATACATGCCTCGCTACCCCTTCCGTCATTGGGTGAGGACACCGCAAGATTGAACCCATTACAAAGCACCTCTCCCATTGCAAGAAAAATCAATCTAGTTGGCCAAACCAAATCAATAGATTTGGAGAGAAATACAAAGCTATCTTAATCATGCATAAAAAGTTGAGAGAAGACTAAATAATATTCATGGATAATCTAATCATAAATCCACCATTCATTGGACCTCAACAAACGCACCGCAAAATCAGATTAAATTGAATAGAACTCCAAGAATATCGAGGAGAACATTGTATTAAAGATCAAAGAGAGAGAAGAAGCCATCTAGCTACTAGCTATGGACCCGTAGGTCTGTGGTAAACTACTCGCACATCATCGGAAGGGCAGCAAGGTTGGTGTAGAGGCCCTCCGTGATCGAATCCTCCTCCGGTGGAGTGCCGGAAAAGGCCCCAAGATGGGATCGCACGAGAACAGAAACTTGCGATGGCGGAAAAGTTCTTTGGTGTGCCCCCTGGTGTATGGGGAATATTTGTGTATTTATAGAGCTGAGATTAGGGTTAGAGGAGCCAGGGGGCCCACAAGCTTATAGGGCGCCCCCTAGGGCGCGCCTGGCGAGCTTGTGGCTCACCCGTAGGCCTTCTAGCCTCCTCCCAAAGCTTCCTAGGTGTCTTCTGGTCACAGAAAAATCATCAAAAAGTTTTGTTCCATTTGGACTTTGTTTGGTATTGATTTTCTGTAGAAAACATAAACAAAGAAAAAACAACAACTAGCACTGGGCACTAGGTCAATAGGTTTGTCCGAAAAAATAATATAAAATAGCATAATAATGCATATAAAACATCCCAGATGGATAATATAATAGCATGGAACAATCAAGAATTATAGATACGTTGGAGACGTATCAGCGTCAGCCAGATCCAGCTTGATCTGGTGGTAGACGAAGTAGGTGTCCAGGAAGGACAGGAACTCACAGCCAGCCATGGAGTCGATCACCTGATCAATCTGCGGCATAGCAAACGGGTCATTGGGGCATGCATGCCTTGTTCAGGCTCGTGTAGTCAATACACATGCGCCAAGTGTCGTTCTTCTTCAGGACGAGGACTGGGTTGGCCAGCCACTTCGGGTGGAATACTTCCATGATAAAGCCGGCTGTGAGCAGCCGGGCGATTTCCCCACCAATGGTTCTTAGCTTCTCCTTGGAGAAGCGGCATAGCGGTTGCCAGACTGGCTGGGCATCCTTGCGGACATGAAGTTTGTGCTCAACAAACTCCCTCAGAACACCCGACATGTCTTTGGGAGACCATGCGAAGATGTCCCGATTCTCATGGAGGAAGTCGACGTGCTCGCCTTCCTATTTGTTATCGAGGCGGGTGCCCACGACCATGTACTTGCTGGGGTTGGCGTCGGCCAGATCAAGCGAAACCTTCTTGGTGTCCTTGGACGACTGGAAGGAGGCCTCGTTGGCCGGCTGCTCACCAGCCAGCGCCACGAGGCAGTCGAGCTGGCGCCTCTCCTCGGTGATGACCAGCGACTCGGCCATCTTGGAGCCGGCTTGAGCGCATTCTATGGACTTCTTGTAGTTGCCGGCGATGGCGATGAGACCTTTGGGACCCGACAGCTTCATCCTCTGGTAGGCGTAGTGGGGGATCGTCATGAACTTGGACAGCGCGGGCCGGCCCAAGTGCGTGTGGTAGGGGCTGGATAGGTCCACCACCTCAAACCAGATCGGCTCGCGACGGAAATGGACGATGGTGCCGAACATGACGTCCAGCCATATCCTGCCGACTAGGGAGCAGGAGTGGCCTGACATGATGCCCTGGAACACCATTCGGGTGGGCTGCAGCTGCTTTGCCTCGATGCCAAGCTTGATCATGGTTTTGTGGTAGAGGATGTTCATGCTGTTGCGGCCCTCAATGAGAACCCGTGAGAAACGTCAGGTGTGCTTTTTTGGAGACGAAAGCGGGGTCAAGGACGAGAGTGTAGCTGCCCTGCATGGGCATCATGGCCGGGTGGTCCTCCTGGGTCCAGCTAACAGGGCGGTCGGATCAGTTCATGTACTAGGGAACCTGGGGGATGACGGCATTCACCTCGTGTTGGTGCTTCCATTTTGCATCATTCTTTTATATTGATATTTATTGCATTATGGGCTGTTATTACACGATATGTCACAATACTTATGCCTATTCTCTCTTATTTTACAAAGTTTACATGAAGAGGGAGAATGCCGGCAACTGGAATCCTATTCTGCACAGCTCCAAAAGTCCTAAAACTTCACAGAGGCGGTATTTGGAATTAATAAAAAATACTGGAGAAAGAATCAACCAGAGGGGGCCCACACCCTGGCCATGAGGGTGGGGGTGCGCCCTACCCCCCTGGGCGTGCCCCTGCCTCATGGGCCTCCTGGAAGGCCTCCGGTGTCCATCTTCTGCTATATGAAGTCTTTTACCCTGGAAAAAATCATAAGCAAGCTTTCAGGATGAAACACCGCCACCACGAGGCGGAACCTTGGTAGAACCAATCTAGGGCTCCGGCGGAGCTTTTCTGCCGGGGAAACTTCCCTCCGGGAGGGGGAAATCATCGCCATCGTCATCATCAACGATCCTCTCATCGGGACGGGGTCGATCTCCATCAACATCTTCACCAGCACCATCTCCTCTAGAACCCTAGTTCATCTCTTGTATCCAATCTTTGTCTCAAAACCTCAGATTGGTACCTGTGGGTTGCTAGTAGTGTTGATTACTCCTTGTAGTTGATGCTAGTTGGTTTATTTGGTGGAAGATCATATGTTTAGATCCTTTATGCATATTAATACCCCTCTGGTTATGAACATGAATATGATTTGTGAGTAGTTACGTTTGCTCCTGAGGACATGGGAGAAGTCTTGCTATAAGTAGTCATGTGAATTTGGTATTCGTTCGATATTTTGATGAGATGTATGTTGTCTTTCCTCTAGTGGTGTTATGTGAACGTCAACTACATGACACTTCACCATTGTTTAGGCCTAGAGGAAGGCATTGGGAAGTAATAAGTAGATGATGTGTTGCTAGAGTGACAGAAGCTTAAACCCTAGTTTATGAGTTGCTTCGTAAGGGGCTGATTTGGATCCATATGTTTCATGCTATGGTTAGGTTTACCTTAATACTTCTTTTGTAGTTGTGGATGAATGCAATAGAGGTTAATCATAAGTGGGATGCTTGTCCAAGAAAGGGCAGCACCCAAGCACCGGTCCACCCACATATCAAATTATCAAAGTAACGAACGCGAATCATATGAGCGTGATGAAAACTAGCTTGACGATAATTCCCATGTGTCCTCGGGAGCACTTTTCTCTATATAAGAGTTTGTCCAGGCTTGTCCTTTGCTACAAAAAAGGATTGGGCCATCTTGTTGTACCTTATTTACTTTCATTACTTGTTACCCGTTACAAATTACCTTATCAGAAAACTATCTGTTACCGATAATTTCAGTGTTTGCAGAGAATACCTTACTGAAAACCGCTTATCATTTCCTTCTGCTCCTCATTGGGTTTGACACTCTTACTTATCGAAAGGACTACTATAGGATCGAAAGTATGTCTAGAGGGGGTGATTAGACTACTTGACCAAATAAAAATCTAGCCTTTTCCCAATTTAAGGTCTTGGCAGATTTTAGCAACTTAGCACAAATCAAGTAATCAACCTACACATGCAATTCTAAGAGTATAGCAGCGGAATGTAAAACAATTGCATATGAAGGTAAAGGGAGGAGTTTGGAGGGAGCAAATGCAATGTAGACACAAAGATTTTTTATCCATGGTTCCGATATATAGGTGGTGCTATTGTACATCCACGTTGATGGAGACTTCTGTCGGATTTCGGGTTCCGGCAGACCCTTAAGGTTCGAACTCTGGGGTGCGCGCAGAGATCCAACCCTCCACCGTCTCGTACCTCGCCGAATCGCAGGGACCTAAACTACTAGCAAGATCAACACAAGAGACGCAAGATTTATACTAGTTCGGGCCACCGTTGTGGTGTAATACCCTACTCTAGTTTGTGGCGTGTGGATTGCCTCTTGGGCTGATGAAGAACAGTACAGAGAGGAACAGCCTCGCGAGGGTCTGTTCTTGGTGGGTGCGATGAACTGCTAGGTGGTGACCGTTGCTCTAGCTTGAGGATCGGGTCTCTAACTCTCGCTCTGGATCCCAAAAATGCCGGAGGCCTCTACTATGGTGGCTAGCTCTACTTATATAGGCGAAGGCCCTGGGCCTCTTCCCAAATATTGAGCGGGAAGGGCGCCAACAATTGGCCATTTTGAAGGGGAACAGCGGGTACACTTATCCTGACTAAAGTTGGTCCTCGCTTTGCCAAAGGCTCGTGATGGCCTTTGCTTGGGCTCCACGATGATCGCATTCCAGCCGTTGGGGCTGGTCTTGGTCTTGTTGCACCGAAACGAATGCCTTTGCTTGATGCTCTTGCCTGCGCTTGCTCCCTTTGCACCAAAGAGGAAAGGAGGACGCTGCGCGGGCTGGCGCCCGACTGGCGCGCTTGGTCGTCATGGCTTGCGTCACGGGCACCTCGCGAGGTACCCTGCCTTGAACTCTCCGCCTCCTCGTGAGCCAGCCTGACGAAGCCATGCCTGAGGAAGCTCTTGGTCGTCCGCCCCGCGAGGCTTGGCCCCTCGTGAGGGTCTTGAGCTTGTGTTGATGAAGATGGGCCGTCCTGGGCCTCCTTTGAGCCACGTCGCAGGCCGCAGGCAGGCAAGTCTGGGGACCCCCGTTCCCAGGACGCCGACAACTTCAACACACGAAGGGTAACGGCTGCGCGAGTCCACGGAGGGCTCCACCCACGAAGGGTCCACGAAGAAGCAACCTTGTGTATCCCACCATGGCCATCGCCCACGAAGGACTTGCCTCACTAGGGTAGATCTTCACGAAGTAGGCAATCTCCTTGCCCGTACAAACTCCTTGGTTCGACTCCACAATCTTGACGGAGGCTCCCAAGTGACACCTAGCCAATCTAGGAGACACCACTCTCCAAAAGGTAATAGATGGTGTGTTGATGATGAACTCCTTGCTCTTGTGCTTCAATTGATAGTCTCCCCAACACTCAACTCTCTCTCATAGGATTAGATTTGGTAGAAAGATGATTTGAGTGGAAAGCAACTTGGGGAAGGCTAGAGATCAAGATTTATGTGGTTGGAATGGAATATCTTGGTCTCAACACAAGTGTAGGTGGTTCTCTCTCAGAAAATGTATGTTGGAAGTTTAGGCATGTTCTGATGGCTCTCTCCACGAATGAAGAGTGGGTGGAGGCGTATATATAGCCTCCACACAAAATCTACCCGTTACACACAAATCACCAAACTCGGTGGGACTGAACCAGAAAACTCGGTCAGACCGATTTAGTTCAAAATGTGAACGTTAGGATTTTCGATGGGACCGACATGTCAACTCGGTGGGACCGATATCATTAGGGTTAGGGAATAACGTAATCTCAGTTGGACCGATTACACAAACTCGGTGGGACAAATTTTGGTAATAAGCAAACAGAGAGTTGGTCAGGCAAACTCGGTGGGACCGATTCGCTCGTCTCGGTGGGACCAATTCGCTCGTCTCGGTGGGACCGAAGTGTTACGAAAAGGAAACAGAGAGTTTGCATTGCAGACTCGGTGGGACCGATCGCTCATCTCGGTTAGACTAAAACGTTACGAAGGGAAACAGAGAGTTTGCAATCCCATCTCGGTGAGACCGAGATCCCTATCAGTGAGACCTAAGTGACTAGGGTTTGTGTCAGTGGCTATGTCAAATGAACTCGGTGGCGCCGGATGGATCAAATCGGTGGGGCCAAGTTTGACTTCTGGTTTGGGACATATGTGGATATTAGAAAGTGGCTGAGGGCTTTGGAGCATATCACTAAGCACTTTGAGGAAGCAAGCCATTAAGCAACACCTCATCCCCTTTTAATAGTATTGGCTTTTCCTATGGACTCAATGTGATCTTGGATCACTAAAAGTAAAATGTAGAGTCTTGGACTTTGAACCTTGAGCCAATCTTTTGTCCTTAGCATTTTGAGGGGTCCACATTCCTTATCCATGACATGCCAATCATTGAACCTTCCTGAAATATTTATCTTGTAATGGCATTAGTTCAATGAGCTATATGTTGTTAAACATTACCAAAACCACCCAGGGATAGTTGCACTTTCAATTACGATATATCCCCTATACTTGTGGGTCATCACCCGACACGATGTCGTGGAAAACCATTCGGGTGGGCTGCAGCTGCTTCGCCTCGATGCCGAGCTTGATCATAGTTTTGTGGTAGAGGTTGTTCATGCTGCTGCCGCCCTCGATGAGAACCCGTGAGAAACATTAGGTGTGCTTTTCGGCGAGGAAAGCGGGGTCAAGGATGAGAGTGTAGCCGTCCTACGTGGGCATCATGGCCGGGTGGTCCTCCCGAGTTCATCTGATAGGGCGGTCGAATCAGTTCATGTACTGGGGAACCTGGGGGATGACGGCATTCACCTTGTGTTGGTGCTTGCACTTGTTGTGCTTGTCGTTGCCCTCACTGGTGAAGACGATGTAGACCATGTCCTCATTGGGGAAGGCTTCGTTGCGGAGTGCGCCGGCTTCCGGAGGCAACGGTTGCCCCGCACCCGGCAGGGGAGAAGGTGGGAGGTCGCCCCTCAACAAGCGATGGGTGGTGCTGTACTGGCGGAGCGTGTGCGTGGACGGCTGCGCGCCGCTGTGGTGCTTGCACGGGGCGTCGAGCATCTGCTCAAAACTGAGTTTGGGCTGCCAGGAAGTCTTGCCGGTTCACTACCACCGACTGCTCTTCCTCAACGGCGGCGACTTGCCGATTGTTGTAGCAAGCAGCCGGCTGCTCGCCCTTCCGCTTGTTGTTGTTGTTGTTGGTGGTGGTGGTGTTGCTGTTGCTGTTGCTGTTGCTGTTGCTGTTGTTGTTGTTGTTGTCCTGCTAGCGTCAGATGTTGTTGCCAGCCAACCGAGGGTAGGTGGGTGGAGCCGACATCTGTTGGGAAACGCCATAATTTCAAAAAAATACCGACGATCACGCAAGATCTATCTAGGAGATGCATAGCAACGAGAGGGGAGAGTGTGTCCACATACCCTCGTAGACCGAAAGCGGAAGCGTTTAGTAACGTGGTTGATGTAGTCGAGCTTCTTCGCGATCCAGCCGATCCAAGTACCGAGTGTACGGCACCTCCGCGTTTAGCACACGTTCAGCTCGATGACGTCCCTCGTGCTCTTGATCCAGTTGAGAACGAGGGGGAGTTCCGTCAGCACGACGGCGTGGCGACGGTGATGATGATGTTACCGGCGCAGGGCTTCGCCTAAGCACTATGGTGATATGATCGAGGTGTGTAACCGTGGAGGGGGCACCGCGCACGGCTAAAAGATCAACTTGTGTGTTCTAGGGTGCCCCCTGCCCCCGTATATAAAGGAGGGAGGGGGAGGCCGGCCGGCCCCTAGAGACGCGCCCCAAGGAGAGGATTCCTACTAGGACTCCAAGTCCTAGTAGGATTCCACTTGGTGGAAGGGGGGAATAAGGAAGGAGAGAGAGAGGGAGAGCGAAAGAGGGGCCACGCCCCCCTCCCCTAGTCCTATTCGGACTCCCCTTGGGGGGCGCGCCACCTCCTGGCTGCTGCCCTCTCTCTCCTCTAAAGCCAATTTGTGACACCCCAAAAATTTTAGCCTTGTTTTGTTAATTAAAATTTTGCCAGGAAATAAATTTTTATTTTCTAGGCTCCCTTTTGATTTTTGGACCATTTACCTCTCTAGTTATTATGGAGTTTTTCCCAAAATAAAACCTTTCAAATATGTTATTGGACTTGTTTAACCTCTCAAGGAAAACTTTTCCTTTATTAGTAGAACTAATTACTTAATTAATTTGCTTGATCTTTATTTTTGAAAAATGGTTTTCCAAGATTATATGGCCATATTTGAACTACAACCATTTGATAGATTCACTTAAAATTCCAACCAAAATTTGGAGATGTCAGGTGATGTTTTTAAATCACTTTTGTGCAATAATAACTTTTATTCATGAAATATTTTGAGCTCTGCACCCAATTCTCTTCTCTGGTCCAGTGGGCATTTTTGCACTATAACCTAATTAAAAATTTCCTCAGAGCCTCCACCAAAATTTTGGGATGTCAGTGGTAACATGCCATCCAACTTTATGCAAAAACCTAGTGTTGTTCTTTGGAGAAATTGAGTGTATCAACCTCTTTTCATTCTGGACCAGACTTGTGTTTTCTACTGCAACCCCATTCTTTCTTGCTCTAGTGACCTTGTGTTTTCTCATGCTTGTAGTCAACCCTGCAAAACCCCTAAGTCCAGGAGCATGCACTCCTTGGAACACTTATGGTCCATGTAATGATGCCATTTACTCCCTGTCCAGAAGTGTAGTTTTGCATAACTTGCACTAGCAAGTTTCTCCTTTTTGCAAACCAACTTCACCACCCTCTCATTCATCCATAGAGACACTGATCTGGAGAATTGGCCACCCCAAGTACTGCCTAGGTGCCTTTGGCATTTTGTCAAACACCCTGAGTGCATATCCAGCTTTGGCATGATTTCAAGTTTACATTGTGAACTTGAGCCCCTGACCTATCCACCATGTCCCTTGATCCCCTTGCTAACCCTAAACTAGCCCTATTACTTGCCAGCCCCGCTCAAGCACGCTAGGCTACCCTGGCTTTTCATCGAACACGTCCCGGGCGTGCTGCAGCGCGCCAGGCGTCGTTAGGCCCACGACGTGCGCCCGAGCCGACGCGTCGCCCCATGGTTCTCCACCGCTCTGCAGAGCCGCGCCACACGCTCCCCTCCTCACCGCAAAACGCCAAGCAAACCCTCGCCGCGTCTCCGGCAGGCCAAGGACTAGCCGCCACCGCCGCTCGACAGCTCCTGCACTAGCCAGCGCCGCCCAAGCCGTCTCCGCTTCGCCAGCTCGCCCTTGGGCGAGGCCGCTCGTCCGCTAGCTCTGCCGCCATCCCCAGCCTCGCCACGTTGCCTGCAGCTCTGAGAAGACGATCGCGGCGACCTTATCCGCGCCACCACCGAACCGCCTCGACTCGCCTATTTAAGGAAGCCCGAGCCCGTCCCTTTTACAGCAACCTCAGGCCACCTCAATGGCGCTTCACTAGCTCGCAATCGACCCGGGGAGGTTCTCTTCCCCATCTCCGGCAACTCCTGCCGCCGCCACTGCCCCGGCCATTCCGGCACCACTAGGACCTCCCCCTCTCCACTCTCTCCACCAGGAGCCTTCTCTTCCTCCCGTGAACCCTTTCCCCTACTCGATTTTGACCGGGAACCACCACAGCCCCAAAAGCACTTTGCTCCCGAGGCCTCCTCCGCCGCGAAGCTCACCGTCGGCGACTCCCTCCACCCCCGCCGACCCAACAACCACTGGGAGGACCGCTCCGGTCTTGCGGATCCATCTCGACTCTCTGGAGCCCACGGGGAGCAGCCGTTCGCCGGCGTTGATCGCCATCGCCCCGCCTCCGTTCGGGCGAAGGAAGAGGAGGGAGGGATGGAATGGTCAAACCTGACCAGTGGGCCCCCTGGACCCACTGTCAGTGACCCGCCCCAGTCCACGTGGGTTAAGTGGAAGCGCATTTCCATAGTACGCTTTCGACGTGTACGTATATATTCGAAACGTTTTCTTTTCTGTTTTATTTTTTAAATAACAGATTTTTGACCAAACTTTGACCGGCAGTATCTTTTTAAATACAGCTCCAAATAAATTAATTCTTTTTCCTACCTCTCTCAAATATTGTCTAGTTTATTTTAAGATTTATTTGAGAATTTTTCAAAACAACTTTTGTGCTGTCTTAATTTTGTGTGTTAACTCATATATATTCTTTCAAATAGGATTTTTGAAGATTTCAAGATGTGTTGGAATGCAACCTGCCTTCCCATGACCTGAAGGCAAGCATTCTGAACCCTGGTGTAACTTTTGTGTGTGTTGCTTGGCACGGTGACAACACCACCCGACCGAGCATCGTCATTTTATGTGAGGATGTGTTCCTACTCATGAGTGCATGTTAATGAATTTCATGCAAATGGAGTTGATATGATTGTGATAGAAATCACCGTCATATGCCTTTCATGCATACCGGGAGGAAAGCCGGGAAGGCCTCTGTCTTGGGTAGACACGGTCTTGTCCCTAGTCCTCCGTCGAGACGGTCGTGTCCGGTATGGCATGAGGGGGTATGTCGCGTGGTGTTTCTATCTGTTGTTTGAAGTATATGCATTGTTATACTAATCTTGCAGGGAATATTACAACCTCCTGAGTCGACCGTAGATCGAGTCTTGTGCCAGTAACCCCATACTTGCTTCGTACTACCACTCGTCTCTACAACAAGTAGGGTACGGTTCAGTAAGTTGTCAACCCTTTCCTAGCACACACCGTACAGAGAGGCCATGGTGGAAGATACTGGAGGCATCCGGTAGTCATGCCACCAGGTCCGGGAGCATGGGTGTTTCGGTTGTAGCCGAAGGGGTAGCTCCCGGTTTCGCGCGGTATAAATTTTGTGATCCCATGTTACGTCGAGGTTGTAGCCTCCCCACTTAGAGTTTTGCTTGACAGGTGTCGTGGGTGATTCCAGACACATGTAAGTTAAGCTGGTGTGTGCAAGTTAGGTGTGTTTTCAACTAAAAGACCGTAGATGGAATTAGTCTTGAGGACTAAAGGAATCCGTTACTTGTGGGTAAAGAGTACACCCCCTGCAGAGATTAAACCTATTCGAATAGCCGTGAACATGGTTAAGGATTATAGTCTGGGATGGGTCAAGTGTCGGTCTTAGTGTCGGTCTTCGGAGGTGAAACTGTTAAACCAAAAACTGGAATCACGACTTGTGGCTTATGATAATGATGATTATTATTTTCATTGTGAACTAACCCATGATATTTTTGGTATTATCGAATATCCCTGGGATGGTTTTACCTCCGGGATATTCACTATGATTGTTTCTTTTAAAGCCCTTTATGTGGTGTCGCTAAGGCGCCCGATCGTAACATTTCTTTTAAAGCCCTTTATGTGGTGTCGCTAAGGCCTCGATTGTGGCATTTCTTTTAAAGCCCTTTATGTGGTGTCGCTAAGGCGCTCCATTGTGGCATTTCTTTTAAAGCCCTTTATGTGGTCTCGCTAAGGCGCCTGATTGTGGCATTTCCTTTAAAGCCCTTTATGTGGTGTTGCTAAGGCCTTTGACTATGGCATTTCTTTTAAAGCCCTTTATGTGGTGTCACTAAGGCCTTGATTGTGGCATTTCTTTTAAAGCCCTTTATGCGGTGTCGCTAAGGCGCTTGATTGTGGCATTTCTTTTAAAGCCCTTTATGTGGTGTCGCTAAGGCGCCATTGTGGCATTTCTTTTAAAGTCCTTTATGCGGTGTCGCTAAGGCGCTTGACCGTGGCATTTCTTTTAAAGCCCTTTATGTTATTTATTTCATAATTTTAATACTACCATGTTATTGCATATTCACAAATAACATGCTTGCACGCATCGAGTTTTATTTATCTTTTGTGGTAGACGTCATGAGCATAAGATATTTTCAGCATATTATTGTTATATTATACATGTGTTCATAATGTTTGCGAGTACATTCAAAGTACTCACTGGCTTGTCCTGGCTATTGTCTTGGCCAGATTTCCTTGCGGAGAGGAGCGACCGTGCCGACGATCGAGAACCTAAGAAACGGTGATAGCAGCCTCGCGAAGATAGGAGTTAACCTGTCAGCTGTTCCTGTGGGAATTGGAGTCCTATAGACACTGATGATCCACAAACCGCTTCCGCCATCAACCACTAGAAACCATATTGTTGTACACATAGGCCAGAATGGTCTTGTACTACATATTTTGTATTTTGCTTGGAATTTCTGTATCAAGTTGGTGCCTCATCAGCTAAAAGTTATCCTGGGGCTGGTGAGCACAAGGGCCATTTTCTGGAAATTAATACCCGGAGAATCGGTCCCCACAAACTTGGTATCAGAGCCAGGCTGACCATTGGCTAATCCTATCTTAGCCAGGTCAATAAACTTAGGCTAACAACCCACCAAGCCATAAGAAAACCTCAGCCAAGCTTCTCACACAAGATAGCCACACAGTGACCCGACACTTTTGGCAGTCGGTGCCCAATCTATCAGCCTAGCCCGTCTATCACGCACCAGTGACCAGCACCCAAGGTGTCTCATTACATAGCGTCTTGAAGAAGACTCCGTCCCCTTTTTCTATAAAAAGGGCACGCTAGCCCCAACCCAACACAACACAACATTTTCCCCAAACCAAGCCACAATGCCCGGACCCGTCGTACTGCGAGACCACAGCAACCAACCTTGGAGGCTTTGTGACCATACTATAAACCTCACCTGTCGTGCCTATCCGTTAGAAGAGCCACCCGAATATGTTGTGTACCAAGGACCCCGGCGGTGAGGACCGCCAATTCAAACCCTTGTGCACATCTACGGTAGGGTGCATCGCGAACGCCCTACAGGTTCACCGGAAGAACAACTTCCTTCGAGCCCCAAGCCATCCAGCTAGCCGCTCGAGAGGCTATAGTTCATCTCAGGCACCTGTCGCCCAGAGTTAACTCCCGCTCGTTCCACTACTACCCCAAGTGTGAAGGGTACGGTAGACCACCCCAATTAGCCACCGGAGATCACGAGACGGACCCTGCATTGCTGCACCTAGTGTGCTATGTAGGTGCGCTGGAGGAACTGTTCGATCAAATCACCATTGATCTGATCGCAGCTCGTGGAGAGCTGGTTCGTCGGGCCCCGGCGAGAGAAGAGAACGAGCCCAACGCCGACAACCCAGTCGTGCTGTTCGGACACCCGATCGAGACCCTGAGGTCAGGCCCAGCCGTCAGCCAAGGTGCTTTGATGACCCCAGAAGTGCTTCGTCGCCTTTTGGGAGCACACTCCAACGGGGTTGTGGTCAACAATCCCCGCGATGGTCATCATCACTACCCCGAGCCTGCAGCCCCTCAGCCCTCTCTAGCTAATTCCGACGGTGAGAACCGTGGAGAAGCCTCGACATCCACAAGGAACGCCCGCTTGGATGTAAGCGAAGTAGACTAAGTCACTCGAGTAGTTTGAGTCGGTGTATCCTCGCTTTGTAATCCTGTGATCCCTTAAATTAACGCAGCCTGTCATCGTGCCTCTGTTTTATATAGTAGTCTTGCATGGATATATTAGCATGCAGTGTGATTTCTCTATCCTTGGCGCAGCTACCAAAAACCGCTCCGACAACCCCCACAGTGATACGTCACTTTAGTGAGATGTGTGGATCTGTGGCTTGACCCCAAGCTGAGCCGGCAAATTCTTTACCTTTCACCACGGTAGAATGACCCAGTTCCAATGCTATAAAAGGCCACCTTGCGACCTTACCCAGCACCCCTCACCTCGTGCACCACTCTCACAACCATTTCCTGCCATGCCGAGCCCTAGTATTTATCGGAGGACCCCAGATGCAACCCCAGGTAGTTTTGTCAAGATATTGTGGGACTTTACCTGCAGTACCATGGGTTCTACCCAGCCACCCCAGTACGAGCTGTTCAAATCGAGAATCACCCCTTCCACCTCGGAATATTGGGCAGCAGTACACATCCCTCCCATAGACCCCAACCAAGATACAACGGAGGTTTCCTTCGTGGGGAAATCTATGCCAACCCCACGCCTGGCCATAGAAGCTATTGCGAACAAAGCGATTGCTCATCTTCGATTCGCGGTACCCTATGCCCGCGAACGAGGATATTATTATTTTCCGAGCCGTGCAGCACCCGGAGGAGTAACATCTTTTCCTGGTGGACGGATTGAGAGAGACCCAGTACTGGCCAACCTTATCCAGTACATCATCGCTCAAGAGCATTTGAACCAGCGAGTGATGGATTATCTCCAGAGTCTCGCTGGATTAAATCCTCAGATCGCCATCGGCAGACCACTGAGGCGAGACCAAGAGAGACACATTCATCGACTGGTCAATCCACTTCCTCCGATAGAAGAGGAGTGTATTCCATTGCCGAGACATTTTCTCGAGACCCGTCCGATTACCATTCTCATTTTAGGCGTCACTGATGTGTTTGTTAGTTCAGCATTTAATTGTAACTTATGCTTGGTACCTCAAATTTGTGCGACGAGCCGAGTATTTAGTTCCTGCTTATATGAGTGGTTTTCCCTGTGATTAACATGTGTAACCGCGAAAAGAATCCTGGAGTGAGATTTCTTTTCCCTGAGTTGCTGCATCGTATATCTCCTCACGCTGTGGATTACTTTATTACACACATCACCACGGCAGCAGACTCACCTCCACTCGACCGCATACAATGCTTGCAAAGACACGTAACCGTGGGGTATTTGTTTTTCAAAACCGCTCCTAGCAAATCTCGAGGACGAGATTTTTCTTAAGGGGGGTAGTGTTGTGACACCCCAAAAAATTTAGCCTTGTTTTGTTAATTAAAATTTTGCCAGGAAATAAATTTTTATTTTCTGGGCTCCCTTTTGATTTTTGGACCATTTATCTCTCTAGTTATTATGGAGTTTTTCCCAAAATAAAACCTTTCAAGTATGTTATTGGACTTGTTTAACCTCTCAAGGAAAACTTTTCCTTTATTAGTAGAACTAATTACTTAATTAATTTGCTTGATATTTATTTTTTGAAAAATGGTTTTCCAAGATTATATGGCTATATTTGAACTAGAACCATTTGATAGATTCACTTAAAATTCCAACCAAAATTTGGAGATGTCAGGTGATGTTTTTAAATCACTTTTGTGCAATAATAACTTTTATTCATGAAATATTTTGAGCTCTGCACCCAATTCTCTTCTCTGGTCCAGTGGGCATTTTTGCACTATAACCTAATTAAAAATTTCCTCAGAGCCTCCACCAAAATTTTGGGATGTCAGTGGTAACATGCCATCCAACTTTATGCAAAAACCTAGTGTTGTTCTTTGGAGAAATTGAGTGTATCAACCTCTTTTTCATTCTGGACCAGACTTGTGTTTTCTACTGCAACCCCATTCTTTCTTGCTCTAGTGACCTTGTGTTTTCTCATGCTTGTAGTCAACCCTGCAAAACCCCTAAGTCCAGGAGCATGCACTCCTTGGAACACTTATGGTTCATGTAATGATGCCATTTACTCCCTGTCCAGAAGTGTAGTTTTGCATAACTTGCACTAGCAAGTTTCTCCTTTTTGCAAACTAACTTCACCACCCTCTCATTCATCCACAGAGACACTGATCTGGAGAATTTGGCCACCCCAAGTACTGCCTAGGTGCCTTTGGCATTTTGTCAAACACCCTGAGTGCATATCCAGTTTTGGCATGATTTCAAGTTTACATTGTGAACTTGAGCACCTGACCTATCCACAATGTCCCTTGATCCCCTTGCTAACCCTAAACTAGCCCTATTACTTGCCAGCCCCGCTCAAGCACGCTAGGCTACCCTGGCTTTTCATCGAACACGTCCCGGGCGTGCTCTAGGCGCGCCCAGAGCGTGCGTTTGGCCCGCACGTGCGCTCGAGCCGACGCGTTGGCCCCTGGTTCGCCACCGCTCTGCAGAGCGGCGCCACACGCTCCCCTCCTCACCGCAAAACGCCAAGCAGACCCTCGGCGCGTCTCCGGCAGGCCAAGGACTAGCCGCCACCGCCGCCCGACAGCTCCTGCACTAGCCAGCGCCGCCCAAGCCGTCTCCGCTCGGCAGCTCGCCCTTGGAGCAGTAGCCACTTGTCCGCTAGCTCCTGTTGCCATCCCCAGCCTCGCCACGTTGCCCTGCAGCTGCAGAAGACGGTCGCCGGCGACCTTATCCGCGGCCGCCACCGAACCGCCTCGACTCGCCTATTTAAGGAAGCCCCGAGCCCGTCCCCACACACAGGCAACCTCAGGCCACCTCAATGGCGCTTCACTAGCTCGCAATCGACCCGGGGAGGTTCTCTTCCCCGTCTCCGGCAACTCCTGCTGCTGCCACTGCCCCGGCCATTCCGGCACCACTAGGACCTCCCCCTCTCCACTCTCTCCACCAGGAGTCTTCTCTTCCTCCCGTGAGCCCTTTCCCCTACTCGATTTTGATCGGGAACCACCACAGCCCCAAAAGCACTTTGCTCCCGAGGCCTCCTCCGCCGCGAAGCTCACCGTCGGTGACTCCCTCCACCCCCGCCGACCCAACAACCACCGGGAGGACCGCTCCGGTCTTGCGGATCCATCTCGACTCTCTGGAGCCCGCGGGGAGCAGCTGTTCGCCGGCGTTGATCGCCATCGCCCCGCCTCCGTTCGGACGAAGGAAGAGGAGGGAGGGATGGAATGGTCAAACCTGACCAGTGGGCCCCCTGGACCCACTGTCAGTGACCCGCCCCAGTCCACGTGGGTTAAGTGGAAGCACATTTCCATAATGCGCTTTTCGGCGTATGCGTATATATTCAAACGTTTTCTTTTCTGTTTTATTTTTTAAATAACAGATTTTTGACCAAACTTTGACCGGCTGTATCTTTTTAAATACAGCTCCAAATAAATTAATTCTTTTTCCTACCTCTCTAAAATATTGTCTAGTTTATTTTAAGATTTATTTGAGAATTTTTCAAAACAACTTTTGTGCTGTTTTAATTTTGTGTGTTAATTCATATATATTCTTTCAAATAGGATTTTTGAAGATTTCAAGATGTGTTGGAATGCACCCTGCCTTCCCATGACCTGAAGGCAAGCATTCTGAACCCTGGTGTAACTTTTGTGTGTGTTGCTTGGCACGGTGACAACACCACCCCGACCCGAGTATACGTCATTTTATGTGAGGATGTGTTCCTACTCATGAGTGCATGTTAATGAATTTCATGCAAATGGAGTTGATATGATTGTGATAGAAATCACCGTCATATGCCTTTCATGCATACCGGGAGGAAAGCCGGGAAGGCCTCTGTCTTGGGTAGACACGGTCTTGTCCCTAGTCCTCCGTCGAGACGGTCGTGTCCGGTATGGCATGAGGGGGTATGTCGCGTGGTGTTTCTATCTGTTGTTTGAAGTATATGCATTGTTATACTAATCTTGCAGGGAATATTACAACCTCCTGAGTCGACCGTAGATCGAGTCTTGTGCCAGTAACCCCCATACTTGCTTCGTACTACCACTCGTCTCTACAACAAGTAGGGTACGGTTCATTAAGTTGTCAACCCCTTTCCTAGCACACACCGTACAGAGAGGCCATGGTGGAAGATATCGGAGGCATTCGGTAGTCATGCCACCAGGTCCGGGAGCATGGGTGTTTCGGTTGTAGCCGAAGGGGGTAGCTCCCCAGTTTGCGCGCGGTATAAATTTTGTGATCCCATGTTACGTCGAGGTTGTAGCCTCCCCACTTAGAGTTTTGCTTGACAAGTGTCGTGGGTGATTCCAGACACATGTAAGTTAAGCTGGTGTGTGCAAGTTAGGTGTGTTTTCAACTAAAAGACCGTAGATGGAATTAGTCTTGAGGACTAAAGGAATCCGTTACTTGTGGGTAAAGAGTACACCCTCTGCAGAGATTAAACCTATTCGAATAGCCGTGACCATGGTTAAGGATTACAGTCTGGGATGGGTCAAGTGTCGGTCTTAGTGTCGGTCTTCGTAGGTGAAACTGTTAAACCAAAAACTGGAATCACGACTTGTGGCTTATGATAATGATGATTATTTTTTTCATTGTGAACTAACCCATGATATTTTTGGTATTATCGAATATCCCTGGGATGGTTTTACCTCCGGGATATTCACTATGATTGTTTCTTTTAAAGCCCTTTATGTGGTGTCGCTAAGACGCCCGACTGTGGCATTTCTTTTAAAGCCCTTTATGTGGTGTCGCTAAGACGCCCGACTGTGGTATTTCTTTTAAAGCCCTTTATGTGGTGTCGCTAAGGCGCCTGATTGTAACATTTCTTTTAAATCCCTTTATGTGGTCTCGCTAAGGCCTTGCATTGTGGCATTTCCTTTAAAGCCCTTTATGTGGTGTCGCTAAGGCGCTTGACTATGGCATTTCTTTTAAAGCCCTTTATGTGGTGTCACTAAGGCCTTGACCGTGTGGCATTTCTTTTAAAGCCCTTTATGCGGTGTCGCTAAGGCCTTGATCGTGGCATTTATTTTAAAGCCCTTTATGTGGTGTCGCTAAGGCGCCTCGATCGTGGCATTTCTTTTAAAGCCCTTTATGGGGTGTCGCTAAGGCCTGACCGTGGCATTTCTTTTAAAGCCCTTTATGTTATTTATTTCATAATTTTAATACTACCATTTATTGCATATTCACAAATAACATGCTTGCATGCATCGAGTTTTATTTATCTTTTGTGGTAGCGTCATGAGCATAAGATATTTTCAGCATATTATTGTTATATTATACCTGTGTTCATAATGTTTGCGAGTACATTCAAAGTACTCACTGGCTTGTCCCTGGCTATTGTCTTGGCCAGATTTCCTTGCACGGAGAGGAGCGACCGTGCCGACAGTCCCGGAACCTAAGCAACGGTGATAGCAACCTCGCGAAGATAGGATTTAACCTGGTCAGCTGTTCCTGTGGGAATTGGAGTCCTATAGACACTGATGATCCACAACCGCTTCCGACATCAACGACTAGAAACCATATTGTTGTACACATAGGAAAGAATGGTCTTGTACTACATATTTGTATTTTGCTTGGAATTTCTGTATCAAGTTGGTGCCTCATCAGCTAACAGTTATCCTGGGGCTGGTGAGAACAAGGGCCATTTTCTAGAAATTAATACCCGGAGAATCGGTCCACACACAATTACTTCCCCGGGGGGTTCCGGTAACCCCTCAGGCACTCCGGTTTTACCCGAAACTAACCGGAACACTTCTGGTGTCCGAATAACACGGTCCAATATATCAATATTTATGTCTCGACCATTTTGAGACTCCTTATCATGTCCATGATCTCATTCGGGACTCCGAACAACCTTCGGTCATCAAATCACATAAACTCATAATACAAATCATCATCGAACATTAAGCGTGCGGACCCTACGGGTTCGAGAACTATGTAGACATGATCGAGACACATCTCCAGTCAATAACCAATAGCGGAACCTGGATGCTCATATTGGCTCCTACATATTCTATGAAGATCTTTACCGGCCAAACCGCATAGCAACATACGTTGTTTCCTTTGTCATCGGTATGTTACTTGCCCGAGATTCGATCATCGGTATCCTCATACCTAGTTCAATCTCGTTACAGGCAACTCTCTTTACTCGTTCTGTAATGCATCATCCCACAACTAACTCATTAGTCACATTGCTTGCAAGGCTTATAGTGATGTGCATTACCGAGAGGACCCAGAGATACCTCTCCGATGCACGGAGTGACAAATCCTAATCTCGATTTATGCCAACTCAACAAACACCATCAGAGACACATGTAGCGCATCTTTATAATCACCAAGTTATGTTGTGTCGGTGTTCTGGGAACGGGGGTCCCCCAGACTTGCCTGCCTGCGCCCTGCGGCGTGGCTCAAGGGGTGGCCCAGCATGGCCCATCTTCATCAGCACAAGCTCAAGACCCTCGCGAGGGGCCAAGCCTCGCGGGGCGGACAACGGGAAGCTTCCTCAGGCACGGCCTCGTCAGGCTGGCTCGTGAGGAGGCGGAGAGATCAAGGCGGGGTCCCTCACGAGGTGCTCATGACGCAAGCCATGACGACCAAGGGCGCCAGGCGGGCGCCAGGCGGGCGCCAGCCCGCGCAGTGTACTCCTTTCCTCTTTGGTGCAAAGGGAGAAAGCGCAGGCAAGAATATCAAGCAAAGGCATCCGTTTCGGTGCTACAAGACCAAGACTGTCGCAATGGCAGGAAGGAAGTCATCGTGGAGCCCAAGCCGGCGTCACCACCAGAGCCTTTGACAGGCGAGGACCAACTTTAGTCAGGATAAGTGTACTAGATGTTCCCCTTCAAAATGGCCAATTGTTGGCGCCCTTCCCGCTCAATATTTGGGAAGAGGCCCAGGGCCTCTACCTATAAATAGGACTAGCCACCCACAGGGTAGAGGCATCTATAAATCTTAGAGAGGCATCTAGAAATCTTAGAGAGAGGATCCAAGAAGGGAGAGGGAGCGACTGAACTCCCCCTAGCAGTTCATCGCACCCGTCAAGAACAGACCCTCACGAGGCTGTTCTTCCTTGTATTTTTCATCATCATCCCAAGAGGCAATCCACCACACCACAAACTAGAGTAGGGTATTACACCACAATGGTGGCCCGAACTAGTATAAACCCTGTGTCTCTTGTGTTGTTCCTTTCATAGCTCTAGATCCTAGTGAGGCGGCGAGGTGCAGGTAGGTAGGGGGTGAGATCTCCGTGCGCACCCCAGAGTTCGAACCTAGAGGGTCTGCCGGAACTCGAAATCCGACATTTGGCGCGCCAGGTAGGGGTGCGCTAGAATTCGTCTTCCGCCGTCCTGTTCTTCGCCGACCACCGCATCCATGTCAGACGCTCGTCGGGCCGGCGCCGAGCGCCGAGCCGCTCTCGCTTCCCGCGTCGCCCAAACGGCCCCCATCGGCAGCCGCCCCCGCCGTTCCCCCTCGCCTGCCGTCAACACCGCCACCGGCCAGGCGGGGAACGAGCAGCAAGCATCGTCCCAGCATCCGTCCGTGAGGCGAGACGGCCGCACTGCTACTCCTTCACTCGCCCCAGCTGGTTCTTCATCTCGCGCGCTCCACGCGCCCATGGAGGCTCAAGTTGCGCTCATCACGGCAAACGAGCTCCTGCGCTACCGCCCAGTCGACGACGTCTATGAAGAGTGGCTCGACCACGTCGCCGAGCTCGTCCGCGCCGCAGGGGGCTCCCCCGCGCCGTCCTTCTCGCTGCATCGCGCCCGCCTCTGCGGCGGCGATGAAACTCGAAGCGCTCAGCCGCCTCCCCCTCAAGAAGGCGCCATGGCCCCTAGGCGCGTGGCCCCTGGGCGGAACCCACTCCGTCCGGCGCCAGCGCAGCAAGAGCAGAGCTGTCAAGAGGTCCCTCGCCCCCAAGAAGCTGCCCGAGTGCTCCCTGCACCGGCTCGTCACGACCACGCTCCTGCTCCCGCATGCCAAGACCCCGCGCTGGTCCCAACTGCAGCACATGGGGACCCGCAAGACCAGGCTCTTCGTCACCAAAGGCCTCCCATGGCCACAGCAGGCTGCCGCGCCTTCACCACCGAGCTGCGCAGCGTCGCGTGGCCCGGCAAGTTCAAGCCAGACCTGCCTCCTCGCTACGACGTCACGGCCGACCTTGCGGAGTTCCTCCAGCTTTACGAGCTGGGCATCGAAGCCGCCAACGGGGCGAGAAGGTCATGGCGAACTGGTTTCCCATGGCACTCAGGGACGGAGCCCTTTTGGCTCTGAACACGGCTCTGGCACGATCTCCTCTGGGGCGAGATGCGCACCCGCTTCATCGCCAACTTCCAAGGTACTCGCGACCGGCCTCCTACCGTGGCGACATCGCCGCATCAAGCAGCAACCAGGGAGACCTGCGAAGTACATCCAGCCTTCAACAACGCCGCCTCAAGATTCCCAAGGTGGTGAGGAGGCAATCATATCTGCCTTCTCCGGCGGTGTGCGTGACGTCAAGATGAAGGAGGAGCTGGCGATGCATGAAGATATGTGCACTTCCTTGGAGCTGTTCAACTTGGCAACCAAGTGCGCCAGGGCTGAGGAAGGGCGCCTTTCCCTCCTCGAGCTGCCAGCCTCAGACCCAGAAGAGAAAAAATCCAAGGCCAAGGACTCGAAGCGCAAGGGGGCTGCCGTGCTCGCGGTAGAACCAGACACCAAGCGGGGCAGAGATCAGCCCGAGTCTTCCAAGGGCAGCCGGTACTGTGTGTACCACGACCTCCACACCCACAACACCAACGAATGTCAAGAGCTCCGAGCCGTGCGAGAAGGGAGGATCGGCCGACGCCCCGACCGCAACGATCGAGGCTACAGCCGAGGAGGAAGGAACGCAGGACGCTGGGAAGACCGTGGCCCTCGCCAAGGGTGGCGCGACCGACCTCACGAGGATCGCTGGAAGGATCAGCCTCGCGAGGAAGACTGGAGGGATCAGCCTAGTGAGGATCGCCCGCAAGGAAACGCAGGCCTCCCTCCTCTGCCGCCGCAACCAAGGAGAAACGAGGACCATCATCAGGACGAGGGGGCTGGGGGCTTCCAGGAGCCGCGCGCGATCGCTTGCATCCTGGGCGGAGCTCAAGCCCCAGCCTCTCAACGCATCTTCAAGCAGTTCGCCCGCGAAGTGAATTCAGTCCTCCGCAAGCTCGAAGCCACGCGCCCTCTCAGGTGGTCAGCGTGCGCCATCACGTTCAGCTCAAGTGCGCGGCCACAGCCGGAGTCCTCCCGATGCTTTGTTCCCCAATCATCAGCAATGTGCAAGTCACCAGGACCCTCATCGACGGCGGAGCAGGGCTCAACGTCCTGTCCGTAGAGACATTCAACAATCTCCAAGTGCCTTACAATCAGCTTCAGCCAACCAAGCCTTTCTCCGGAGTCACCGATGGCTCCACGGTTCCGATTGGGCAGGTCCGCCTCCCTGTCACCTTCGGGGCACGCGACAACTACCGCACCGAGCTCACCAACTTCGATGTCGCCCACATTCGCCTACCATACAATGCCATCCTCGGTTACCCAGCTCTGGCCAAGTTCATGGCCGTGACTCACCACGGCTACAACGTCCTCAAGATGCCAGGAAGCGGCGGAGTCAACACGGTGCCTTGTGAAGAGAGAGACGCAGTGTGCTCCCTGGAGCGAGCCTTTCAAGCCGCATCACTTGAAGACCCAGATCAGGAGCATGAGGCTCCCTGAGACCGCTCCCAAGAAGAAGAAGACATCGCCAGGCCCGACCCCTCAGGAGGCAGGCCCCTCAAGGTCCGCGCCTGCTCAGGGGGCATCACCTTCTGTCGCATGGGAAGGCGCACCCGGCGCCCTCCTCAAGCAAGGCTTGGGGGCTCTCTCCTGGAGGGCCACCGACCTTGCCAAGGTCACGAGGGAAGCGCTTGGGCACCACTTGGAGGCGTGCTTCAAAGCACGTTTCCCTCAGGAAGGAGCAAGGCAAGCAGGGCCAAACCCTCAGGAGTTCGTCAGTCAGATCACGCAGGAGTTGCAGGAGTCAAGAGTCATGAGTGGCAGCCGCCGCTTACCCGCTGTAGCTCCCCATCCAGGCGAAGATGGTGGGCTGCGCGTCTGCATCGACATCACAGGGCTCAATCGAGCCGCCTCTCAGGAGCGCTTCTGGCCCTCACGCGTAGGGCGCTACGAAGGTCCACCCCACAGCTACGTTCGCATGCCCTACAGCGTGCCGAACGTGGCCGCCACGTACCAGCGCCTCATGAGGAGCATCACGGAGGCTCAAGAGGCGAGGCGTTCCGCGATCTGGCGGAGATGGAAATGGTCCACGAGCCACCAGCGCCTCCGGAGCATCCGAGGCTCCTGGGCACAGGGGCTCGTGAAGATCGGCTTCCGCAGCCCACGACGTCCGCTACTTCAACATCCTTCCGTCTTCAACGTCATCGGTGACATCCTTCAAGTTTCATTTCCAGTGGGGCGCCCCGAGCTGCATCATTCCCGAGCGCGTGGGCCCGTCCTGCGGCATGTATCCCTTTTACTTCATGTTCCTAGCTTACTTTGTTGGGGGCGCCCCTCGGGCTGCATCATCCCCAAGTCGCTCGGGCCAGACCCAGCGATGTCTGCCTTCCCTGCATCTATCTAAATGAACTTGCTTCTTCGTGATTAACGTGCTTTACCAAGTTGCCCGCTCAACTAACACCAACTGATGGAGCTGCTCCCCAATGGCACGGCGCTTGCACATGGGTCCGTCCCTGCAACACCGACAAACCTGAATGGCTGAGCTCTGGCCACGGCAGCCCCGCACAGCGCCACCTCGTCAGGCCTTCGGTGCCTCGCCACCTCTCCAAAGCAACCAACGGCTGACCATCGCTTGTCATAGCGGACTCTTGTTCTTTTTGTGGTGAGCCTGCAGGATCCCTTCAAGGCGCAGCACCAGGCGAGGCCCTCGCGGCGTCTTCTTCACTCTCGTCCACGCGAACCGCTTGCACGTTAAAGGGGGGGTACCTGAGCATCGCGACTCATGCGCTCCTACTGGCTCTCCAACCCTCACCCTCTGGCCTTGTCCACGGCATCGCGACCTGGCACACCAGCGACGGCTGAGACCCGCTCGAGGGCCGGGACCCGAGGACTTAGAGCAGAAAGGGGAGCAAAGGCGAGAGGGAAGAGGCACGCAGGGACCTCGCCAGGCAACCCCTCGCCAGCCGATGCCCGGACCTAGCATCGCGCCAGGAAGCGGTTCCTGACTCTCGAGATAAGTCACCCTCCGGAAACACTAGCTATCGCGGCACCGTCCCCGCACCCAATGCAATCCTGTGTTAGCAACGTCGCGCTCCTTTCCACCGAACGATGGCTGCTTGAGCGCTAAAGGGGACCTCCTGAGCATTGCGACTCGGGGGCTCTTCTTTGGACCCGGGCCGCTCACCTCCCAGCCTTGACCACGGCATCGCGACACGGCATACCGGCGACGGTGAAGCCTGCCTTGGGACCGGGACTGTCGTGTGAGCACCAAGCCCTCGTGAGGTTCGAAAGGAAGAACCAAGCTGAGACGGAATGAGCATCTCGCACTACTTTGTGACAAGGACTATATTAACAAACAGAACCATAGGCACCTTACAAGCCCCCACGGGGCGCGCTTTTCGATTCCTCGTAGGGAACAGATCCTAGAGAACGCTAACTACACGTGCCTCCTCAAGAGATGCCATCACCAACAGTGGGCTGTCAAGCACCGGCGCCAACCTCATCCAGATCAGAGGCGGCCGCGGCCTGACGAGCCCGCCCTGCTCCGAGAGTGGCGCAGGCTCGGGGGCTCGTAGCTGTCGTCGCTCGTCTCTGGAGTCGCGAAGAGCTCGGTGAAGTCGCTGGATCGTCTGACGTGCCCGCCGCCTGAGGAGCTGCTGAAGGAACGGACGGCGAGCCTGGTCCTCGCCGCGGTAGGGCCCCGACCACCTCTCTCAGGGCAGCACTCCAGCCGGCGTCCATCCATGTCGAAGACCTTGGAGAGCATCATGGAAGCGCCGTCGTACTCCAGGTGGATCACGAGGCGCCCTCGTCCTGCGAACCAGGCGATCTCGCCCCACCTCGAGTCATGAAGACCTTGCCGGGCGGCGACCGCGACCTCGCTTGATCGCGAGGTCTTGCAGCCAGCGTCTTTGAAACGAGCTCAAGTATCCCCCTGCGGCATCACGAAGGCGAAGGAGGGAGGAAGGCGAATCCAAGACTGGGGAGGCATGGCAGCGTGGAGCACAAACTCTCGGGAGGGGCCCTCGGCATGGACTCCAGGAGGGACACCGCGCACCTCCGTGACACGCCGACGCCGATGGCGGCGTCGTCCATGGCGCTCGGCATCACCTCCTGCAGGACCCTCAAGGTGGGCGTACAAGGGCAGCGGGAATCCTGGCGGCGGCCGCTCGCACTAAGGCCTCGACACCTCCTGCCGGGCGCCCTCATCTCGACAGCATAGGGCTAGCCGTTTCTTCGGCGAAAGCGGGTCGGGACCCTCTCGGCGAGCCTTTCCCTTCTCTTCCGCGGAGAACCGGCGGATCGGAGCCATTGCGGCAAGGTGGAGCAAGGACGGAGAAGAAGGAGAAGCAAGAAGAGATGGACTGGAAGGGCACGCGCCGTTCCATACTTACAGCCGGGGAAGGCCAACCGCCGACTTCCACGATCACAGGTAATCATGACCCGCTTTGCATGCAGGGACTTGTCAATTCGTGCAGTTGCCGAGGCGTCATGGGGAAGCAGGGCTGCCCACGTCCAATCAACTTCCTTGCGGCGCCCAAGGCCCCAGGCTGTTAGGGCCCGCGGCGCTTCGCACTTGCCCCTTCGTTTCTCTGCTCAGCCAAGTCCATGCTCGCCTTGGGCCCGGGGGCTACTGTCGGCGTTCTGGGAACGGGGGTCCCCAGACTTGCTTGCCTACGGCCTGCGGCGTGGTTCAAGGGGTGGCCTAGCATGGCCCATCTTCATCAGCACAAGCTCAAGACCCTCGCGAGGGGCCAAGCCTCGCGGGGCGGACAACAGGAAGCTTCCTCAGGCACGGCCTCGTCAGGCTGGCTCGCGAGGAGGCAAAGAGATCAAGGCGGGGTACCTCACGAGGTGCCCATGACGCAAGCCATGACGCGACCAAGGCGCGCCAAAGGGTGCCCGTCATGTGATGTCCTCCTTTCCTCTTTGGTGCAAAGGGAGCAAGCGCAGGCAAGAATATCAAGCAAAGGCATCCGTTTTGGTGCAACAAGACCAAGACCGTCGCAACGGCAGGAAGGAAGTCATCATGGAGCCCAAGCCGGCGTCACCACCAGAGCCTTTGACAGGCGAGGACCAACTTTAGTCAGGATAAGTGTACTAGATGTTCCCTTTCAAAATGGCCAATTGTTGGCGCCCTTCCCGCTCAATATTTGGGAAGAGGCCCAGGGCCTCTGCCTATAAATAGGACTAGCCACCCACAGGGTAGACGCATCTAGAAATCTTAGAGAGGCATCTAGAAATCTTAGAGAGAGGATCCAAGAAGGGAGAGGGAGCGACTGAACTCCCCCTAGCAGTTCATCGGACCCGTCAAGAACAGACCCTCGCGAGGCTATTCTTCCTTGTATTTTTCATCATCAGCCCAAGAGGCAATCCACCACACCACAAACTAGAGTAGGGTATTACACCATAATGGTGGCCCGAACTAGTATAAACCCCGTGTCTCTTGTGTTGTTCCTTTCATAGCTCTAGATCCTAGCGAGGTGGCGAGGTGCAGGTAGGTAGGGGGTGAGATCTCCGCACGCACCCCAGAGTTCGAACCTAGAGGGTCTGCCGGAACCCGAAATCCGACACGTTATGATGTTTGATAACACACTAAGTGTTCCTCCAGTATTCGGGAGCTGCATAATCTCATAGTCCAAGGAACATGTATAAGTCATGAAGAAAGCAGTAGCAATGAAACTGTAACGATCATAATGCTAAGCTAACGAATGGGTCTTGTCCATCACATCATTCTCCTAATGATGTGATCCCATTCATCAAATGACAACACATGTCTATGGTTAGGAAACATAACCATCTTTGATAAACGAGCTAGCAAGTAGAGGCATACTAGAGACACTTTATGTTTTGTATATGTATTCACACATGTACTAAGTTTCCGGTTAATACAATTCTAGCATGAATAATAAACATTTATCATGAAATAAGGAAATAAATAATAACTTTATTATTGCCTCTAGGGCATATTTCCTTCAGCATCGCCTTGCCGGCGGCTGTCGGTGTACAAAAGTAGGGGCCCCTTTTGTACCCCTCTACTTGTGCACGGGCAGTCAGAGTCGCGCCTGCGGCCGCACTTTGTAGGGAAAAGGGAGGGAACAGAAGCACGAGACGGGCAAAACAACGCCAAGACCAAGGAACACAAAGAGCAAGAGGGCGAGGCGGACTCCCCTGGAAAGATCCTTGCCGGGGCGGCCTCCGCGGCCCCGGCAAGAACCTTGCCGGAGCAACTTGCCCAACACCAGCAGAGCAAGCCACCCTTGACACTACAAAAAAAATACACTTCCGTGATGATACGTGTTTGTCACAGTAGGTCACGTTTTCTGTCATGTATGTACATCCATGAAAAATTTATGACAAAATCAAGATAGTCATACCTGTGCTGTCGTAGAAGTGTTCCATGACATTACCAAAATTATCATCACGGAAGTGTCCACTTCCATGACGATAAATCACGTGTCACAGAAGTGCTTTCGTCAAGGGTGACCGACACGTGGCATCCACCGTAACGGAACGCCGTTAAGCTATCAGGTCTGGTTTTGGATCCAATAACCCGTTAACAGCCCCTATCAATGGGGATTTTCCACGTGTAAAATCATCATTTGTTGGAGGAAACACGTGTCGGCTCACCGTTGGGACAGATGCCATCCACTCATTGGACCCAAAGCACCTATGATACGTCGACACGTGGCACGGCCCAACAGATGCCCATTCCTATATAAAGGCTGGCCCGTTTGACTTGGTCAAAAGGTGGCGGGCCAGCCCACGGCAAGCCTGTTAACGGCATGTTCGCATATAGCCCATTTACAGCCCGCTATCCCGGGGCCAGTTTACGGCCTATCCGAATTAGGCCCAGTAGCGTCATCTGGGCCATCCAATATAATTCCAGCCCATTTTAACTTCCGGCCCATGTATGGCCCATGACGTCTTTCGGCCCATATGAGGCCCTTAGTAACCCTCGGCCCCTTAACGGCCCGTGGTAAAACTGGCCCGTTATGAATAGTGTATCACTTTATACCCATTAACAGCCCATTATTCCGTTGGGCCGTTTCCAGCCCATGTTATCTTTCGGCCTTCTTAGGGCTCATTTATTCTTGGGCTGAAAGCACAAGTGCTCTCAAGGTGGTTTTGGTAATTAATGACAACATATCTCTTGTTGGACTAACACTTTTATCTCGTATGTTTCAGATAAGTTCAACAATGGAGTGGCATGGACTAAAGGATGTGGGAACTCCTTCAAGATGCTAAGGACAAAGGATAGGCTCAAGCTTCAAGCTCAAGACTCTTCATTTTACATTTTAGTGATCCAAGATCACATTGAGTCTATAGGAAAAGCCAATACTATCAAGGAGTGATGAGGTGTTGCTTAATGAGCCTCTTGCTTCATGTGCTTAGTGATATGTGTGACACCCCAGACCGGAGCTTCAGTTGCCTTCCAGGGTTTCCGAGTTTTGTCGTGTGGTTTGTTTTGTTTTTGCATTGCATCATGTCATCATGCCATCATATCTTTAATTTTTAAAAAACTCTTCTAAATAAATTGCATGGATTTCTCGATCCATTTAAATCGAGGGAAGGGTGACTTCTCTTTATAACATATCCTCCCAATATTAGGGAGCTATATTAAAAATATTCCATTGTTTTGGAATCACCATAACACACTTGCAAATTCCAATGCCCTTTCTGCTTCAAGTTTGGTCCCCAAACTTTGCCATATTATTTCATCATTTTCCGGAGTTCCACCAAAAAACCTTGGATCATTTTTGTTAAATTCCTCACATTTTTGCGAGCTCGGGAAAATTATCCCCATGTCCAGCTTCTTCCTCTACCCTCTCTTTCTTTTCTTCTCTTTATTGGTTTTTCTGCTATATATAAAGAGTAGAGAGAGAGAGAGGAGCAAGGCCCAGCCGGCCCTGGCCTTTCTCCTCCACTAGACCAGCCCACCTAGCGCCTCCCCTCCAGGCAGACCTTGGCCCAGGCCGGCCTAGCCTTCAGACCGGCCCACTAACCCCTTGAGGCCCCGCTGCTTCTAACCCTAGGCGCCAGGCCCCATCTCCCCTCGTCCTCCTCCTTCCGCCGCCCGCATCTCTCTCCCTCCCCTTCTCCCGCATCGCTCTCTCCTTTTCCCCTCGATCTCTCCCTTCCGCGCCCGATCCCCTCAAGCTCGCCACCAGGCCGGACCCCCCGGTGTTCTCCTCGTCGCCGACGAGCTCAAGGAGGAGCGCCGCCGCCCTCAACCCTCCTCCTCTGTGCCCCACCTCTCCGTCCCGCACCTCCTCTGCCTCGCCCCCTCCTCGCCGCGCCGAGCCCCGCGCCCGTCCGCCTCGGAGCCGGCCAGGCCCCCGTCGCCCTCACCTGCTCCTCCTCCGCACGCCATGGCCGTGGACCGACTGCCCCGCCGCTCTCCCTCGCTTTCTCCCTCGTCGTCCTCGCCTCGCCCCGCCTCCGTTCGGCCCTCATGCCCGAGCCACCGCCGCGCTCTGTCGTCCCCGAGCTCGGCCCCCTCGAGAGGTCCTGCCCGACGCCATGGCCTCCCCTCGAGCACCCGAGCCCCTGCTCCACCACCATCCGCGCCCGGCCTCCTGCGTCCTCGCCTCCGGCGACCCTCGCCGTCCCTGCGCGGTTCCCTCGCCTGCCGCCTCCTTCGGTGGTGGCGACCACCAGGAACTCCACAAGGGGCCGGAGTCCGCACTGCTTCCACAACCACCGAACCAGGAACGCCAAGACTGCCTTGTTGCTGCCCCGTGTGAGACCGTCAAGTACCACGACAGACCGCGAGCTCCACGGATTCGCCAAGTACCACGACGACCGAAGCATAGTACCTCTACGTTTGCCTTGTACATCTACCGTCACCGAAGACCCGTTTGTGGATTTCGTCAAGTTCAACGGTGAACCCCGAAGCCCTCGGATTCGTCAAGTCCGTAGCTGCAAGTACCACTCCGAACCATGTACGACGACCGTCGCCGAAAACCCGTGAAACGTGTACATGAACGACTACCGTCGCATGAACGTCTACTTCTACGCCCGTGAACGACTACTTCCCTCTACGAGACTCGACCCGTCCCGTTTGAACGTTCCGAAGGTATAACCCGTGGCGACCACCGTGTCGAATCATCCTTGCGATGCCCTCTTTTGCCATTCTACCGTCTCGTGGAAAAACCCGTAACCGGATCACCCCACCTTCTATCACGTGTCACGCTCTCGCCATGTTTCCTTTTGCACCGGTATCTTCATGAGTACCGGAACCGATATGTTGCCGTGGCACCATTTTCGGATTCGTTGCCGTGGCACCCCTTTCTTCCACCACGGTGACATAATGCTTCATATCATGCTCATGATAACGTTTTCATAATATTGCATAAAACTTGCACTTGTCATCCGCATCATGATAACAACAAATAAAATGTTTAATATTGTTGTTTGCATTTATTTTGCTAAATCACATGCTAAAATGATTTATTTCATAACTAAATAACCGTAACTCCGATTTTATTAAACTTTATATGTAAATGGGGTAGAAAAATGCCTAGTTTAACATGGTAGCATTACTTTGCATGTTTAACAACTCTAAAATATGCTTTAGGTCAGATCTGTTCCAAATCCATAATTTGCATATGGGGATTTTCCGGAATTGTTGTTCGTTGTTTCCGGCCTCATTTAAACTTGCCTAGATAAGTAGTTTCATTATGCTCCACCTCTTGCCATGTTTAATAACATTTAATATTGTTGAGTACCTAATCGGGAGAGAACTAAATAAGTGATGTGGTGTTCGTCAATATGCAACTTCGTTGCATATTGGGCTCCATTAACTTGTAGTTTTGTTTGTGCACATTGCCATGCCATGCCTCATTAAACCGGACATGCATCATACTTGATTGTGCATCATGCCATGTTTGTGCTTGTTGGTTTACCATGTTGTTTGTTTCTTTCCGGTTGCTTCTCTCGTTAGCTTCGTTCCGTTCGGAGTTGTGAGGATTCGTTCGACTCGCCCGTTTGTCCTCTTCATGGACTTGATCTTCTTCCTTGCGGATTTCGCAAGATGACCATACCCTCGAAATCACTTCTATCTTTGCTTGCTAGATGCTCGCTCTTTTGCTATGCCTATGCTACGATGCCTACCACTTGCTATATCATGCCTCCCATGTTGCCATGTCAAGCCCCTAACCATCCTTTCCTAGCAAACCGTTGTTTGGCTATGTTACCGCTTTGCTCAGCCCTCTTATAGCGTTGTTAGTTGCGGTGAAGATGAAGTTTGTTCCTTGTTGGAACATGGAGTTGTTGTTCCTTGGTGGAACATGTTTACTTGTTGGGATATCACAATATATCTTATTTAATTAATGCATCTATATACTTGGTAAAGGGTGGAAGGCTCGGCCTTATGCCCGGTGTTTTGTTCCACTCTTGCCGCCCTAGTTTCCGTCATATCGGTATTATGTTCCCGGATTTTTGCGTCCCTAACGCGGTCGGGTGATTTATGGGACCCCTTGACAGTTCGCTTTGAATAAGACTTTTCCAGCAAGGCCCAACATTGGTTTTACATTTGCCTCCTAGCCTTTTTTTTTTCCTTGGGAGTCGCGCATCCCGAGGGTCATCTTTATTACCCCGGGCCAATGCTTGTCTAAGTGTTGGTCCAAACTAGAACCACTTGCGGTGCCGCCCGAGGCAACTTGGGGTATCGTCGGTTGTCGTCGTAGTGTTCATCCGGTCGTGGCACGAGGCGAGATACTGTGCGGCTACTATCGAGGTGTCGGCACGCCGGAGGTCTTCTGGACTTGTTTTATTGCTGTGAAATGTCTTGTGCCGGGATTCGAGACTGATCGGGCTTCCGGGAGAAGGTCTATTCTTCGTTGATCGCGAGAGCTTATCATGGGCTAAGTTGGGACACCCTGCAGGGTTTGAACTTTCAAAGCCGTGCCAGCGGTTATGTGGCAGATGGGAATTTGTTAATGTCGGTTGTAGAAAACCCGAAGTTGATCTTAATTAAAATACACCAACGGCGTGTGTAACCGTGATGGTCTCTTCTCGCGGAGTCCGGAAGTGAACACGATGTTGGAGTTATGCTTGGCGTAAGTAGTTTCGGGATCACTTCTTGATCATAGTTGTTCGACCGTGCTTTGCTCCTCTTCTCGCTCTCTTTTGCGTATGTTAGCCACTATATATGCTAGTCGCTTGCTGCAGCTCCACCTCACTACCCTGTCCTACCTTTAAGCTTAAATAGTCTTGATCTCGCGGGTGTGAGATTGCTGAGTCCCGTGACTCACGAGATACTTCAAAACCAGTTTGCGGTGCCGATGAAACCGTGCGGTGATGGACCCGAGCTCAAGGAGGAGCTCGATGAAGATCTTGTTCTTTGTGTTGTTTCGTTTGATTGGATCAATAGTGGAGCCAGTTGGGACGATCGGGGATCTGTGTAGCGTTTGGGGTAGTCTTCTTTTATTTTGGTTCCGTAGTCGGACCTTGTTTGTATCTGTATGATGTAATGTTTTACTCATGTATTGTGTGAAGTGGCGATTGTAAGCCAACTATGTATCTCTTTCCTTATGTATTACATGGGTTGTGTGAAGATTACCTCACTTGCGACATTGCTTTCAATGCGGTTATGCCTCTAAGTCGTGCTTCGACACGTGGGAGATATAGCCGCATCGAGGCGTTCAAGTTGGTAATCGAGCCTTCCCGACTTAGGAGCCCCTACTTGATTGTTTCTTTGGCGTTGTTGAGTCTAGAATGGAAAATGTTTTGGAGTCTTAGGATTATATATATCGGAGAGTAGGATTCTTTTTACTCCCGGTCCTTCGTCGCTCTGGTGAGGTATCCCGGCGTAGAGTTTTGTCTTTCCTCTCCTCAAATTTCACTAAATTTTTTTTAGGATCACGTGGGTATCTTGGAATCGTTCCGATGGTTTTGTGACGAGAACATTGTTCTTGGTGCCTCGACATTTAGGGGTTGTGGCGGTGTCCCGGGAGTTGAGCTCCGAGGTGTTGTCGTCACAATTTTATCGTTGCGATTCGGAATACCGAGTTTTGCCGACATCGAAATCTCTTTTGTGCAGTTGTTGGTGAGATAACCCTGATAGCCCAGTACTGTGGCGAGTGCGGGAGTATTGCCATGACTTGTATAACGGATGTTTTTCGAAGGTCGAGGTACACGATTTCCGAGGATTTCTTGGTTATGTGTTGACGGATGGATACAGCTGGATCTAGGTATTGTTAGTTTGGGTGATATATTTTGTGTCCCTGTATCCCCAACACCAGATTGCATAACCGAAAGTTTAGGGAGTTTATAGGTGGGAATTCTAGTAGCTTACGGGATATTCTTTCCGACGGATGTATGAATTGAGATTGGGGTTCAACGTCTAGTGGTCCGCCCATTCACGGTCGATTTACGATGGTCGCGAGGCGTCTTAAAGAATCCTTGGCTATGCTGATTCGGGGCGTCTTGTTTGTCATTCGTGACGTCCGCTATCGTCGTGTCCGTGTGGGCCCCACCACGAACACTTTGGGCGTAAATCTCTATCATGTGTTTGTTCGGCTCATTCTTGAAGCCAATCCTTTGTTTTTGTTTTGTTTTGTGGTATTCGAGTTGCTTCGAAGTCAAGTGTGGATTCCATACCTTATTCTAAATGGTGTTCTCATATTTCTATGTGAATACTAATCCTTCTTGATCACTGAGCTTGTCATGTTAATTCTTTTCCAACCGGCGTGCTTCTCTTCAAGTCAATCCGATCATTCCAACAATCGCAAGATCAATTCTAAGCTTTTTCTCAACAGTGTTCGTTTCATCCGACCCAAGTTGTTTTGATTTCCCGCCCTCCCACCCTTTTTCTTCAAGGACTCAGATTTCTTAATCAAGTATCCATTTTTTTTTATTGAGTGAAGTTTCTTCATTCTTTTCCTTTAATGTTTTATCCGGTGATTTCTCATGAAGACGCTAAGGAAGCTTTTACCTTATCATTGTTCCATTCTATGTTCTTCCCCGGTGGATTTAACTCAAGCTTTCAGTGTTGATCATATTCTTTTCCTTGTTGCAAATGTTTTCTCTTGCCGATGCATTCCCTAATCATTCACCTCTCGTTATTCAATTGTTCCGGAGTGTTGAAGATATCTCAGAAGATTCTAGTTTCCATTCTCAATTCACTCAAGTTCTTTTGAGGATGCTATCTCATTCTAGCCATTTAACTCTACCGGTGCAATATCTTTTTCAAACATTTGTTCAACGGTGGTTCTTTTGAGTGGGCCCTAACCCACAGGTCTTTTCCCAGGATCTTACCTAACTCTTCTAATTTTTTTCAAGAGCTATTCCCAAATTCATTGCAAAGTTTGACGTAAGAATGAATTATCATCAGTCAAATGTCTTTCTCCAAGATCTTTCAAATTATTTTCATCGTTGGCTCAACCTTTCTAATTTTCATTCCGGAGTGCTTCAACAATTCATGGTGATGTTTCTCGTCGTCATTCTCGAATTTTGAAGACCGAAGAAGAGTTTCTCTTAAATCTCGCTCCTTTCTCTTCAAGATTCATGGTTTTAGCTTGATGCCATCCTCTCATAATTATTTTCGGCTGTGAGAATTCTTTTAACCCACCCGGAGCATTTCAGGAGTCTTTTCAGTTTGATTCTCCGGAGCCCATCATCTCAGAATTATTCATTCAAGCGTTCAACTCTTGTTTTCCAAATCTCACCGGTGCATCGTCGAAATATCCTCTAATCAGTTCATGATCTCTTCGTTCTAATGTATCTAAATTTTGTCAAGCATCTTTATTCGTTTTCCAATTCTTCCCGGTGAATTGTGCCTTTGCTACGTTCATTCTCAATTATTATGGTGGTTTGTTCAAGAGTTCTCTTCCTTCGTTATCATATAGACTCATTCGTTCTTTCCAATCCTACCGGTGGTTCGTTGAATACCTTCTCAAGTTTGCGCCATATCTATCTTAATCCTTTCTACGAGAATAAGTAGTATGCCTAATCCATTGCTTGTCATCAATTTAATTGGTGAAGGATGAGCATAATGTAATTCTTATTCTTGTTTCATCGAGTAAGTTCAATTCCTTATTCCGGAGGATCATCAAAATTCTTGATTTCATTTGTTCATCTTTTCTTTCCGGAGTTCCAAGTTTTCGCGGTTATATCATTTCAAAGCTTCATCTTATCACTGCAAGGTTTCACCTTGTGTTTTCAACTTCTCTTTCTTTTATCATCCTTTTCTTACCGGAGTTCTTCATGGAGTTTCTTCATGGTGGTTCGTCAAGGATTCTTTTCATTCTTCAATTGGTCTTCAAGATTTCTCTCGGAGTTATGATCCGCCAAGCTATACTCAAAAATTGAACATGGTGCTCAACACATGTTTTGTTTTGAGGAGTTCTAGCATTCTTCTTCTTGCATTTCGAAGTGCAATTCTTTCTACCTTATCTCTTGAGGTGGTGTTATGTCATTCTCGACAATTTGAGTTCGTGTTTCATGATTCACATGTTGTCAAGAATGAGGTATTTTAAATCCATCAATCTCTTCATTGGACTTATCTTGGGCTATATTTCACCTACAGCTTTCCCTAAGGATTGTTGCTATCTATGGTGCTTATAAATGACCCAAGTTCTTCATTTGTCCTCCCGGTGAAATAAGTTTCTCGTCTCCTTGTTGATATCAATCCAATCGTTTGTTTCCGTTGGTGGCAGAAGCTCACCTCATAATGTGGAGATGTTTCCATAAGCCCACTACAAGCTTATTCATTTCGTTGTTGGTTTTCCAACAACTCCGTTCAATTCTTCTTTGCAAGGATGCTTTTCAAATTCATTTGTGGTAGAAGTTGTCATTTTCTTCTCCATCCCTTTATCCCAACAATCTAGATTCTATTCTTTCGTTTCGAAGGCATTGTGATGTTGCTATTTTCACCCATCATCTCGTTTTGCCAGGACCATGTGCTTTTTCTTGTTTATCGATTTAACCGAGTGTTGTGTCTTCTCTTCAAGTTCTTTTCATCTTATCAAGTTTCCTTCTTCTTCCAATCGGAGAGCTGCCCAAATTATATCAATCTTATTCCTTCTCGATCTAGTTTTAACCGGAGTGGTTTCAGATCTATGTTATCACTTAACCTCTGGGTTCTCGTCGTATCCTTGTTCCTCTTTTCTAACAGAGTGTTTTCAACTTTGTTCATCTTCGTTGTTTTCTTTCTTTCAAGTTTTAAACCTCTCGAGGTTCATTGGTTTCATTCGTTTGTCAAAGAAGCAACTTTGTTTTACCTCTTCCTCTTCCGCTTTTTTTCCGGTGCCATCCTAGATCTCGGGGCGAGATCCTCTCGTAGTGGTGGAGTGTTGTGACGCCCCACCGGAGCTTGATTGCCTTCGGTGGTTTCCAGTTTTGTCGTGTGGTTTGTTTTGTTTTGCATTGCATCATGTCATCATGCCATCATATCTTTAATTTTTAAAAACTCTTCTAAATAAATTGCATGGATTTCTCGATCCATTTAAATCGAGGAAGGGTGACTTCTCTTTATAACATATCCTCCCAATATTAGGGAGCTATATTAAAATATTCCATTGTTTTGGAATCACCATAACACACTTGCAAATTCAATGCCCTTTTCGCTTCAAGTTTGGTCCCCAAACTTTGCCATAATATTTCATCATTTTCCGGAGTTCCACCAAAAAACCTTGGATCATTTTTGTTAAATTCCTCACATTTTTGCGAGCTCGGGAAAATTATCCCCATGTCCAGCTTCTTCCTCTACCCTCTATTTCTTTTCTTCTCTTTATTGGTTTTTCTGCTATATATAAAGAGTAGAGAGAGAGAGGAGCAAGGCCCAGCCGGCCCTGGCCTTTCTCCTCCACTAGACCAGCCCACCTAGCGCCTCCCCTCCAGGCAGACCTTGGCCCAGGCCGGCCTAGCCTTCAGACCGGCCCACTAACCCCTTGAGGCCCCGCTGCTTCTAACCCTAGGCGCCAGGCCCCATCTCCCCTCGTCCTCCTCCTTCCGCCGCCAGCATCTCTCTCCCCTTCTCCCAGATCGCTCTCTCCTTTTCCCTCGATCTCTCCCTTCCCCTGATCCCCTCAAGCTCGCCACCAGGCCGGACCCCGGTGTTCTCCTCGTCACGACGAGCTCAAGGAGGAGCGCCGCCGCCCTCAACCCTCCTCCTCTGCGCCCCACCTCTCCGTCCCGCACCTCCTCTGCCTCGCCCCCTCCTCGCCCTTTGAGCCCACAGCCCCCGTCCGCCTCGGAGCCGGCCAGGCCCCCCGTCGCCCTCACCTGCTCCTCCTCCGCACGCCATGGCCGTGGACCGACTGCCCCGCCGCTCTCCCTCGCTTTCTCCCTCGTCGTCATCGCCTCGCCCCGCCTCCGTTCGGCCCTCATGCCCGAGCCACCGCCGCGCTCTGTCGTCCCCGAGCTCGGCCCCCTCGAGAGGTCCTGCCCGACGCCATGGCCTCCCCTCGAGCACCCGAGCCCCTGCTCCACCACCATCCGCGCCCGGCCTCCTGCGTCCTCGCCTCCGGCGACCCTCGCCGCTCCCTGCGCCGGTTCCCCTCGCCCCTTGCCGCCTCCTTCGGTGGTGGCGACCACCAGGAACTCCAC
The DNA here is from genome assembly GCA_021605205.1 of Aegilops longissima. NCBI lineage: Eukaryota > Viridiplantae > Streptophyta > Magnoliopsida > Poales > Poaceae > Aegilops > Aegilops longissima. Next base: position 467,949,388 of record CM038676.1, read on the forward strand.
AAGGGGCCGGAGTCCGCACTGCTTCCACAACCACCGAACCAGGAACGCCAAGACTGCCTTGTTGCTGCCCCGTGTGAGACCGTCAAGTACCACGACAGACCGCGAGCTCCACGGATTCGCCAAGTACCACGACGACCGAAGCATAGTACCTCTACGTTTGCCTTGTACATCTACCGTCACCGAAGACCCGTTTGTGGATTTCGTCAAGTTCAACGGTGAACCCCGAAGCCCTCGGATTCGTCAAGTCCGTAGCTGCAAGTACCACTCCGAACCATGTACGACGACCATCGCCGAAAACCCGTGAAACGTGTACATGAACGACTACCGTCGCGTGAACGTCTACTTCTACGCCCGTGAACGACTACTTCCCTCTACGAGACTCGACCCGTCCCGTTTGAACGTTCCGAAGGTATAACCCGTGACGACCACCGTGTCCGAATCATCCTTGCGATGCCCCTCTTTTGCCATTCTACCGTCTCGTGGAAAAACCCGGTAACCGGGATCACCCCACCTTCTATCACGTGTCACGCTCTCGCCATGTTTCCTTTTGCACCGGTATCTTCATGAGTACCGGAACCGATATGTTGCCGTGGCACCATTTTCGGATTCGTTGCCGTGGCACCCCTTTCTTCCACCACGGTGACATAATGCTTCATATCATGCTCATGATAACGTTTTCATAATATTGCATAAAACTTGCACTTGTCATCCGCATCATGATAACAACAAATAAAATGTTTAATATTGTTGTTTGCATTTATTTTGCTAAATCACATGCTAAAATGATTTATTTCATAACTAAATAACCGTAACTCCGATTTTATTAAACTTTATATGTAAATGGGGTAGAAAAATGCCTAGTTTAACATGGTAGCATTACTTTGCATGTTTAACAACTCTAAAATATGCTTTAGGTCAGATCTGTTCCAAATCCATAATTTGCATATGGGGATTTTCCGGAATTGTTGTTCGTTGTTTCCGGCCTCATTTAAACTTGCCTAGATAAGTAGTTTCATTATGCTCCACCTCTTGCCATGTTTAATAACATTTAATATTGTTGAGTACCTAATCGGGAGAGAACTAAATAAGTGATGTGGTGTTCCGTCAATATGCAACTCGTTGCATATTGGGCTCCATTTAACTTGTAGTTTTGTTTGTGCACATTGCCATGCCATGCCTCATTAAACCGGACATGCATCATACTTGATTGTGCATCATGCCATGTTTGTGCTTGTTGGTTTACCATGTTGTTTGTTTCTTTCCGGGTTGCTTCTCTCGTTAGCTTCGGTTCCGTTCCGGAGTTGTGAGGATTCGTTCGACTACGCCCGTTTGTCCTCTTCATGGACTTGATCTTCTTCCTTGCGGGATTTCAGGCAAGATGACCATACCCTCGAAATCACTTCTATCTTTGCTTGCTAGATGCTCGCTCTTTTGCTATGCCTATGCTACGATGCCTACCACTTGCTATATCATGCCTCCCATGTTGCCATGTCAAGCCCCTAACCATCCTTTCCTAGCAAACCGTTGTTTGGCTATGTTACCGCTTTGCTCAGCCCCTCTTATAGCGTTGTTAGTTGCAGGTGAAGATGAAGTTTGTTCCTTGTTGGAACATGGAGTTGTTGTTCCTTGGTGGAACATGTTTACTTGTTGGGATATCACAATATATCTTATTTAATTAATGCATCTATATACTTGGTAAAGGGTGGAAGGCTCGGCCTTATGCACGGTGTTTTGTTCCACTCTTGCCGCCCTAGTTTCCGTCATATCGGTATTATGTTCCCGGATTTTTGCGTCCCTAACGCGGTCGGGTGATTTATGGGACCCCTTGACAGTTCGCTTTGAATAAGACTTTTCCAAAGAAGGCCCAACATTGGTTTTACATTTGCCTCCTAGCCTTTTTTTCCCTTGGGAGTCGCGCATCCCGAGGGTCATCTTTATTTACCCCGGGCCAATGCTTGTCTAAGTGTTGGTCCAAACTAGAAACCACTTGCGGTGCCGCCCGAGGCAACTTGGGGTATCGTCGGTTGCCGTGACGTAGTGTTCATCCGGTCGTGGCTCGAGACGAGATACGCCGGCTACTATCGAGGTGTCGGCACGCCGGAGGTCTTCTGGACTTGTTTTATTGCTGTGAAATGTCTTGTAGCCGGATTCGAGACTGATCGGGCTTCCCGGGAGAAGGTCTATTCTTCGTTGATCGCGAGAGCTTATCATGGGCTAAGTTGGGACACCCTGCAGGTTTGAACTTTCAAAGCCGTGCCCGCGTTATGTGGCAGATGGGAATTTGTTAATGTCCGGTTGTAGAAAACCCGAAGTTGATCTTAATTAAAATACACCAACGCGTGTGTAACCGTGATGGTCTCTTCTCGTGGTCCGGAAGTGAACACGGTGTTGGAGTTATGCTTGACGTAAGTAGTTTCAGGATCACTTCTTGATCATAGTTGTTCGACCGTGCTTTGCTCCTCTTCTCGCTCTCTTTTGCGTATGTTAGCCACTATATATGCTAGTCGCTTGCTGCAGCTCCACCTCACTACCCTGTCCTACCTTTAAGCTTAAATAGTCTTGATCTCGCGGGTGTGAGATTGCTGAGTCCCCGTGACTCACAGATACTTCCAAAACCAGTTTGCAGGTGCCGATGAAACCGTGCAGGTGATGGACCCGAGCTCAAGGAGGAGCTCGATGAAGATCTTGTTCTTTGTGTTGTTTCGTTTGATTGGATCAAGAGTGGAGCCCAGTTGGGACGATCGGGATCTGTGTAGCATTTGGGGTAGTCTTCTTTTATTTTGGTTCCGTAGTCGGACCTTGTTTGTATCTGTATGATGTAATGTTTTACTCATGTATTGTGTGAAGTGGCGATTGTAAGCCAACTATGTATCTCTTTCCCTTATGTATTACATGGGTTGTGTGAAGATTACCTCACTTGCGACATTGCTTTCAATGCGGTTATGCCTCTAAGTCGTGCTTCGACACGTGGGAGATATAGCCGCATCGAGGGCGTTTCAATATGCTCCAAAACCCTCAGCTACTTTCCCACTTCCACACATATGTCCTAAACCTAAAGTCAAACTCGGCCCCACTGATTCTTTCTATCCGGCGCCACCGAGTTTGGATGTCTTAGCCACTGCCACAAACCCTAGGCAAATCGGTCTCACCGATAGGGATCTCGGTCTCACCGAGATGCGATTGTAATCTCTCTGTGTATGTCCATTATCAAAATCGGTCTCACCGAGTTTGAGCAATCGGTACTACCGACATTACAATGCCAACTCTCTGGTTAACTTATTATCAAAATCGGTCCCACCGAGTTTGATAATCGGTCCAACCGAGTTTGCCTGACCAACTCTCTGGAAAGCTTATTACCAAAATCGGTCCCACTGAGTTTGTGTAATCGGTCTTACCGAGATTACGTTATGCCCTAACCCTAACCGAATCGGTCCCACCGAGTTGCATTCCGGTCCCACTGAAAAACCTAACGGTCACATTATTTGCTAAATTGGTCTGACCGAGTTTAACGATTCGGTCCCACCGAGTTTGGTAGATTGTGTGTAACGGTTAGATTTTGTGTGGAGGCTATATATACCCCTCCACCTCCTCTTCATTCGTGGAGAGAGCCATCGACCGAACCTACACTTCCAAAGATCCTATTTCTCGAGAGAGAACTACCTACTCATGTGTTGAGGCCAAGATATTCCATTCCTACCATATGAATCTTGATCTCTAGCCTTCCCAAGTTGCTTTCCACTCAAACCCTCTTTCCACCAGATCCAAATCCTATGAGAGAGAGTTGAGTGTTGGGGAGACTATCATTGAAGCACAAGAGCAAGGAGTTCATCATCAACACACCATTTGTTACTTCTTGAGAGTGGTGTCTCCTAGATTGGCTAGGTGTCACTTGGGAGCCTCCGACAAGATTGTGGAGTTGAACCAAGGAGTTTGTAAGGGCAAGGAGATCGCCTACTTCATGAAGATCTACCGCTAGTGAGGCAAGTCCTTCGTGGGCGCCGGCCATGGTGGGATAGACAAGGTTGCTTCTTCGTGGACCCTTCGTGGGTGGAGCCCTCCGTGGACTCGCGCAACTGTTACCCTTCATGGGTTGAAGTCTCCACCAACGTGGAAGTACGATAGCACCACCTATCGGAACCACGCCAAAAACATCCGTGTCTCCAAATTGCGTTTGAATCCTCCAATCCCTTCCCTTTACATTCTTGCAAGTTGCATGCTTTATTTTCCGCTGCTCATATACTCTTTGCATGCTTGCTTGCTATATGTTGTGAATGTTAAACTTGTGCCTATACTCCACTCAAACTTTAAAGAAACTTAAAAACTGCAACTTTGGTACTTAGTGTCTAATCAGCCCCCCCCCCTCTAGACACCTCTTCTCAAGGTCCTACAAGTGGTATCAGAGCATTGGTCTCCATTGCCTTGGTTTAATCACCATTGGAGGAAGATGGATGAGTCTACTTTGGGGAGTCTTAGACATAGAGTGCCTATTCTTGATGGAGAGTATTTTCGTGAGTGGAAAAATGAGATGCTTGTTATTTTCAATCAATATCATTTTAACAAGTACATTGCTAGCCCTTGTGCACCTTATGTTGATCCTGTGCATCCTAACCTTGATGAAGCTATTGACATGACTAGAAATCTTAGAACTGTTAATCTTATCACTAGAGGCTTGCCTAGAAACTTGATTAGAATCTTGCCTACTTTTGAGTGTGCCTACACTATATGGAAATTTCTTGAGGAACGATTTCCAGATTATTCCTTGAAAAATCTAGATGAAATACTCCATAAATCTATTGCCTTGAGTAAAATGAATACTAGTGATCCTATGTTTGGTGATCGTCTATTTGAGCTTACAAACCTTATGCGTGCCAAAGGAGATGTTGGTATTATTAGTGACATTATTTCCGAAGCTATAAGAATTCATAGACAAGATTATTGTCAAACTCATTCTAATGAATCACCCTCTCTAGAATTTGATCCACCACATGACGATGTTGAACATGGATACTATGATGAGGATGATGATAGTGACTTCGATCTTGATGATGCAATGAGACATTTTGGTCTTATGGCAAATCTTCGGGGATATATGTCAGGAAGGAATGGGTACTTGATAGTGGATGTACCGATCACATGACCGGAGATAAAGACATGTTTCGTGAGCTTGCTGAAAATGATGGTCCTCGAAAGTTTGTCACTTTCAGTGACAACTCAAAGGGTAAGGTGGTTGGCCTCGGTAAGGTGGCCATCTCACATGATAGCTCCATACAAAATGTTATGCCCGTTGAATCTCTTGGCTACAACTTACTTTTAGTATCTAGACTTGCTGATTTCGGTTTCAATGTTCTATTTACTGAAGTAGATTGCCAAGTGTTTCGTCGAGATAATCATAAAATGGTCTTTACTAGTGTGCGTAGAGGTGATCTATACATTGTTGATTTCACTAAAAAGGCTCAACCTAAAACTTGCTTCATTGCTAAATCTTCAAAAGGCTGGTTATGGCATAGACGATTAGGTCATGTTGGTATGCGAAACCTTGACAAGCTTATTAAAGGGAATCATATCCTTGGAGTTAATGATGTCGACTTTGCAGTGCTTGTCAAGCAGGTAAACAGGTTGGAGGAAGGCATCCCATGAAGAACATCATGACCACGAAGAGGCCACTCGAGCTACTTCACATGGATCTCTTTGGTCCCAACTCCTTTAAGAGTCTCGGTGGAAATTCTTTTGGTCTAGTTATAGTTGATGATTTTTCCAGATTTACGTGGGTGTTCTTTCTCGATGATAAATCGCAGGTCCAAAAATCTTCAAAAACTTCGCTAGGAAGGCCCAAAACCAATTTGAAGTGAAGATCAAGAAGGTTCGCAGTGACAACGGAACGGAGTTCAAGAACGCAAATGTGGACACCTTTCTTGACGAAGAAGGGATTTCACATGAGTTCTCGGCTACGTACACACCTCAACAAAATGGAGTTGTTGAGAGGAAGAACCGGACGCTCATCGAAATGGCGGGAACGATGCTTGATGAGTACAAGACGCCGAAGCACTTTTGGGCAGAAGCGGTTGAGACAGCTTGTCATGCAACAAATCGCTTGTATCTTCACAAGCTACTCGGCAAGACGGCATCTGAGCTACTCACCGTAACAAACCCCAAGTTGGATACTTTCGAGTATTTGGCTCAAAGTGCTACATTCTTGATAAGCATCGTCGTTCTAAATTTGCTCCTAAGTCTCATGAAGGTTTCCTACTAGGTTATGGCTCAAACTCTCACACTTACCGTGTCTACAACAATTTCACCCGAAAGGTTGAAGAGACGGTAGATGTGAAGTTTGATGAATCTAACGGCTCGCAAGTAGAGCAATTGCCAATTGATGTAGGAGACAAAGATCCTTCGGAAGCAATCCAAGACTTGTCTATTGGCAAGGTCCGTCCAACGGAGGTGAAGGAGAGTACCTCGTCCGTCCAAGTGGAAGCTTCTACTTCACGACAAGGTGAACCAAGAGTTGATACGGAAGCATCCACAAGTGGGACACACCAAGAAGAAGAAAACGAGGAAGTGCATCAAGATGAACGTCAACAACCTCCTTCTCCACCATGACAAGAGAATGACAACGCCAACAATGAAGAAGGCCAAGAAGAAGAACAAGATGAAGAAGATGTTCAACAAAGACCCAAGCAAAAGCTTTCACGAGTTCGAGCAAGAATTGCTAAAGACCATCCCGTCGAGCAAATCTACAATGATATTCAAACCGGGAGAATCACTCGCTCTAAAACTCGTTTAGCTAATTTTTGTGAAATCTATTCTTTCATCTCTAGCATAGAACCTATGAAGCTCGAAGAAGCATTGGAAGATCCGGATTGGATAAATGCTATGCATGAAGAGCTACACAACTTTGAGAGGAACCAAGTTTGGACATTGGTTGAGAAGCCCGACAACAACCACAACATCATCGGTACCAAATGGGTGTTTCGCAACAAGCAAGATGAAGATGGACAAGTAGTTCGCAACAAAGCACGCCTAAATCGCCCAAGGCTACACACAAGTCGAAGGTATGGACTATGGTGAGACTTACGCCCTGTTGCTAGACTTGAGTCCATTCGCATCTTACTTGCCTATGCTAATCACCATGATATCACCTTGTACCAAATGGACATTAAAAGTGCTTTTCTAAATGGTGAAATAGAGGAGGAAGTTTATGTTAAACAACCTCCCGGCTTTGTCAATCCTAAGAAACCCAATCATGTTTACAAACTTCACAAAGCTCTTTATGGACTTAAACAAGCTCCTAGAGCATGGTATAAATGCTTGACCAAGTTCCTTATTAAAAAGGCTTTGAAATTGGGAAAATTGATTCTACTCTTTTTACTAAAAGGGTTAATGGCGAACTCTTTATGTGCCAAATTTATGTTGATGATATTATATTTGGTTCAACTAACCCTCATTTTAGTGAAAAGTTTGGGAAGCTAATGTCGGAGAAGTTTGAGATGTCTATGATGAGTGAACTCAAATTCTTTCTTGGTTTACACATCAAGCAAACTAAGGAAGGTACTTTTGTCTCGCAAACAAAGTACACCAAGGACTTATTCAATAAGTTCAATATGCAAGAATGCAAAGGTATGACTACACCCATGCCTACTAGTGGACATCTTGACTTAACCAAAGATGGTGAACCGGTTGATCAAAAGGTTTATCGCTCTATGATTGGTTCATTGTTATATCTATGTGCTTCACGTCCCGATATTATGCTAAGTGTGTGCATGTGTGCACGATATCAAGCTGCTCCTAAAGAATGTCATCTTAAGACCATGAAAAGGATAGTGAGATACTTAATCCATACACCAAATTTTGGCATTTGGTATCCTAAGAGGGCCTCTTTCGATCTTGTTGGCTATTCCGACTCGGACTATGCCAGAGACAAGGTTGATATAAAGTCCACTTCGGGTACTTGTCGATTTCTTGGTAGATCTCTTGTGTCTTGGTCCTCCAAGAAACAAAACTCGGTATCCTTATCCACCACCGAAGCTGAATATATTGCCGCTGGTTCATGTTGTGCTCAATTACTTTAGATGACCCAAACTCTTAAAGATTATGGGATATATGTGAGACATGTTCCATTGCTTTGTGATAATGAAAGTGCTATCAAAATTGGTCATAATCCTGTGCAACATTCTCGAACTAAGCATATTGAAGTTTGACATCATTTCATTCGAGATCATGTTGCTAAGGGTGACATTGATCTTAAGCATGTTCGCACCGAAAAGCAATTAGTGGATATATTCACTAAACCTCTTGATGAGAAAGTGTTTTGCAGGTTAAGAGGAGAATTGAACATCATTGATGCTTCAAACTTGGAGTAGAAACTCCATTGGATACATGCAAGACATGAGCTTATGTCTAATCCTTGATATCTCTCTTATGATGAAAAACTTATGTCTTGGATATATTTGTATCTTGCATGTTACCTAACCCATGTAGGTACTTGGTTGAATCAAATTCCATGAGGTTGAAACCTACTCATATCTTGAGCAATCTCTACATCACCAAGTCTCTACACAAGGTGGTTGAAGACAATAAAGCACAAAACCATTCAAACATATCCTTTGACAAATTCTATGTTGAGTTTCATGATTGTCATTTTTGGATATACAAGTGCTCCTCCTTGCAAGAACTAACCCATGTAGGTAGATGGACTCAAATTCAAAGTGGTGCTCCAAATTCTTGATGAGCTACATCAACCTTGAGCAACCCACGCAAGTTCAACTACATGGACAACACCACCAACCAAGGTATGTTATTCCATCTTAGAGAAGCTTTACTCCGAGTCATGAGTTAAAGCAACTCGACAAGATGTGAATACATCAAGATGCTTAAACGAAAAATGGCAACCCCATTTTGAGCTTAAACGATGAGTATGGCCTATGATCAAGTGATCTCACTTGACTCCTAAGTCAATATACTCTAACATAGGTGACTTTTTCGCCGACCATCTCTAGATGAAGTTCTCCTGTGTTCTTTTCTAAGTTTTTGCATTTGTCTCATGCATTTGTGTTTCCCCTTTCAAAAAAAATCTTCATCTAGATTTCTTTCTGTTTTCTCTGCATTTTCTGCATCTAATTCCTTGCATATCTTTCAGTTAATTCCTTGCAAATCTTTGTGAAATCTTACTAGTCTAGTGAGCTGAGGTGACAAGTGTTTTCTCCACGATGAACTCGGTTCAACCGAGTTGTTGTTTTCGGTCCTACCGAATCCTTTCGGTGCAACTGAAGCCTACAACTCGGTGCCACCGATTTCACCATAGGAAAAACAGTTTGCCACTTATTATGTGTTTCTTCTGATCCAGCTCCACTCAATGAATCTTGTCCTCTACAAGCATCACATTTTTATCATTGCTTTATGTTGTGACTCAAGGATCAAACCCATTCACGACAAATTCCAGAGGGGGAGAGAGAGATTACATATTTATCAAGCCCTTCTTGGAAATTGATGTCAAAGGAGGAGAGAGAGATCACATCAAAGCTTATCATTTAGAGAGAGAGATCCTTCAGGGGGAGAGAGAGATCCTTCAGGGGGAGAGAGAGATCTCCAGGGGGAGATAATACTAGTAGAAAGTATTTCTCAAGGATCCCAGATGCTTGGTGTTCAAGAGGAGAGATGTCCACATGTCTTCTTGAGGGGAGAGACATGTTCATATGATCTGTGTGCTCAATTTTGCATGAGCATACATTAGCTCTGAACTTTAGCTCTGATCATCATTCATATCTTTCAGCTCTGTTTTCTTTCAGCTTTGATTTTATGTTCCCTATCTTCTCCCAGTATCCCATGTTAGATTCAGGGGGAGCAAGGCATCTAAGGGAAAGAGATCATTGAAATTCATTGCATATCTTTACTCTTGGGGACATGTCTAATCCAATGTGGTACTCAGTACTCACTCTCTACATGTCATCCCAGTCTTGGTATTCTTGTGGTTTCTTCTGTTTGCTCTGGCTAGTAGATGCATCTATGTTATCTAACCTTGTTTACGCAGGTTCATTCCATCCTAAGCCAACTCAAGACTACAAGGTAAGTATATGCATCACAATCATGTGTATGAGGAATTCTTGCTGATGTACATACTGTTTGCAAGAAGGACTCATGGGCATGAAGGCATTCTCTTTAATACGTTTTGCTCTGATGCATATAGCCAAGATACATGTAACACATTGCCTGCTCTATCATGGTTATGCTATCACATGCTTCTATATTTCATATTCACATGATTGCATACATGTAGGGGGAGCCTATGCTTGTTACATGTCTTCTTTCCAAAGCTTTACTTGCTATTCTTTATATCTTTATCTAAAGCTTTGATGTATGTTGCCATCAATTACCAAAAAGGGGGAGATTGAAAGCACAAGTGCTCCCTAGGTGGTTTCGGTAATTAATGACAACATATGTCTTGTTGGACTAACATTTTATCTAGTATGTTTCAGATAAGTTCAACAATGGAGTGGCATAGACTAAAGGATGTGGGAACTCCTTCAAGATGCTAAGGACAGAGGATTGGCTCAAGCTTCAAGCTCAAGACTCTTCATTTTACATTTTAGTGATCCAAGATCACATTGTGTCTATAGGAAAATCCCATACTATCAAGGAGGGATGAGGTGTTGCTTAATGAGCCTCTTGCTTCATGTGCTTAGTGATATGCTCCAAAACCCTCGGCTACTTTCCCACTTCCACACATATGTCCTAAACCTAAAGTCAAACTCGGCCCCACTGATTCTTTCTATCCGGCGCCACCGAGTTTGGATGTCTTAGCCACTGCCACAAACCCTAGGCAAATCGGTCTCACCGAGATGGGATTGTAATCTCTCTGTGTATGTGCATTATCAAAATCGGTCTCACCGAGTTTGAGCAATCGGTACTACCGAGATTACAATGCAAACTCTCTGGTTAACTTATTATCAAAATCGATCCCACCGAAGTTTGATAATCGGTCCAACCGAGTTTGCTCGACCAACTCTCTGAAAGCTTATTACCAAAATCGGTCCCACCGAGTTTGTGTAATCGGTCTTACCGAGATTACGTTATGCCCTAACCCTAACCAAATCGGTCCCACCGAGTTGCATTCCGTCCCACCCAAAACCCTAACGGTCACATTATTTGCTAAATCGGTCCGACCGAGTTTAACGATTCGGTCCCACCGAGTTTGGTAGATTGTGTGTAATGGTTAGATTTTGTGTGGAGGCTATATATACCCTCCACCTCCTCTTCATTCGTGGATAGAGCCATCGACCGAACCTACACTTCCAAAGATCCTATTTCGAGAGAGAACTACCTACTCATGTGTTGAGGCCAAGATATTCCATTCCTACCATATGAATCTTGATCTCTAGCCTTCCCCAAGTTGCTTTCCACTCAAACCCTCTTTCCACCAGATCCAAATCCTATGAGAGAGAGTTGAGTGTTGGGGAGACTATCATTTGAAGCACAAGAGCAAGGAGTTCATCATAAACACACCATTTGTTACTTCTTGGAGAGTGGTGTCTCCTAGATTGGCTAGGTGTCACTTGGGAGCCTCCGACAAGATTGTGGAGTTGAACCAAGGAGTTTGTAAGGGCAAGGAGATCGCCTACTTCGTGAAGATCTACCGCTAGTGAGGCAAGTCCTTCGTGGGCGACGACCATGGTGGGATAGGCAAGGTTGCTTCTTCGTGGACCCTTCGTGGGTGGAGCCTCCGTGGACTCACAAGAACTGCTACCCTTCGTGGGTTGAAGTCTCCACCAACGTGGAAGTACGATAGCACCACCTATCGGAACCATGCCAAAAACATCAGTGTCTCCAAATTGCGTTTGAATTCTCCAATCCCTTCCCTTTACATTCTTGCAAGTTGCATGCTTTATTTTCCGCTACTCATATACTCTTTGCATGCTTGCTTGCTATATGTTGTGAATGTTAAACTTGTGCCTATACTCCACTCAAACTTTAAAGAAACTTAAAAACTGCAACTTACGGCCCGTTACTGTCATTTTCTGCTTGTGGGCCAAATTCAGCCCGTGGTTACAGTCGGCCCGTTCGTGGCCCATTAATACGTTGGGCCGTTTTCATGTCGAAAAATACCCGTTGGGCTGTTTTCATAGAGTTATCAAATACGGCCTATTAATAGCCCGTTATTGTCCAGGAATAGTACGGCCCATGATTGGCAAAATGATGATACGCCCCGTAGAAGGCCCATGGATCATACGGCCCGTAAAAGGCCCATGGATCGTACGTCCCGTAGAAGGCCCATGGATCCTACGGCCCGTATAGAAGGCCAATGAATCCTACGGCCCGCAGGAGGCCCATGGTTACAACAGTCCGTGTGTTGCCATGATTATTTTGGCCTAGTTTCCAAAAATAGGTTATTGTGGCCACTAGAAAAACACAGAAAAAGAACTGCAGTGACTACAAGCAAACAACTAAAGAAGACAATAAGGAAATAAATAAGCATGCAATTAATACTAGCCTATTACCGCTATTACACATATTACATACACTGGGCATCAAAGTTCGCCACTAGTGCAAATATAGGGAACAAAGCAGCATATTACATACACTGGCCGTCAAAATTGGCCACCAGTGCAAATAAACGCGGTAGCAAAACAAGAGCATAACTGAAACAACTTCAGAAGAGCTCAAGAAACATGGTATCCACCATGCTGGTAATAAGCTTAGCAAGCTTATTAGCTTTGTCTTGTTTGGCACTAAAATCTTCCAATGCTTGTTGTTGCACCAGAAACTATGCATCTGAATGCTCCAGGGACTTCTGCAGTCCTTCCGCTTCTTGTTGCAGCACAGCTGATTGATGTCTTTCAGCTTGTAGTTGAGACTCAAGAAACCGAACTGATTCAGACTGTGAGTTTGAGTAGCTTGTGCAAGCGGTAGTGGCCAGTAACTCGAACACTAAACCAAGATAGGACTTTGGGGTTGTCTCATTGTCTTCGAGATAGTCTTCCTTAGTTGTTTTATCAGCTTTGTTGGAGACCAACAAGGATGTGTCACTATCCTGAACCTTATCTGCATTACTTCCTTTACCATTGCTTAAATAAGGCACTCTCCCCAATATTATGGCAAGCATTCTAAAAGAAGAAACAAGCAGACACATAACAGGTTTAGCATGTACTAGTATAAGAAACTCATTTCGGTGAACCAGTTCATTAGTAAGGTGGACAGGATTAAACTACCAAGTCTTCTATTGCCAAGTACTAGTACATAATAAAAGCATCAAACAAACATATATATTGAAGGAAATATGCCCTAGAGGCAATAATAATGTTATTATTTATTTCCTTATATCATGATAAATTTTTATTATTCATGCTAGAATTGTATTAACCGGAAACATAATACATGTGTGAATACATAAACCTACAGAGTGTCACTAGTATGCCTCTACTTGACTAGCTCGTTAATCAAAGATGGTTATGTTTCCTAACCATGAACAAGGAGTTGTTATTTGATTAACGGGATCACATCATTGGTTGAATGATCTGATTGACATGACCCATTCCATTAGCATAGCACCTGATCGTATAGTTTGTTGCTAGTGCTTTTCTTCATGACTTATACATGTTCCTATGACTATGAGATTATGCAACTCCGCTTGCCCGAGGAACACTTTGGGTGCTACCAAACGTCACAACGAATCGGGTGATTATAAAGGTACATTACAGGTGTCTCCAAGGTACATGTTGGGTTGGCATATTTGAGATTAGGATTTGTCACTCCGATTGCTCGGAGAGGTATCTCGGGCCCTCTCGGTAATGCACATCACATAAGCCTTGCAAGCATTGCAACTAAATGTGTTAGTTGTGAGATGATGTATTACGGAACGAGAAAAGAGACTTGCCAAGAATGAGATTGAACTAGGTATTGATACCGACGATCGAATCTCGGGCAAGTAACATACCGATGACAAAGGAACAACGATGTTGTTATGCGGTCCGACCGATAAAGATCTTCGAGAATATGTAGGAGCCAATATGGGCATCCAGGTCCCGCTATTGGTTATTGACCGAGAGGTGTCTCGGTCATGTCTACATAGTTCTCGAACCCGTAGGGTCCGCACGCTTAACGCTTCGATGATGCTTATTATGAGTTTATATGATATTGATGTACCAAGGTTGTTCGAGTCCCGATGAGATCACGGACATGACGAGGAGTCTCGAAATGGTCGAGACATAAAGATTGATATATTGGAAGCCTATGTTTGGACTCGGAATCACTCCGGGTGAAATTGGGAATTTTACTGAGTACCGGGGTTACTGAACCTCCCGGGGTCAATGGGCCTTGATGGGCCTTAGTGGGAAAGAGAAAGGGGCCATAGTGCTGGTCAAGACCTTCCCCCTTCCCTAGTCCTATTAGGACTAGGAGAAGGGCGCCCTCTCTCTCCCTTCCCACTTGGGGAAACCTAGTTGGACTAGGATTTGGGGGAATCCTACTCCTAGTAGGAGTAGGACACCCTGGCGCACCTCTCCTTGGCCGCCAGCCCTCCCTTCCCTCCTTTATATACAGGGCAGGGGCACCCCATGACACACAAGTTGATCATTGAGATCGCTCCTTAGCCGTGTCGGTGCCCCTTCCACCAAACTACACCTCGAATATACCGCTGCGGAGCTTAGGCGAAGCCCTGCGCCGTGGAACATCATCATCGCCACCACGCCGTCAGGTCGACGAAACTCTCCTCAACACTCGGCTGGATCGGAGTTCGAGGGACGCCATCGAGCTGAACGTGTGCAGAACTCGGAGGTGCCGTGACGCTCGGTACTTGGATCGGTTGGATCGGGAAGAAGTACGACTACTTCCTCTACGCTGCGTCAACGCTTCCGTTGTTGGTCTCGAGGGTACGAGACAACACTCTCATCTCGCTGCTATGCATCACCATGATCTTGCGTGATCGTAGGAAAATTTTTGAAATTACTACGCTCCCCAACAAAGGCATCCGAGCCTGGTTTTATGCGTTGATGTCATGTGCACGAGTAGAACACAAGTGAGTTGTGGACGATACAAGTCATACTGCCTACCAGATGTCATACTTTGGTTCAGCGGTATTGTGAGATGAAGCGCCCGGACCGACATTACGCGTGACGCTTACGCGAGACTGGTTTCACCGCCCGAGCACTCGTTGCTTAAAGGTGACCGGCGGTGTCTGCTCTCTCACTTTAGTTGAATCGAGTGTGGCTACGCCCGTCCTTGAGAAGGTTAAACGGAGTCTATTTGACGAAGTATCGCTGTGGTTTTGATGCGTAGGTAAGAACGGTTCTTGCTCAGCCCGTAGCAGCCACGTAAAATTTGCAACAACAAAGTAGAGGACGCCTAACTTGTTTTTGCAGGGCATGTTGTGATGTGATATGGTCAAGACATGATGCTGAATTTTATTGTATGAGATGATCATGTTTTGTAACCGGTTATCGGCAATCGGCAGGAGCCATATGGATGTCGCTTATTGTATGAAATGCAATCGCTACTGTAATGCTTTACTTTATCACTAAGCGGTAGCGATAGTCGAGAAGCATAAGATTGGCGAGACGACAACGATGCTACGATGGAGATCAAGGTGTCGCTACCGATGACGATGGTGATCATGACGGTGCTTCGAGATGGAGATCACAAGCACAAGATGATGATGGCCATATCATATCACTTATATTGATTGCATGTGATGTTAATCCTTTATGCATCTTATTTTGCTTTGATTGACGGTAGCATTATAAGATGATCCTTACTAAATTATCAAGAAGTGTTCTCCCGAGTATGCACCGCTATGAAAGTTCTTCGTCTGAGACACCACGTGATGATCGGGTGTGATAGGCTCTACGCTCAAATACAACGGTGCAAAACAGTTGCACACGCAGAATACTCAGGTTATACTTGACGAGCTATGCATATAAGATATGACCTCGAACACGGAGACCGAAGGTCGAGCGTGAATCATATAGTAGATATGATCAACATATTGATGTTCACCATTGAAACTACTCCATCACACGTGATGATCGGTCATGGTGTAGTTGATATGGATCACGCAATCACTTAGAGAATTGAAGGATATTTTTCTAAGTGGGAGTTCTTAAGTAATATGATTAATTGAACTTAAATTTATCATGAACTTAGTACCGATAGTATCTTGCTTGTCTATGATGTGTAGATAGATGGCTCGTCTGTTGTTCCGTTGAATTTTAATGCGTTCCTTGAGAAAGCAAAGTTGAAAGATGATGGTAGCAATTACACGGACTGGGTCCGTAATTTGAGGATTATCCTTATTGCTGCATTGGAAGAATTACGCCCCGAAGCACCGTTAGGTGCCGGGCCTGGTGTAAGGGCTGCGCCGAAGTTGTGAACGTCTGGCAAAGCAAAGTCGATGACTACTCTATAGTTCAATGTGCCATGCTTTACGGCTTAGAACCGGACTTCAACGTCGTTTTGAACACCATGGAGCATATGAGATGTTCCAGAGTTGAAGTTAATATTCCAAGCGAATGCCCGGATTGAGAGATATGAAGTCTCCAATAAGTTCTATAGCTGTAAGATGGAGGAGAACGGTTCATCAAGGAGCATATACTCGTAATGTCCGGATATAACAATCACTTGATTCAACCGGAGTTAATCTTCCGGATGATTGCGCCATTGACAGAATTCTCCAATCACGCCACCAAGCTACAAGAGCTTCGTGATGAACTATAATATGCAAGGGATGACCAAAACAATGCCCGAGCTCTTCGCGATGCCGAAAGTCATGGAGGTAGAAATCAAAAGGAGCATCAAGTGTTGATGGTTAACAAAACCACTAGTTTCAAGAAAAGGGCAAAGGAAAGAAAAGGAAACTTCAAAAGAGCGGCAAGCAAGTTGTCGATCAAGAGAAGAAACCCAAGTCTGGTCCTAAACCTGAAACTGAGTGCTTCTATTGCAAGCAGGCTGGTCACCGAAGCGGAACTGCCCCAAGTATTTGGCGGATAAGAAGGATGGCAAGGTTAACAAAGGTATATGTGATATACATGTTATTGATGTGTACCTTACTAATACTCGCAGAGCACCGGTATTTGATATGGTTACTGCTGCTAATATTTGCAACTCAAACAGGGCTACGGATTGCTTAACATTAGCTAAGGACGAGGTGACAATGCGCTGGGAAATGGTTCCAAAGTCGATGTGATCGCAATCGGCACGCTACCTCTACATCTACCTTCGGATTAGTATTAGACCTAAATAATTGTTATTTAGTACCAGCGTTGAGCATGAACATTATATCTGGATCTTGTTTGATGCGAGACGGTTATTCATTTAAATCGAGAATAATGGTTGTTCTATTTATATGAATAATATCTTTTATGGTCATGCACCATTGAAGAATGGTTTGTTTTACTTAATCTTGATAGTAGTGATACACATATTCATAATGTTGAAACCAAAAGATGCAGAGTTGATAATGATGGTGCAACTTATTTGTGGCACTCGCCGCTTAGGTCATATCGGTGTAAAGCGCATGAAGAAACTCCATACCGATGGACTTTTGGAGTCACTTGATTATGAATCACTTGGCACTTGTAACCGTGCCTTATGGGCAAGATGACTAAAACACCGTTCTCGGAACTATGGAGAGAGCAACAGATTTATTGGAAATCATACATACCGATGTATGTGGTCCAATGAATGTTGAGGCTCGTATGGATATCGTTATTTTCTCACCTTCACAGATGATTTGAGCAGATATGGGTATATCTACTTAATGAAACACAAGTCTGAAACATTTGAAAAGTTCAAAGAATTTCAGAGTGAAGTGGAAAATCATCGTAACAAGAAAATAAAGTTTCTACGATCTGATCGTGGAGGAGAATATTTGAGTTACGAGTTTGGCCTACATTTGAAACAATGCGGAATAGTTTCGCAACTTACGCCACCGAACACCACAACGTAATGGTGTGTCCGAACGTCAGAATCGTATTTTATTAGATATGGTGCGATCTATGATGTCTCTTACTGATTTACCGCTATCGCTTTTGGGGTTATGCTTTAGAGACGGCTACATTCACTTTAAATAGGGCACCATCTAAACCGCTGAGACGACGCCTTATGAACTGTGGTTTGGCAAGAAACCAAAGTTGTCGCTTCGAAAGTTTGGGGCTGCGACGCTTATGTGAAAAAGCTTCAACCTGATAAGCTCGAACCCAAATCGAGAAATGTGTCTTCATAGGATACCCAAAGGAGACAGTTGGGTACACCTTCTATCACAGATCCGAAGGCAAGATTTTGTTGCTAAATTCGAAACTTTTTGGAGAAAGAGTTTCTCACGAAAAGAAGTGAGTGGGAGGAAAGTAGAACTTGATGAGATAATCTGTATCTACTCCTTATTGAGAATAGTACATCACGTAAAACAGTTTCGTGACACCTACACCAAATAGGAGGAAGCTAATGATGATGATCATGAAACTTCAGATCAAGTTTCTACAGTAACTTCGAGATCAACCAGAGCAAGATCCGCACTGAGTGGTACGGTAATCCTATTTTGGAAGTCATGTTATTTGAACATGATGAACCTACGAACTATGAAGAAGCGATGGTGAGCCCAGATTCCACAAAATGGCTTGAGGCCATGAAATCGAGATGGGATCCATGTATGAGAACAAAGTGTGGACTTTGGTTGACTTGCCCGATGATCGGCAAGCAATTGAGAATAAATGGATCTTCAAGAAGAAGACCGACGCGATGGTAATGTTATCGTTTATAAAGCTCGACTTGTTGCAAAAGGTTTTCGACAAGTTCAAGGGATTGACTACGATGAGACCTTCTCACCAGAGCGATGCTTAAGTCCGTCTCAATCATGTTAGCAATTGCCGATTTTATGATTATGAAATTTGGCAAATGGATGTTAAAACTGCATTCTGAATGGATTTCGGAAGAAGAGTTGTATATGATGCAACCGAAGGTTTTGTCGATCCAAAGGAGCTAACAAAGTGTGCAAGCTCCAGCGATCCATTTATGGACTGGTGCAAGCCTCTCGGAGTTGGAATAAACGCTTTGATAGTGTGATCAAAGATTTGGTTTTATATGACTTTTGGAGAAGCTCAGATTTACAAGAAAGTGAGTGGAGCTCAGAGCATTTACGATATTATATGTGGATGACATATTATTGATCGGAAATGATATAGAATTTCTGGATAGCATAAAGGATACTTGAATAAGAGTTTTTCGATGAAAGACCTCGTGAAGCTGCTTACATATTGGGCATTAAGATCTATAGAGATAGATCAAGACGCTTAATAGGACTTTCACAAAGCACATACCTTGATAAAGTTTTGAAAAGTTCAAATGGATCGAGCAAAGAAAGGGTTCTTGCCGGTATTACAAGGTGTGAAGTTGAGTAAGACTCAATGCCCGACCACCGCAGAAGATAGAGAGAAATGATGTTCCTATGCTTCAGCCATAGGCTCTATCATGTATGCAATGCTGTGTACCAGACCTGATGTGTGCCTTGTTTGTAAGTTTAGCAGTGTACCAAAGTAATCCAGAGTGGATCATCGGACAGCGGTCAAGAACATCCTTAAGTACTTGAGAAGGACTAAGGATATGTTTCTCATTTATGGCGGTGACAAAGAGCTCGTCAGAACGGTTACGCCGACGAAGTTTTGACACCGATCCGGACGATTCTAAATCGCAAACCGGATACGATTTACATTAAACGGTGGAGCTGTCGGTTGGTGCAGTTCCAAACAAAGCGCCGCTATGGGATCTACATGTGAAGTTGAGTACATAGCTGCTTCGGAAGCAGCTAATGAAGGAGTCTGGATGAAGGAGTTCATAACCGATCTAGGTGTTGTACCTAGTGTATCGGGTCCAATGAAAATCTTTGTGACAATATCGGTGCAATTGCCTTGGCAAAGGAATCCAGATTTCACAAGAGAACCAAGCACATCAAAAGACGCCTCAACTCCATCCGGATTTGGTCCAGTGGGAGACATAGAGATATGCAAGATACATACGGATCTGAATGTTGCGCACCGCTGACTAAGCCTCTTCCACGAGCAAAACATGATCAGCACCAAGACTCCATGGGTGTTAGAATCATTACTTGTAATCTAGATTATTGACTCTAGTGCAAGTGGGAGATCAAGGAAATATGCCCTAGAGGCAATAATAATGTTATTATTTATTTCCTTATATCATGATAAATGTTTATTATTCATGCTAGAATTGTATTAACCGGAAACATAATACATGTGTGAATACATAAACCTACAGAGTGTCACTAGTATGCCTCTACTTGACTAGCTCGTTAATCAAAGATGGTTATGTTTCCTAACCATGAACAAGGAGTTGTTATTTGATTAACGGGATCACATCATTGGTTGAATGATCTGATTGACATGACCCATTCCATTAGCATAGCACCTGATCGTATAGTTTGTTGCTAGTGCTTTTCTTCATGACTTATACATGTTCCTATGACTATGAGATTATGCAACTCCGCTTGCCCGAGGAACACTTTGGGTGCTACCAAACGTCACAACGAATCGGGTGATTATAAAGGTACATTACAGGTGTCTCCGAAGGTACATGTTGGGTTGGCATATTTCGAGATTAGGATTTGTCACTCCGATTGTCGGAGAGGTATCTCTGGCCCTCTCGGTAATGCACATCACATAAGCCTTGCAAGCATTGCAACTAAATGTGTTAGTTGTGAGATGATGTATTACGGAACGAGAAAAGAGACTTGCCAAGAACGAGATTGAACTAGGTATTGGATACCGACGATCGAATCTCGGGCAAGTAACATACCGATGACAAAGGGAACAACGATGTTGTTATGCGGTCCGACCGATAAAGATCTTCATAGAATATGTAGGAGCCAATATGGGCATCCAGGTCCCGCTATTGGTTATTGACCGAGAGGTGTCTCGGTCATGTCTACATAGTTCTCGAACCCGTAGGGTCCGCACGCTTAACGCTTCGATGACAGCTATTATGAGTTTATATGATATTGATGTACCAAGGTTGTTCGAGTCCCTGATGAGATCACGGACATGACGAGGAGTCTCAAATGGTCGAGACATAAAGATTGATATATTGAAGCCTATGTTTGATTCCTAATCACTCCGGGTGAAATTGGGAATTTTACCGAGTACCGGGGTTACTGGAACCTCCCGGGGTCAATGGGCCTTGATGGGCCTTAGTGGGAAAGAGAAAGGGGCCATAGTGCTGGTCAGACCTTCCCCCTTCCCTAGTCCTATTAGGACTAGGAGAAGGGGCGCCTCTCTCTCTCCTTCCCACTTGGGGAAACCTAGTTGGACTAGGATTTGGGGGAATCCTACCCTAGTAGGAGTAGGACACCTGGCGCACCTCTCCTTGGCCGGCCAGCCCCTCCCTTCCCTCCTTTATATACAGGGCAGGGGCACCCCATGACACACAAGTTGATCATTGAGATCGCTCCTTAGCCGTGTGCGGTGCCCCTTCCACCAAACTACACCTCGAATATACCGCTGCGGAGCTTAGGCGAAGCCTGCGCCGGTGGAACATCATCATCGCCACCACGCCGTCGGTTGATTTAAACTCTCCTCAACACTCGGCTGGATCGGAGTTCGAGGGACGCCATCGAGCTGAACGTGTGCAGAACTCGGAGGTGCCGACGCTCGGTACTTGGATCGGTTGGATCGGGAAGAAGTACGACTACTTCCTCTACGCTATGCCAACGCTTCGCTGTTTGGTCTCTGAGGGTACGTAGACAACACTCTCATCTCGTTGCTATGCATCACCATGATCTTGCGTGATCGTAGGAAAATTTTTGAAATTACTACGTTCCCCAACATATATATGTCCTATGGTCACTGCATTGTCTTGCCAAATCAAAATAGAGACACGGTTCACATCATATCAGTTCAAGACAAAGCAGCAGTGAAAGAATACAAAGCGTGGGAAACTACACGGCACAACAAGATTTCAGATGGGTACCACGGGTCTACATGTACAACAACACTATTGGCTCTGTTGTGATGCTAGTAATGTGCATGATATGAGAAGTCAACTCTATACACAATTGAAATTTAAATCAACAAAGCTGTTGATAAGAGCAAGCCTGTTAAAGAAACAAGCGTGAACATACCTGTTGTGCCATTTGAGTTTCGATTGGATCCTTCAATTTAAAAATAAGTTTGTATGAGTAAATACAGTGATACAAGAGCAAAGCAGTATGCACGATAGCAATCATAGTTAAAAAAGGCGCGCCTAAGCAAGCGCTTAAGCGCGCCTAGGCTCTAGGCGTTGGCGAAACGCAATGCGCATAACTACGCTTAATCTGCATAATCACGCATAAGCATGCGCTTTGGTCAAGAAGCGCAAAGGCGGTGGCAAACGCATAATTAACGCCTAGCCTTTTTGAACTATGATAGCAATGGAATCTTAAATTAGAACAGTTGTTCTTCAGGTTTAGGCACTTGTTCTACATGAACAAAGTACAGTAAGACGCAAGAATATAGTACTTAAAAATAGAAAATGAGCTCATATACCTTACCACATTCTTGGTTCGGGACTAGTACGTAACAAGGCGTTCCCTAATCATCGTCCCAAAGAATGTGTCTCGAGGAGAACATAAGGGAATTTGATGAGTTTCTTTGCCGGTGAAGTATGTTTTCTTCAGGTAATTCCGATACTGCCATCAAGCATTCTTGAAGATAGCAGATGTATTAACACAGGTTACCTCATCCTGAGTTTCCAAATCGGTCCTTCTCTATAGAGAAAAATGTGAAAATTTGCTGTATTGTAACCATCATGGAGGTAGGATGTATGGGACAAAGCAAAGTAATTGCCATGAATAACATTACTTACACATAACTCTTGGACAAACACCTGCAACTTGCATTTTCCTTCATCTTCAGTATAATATTTACAAGATGGGAAGATACGAACATACGATTTAACAACATCAAATGCGATAGATGCTAAACTACGACTAGCTGGTTGTGCTTCCTCCACAGGAATAGGCGTACTAACTGGTGGAGTTGGGGTTCGTTGTGGTAGTACTGGCCCTTTGGGCACTGGAGCTGCCTTACTAACTGCTCTTGCTTGGGAGCTCTTTGGTGGAGATGGTGTTGTGTCAACAGGAACTGGGTTACTATCTGCTGGGATTGGGGTTAGATTGGGTGAAGATGGTTCTCTGTCTATCGCAGTAGGGGTACAATCTGGAGAGTTTGGGTTATGTGTGGTAGGGCTGGTTCTCGTGCATGTACAACAGGGGTGCTATCTCCACCAAGAGGTAGCACGGTTTTATTTGAAGACCGTGTTTTTAGTCCGCTAGATGCTGGCATCACCCGCTCCAATTCAAATGGTTGATAAACAGGAAACATAGTTGAATGTACAGACATTGTATGAGTGATAGATGCAATAGATAGTGTGGAAAAAAGAGGGCATGAAATAGTTGAAATGTATATTGTTTAATTAAAACTGATAGCATGACATAATTTCACATATATGATGTCTATTTAAACTGGATAGCATAGCATAACATAATTCAAAGATATGATGAATAACTAAACAGGATCGCATGACATAATTCACCTACATGTTATCTAAGTCATCAGGATCGCATCATTTAATTCACATGTGTGATTTATATGCTAAACAAAGGGCATTAGATGTGATGGTAACAACCAGTGGATGGATCCAAAAATAATGATAGCAGGCTGATGATTGCTTTAATTTAATAAAAAGACACATGATGATTGCTTTACTATTTGTTTCCCACCCAAGATGAACAACATAGGCATACCCTAGGTGAACCAGATATTAGATAGAGATACTATTCATTGCTTCCTCGATATGTGCCCAACAACTAATTTAGAACTCAAATTTGAACATTAATTTGGACCTGACTTGGAGTCCAAGAGGTGAACAGGACGATAAAGTAGCAGGTAATTTTAAGCAATGCATAACATAAGCAGAAACAAAAGAGTGTGACCTCTCTTGTGGACCCGTACTCCTCGTGTTCATCTGCTGAGTCGATGATGGTGATGCTGCTGCGGTGGGTGCCATGCGGCGAGGAAGGAGATCTGAGGTGGCGAAAGATGGTCAGGAGTCGTGATGTCTGGTTTGGTGGATGTTTCTGTCGATGGAGCAGCTCAGTTGAGGTGGACGATGTCGCGGCAGGAGCAGGACAAACCACACAAAGTTCCCTTTGACACCTACCTGTAACTAAAATAATTCTGTAAGGGCTCATTTGGCTTGCATGATTCTAAAAACGTGGGGATAGGAAAAACACCGGCATAGGATAGGAATGCACATGGTAAATAGAGCATTTGTAAACACATGATTTCTGTCAACTTGAGTGTTTGGTTTACATGAATTGGAAGAGCAGAGGAATGCAAAGAAACATGGCCAAAATAAAGTGAAACGATATGAAAGCATGTACAGTTAGAATGTTATTCTGCCACTAATGCACTTGGTCTTGTTTTCATGCATAGGATTTTGAAAAGCAGGTCCAGGTGGATGTTTTGCTTCATTCCTTTCAACAAAATGCATGAATAATTGAATAGTAGAGTGCCATTGGAAAATTCCCTATTGCTATGTTTTTCCGTTGAACCAAAATAGCCCTAATGGATCGACATGAATGTATAGTAATAAGTGATGCAACAAGTGTACAACCTCTTTGTCAGAGCCGTGTCGACCTCAAAGATCATTGGGTTGGTCGTTGAAGCGCTTGAGGTAGAGGTGGCTGTCGGAGGTGTGGAGGAAGATCTTAGGAATCAGAGACGGCGCCTGTGGCACTCGCTCACAGTGATGGATCATTCGTCGTTGAGCATCCCCTGTGAGTCAGAAGACGCCAAGGTCAAGCAAGACAAGATGTACATCATCAATCTCAAGTGGTATTCTCATAGCATCTCTAATAGATGATGTAAAATAGATGTAAAATTTACATCACCAAAAACCACCGACTACAACAGATGAGGTAAAAACTGTTGACTCGAACTTAATCACAAAACTGAAATTTCATCAGGAATCTGAATGTTACCGCTTAAACTGGATGCAATGGTAGCAGAGAGGCACTTGACATGTAGTTTAGGAGGGCCTGCAGTTCATCTTCAACCTGCACCCCTCGAGCCACCATCCACCACCGGCCGAATCGCTGGCCCCAGCCCGCCGCCGCCCCAAACAACTTCCCACCGCCGCCTGCCAGCCCTATAGGCCCCCCCCCCACCCCGAACCCTAAGATAGATAGTGGGGATGAGAG
Source organism: Aegilops longissima (assembly GCA_021605205.1). Classification (NCBI taxonomy): domain Eukaryota; kingdom Viridiplantae; phylum Streptophyta; class Magnoliopsida; order Poales; family Poaceae; genus Aegilops; species Aegilops longissima. The sequence continues at coordinate 467,974,616 of CM038676.1, forward strand.
TCCCACCTCTCCCCCACCGGCGCCCTAGGACCTCTGCGATCTCCTCTCCAAACAGAAATCTTGGTCCTTCTCCACGCATCACCTCCGGCTCCTCCGATCTCTCTCCTATACCCATCTCACATGGGTCATCATGCGGATCAACTCGATCTGGATTTTCTAAAGGTCTGGCTTTTGCGGAGGAAGTTTTTAGATCTTATGGGAAATGCATTCATCCCGTGGATGACACGGGCCATTTTATTATGGTCGTGTCTTTTAGCCAGCACAATTTTCGTCTTGATGATGATTCAGTGGCGGCGGCTTTGGAATCTGCAATTGGAGGATCCGCAATTGATTTGTCTGTTCAGCTCATTAAAGACAAGGTATTTTCATTCAATGTCTCTTGCAAACGTGTTGGCCTTCTTATTCTGCAAATGCGATCTTTTGCGTGCCCGCAATTCAAATGTTTCTTCCATCTTTGGGGCAATGGTGGTCCTAATTGGAGCCGTGAATTTCGTATTTGGAAAAAAGAATGTGATGCTGAATGGATCTTAATCAGTCCTTCTAAGAGGCGTGCTTCTCTTGGTTTGATCGCGATGCATAGACCACCATCTAAATCTGCCTTACGTTCTGGTTAAATTTCGTTTGCTACGTTTCAACAATACGATGTTTGTAAGGGGTATAGTTACCCAGCCTCGCCTGGTCTGGTTGATGCTGTTGCTCATGATGGGTATCCGGTTCTTCCTCGTGAACGTGTAATTTTGCCTTCGCCGCCGGTGACTGACCTCCGATGGACGGTGGCTGAGCCACCCATCACTTTCGGAACATTTAACGTTCGTGAGATTTCTTCGGCGGGGTCTTCTGTGGCAGCTCAAACCACTCTCGACGTCAATCTGCAAGTGCATGGGAACGAGCTGGTTGGATCAGCTCCGCTTCCGGCCCACAACACCTCCCCGGCCCAAACCGTCTCATCTCCAATGGCCCAGGTTGTATCCCCGGCCCTAACTAACCTGGATTGTTCTGATATATCCCCATATGATTTTGGCAATGAGGTGAATATTGATTTGCAACCAATGGATTTATCTGGTGATTTTGCTAATTTTAATGAACTTATTGATGATATGGTTTTTAAGGTGTGGAAGTGTCAGAATTGCTTATCCATGGCGCATTTATCCAAGGCGTGCACCAGCAGGGTTCGATGCCGTAGATGCTTTCGGTTGGGCCACCGGGCGAAGGGCTGTTCGGATTCTACCCCTTCTCCCACTTACAAGTGGGTCCCACGGATCAAATCTTGCGACTCCAGCCGGTCAGCAGGTTTTTCTATGCTGGACGCCTCGATTCCCTCCATAGCTAGTCCCACTGGTCTCGCCCACCCGCCGAGCCTGCCACCCCATCTACTCCGCCTCCCCTGCAGAGCCACCGCCCATCACGCCTCCACCCCCATTATCGCCGCCGCATCGCTTCCTACAACCTCATCGCGGCTACCTTCGCGCCACCTCTTCGCACCGCAATGGCGAATTTTGCATTGACCCCATGGAGTATGTCCCAAGGCTTCGACATCATCGACAGAGGCGAGCTGCGCCGCCTCGACCTTCTTTCAAGGCCAATGTGGCTCCAGATCGGCACCATGAGGAGTATGCCATCGCCATTGTGGAGCCAGCCCGCTGCTCTGAAGAAATCGCCATCTTTCGAACATGGTCAAGAATTTTGTTGTCAATGATCCGGGAAGAGTTGTTCGATGCCCAACCTTGATACAAGGAGTTGGGCATTTTGTTTTCGTAGTGCTTTGGCTCGTCAAGCTCTAGTTGATCATCCAACTTTTGACCTGAGCAATGATAGATTTGTTCGGTTTATCCCGCATGATGAGGGCATAAATTACAGAGCAACGCAAGGTTTTCGACGTGGATGGGATATGTTGCTTGGTGTCCCCCTGGATTACAAGCGCACTTAGTATCTTGCGGATGTCATTAGCACGTTTGGGAGATTTCATCATTGGCACCAAGATGATCTGATGCTTATCCGCTCGTTGGCCTATGTGTCTTATCCTGCGCCGACTTTGGTTCCTCGCTCTGTGACTTATAGAGAATATGCTGACTTTGGTGGGGCTAGGATCTCTTGGTCTGCACCTGTCTATATCCTGTCAGGAGACTTTGCACACATCTTAACAGCCGATGAAGATCCCATGCCTTTCAATGGCAATCCGCACCCCTCCCCGGCAATTTACTGCTTTGAAATCACAATTGGGTTATGCCTGAATTTCCGAGCTGGCTGGAATGATGTGCCACATCCTGTCAATGAACAAAGAAACAATGATGAGCACCGGTTCATGAAGCTGCAGCATGAGGAGGTTCAGGAAATTCAGTCCTAGGAGTCCATTGTTCTGCAACCTTCGATGATTCAGCTTAACAATGGTGACAATGCTTTGCCGAGGTGGTTTCTTCCAGCCCCCAATGGGACCTCAAAGAACCACCTCTTATGATTGGACAAGTTCTCACTATCTATGGACCAGTTTTGCCACCTGTGATGCAGTGGCAGCGCTCTTTTGAGAAGATGTTGCCATTTATATGGTCTTCCAGTATTCCTCAGTTTGTTTTCAAAGCTGACATTGGTGCTATGCTCAGCAAGCAGAACTGCGAGGCTCTTTGCAGTGCCCAAGCTTCCTCCGTTAAGCTTCTGCCCGCACCTGACTCCTCGATCAGCTCTGCTTTGGATGTGTCAACTACTCCTGTCAAACGACCAGTTGCTCGGGCGCTCTGCTTTGATGACCTGGATGACCCAGTTTCTGAAGCCTTTGAGTTCTCTGATGTGCCTGAAGTATCTCTGAAGCGTGCGAGGAAGCCCAAAGCCTCAAGAATTATTATTGATACAGAGGTTCGGCGCAGTGCACACCTGAGCGCCCTCCGTGATGGCTATCACAAAGTAACTAGTGGCATTTCTTCCAAGAAATCCCACACTCTGAAGAAGCGCAAGACTAGTAGCTCTCAGTCTGAAGATACTCCTTCTGTACCACCACCAACTGCTATTGCAAAACTTCAACGCATTGGCGCACGTCTTCGCATTGCACCTGAGAAGATCTCTACGGAGAAGCTTATGGCTAATCCTGCCAAGTCCACCAGCAGCGGGGGTTTTGATGAATAGTCACTTCATGCAGGTTTATGGTCTATGGCGTACCGTAATCGCCATTTATCTTTATTTCTTTGTTCAGAACTATGTGCTGCTTGTCTGCTTTGTGGGTCGTTGTATGTCATTACGTGGCCTATTCTCTATGCTTTTATTTTTGGTTTGTAATGAATCGCATAAGATTTAAGGAGTGGAAAGTTCTATGTTGGAATGTTCGGGCCTCAATTTCAAGCGCTGCGCTTGCTATTAGGCAAAAGATCGATGAAAGTGGTTGTTCTGTTGTCTGTCTTCAGGAAACTAAATGCATGCATATGGACCAGCGTTTCATTAGGAAGTTCTGCCCGAGGCGTTTTGATAATTCTGTTTATGTTCCTTCGGCTGGTGCGTCTGCTGGGATGGTGGTGGTTTGGAATTCTTCCTTTTTCATTGGTTCTTTAATTGAGGCCAATTCCTATGGGATAATTGTGGAGTTTAAATCCAAACATACTTCGAAACATGGTCTTTAGTCTCGCTTATGGCCCGTGTCAAGGCCCTGCCCGTGATGATTTTGTTCAAGGTTATATAATCTTAATATTCCGCTTGGTGAAAATTGGCTACTTTTGGGTGATTTCAACTTCATGCGATCGCATGAGAACCTCAATCTTCCGGAGGTGATGTTAATGATATCTTCTTGTTTAATGAAATAATTGGGCATTTGGGTCTTGTTGAGCTGCCAATCAAGGGCGCCAATATACTTGGTCGAATATGCAATCTTCACCGCTTCTTGAGCAGATCGATTGGTTTTTCACGCCGGTTGCTTGGACATCGGACCACCCCAACATGATGGTTTTCCCACTCGCACGCACCGCCTCCTCGATCATGTGCCGTGTGTGGTCTCGACACACCTGTATCCCCAAGGCAAAGGTTTTCCGCTTTGAGAATTATTGGGTTGATCTGCCTGGTTTTGCTGACTGTGTTGCTGAGGTTTGAAATAGGCCAGTGGTAAAATCGTCGATGGCTCTAACAATCTCGGCTAAGTTTAAGTCCCTCCGTTATGCTCTCAAGAAATGGCATTTAAATTTGTCCACAATGAAAGCTCTAATTGCTGATTGTAATAAAGTGATTATGTTCCTAGACAATCTTGAGGAAATTAGGCCGTTGAGTAGGCCGGAGTTTAATTTTCGTATAATTGTTAAATTTCATCTTGAAGATGTCTTGCATTGGCAATTTATTTACTATAAGCAGCGTTGCACGATCAGAAACATCAAAGTTCGTGAAGAGAATTGAAAAAAAATTCATGCCATGGCTACAGAAGGATTTCGTAAGAATGCTATCTCCTCAATCAAGACTATGGAGGGTGATGTGGTCACGGATCACCAACAGTTGGCTGGGATGTTCTGGGCTGATTTTAACCAACGAATGGGACAATCAAAAGGCATTCAAATGGGTTTTGATCTAGACACATTAATTACTAGGATTGATGGTCCGGAGGAGTTGTCTTTACCGTTCACGGACTCTGAGGTGGATGCGGTAATTAAGAATATGCCTTCTGACCGCGCTCCGGGACCTGACGGGTTTTCTGGGCTTTTCTTGAAGAAATTTTGGCCTATTTTGAAAGAGGATTTTATGAAACTTGTTCAAGAATTGAAAGTGCTAGTTATCGACTAGGGGGTGGGTGAATAGGCGATTTTTATGAAAGTCTTCAAAACACGGATGTTTCAAAGACAAACAATAGAAATGACCTAATTGATATGCAGCGGAAGATAAACTACAACAAGCAAGCCATAGTCAAGTATGCAATAATGTGAACGGACAAGACTAATAGCAGCTATGTAGTAAGGATCAGGATGGAAGATAGTATGAAGCCAAACAACGATAGTAGTCAAGCAATGAAGTCAAATAGATAGGACATATAAGCAATGACTTCACGAAGACAAACTCATGGTAAAGGAGGGAAGGGATAGAACCAGTCACTAGTTGAAGACACAGGATTTGTTGGACCAGTTCCAGTTGCTGTGACAACTGTACATCTGGTTAGGGAGGCTGAGATTCAACTCAAGACCGCTTTCACCTAATTCCCTTGAGCTAAGGACACACAGCCCTCGCCTAATCACTCGTAAGTCTTCAAGGTAGACTTCAAACCTTCACAGCACTTCGCTCACCGCAATCCACAATGACTCTTGGATGCTCGAACGCGACGCCTAACCGGCCGGAGGATTCACAGCCTCAAGTGTAATAAGTCTTCAGTGTCACATGACAGGAAAACTTCAGTGATGCCTAACACTCTTTGGCTCGGGTGTTTGGGCTTTGTCCTCGCAAGGATTTCTCTCTCAAAGGCTTCGAGGTGGTTGCTCTCAAACGACAAAAGTCGTGCACTAACTCCGAGCAGCCACCAATTTATGGTGTAGGGGTGGGCTATTTATAGCCACCGGGCAACCCGACCGATATGTCCGAAATGACCTCGGGTCACTAAGGAACTAACACGTGTTCCAACAATGATTAAACACACATGTCAACTTTACTTGGGCTACAAGTAAAGCCGACTCATCCACTCTGGATAAGTTTTGCTCTCATTGTCTTCACTCAAGACATAGGATTTGGGTTGAGCATCACTTGACCATTCCGACTATGATCACTTGGACCCCACTTAACAAGACGGTGGTTCCTACGACTCAACAAAGAAGAAAAGGAAACAATGAAACGACACGCCTTCAAGGCCCATAGTCTTCACTCAATGTCTTCTCATGTCATAGTCTTCAATGTGAATATCTTCACATACCACCATTGTCGCCAATGTCTTCATACATTTTAGGGTCATCTCCGTAGGTAAACCGAATCAATGAGGGACACTACCTGCAAGTATCCTTCAATTCTCACAAACGATTAGACCTCAACCACATTTGTCGCCAATACTCCAAAACCAACTAGGGGTGGCACTAGATGCACTTACAATCTCCCCTTTTGGTGATTGATGACAAACTGGTTGAAGTTTTCAACGGGATAAAATATGTGAAATTGAAAGGATAGGGAATTATCTTCATAAGTGGCAAAGGCTCCCCAAGATGTGCATATAAGTAGTTTGCTTTTGGAATGCAAATGCACATGGCAGGTTGTACTTGTGGAGATCCTCTTCAACTTATGAAGATAATTCATCATGCATGAAATGATATAGCTAATGTAATGACATGCATAATGAAAATGGACGCTCTCAGAATGATCTAAGTGCGGAAGTTATCGTCGCATATGCGGAATTTATCATCGCACCAAAATAAAACAAATAAGTAGCAGACGACCATCAATTTTAAGTGATACAACTCAAAGAACCAAATGTATCAAAGACGAGAGTTGTAAACACTAGGCAAAATATAGTGCAACCGCCTTATGAACCCGCTTGAAGACTATCAAACTCATATGCTTCTCCCCTTTGTCAAGAAGGACCAAAAGGTTTGAAGACATAGAGCATCTACTCGCCCTCTTCTCAAGAAGATGATGCAGCAGGTTGTCGTTGTTGGTTGGCGGTGCGCATTTAGCTTGGTGCAAAGGTCGATTCGCGCGTATAGGGGCGCCAAGTAGCATCGGCTTCATCATCGATCACTCCGCATTGACTGCTGTCACGGAGGAAGAATAGTCGAGTCTTCAAGTGATGGAGTTCGTCGTAGGACTGCATTCCGTGGAGGAGTGGAGTCAAACTTGAAGCGTTCAGTGAAGCCATCGTCTTGAAGATATGCTTTAGCACTAAGCAGGGTCAAACTCTTCCATGATCGCCGACAAGTCTCGTGAGTGACAAAAGCATTCTTGGTGGCAAGGTTTCGAATGTGATTGACATCCACCAAGAGGCTTTGCATTTGACGCTTGAGCCAGGAGTTATGCTTATCTTGCTTTTGATGCAGCGCCACAAGAAGTTCTCGATCATTGAGGACTCGAGAGTGCTTCCGAGGCCTTTGGCCAATTGTGCTCTCAAAGGGCTTCAAATCCGTGCACGATGAGGCGACGTGTTCCCAGCCGTGGATAGACACGAGATATCGCTGGACGCCTTCCATGGGTTGAGAGAAGCTGTGGTGATCTGCATTCTGAAGACTTAGTGGTGTTTTTGGCAGGCTTAGGGTATATGGCTTCAACAGACATATCAACCTCTGGTAGAAAGATCAGATGATTGCGAGCAGAGGGTTGATAGTTGATAGCAGAGTGCATCTTGATGAGGCACATGACCCATGGAGCATAGAACTTCGCATCAAACAGATCGATCCAGACGCAGCCAATTGTCTGATGAAGAAATCTTATGCGGTTGAAGCCGATGCCATTGAGGATGTAGAAGACCAATGTCTTCATTGCTCCTTCAAGCTTTGCAGACGATGAATGCCCTTTGATTGGCCATAGAGTCCGCCTGATGATGTGATATATGGTGCGAGGCAGATACTCAAGGTCATCAACAAACAAGTGCTGAGGGTATTCAGCATCGTGTGGAAGTGGCTTCATCATGCTCAGCATCTGACTCATGTCGGGTTCTGGCTTATGAAATATGCTCTCCAAGGCAACGCGGTGGAGTTGACATCCAGGTTCAAACAGCTCTCCGGGAGTGGGTAGGCCTGTGAGCTCAATGATGTCAAGAGCTTTGGCTTCATGATGAACGTTTCCTGTCATCCACTCGAGAACCCATGTCTTTGTGTCTCTGTTATAGCCGCGGATGTGGAGGGTAGCATAGAATTGAAGCACTAATTCTTCATTCCAAAGTTCTTTGTCCGTAATGAAACCAAGCGCATATGCATCATGAAAGCAATCAAGTGCTTCTTCTAAGCACGGCAGTCCCAAGAATGGCTTCAGGTCAAGGCGCATATGAGGGAAAATGCGCCTTGGTCATACAGTAACACGTGAGTAATAGCTTTTTGCCGATAGCTCCGTAACCGGTCGATGCGATCCTTGGCCTTGTGTAGGGGTTCTTTGCACTCTCAAAGAAAGTATTATGGGCTTTGAAGCCATTTGCATTGAAAGAACCCGTTGAGGTGGCAGTGCCTGGAAACCTTGGCAGTCTTGGCTTTGGCTTCTGGACCTAAGGCCTATGCCCAATATGATAGTCAAACTGAGGACCAGAGGCATGAGGCGGAGGGACCAGAATGGGCCATCTTACTGTGACTAGCTCGCCATAGTTGTATGCTTGCTCGATTGTGTAGGGCCTTGGTGGCGGAACAGGAGCAGTGGCAACAACTGAGGCTTCAGGCATATTTCCTTCAGTGGCTTTAGCAGTAGTTGGGATAGGCTCCACATTGGCTTCAGCCATGACCACGTCATTGGCTTCATTGGTGTTGGAGGTGGCAGCCTCAATGTTCTCATCCTCCACTTGAGGAGCTGGAGGGTCGGCACCGCACGCTGATATCGGTATGACTTCTTCACTTGCTGTGGGGTGTCTGGACACGCTCTTCTTCTTCTTGGTGTCATCGGCGATGCAGCCGGATTGTCTTCAAGAGCTTTAGCTTCGCACTCGTAGACATTCACAGCTTGGAGTGGCTTCAAAACACTTGACGGGCAATAGGTTGGTGGTGCACTTCTCCTTCCGAACGCCGAAAGAGGCACTTGAGGCCTTTGACCTTTGCGGCCTCAGGAAATGTCGGGCGACGCTTTGGAGATGGGGTTGCTCGGCCTCAAAGTCTTCCTCTTCTTCTTGGTGTTGCTGTTGGGGAGTGACTTGTTGTTGGGGAGTGACTTGTTGTTGGGGAGTACTGGGGAGTCTTGTTGTTGCGGCGATCAGCCCATGAAGCATCCTCGAGTAATTGGCGCCGAGGACTAACCAATGTCGATGAGTTCGCTATTCGCAACAAGCGATGATACCACATTGTACTCGATTTGAGGAAGAACTTCATCATCTTCAACATTGTCATGGTGACTAATGTCTTCAAAGCAGTGATGGGATCACCGCTGAATCTCTTCACTTCGTGGAGCCTCAGGAAGCAGTGCTCATGAACAGCCATTCAAGTTCTTGGGTTGCAGACGCTGGACTAACCACATAAATGGGTTCAACAATCAAGGGCTCTATGGGAGCAGCCCGATTCTTCTTGGTCTTTAGCTTCTTCTTGGAGGAGCAGCATCGAGGCGCCAGGATTTTCCTTTTTCGCTTCACCTCCAGCTCTCGATGAAGTCATGTACCTAGGTAGGGTCATAGACCTGCCCAAAGGTACCCTCCACAAGGAAACTCGCAAGAGAAGCGGCCTTCCAATGACCTGGTAGGTTTCCACTGATGCATTCAAAGACACTCGACCATGAAGACCCACTCACCACCAGAGTCCAAGAGCCACTCGTGCCCAAACGGTCTCAGAGTTAAATAGTCTTTATGATCTTAATGACACTTTATGTAAGCATGCTACAAGAACACCTAGCCTTAACGCACCTTAAACCCTCTCGCTACGTGGGCTGGCTGGGGTCCCGCGCACTCTATATAAGCCACCCCACTCCACGTAGAAGGGTCCGCACCTCAGAATACATACGATATAATCCAATGACCGCCTCCTGCCCGAGATGTAGGGCTATTACTTACTCCGAGAAGGGCCTCGAACTCAGAATCCTTTGCGATACAACTACTCCATAGCTAGGAACTTGCCTCTCCATAGCTACCCCCATTCTACCGCCGACTCGTAACCACGACAGTTGGCGCCACCGTGGGGCCGGTGTTCTAGCGATTTGTTGGAGAAGTTGGGATTCTTTCGATCTCCTACATGTTTCTGTGGAGTTCTGGCTGACGGCCACGAGATCCGCCTCTCGGTGCGCCACGCTTGTCGCCGACGACTCAGCTTGGCTTCAGGAGGCTCCACTCGACGTGGACGCTGCCCCGTCTCATGGGCGACGACTTTCGCTGCAGTGTCCACAAGGCCCTCCTCATGGCAACCGCCGACCCAAGATGGGTCGGCTCTCGTGCTGTTCGCCCTCAGCCTCCCACCGCGCAAGCTGCCCGGCCGGTCGAGGCTTCAGCGGTGGTGAGGCATGCGGTGGCCCGCCAAATGCCACCCCCAAGTCACGGCGATCGAGCCCGATGAATCTCTCTACGGCCTGCTCGACTGCCGACCGGTTCGCAGAGATCGCGTCCCAATGCGATAGCAAAGGACTCGGGCGGCAGAGGTTCTGATGGTCGATGGACCACAGTCCCCCGGATTCACCCGCACCAACGGAGGTGACGGTGGAGGCGATCCGAGCAAGCCCATGAAGAGTACCTGCCCGAGCCCCTCACTTCGCCTCCAGAGGGAGGAGTCACCCGCCGAACATGGATGCACTTCACACTCCTATCGTTGGAGAAACCCCGAGGCTCGTGCCTTGGAGGATGCGCGCTATTAACCTGGCTGAGCGCACTCGACCGAGAACCTTCAGTGAGTACTCGACGAGCTGCCACGACCAAGGGTTCCGTAATCCAATGACGCCGCCTCTTTCAACCGCCAACTCAGTATATCGAACTCCGATTCAGAATTTAGCAGCCGTCGCCAGATAGCGTAGTCAATTCAGCCTTCTCACCGGAGGCGGTAGAGGTTTGCTGCAAATCGTAGATCTGCCCGGCGGCAGGAGATCAAAACTCGTTGTATCACACTCATGAACAGGATTCACAACCGATCCGTCGCCATTTAATTCAGTCCAATGCCCATAGTCCGAGATCGCCCCCGAGGCGTGAGGAAAGTGGGGGCCGGCGTGATGATCAGTACAAGGGCCGCAAGCAGCATGAGCACCGATTTGATCGCAACGATCGACGTCGAGTGCCCACTCTTCCCCCAAGGGGCGGACCATACTCCTCGGCAGCAGGATCTACGACGCCAAAGACAAGTTGTTGGGCGAAGAGTTCCAATGACCCTGTGGAACCAGGCTTTGATGCGAGATCTATTATCGCTCAAGGTTTGGTCGACAGAACAGAGCTCACCGAGACGGCCATGATAGAGATGTTCCTTCCAACAGCAGAGTTCATGTCTCGACCAGAGTGTTTCAGCAGAGCCATCGAGAGCAGCAGTGATTCCTCCCAACTTCAGGTTGGCGATCGAGTCGAAAGTTCATCGTGAATCCAAGCCCCACACTTGGCTTGAAGATTACCGAGTGGCTGTTCAGATCGGCGTGGCAACGATGAGGTAGCCATGAAGCATTTGCCTCTTATGTTGGAGGGTTCAGCTGTATGTGGTTGAATCAGTTAGCACCAAAGAAAGATTTACACTTGGGAAGATCTTGCCCGAGTGTTTGTCGTGACATTTGAAGGAACTTGCAAACCACCAGCAGGATTGACGGAGTTGCAATGTGTGTGCAAAAGTCGAGTGAAACTTTGAGAGATTATATCCAGAGGTGGATCACTTTGCACCACACAATGAGAATGTATCTCGATCACCAGTGCAGTCAGGCCTTCAAAGAAGGTGTCAAGAACAGAGAGTTGAGTTTGAAATTTGGTCGAACCGAGATATGACCCTGAGTCGGATGATGGAGATTACCACCAAGTATGCAAATGGTGAAGAAGAGGATCGGCCCGAGTGGTAATATAAATCGCCGCCAATGAGGTCAAGGAGGAAATTCCAATGGAAGGTGTAAGAAAGCCGAGCCACCGCTTCCCTTGAGAGGCCTTGGTCAGGACCCTGAAAGTTCAAGGGGAAACCCAAGGGTCCTTGGAACCCCAAGAAGCTGAAAGACCAGGATGGAAACGACATGTTGGATTTGCCATGTCATATTCATACAAAGAAAGATGAAGAGGGTAAACTCATTTACCCAAACATACCACTCGACAAAGTTGTCGGCTTTGATTCAGCAGCCCAAGGGAAACAACTCAAGGATAAGGATAAGGAAATGCATAAAGTTGAGGACAAAGATGACAAAGATGATGGATATCCCTGTGTCAATTCCACTCGATGATTTTTGCCGACGCCGAAGCAAAAGTCGATTGAAGGTTATCAATCGAGAAGTGAACTTGGTTGCTCCGGCGACTCCCAATTATCTGAAATGGTCCCAAACCGCCATCACATTCGACCAGTCTGATCACCCGACGCACATTGCCACCCCTAGGAGGCAAGCATTGGTGGTCGACCCAATTGTTGAGGGCACTTGACTGACCAAAGTCCTAATGGATGGTGGTAGTGGCCTGAACATATTGTACGCGGAGACGTTGAAAGGAATGGGCATTCCGATGCCCGCACTCGTAACCAAGAATATGAGCTTCCACGAGTCATTCCAGGAAAGAAGGCTGAGTCACTCGGCCAAATTGCCCTTGATGTAGTTTTTGGTGATTCGAAGCATTTCCGAAAAGAAAAGTTGACCTTTGAGGTCGTGGATTTCCAGAGCGCTTATCACGCTATTCTGGGAAGGCCAGCTTATGCACGTTTCATGGCCCGACCATGTTACGTGTATCTTAAATTGAAGATGCCTGGTCCCAAGGGCGTGATCACTATAATGGGCAATCGGAAGAAGGCGGAAGAGTGCTTCCAAAGGCTCTAAGATCTCCGATGCTCGGTTGGCGTGGTAGAGCTACAAGAGTATCGAAAACTGCAGATCCGAAAGGATCTGCTATGAGCTAAGAAGCTCGCTATGGAGTCAGATTTCACGATCGGTGAGACGAAACAGGTTCACATTCACCCGATTGATCACAATGCTGCTCGACCAACATCTCAACAACACTGACTCAAAATAGGAAGAAGCACTCATCCAGCCCTCCATGAGAATCGGGACATCTTTGCATGGAAGCTCACGACATGCCGGTGTTCCTGTGGAGCTGGCTGAGCATCGCCTATGAGTCGCACCCAAAATTCAAACCGCTTAAAGAATATCTTCGACGGTCCACCGCCCGTAAGAGAAAGGCCATTGGAGAGGAGGTGGCTCGCTCTTAGCGGCAGAGTTCATCCGAGAGATCTACCACTCCGAGTGGCTCGCCAATGTCGCCGTGATCCCCAAGAAGGACAAGTCGCTATGCATGTGCATCGATTTCAAGCATATCAATCGGCCTGCCCGAAAGATCATTCCTCTTCCTCGCATTGACCAAATAGTCGACTCAACCGCGGGATGTGAGAGGTTGTCTTTTAGACGCCTATTTCGGTACCATCGATCCGCTCAGATGGACCCGGCGAGATTAAAACAGCGCTCATCACTCCATTCGGGTGCTTCGTTATGCCACCATGCCATTCGGTCTCAAGAATGCCGGAGCCACATTCATGAGGATGATTCGTAAGTGTTTGCTCACCAAATCAGTCGGAATGTGGAAGCGCATATGGATGATATAGTGGTCAAGTCACGAAAGGGTTCCGACCGCTGACCGACCTTGCTGAAACATTTGCCAATCTCAAGAGGTATGATATCGCTTAACCCATCAAAGTGTACATTTGGAGTTCCCGTGGAAAGTTACTCGGTTTTCATTTCGAGCGAGGAATCGATGCTAACCCGAAAAGGTTGGCACCATACTCCAATGAAGCGCCTCGCGCGTGCACGGCGTCCGTAAACTTATCGGATGCTTGGCCGCTTTAAGTCGATTCATCTCTCGCCTCGGTGAAAAGGCATTGCCTCTTTACCGACTGATGAAGAAGTCAGACAAGTTCGAGTGGACTCTAGAAGCTGATGCAGCGTTTGCAGAGCTCAAAGATCTTCTCTCCACCCAGCCGGTGCTTGCTGCCCCAATCAGCAAAGAGCCTTTTCTGATTTACATTGCATCCACTGGACAAGTCGTCAGTAACGTACTTACGGTCGAGCTGGAAGAAGAAGGAAAAGCCTTCAAAGTTCAACGCCCAGTTTATTATCTTTCTAAAGTGCTGACCCCATCAAAGCAAAGATACCCTCACTATCAGAAGCTTGTTTATGGGATCTATATGACCACAAAGAAGGTTGCTCATTATTTCTCCGATCATTCCATTACGCCGCCGACGCCCCATTGTCGGAAATTCTTCATAACAGAGATGCAACTAGTCGAGTGGCAAAATGGGCGATTGAACTCCTTCCCCTTGATATCAAATTCAAGGCAAAGAAAGCCATCAAGTCCCAAGCAATAGCAGACTTCCTCGCCGAGTGGATCAACAGCAGCTTCCGACTCAAGTTCACTCGAACACCGGACTATGTTTTTCGACGGTTCCAAGATGCTGAACGGTTCGTGCAGGGTTGTATTGGTTTCCCGAGGAGATAGGCTCAAATATGTTCTCCAGATTCACTTTGATTCTTCCAACAACGGCGTAATATGAAGCACTCTGTATGGGTTGCGCATGGCCATTTCACTTTCGGCGTCACGCCGCCTTATGGTCTAGGGCGACTCGGATCTGGTTGTTAATCAAGTGATGAAGGAGTGGATGTCGGGCCCAGCTATGACAAAGTTATTGTAATGCAAAGGAGAAAGTCGGAGAAGAAATTCGAGGGATTAGAGCTTCATCATATACCCCGACTGAAAAATCAAGCTGCGGATGATTTGGCGAAGATAGGATCCAAAAGGGAAGCCATTCCTAGTAATGTATTTTTGGAGCACATTCATGCACCATCAGTGCAGGAGGATCCTTTCACAGAAGAAGCCCCGCAGCAAAAGAGTGCCAATGATCCGACTGAAGTTGAGGTCCCAGCCGTGGTCGACCTAATTATGGAAGTTGTGGTCATCACTCCCGACTGGACGGTGCCGTACATCGCATATATCCTAAGGAAAGAGCTCCTAGAGAATGAAGAAGAGGCTCGACAGATCGTCCGCCATCCAAGGCCTTTACAAGGATCAAGGGACAGTTGTTCGAGAAAGCGGATCGAGTCGGCCGTAAGTGTATCACGCGAAGAAGGTTAGATAATTTTGAGGATATCCACTGGGACCTGTGGCTATCATGCGCCCTCTCGACCATTGTGGCTAAAGCAAACCGAAGGGATTTTACTCGTCAAAGCAAATGAAATGGCAAAAGAAATAGTTGACAAGTGTGAAGGATGTCGGCTTCTATTCCAACATGTCGCACAAGCCCGCCAGCCTTGAAGACCATTCCACTCGTCTGCCCTTCGCTGTTTGGGGATTGGACATGATTGGACCGTTGAGAATCGCGTAAGCGGCTTCACTCATTTGCTAGTAGCAATGACAAGTTCACCAAGTGGATCAAGCCAAGCCCATCAAGAACCTCGATGCATGCATCGCTATCGCTTTCATCGAGAGTTGATATTCAGATATGGAGTTCCGCATAGCATCATCACCGACAATGGGTCAAACTTCGATAATGACAAGTTCAAAGCCTTCGCGCTCTCAAGGCACGCTGGTCGACTATGCTTCAAAGGGCTCATCCTCGCCGAATGGACAAGCGTAACGCAAACGGCCTCACTCTCAAAGGGCTGAAACCACGGCCGATGCGTGATCTCAAACACACAGCAGAGCTTGGGTCATTTAACTTCCATCAGCCTCTCCGGGATTGAGGACCACTCCTAATCGGTCGACTAGAGAACTCCATTCTTCCCGGTCTATGGAGCTGAAGCAGTTCGCCGAAAGTGACCTGCTTCGCAATGCGCCTCGAGTCTAACTATACTCAAGAAGATGCGGAACAAGGCCGGCAAGATGCAATGACCTCTTGGAAGAGGAGAGAGAATGGCCCTGATCCGCTCCACTATCTATCAGCAAGACTTGCGCCGATTCCATGCCGTAAATGTGAAGAGTCGAGCCTTCCAAGAGGGAGATTTGGTCCTCCGAGTGGATCAACAGTAAACCACATAAGCTCGCTCCCACTTGGGAAGGTCCTTCATCATCACAAGAGTTCTCCACAACGGAGCGATCATCTCTACAACGTTGATCGCCAGATCGACGAGCCTCGAGCTTGAACGCGGAGCTGCTCCGCCTTTTACACTTAATACTCACTGTTGAGATGTAATAAAAGTACTTTTGTAGTTTGTTTATCTAAGACAAGAATGTTTTAATTTTCCCAAAGGATTGTTATTACTTTTGTTGAAATTTCCCCGAGGGTGGCTTAGTTGCGAATCCGCCTCCTAAGTTTGTAAAAAATCCTTTCCGAGTGGCGAGCCGCCTCAATCGGGGCTTAGCTGCAAATCCGGTTCGCCTAAGTATTCAAAATCCCACCGAGTGGTGAGACAGCCTCCCACTGGGGCTTAGCTGCGAATCCGCTCGCCTAAGTATTCAAAATCCCATCGAGTGGCGAGCCGCCTCCCACTGGGGCTTAGCTGCAGTCCAAGCACTCGCCAAGTATTCAAAATCCCACCGAGTGGCGAGCCGCCTCCCACTGGGGCTTAGCTGCAGTCCAAGTACTCGCCTAAGTATTCAAAATCCCACCGAGTGGCGAGCCAGCCTCCCACCTCGGAGGCTTAGCTGCAGTCCAAGTACTCGCCTAAGTATTCAAAATCCCATCGAGTGGCGAGCCAGCCTCCCACCCTGAGGCTTAGCCCAATCCAAGCACTCACCTAAGTATTCAAATCCCACCGAGTGGTGAGCCAGCCTCCCACTGGGGCTTGCAACAGCCCAAGGATTCGCCTTTAACATACAAAATAATGAAAATTGCAAGGACGACGAGGTGCAGGTCGACTGCTCCTCCTCCTTCAAAGCTACGCCATAAAAATCCCACCGAGTGGAGAGCAAACCTCCCACTGGGGCTTAGCTGCAGCCCAGTGCTCGCCTAAGTAATAGAATCCCACCGAGTGGTGAGCAAACCTCCCACTGGGGCTTAGCTGCAGCCCACCGCCTAAGTAATAGAAATCCTACCGAGTGGAGAGCAAACCTCCCACTGGAGGCTTAGCTGCAGCCCGTGCTCGCCTAAGTAATAGAAATCCTACCAAGTGGAGAGCAAACCTCCCACTCTGAGGCTTAGCTGCAGCCCAATGCTCGCCTAAGTAATAAAAATCCTACCGAGTGGAGAGCAAACCTCCCACTGGAGGCTTAGCTGCAGCCCAAGACTCGCCTAAGTAATAAAACCCTTCCGAGTGGAGAGCAAACCTCCCACTCGAGAGCTTAGCTGCGGTCCAAAGGTCGCCTAAGTAAGGAATTCATCCCAATCCGCAAGGACGACGAGGTGCAGGTCGATCGTTACGCTTCTCCTTCGAGCTTCGCCACAAGTACAACGTATGGTCCATCCCAATCCACAAGGACGACGAGGTGCAGGTCGACCGATACCTCCTCCTTCGAAGCTTCGCCATTAAGTACAACGTGCGGTTCATCCCAACCGCAAGGACGACGAGGTCGTCATAGCATCAGTTCCATCTCTACCGCAGGATAGATGAAGCACAAGTCGATCGAGTTTCAACGAATATCTTCCAATGAGGAACAAAGTTCTCTCAAGGCAAACAAAGCATGTTAAAGGATAAATCAAGTTCGATAAACGCCCCACGGATCCAAAGGTGCTCAGCGTTAAGCCCGCTAAAGTTTATCGGTTACAAAAACCACTCGGCATTCCGAGGCAAATTTAAGGTGGGACTTAGAAGTTTTTACCTCCGCGGAGGACTAGAAGGTGCAACAAACTGGTCGAGGTTGATTCCGCCGGCAATACAGTAGCAGAGCGATGAAAGTCTCCATGAAAGATCTCAAGTCGTGCTTCCTGGTGTTGGCAACCTTGAGAGACACCAGCTTGTCCTCTTGCACTTCTTTGCAAAGGGACACGAACCGAGATAGAGCAACATCAGCACCACACCGCGTAAGACTTTTTCATTCTTGCACTCGACTTGGAATCTCATTCACCAAGTCATCGTGATTCAAGGTCATTCAAGCGCCCGATCCGCCGAGAGTCGAGTCAATCCGCAACACTGCAACTTTCAGTTGGGCAAGATAATCCACCACGCTAGCAACGCGAGACTCCAGTCGGAGCACATTCATAGCAGCTTTGTCCTTCACAGGAGAGTTGATGGGGTCCAAACTGGTTTCCACTGACCGTTTCTTCTTCAAGTTTTGACAAATTCTGAAAACACAGCTTAGATTCAAAATAACGATCACGTGATGAGCCGGTGATAGCAAGACAATGGGTAAAAGAGATTACCTTCAAGCATGAGAAACAGCTTCTTGGCGAGCCCTCCAAGATAAATCTCCGTGTCATTTTGCTTCCCCGCCATTGGCCAGCCTTGTCGATGTAACAATCTTGTCGTTCTTCACCGACTAACTTCCTTGTTAGCCACGTTAAGAGTAGCTTTCAGCTTGGCATTTTCGCCTTCAAGTTTGTCGACCGAGGCAAGCTTCTTCAAGGAGCTTTGTTTTCTCCAAAGCCGCCTTTCCGTGCCTCTGCAAGGTCAAGGTCCTTCTTCTTCAAAGTCTCTTCCAGCTTTATCTCAAAGCAACAATGAGAACAGAGTTGAGAATGAACAGAAAAACAAAGGCAGTCGCCAAAAGTTCTCACCAGCCATACCTTTTGCTTCATCCTTTGCCTTCTCGCAAATTCTCCCGAGCAAGCTTCAAATCGAGGTTGAGCTGGATCTGTTTGTTCTCTAACTCAAGATAGCGAGCCACAAGCTTGCAAGATTTCTACAAAGAGTCAACCAACGAAAGACATCAAAGACAGATCACTTCCGAGTGATTAAGGAAAAATAGTAGCATTTCTAAGACTACAATGAATCAAAACATTCGATAGTAGTCTCGGACTACACCCAGCTGGTGCACTCAGCGTGTTCTCAACTGGTTTTACTAATTTGGTTCACCAACACCAAAAGAGGCAAAAGGTTATGTGTCGCCGTCAGCATGAGAGAAAAAAAACGACAACAACACACAGCTTCTTAGACTATAGTCGATCGCACGCAATGAATTATAGTCTCGGGACTACACCCAAGGTGCACTTAGCGTGCCCCCACCGGTTTTACGGTTCCATTCGACTTGGTCCGTCCTGTGTCGAGTGAAGAAGTTCACAAAGATAAAGATTATAGCCGATCGCACGCAATGACCATAGTCTCGGGACTACACCTGCTGGGTGCACTCAGCTGCGCCCCCAAAAAGTTCAATCGACACACCCACCCAAAGGGTGTACAGACATGGAAATCTCTAGAAGGAAGCAGTTTCTGTAGCATATCCTAACAAAGCAAGCAACGATTGACTTATTTGGACATTGCTCAAGAGCTGAACTAGCATCATAGGTCACCTGGCTAGCCTCTCTCGACCGCTTTCACTTGCCCCATCATGATCCCTGCTCATGCGATGGCCTCCTTAGCAGCACTCACTTGGTCTTCCGGGACGTGGTGTATAGCAAAGAGAGATGGTGGATCAGCAATCGACGGTGGGTCGGGCACTTGTCAGCGGTACAACAAAAGACACGTAAGCCCGAGGGGGTTGCCTCCTCGAAATCAGTGTCTCAGAATCGCCATGATCGAGCAGCCTTGCCAACATGCACTCTCTTGTTCTTCCTCTTCCTCACGGCGCTTCTCGCCATCATCGGGAGATCAATGACGGAGGCGGAACTACAAGAAAGATTCAAAAGTAAACATGGAAGTCCAATCGACTAAAAGCAAAACCTCGTAGATCATACCAAGGTTGGAGGTGGCAGCATCCTCCATTTCCTGATCTTCGTGCTTGCCTCAAGTCTCGGAGGTAGCGGCAATCAGAGATTTCAAGAATCGGCTGATCACCATCAAGTCGACCAAAAGTTCACCATGTGGAATAAGGAAATACAAGGTTCTGTTGGTTACCCGGATATGGTGGGATGACCATCCGCATCTTGGGCAGAGCCTTCACGGCTTTGACGATGTTGCTCGAGGTTGCTTCGGCGGTTTCTCGCCGGCGCAGGGAAGTTGTCCTAGGTCGCTTGCCGACCGTCCAAAGGCACAACAGCTTTACCACGCCCGCCGCGGGTCATGCGCCAACTTGACCTTCCTCCGAGCGAGGAGGATCGACGCCTTCCTCCTCTTCCTCCTCCTCCTCCTCTTCATCGAGCTGTCATCCCCTCATCCTCCTCGCCGTTGACTCCCATTCCTCCCGACTTTCACCTCCACTTCCTTCTTCTTCTTCGACTATTTCCTGCGCCTGCTGGGCATCGAGTACATCTCAAGGTGACCTAGAAGACAACAAAACAAGGCAAAAGTCACGATTTAATTGGCATCTAAATGTAATGAATGCACCAATCACAATGAAGATAAGTGGTTGTACCTTGTCTACTTTGTAAGTCAGTCGAGTGGTGGAATCCTCCCAGTCCGCGAGGGTTATCTTTGTTTCGTGATGGCAGTGCATCCACTTCTCCAACGGGCATCATCGACCTCCTCCGGATGGACCCGAGTGGTATCATCCGCATCGAGTACATCCACATCGGATGACCTCGGTATTGGAGTGGCTGAATACGCCGCGGAGGAAAACCTCCAGAGATCCATGCCGGTCACCCCGTCGCAATAAGCTGGACTACGCTACCCATCAGCAATTTTACTTGGGCCTTCTCCTCTAGTAACACCTTCAGGGAAGATGGCTTGTTCACTGACTCATGGAGAAAGGAGGGAGCCCACCGATCGCCTCAAATATTCGGCTGGTCTTGGAAGTAGAACCAGGTCGATCGCCACCTCTAACCGAGTCGTGGAGAGTCATAGCCGAAAGGCGCTCTTCCCCTCATCTCGACCCCGAGTCCCCACACATCTGGATTACTTGGGTTCTCTCGTCATTCGGTTCGCTTTTCTTCACCGTCTCGAGAGCGACAGTGAATATGTGCTTGAAGAGACCCCAGTGGTCGACAACCCAAGAAGTTCTCGACAACGAAATGAAAGCAGCAAGGTAGACAATGGAGTTGGGAGGAAATGATGGAGTTGCGCCCAAAAAGTTCAAAACCCCGGAAAAAGGATTCGTGGCAGAAAATCCCGATCTATGTGGGTGGCCAGGAGAACGACTCACCCTCTTCAGCTGCGGTTGCCACTGCTCCCTAAGCCTCGCCGACCCATGGGGATCAGTCCTTCATTGGCCGATCGGTGAGGTCCTTCTCGGTGATGGTCGAGCGGATCCAATCTCCTGACCCAGCCTTGCGGCAGCTTTGGACCGCAAGAGGATCCGCCTGACTCAGGCGCCTCCCCTTAGCCTTCGCCGCCGCCTTCTTCACCTGCTCCAGGCTGTGGTCTTCCTTCACCATGGTCGCCGCTAAACAAGCATCAATCAAGGGGACAGACAGGCTAAGAGCGCAGCGAGAAGGTTTGGATGCGGAGGGAGGAGAAGATTGGGGTCGCACTGTTCAAAATAGTGACACCCCAAAAATTTTAACTTTGTTTTGTTAACAAAAACCTTGCCAGGAAATTTAACTTTCCTTTTTCTTGGTTTTTCTTGTTTTCAAAACCTTTCCTCTCTTGGTTATCTTGGAACTGTTCCCTAAGATGGAAAATCTTTTACTTATGATATTGGACTTGTTTAACCACTCAATAAAAAATTTTCTTTTATTAGTAGAACTAATTACATAATTAATTTGCTTGATCTTTAGTTTCTTGAAAAATGGTTTTCCAAGATTATATGGCCATAATTGAACTACAACCATTTGATAAATTCACCTAAAATTTCAACCAAAAATTGGAGATGTCTGGTGATCTTTCTAAATCACTTTTGTGCAAAGTTATAATTTATTCATGAATTATTTTGAGCTCTACACCCAATTTTCTTCTCTGGTCCAGTAGGCATTTTTGCACTGCAACTCATTTAAATACTTCTTTCTAGCCTCCACCAAAATTTTGGGATGTCAGTAGGAGCATATTATTCCACTATATGCAAAAATCCAAGGTTGTTATTTGAAAATTTTGAGTGAATCAACCTCATCTTCATTCTGGTCCAACATGATGGATTGTACAGCAACCATATCCTTGCTTGCTCATTGGCCCTTGATTCTTCCTCCTGCTTGTAGTGTACCTTGCCAAACCCCTAAGTCCAGGAGCATGCAACCATTGGAATACTTTTGGTTCATGAGATAATGCCATTTAAGTTCTGTCCAGAATTGAAGTTCTGCAAAACTTGCACTAGAAAGTTTGTGCTTTTCACAAACCAACCTCACCACCCTCTTGAGCATCCAAAGAGACTTCAACTGGAAGAATTGGCCACCCAAGAAATGCCTAGGTGCCCGTGGCATTTTGACAAACACCCCGAGTGCAAGGCCAGATTTGGCATGATTTCAAGTCTACATGGTGAACCTGGTCTCCAGACCAAACCACCTTGTCCCTTGATCTTCCCTCTATCACTAACCTAGTTCTGTTGCTTGCCAGCCTCACCTGAGACCTCTAGCATGCCCCGGCATTTTATCGAACACATTCCATGCGTGCTCTGGGCGCGAGCAGAGCGCGCGTATTGCACGAGCCACGGCCGAGCCGACACGTCGCGCCCCTAGTTCTTGCCCGCTCTGTAGCGCCACGCCACGCGCTCCCTTTCTCCCTGCAATGCGCCAAGCCGCCCTGGCAGCCTACAAGACCACTGCCGAGTTTTGGCGGCACGCCGGCGTCTCCAGCTGCCTCGCCAGTCGATGCCGCCTAAGCCACCAGCCGCCACCTGCCCCTTGAGCATCTCCATCTCATCCGCAGCCTCGCCCTTCTAGCTGCCGCCGCCACGCCGCCATAGCTACAGAAAGACGGTCGCCGCAACCTTATCCCGCCGCCGGAACTGCCTTGGCGAAGTCTATTTAAGGAGCCCCGAGCTCATCCCCGCACGCAGCATCCTCTCACTATCCTCCTAGTGCCCCGCTGCCATCAATTGAGGGGAAGAGGCCGTCACGACTCCGGCCAGCCACCGCCGCCCCAGCTCCTTTTGGCACAACCAGAGCCTCCCGCCAATCCAACGCCACCAGACGACTCCACTCCTTCTGCGGTGCCACCTGCACCCCCACCATGCGACGGAGAGCCACCAAAACCACAAACTCACTCCGCCTCAAACCACCGTCCGCCAAGCTCTCGCCGACGGCGATTCCTCCACCCCGACGACCCTACAACCACCGGAAGGACCACCCTTGATCTGGATCCATCCCCGCCTCAGCTCCTCACAAGGAACCGCCTGCCTCCCGGCGGCGATCGTCGAGTCCCGCACTCGCCGGGCAGAGGAAGGGAGGAGGGCGATCGTCAAACTCTGATCAAGGCTGCAGGCCCACTGTCAAGGACTCCAGCCCCGCCTCCACGTAGTAAGTGAAGGCGCCAAAGTACGCCTTCGACGATGCTTATATTCAAACGCTTTTTCTTTTACTGCTTATTTAAAAACAAATTTTGACCAGACTTTGATCGGCTATAACTTTTAAATACAACTCCAAATGAAATGATTCTTTTCCTACCTCTCTCAAATTTGATCTAGTTTATTTTAAGATTTATTTGATAATTATTCAAAACAACTTTTTGTGCTGTTTTGGATTTGTGTGTTAATTCAAATTTATTTAAAATAGGACTTTGAGAGAGAGAAGAAACTTTCAAAAGTTTTGGAGTGCACCCTGCCTTACCACACATTGAAGGCAAGCATTCTGAACTCCTGGACAATATGTTGCATGCATTGTTTGACACGATCATGACACCACCTCATTACATGGAACTCGTTATTTTATGTGGTGGCATGATCATTTGCATGCATGCTTATTTAAATTTTCCTTGCTGTTGAAAATGGACTTGCTTGTGATGATGACCATCCTCAGATGCCTTTCGTGCTCACTGGAAGGAAAATGGGAAAGTCATTGCCTTGGGTAGACCAGAGCTTGTCCCTAGTTCCTCGTCGAGACGAGTGTGTCCGATGGCATGAAGAGTATGATGAGTGGTGACTCGTCTGTTGGATGAAATATATTTGTTGTACTAATCATGCAGGAATACTAAAACCTCCCGAGTCGAATTCTAGATCGAGTCTTGTTCCAAAGAACCCCATACTTGTTTCAGACTTACCACTTGTCCCTCGCTATACGTGGGTACGGTTCAGTCGCTTGTCAACCCCTTTCAAGCACACACCGCATGAGAGGCCATGGTGGAAGATATCGGTTGAAGCTGTAGGCATGCCACCGGTCCGGGGCATGGGTGTTTCCTGTTGAGACCGAGAGGGAGGCCACCCTTAGAGCGCGTGATATAAATTTGATCCCATGCTAAGCGAGGTTGTAGCCTCCCACTTAGAGTTTTGCTTAACAAGTGTCATGGGTGATTTCTGCACCCGTAAGTTAAGTCGGTGTGAAAGTCGTGTGTTTTCAATTAAAAGACCATAGACGGAATTAGTCCCGACGGACTAAAGAAACCGCTACTCGTGGGTAAAGAGTACACCTCCGCAGAGATTAAACCTATTCAATAGCCGTGTCCATGATTAAGGATTACACCGATGGGTCAAGTGTCGGTCTTAGTGTCGGTCTTCGAGGAGAAACCGTTAAACCGGAACTTGGTTTATGACTTGTGACTTGTGATGATGTTGATGATTATTATTATGGATGATTATTAATATGGACTAACCCCTTTATATTATTTGAACTCATTGAGTATTCCTGGGACGGTTCTACCTCCTGGATATTCACCATATTTATTTATAAGCCCTTTATGTGGTGTCGCTCAGACGCCCGACTGTGACATTGCTTCTGTTTATTTATAAGCCCTTTATGTGGTGTCGCCGACGCCCGACCGTGGCATTGCTTCGCTTATTTATAAGCCCTTTATTTGGTGCCGCCGACGCCGATCGTGGCATTGCTTCGCTTATTTATAAGCCCTTTATGTGGTGTCGCCAGACGCCGACCGTGGCATTTCTTTCATAAGCCCTTTATGTGGTGTCGCCGAGACGCCTGATCGTGGCATTTCTTTTATAAGCCCTTTATGTGGTGTCGCCGACGCCTGGATCGTGGCATTGCTTCGCTTATTTATAAGCCCTTTATGTGGTGTCGCCGACGCCTGATCGTGGCATTGCTTCGCTCATTTATAAGCCATTTATGTGGTGTCGCTGAGACGCCCGACTGTGGCATTTCTTTCATAAGCCCTTTATGTGGTGTCGCTGAGACGCCCGACTGTGGCATTTCTTTTATAAGCCCTTTATGTGGTGTCGCTGAGACGCCCGACTGTGGCATTTCTTTTATAAGCCCTTTATGTGGTGTCCCTGAGACGCCCGACTGTGGCTTTTCTTTTAAAGCCCTTTATGTGGTGTCGCTAAGACGCCCGACTGTGGCATGCTTGTTATTTAATTCATAAATTTTAATACTACTATGTTATTGCATATTCATGAATAAAATGCTTATGCATCATCAAATTTTATTATCTTTTGTGACCGACGCCATGAGCATAAAATATTTTCAGCACATCATTGTTATATTATGCCTGTTCCTAATGTTTATGTAGTACATTCAAAGTACTCACCGGCTTGTCCTCGCTATTGTCTTGGCCAGATTTCTTGCGGAGCGGAGCGCTATGACGACCGCCCGAACCTAAGCAACAGTGTTAGCAGCCTCGCCAAGATAGGAGTTAACCTGGTCACTGTTCCCGTGGGAAATGGAGTTCCACCGATGATCCACAAACCGCTCGCCTCAACCACTAGAAACCATTGGTTGTACTCACAGCCG
Organism: Aegilops longissima; assembly: GCA_021605205.1. Lineage (NCBI taxonomy): Eukaryota > Viridiplantae > Streptophyta > Magnoliopsida > Poales > Poaceae > Aegilops > Aegilops longissima. The sequence goes on from CM038676.1 coordinate 468,000,028, forward strand.
TAATGGTCTTGTACCGCATATCCTGTAATTTTGCTTGGATTTTCTGTACCGAGTTGATGCCTCATCAGCTAACAGTAGTCCTAGGGCTGATGAGCACGACGGCCATTTTCTAGAATTTAATATCCGGAAAAACTGGTCGCGAAAAAAATACCCTGTCCGACGCTTTATACGGGGCCGTTTCCGAGTGGCTGACCGGTAGGCCCAGCAATCCCACCAAATCTCAAGAATAAAGCGCCAAGACGCCGATACGCGGCAAAAAGGCGGCGTGAAGATCGAGGCATCATCGCCTTATCCCATCCGAAAGTGCCGCAGTTTTCTTCGCTTCAAGGCTTCCCAAAATTCAGATCTCACGAATCCCGACCGCGGAGCAACCTGTCGATAGCAGATTTCCTCGATCCGTCAGCCGAAATCCTCAAGTTCACAGAGTTCACTCGACAAAACGTGAAGAATGGATCAAGGCGACTAAAAGAGAAGTTGATGCCATCACTAAAAGGTCGTTGATCCAGAGTAAGACACACTCGCAACATGAAGAACAGGTCGGAAAGATTATCAACTCCTTCCTCACTCAAACCTCGATCCATTCGGGGGCTAATGATGAAGTCATGTACCTAGGGTAGGGTCATAGACCTGCCCAAAGGTACCCTCCACAAGGACACTCGCAAGAGAAGCGACCTTCCAGTCGACCTGGTAGGTTTCCACTCGACAGATTCAAAGACACTCGACCATGAAGACCCACTCGACCACCAGGAGTCCAAGAGCCACTCGGTGCCCAAACGGTTTGTAGTTAAATAGTCTTTATGATCTTAATGACACTTTATGTAAGGCGTTACCAGTAACACCTAGCCTTAACGCACCTTAAACCCTCTCACACGGGGCTGGCTGGGGTCCTGCAAGACTCTATATAAGCCACCCTCCACAGTAGAAGGGTTCGCACCCTCGAACACATACGCATATAATCCAATGACCGCCTCCGGCTCCGAGACGAGGGCTATTACTTCCTCCGAGAAGGGCCCGAACTCAGAAATCCCTTGCGATACAACTACTCCATAGCTAGGAACTTGCCTCTCCATACCTACCCCCATTCTCCATCGTCAGACTCGTAACCACGACACAGCCCTCGCCTTCTTTTGTTCGAAGCTGTTGACCGGCCTTTGGCTTCGAGCTACCATGCTGCTTGGGAAGACTATGTGGGCTCTTCTTGCCTTGAAGGTGCAGCTTGGTTAGTCAAGACTTCTTTTTCTTTGCTGCCATCCCGATCGATGCCAGACGGCCAAGAGCCTTGCGCTTCTCAAATTTCATTGTAGGCAAGCACGCACTTGTCGCCAGAGCCTTCATGCACTCACGAGAGCCTCCGCTTCTTCACACTTCTTGACAAAGTTTTCTTTGAGGTCGTGCAGCATGACCTTGAAGTTTTTAACGTCTTGCACACTGAGTGCAGCCATGTTCTTCTTGAACTGAGCCTTTTCATAGTCAATCTTGTGCTTCAGTTCAACAATGCGCTGAGCAAGAGCTAGCTCAGAAGCAATGGCGCCATTGAAGGAGACGCTGAGGCCAATAGGAAGTTGCAGATCTTCAAAACTGATGTTTGAGGTATCAAACCATTCATCAATGAAGTGATGGATGATTTCACATCAAAGAGAGGCAAGTTGTTGAAGATTTCTGGTCTTTCTTGCTTTGATAAGTTGCTCAAGAGCATCATCTGCAAGATCGCCATCACTTGATGATCAATGTGCTCTTCACGCAGAATGGCAGCAGGGTCGTGTCGGCTCAAGATTCTTGACACTTTTCTTTCTCTTCTCCGCCTTCTTGGAGATGCGGATTGATCTCGACTGCAATCGCTTCGTGGAGGTGCAGGGCTGACTTCACACGTGAAGCTTTTGGAGGAGCAGCTGATTTTGAAGCCTTGACTTTCTTAAGCTTCTGCGGCTTTGGAGCAGGAGCAGGAGCTGGAGCTTCATCCGAATCAGCCTCGTCATCAGAGTGATCCACTTTGGCACCTTGGACCAGGATGTAGGTGATGAGGCCATCAAGGTTTGAAAAGGGACCGATGACATTGGGTTCAGCATCGCGTGAGCCTCAGCACGGGGAGCAGAGGGACCAGGGTTGAAGTCTAATCCCAATGACTTCTTGTTTTCCTTGGCAGAAGCCTTTGCATGCTGGAAGTTGCACTTGAAGAGATTGTCATCACGAGACCAGAGCAAAGACGTTGGGTCGGCATTCTCAGGCTGAGGTCCACGGACCATGCAAGGATAGAAACCTTGTGCAATAGCTTCAGCCATGTTCTTGGGAGGAAGGCCTCGAAACAGAATATCACCCCAAGGGCTTCTGATGGCATTCTTCTCGCATATTCCTGTGTGACGAAATTGTACTTGAATTCACGTTCAGCCTAATAGCATCGAATCCATTGATTCGCCTTTGCGCTGATTATAAGTCTCTTCAGATCTGTCTTGTACAACTCGCGAGGTCATCAGAAGATCTTTTGAGGTTCCTCACGACGCTGTCCGCCGCCTCTTCCCGACTGATTTATCAGAGCCATGAGCTTCAAATTGAATGGCTTTACGCTCAAAGGCTTCAAAGGCGCATGCTTGCTTGACCGACAGAACTGCTTCGGAGAGTTAGTTTGATGTTGTAAGAATTCTGCAAACTAATGCGACTATGAGAACCAAGGGATTCTCCCACGGACATGTACCGTGATAAAGATTAGAGATGCGAGGAAGGGAAGAGGTCATATGCATTCTCGTAAGATTTTGAAGATAAATCGTTTGAAGACATTGACCTCATGATACGAAGACATTCACTTATACGCTGAGAGTTGGTTCCAGATTTGTACGAATCCGTGAATAAGTACAAGTGAGGAATCTAACTAGTTGTGAAGCTTGAGTGAATATACTAGGCAGTACGAGATGCAGACATAATAGATCTGACTTTGTATGGGCAGAAACCATTTTTGGCAAGTAGGATGATTCTTGAAGATCAAAAAGATGGTAAAAATAGAGTTATATTTACCGCTTCAAAGAACTGCTAGACAGGAGGAAAGGAGGCCGAGCAGTTCAGTCCAACGTGCCCTAACTTGGCGACGGAGGACACCTACGGCGGCGGCGGAGATGAATATGTTCGCGTCGGCGTGAGGACGGCGCCGAGAGGTCACGGCAGCTAAGCGCTTGTCACGGTGTCGTCGAGAGCTAGCGGTGGCGCTTAGGGTTTTGACGATGTGGAGAGGTGGAAGAAGATTTTCTTTACCGCGGGGACAGGTATTTATAACGAGGTGTCTTGGGCGCAGCGCAATTACGCAGTGCCTCGGGCGGTTCACATCTCGAGGGGCACGTGGCACGCATGCAACGCATAATGAGATGTCCCACGCTCCCACGCCGCCAGTTTGTTGATGGACGCTCCGCTTCTCCGAGTTCAACAAGAATGATGAATCATTTAAAACAGACTTAAAGTTTGTCTCGTGTCTTCTGGCGACAAGGACGCAGAGAAGACATTCGACGCTTTCAATAGAATGCATATGATTTGGACAGATAGAGTTTGAGATGGAAAGCATAGAGAGATTGGGGTCCCATCACATTCACTTAGTTCAAAAGATTCAACTTGAAGACATAGCTATAAGTGAATGTTGTAGAGGACAGAAATATATATATATATATATATATATATATATATCAGACAGCAACCAAATCAACATAGTGGAGAAAATCATGAAGATAGGTTGAAGTTGAAGACAAATCAAATGTGAATAGCTTCAAGAAATAACGCCATAAGTGAAACACTTCAAACAAAGAAATTTGGTGGTGGCTACCCACCGTGATAGGAAGTATTAGACCTGCATACGGCGCACAATTATCATGGCGCCCAAGTCAAATTCCACGTTAATGTATTCACACTTAGAATGTAAGTCTTCATTGATTGAAGATATACGTTACTTTCGTGTGTTGCACATCTAAGTCATCAACATGCATAAGTGTTAGGATGTGTGCTTGATCACAGGACATTTGAGGATTCCAAGATATTTAGCTCACACCGTAACTTGCAAAACCTTTTCTCATCCAAGGGCTTTGTGAAGATATCTGCCATTGCTCTTCGTTGTTGACGGAATGATGTCAATATCTTTCTTCATGACATGATCCCCGAGAAAATGATGACGAATTTCAATGTGCTTTGTCTTCGAAAGTGCTGGACTGGATTGTTGGCAATCTTGATGGCGCTTTCGTTGTCGCGAAAAGAGGTACTTGTGTCGATTGATGCCATAGTCCTTGAGAGTTTGCTTCATCCATAGAAGCTGAGCACAACAAGATCCAAAGAAGAATGTATTCAGATTCTCGCAGCTTGAGAGTGACACACGCTTCGCTTCTTTGAAGACCAACAGACGAAAGTGATCGTCCCGTAAAGTGACATGTGCCTGATGTAGACTTGCGATCCACCTTGTCACCAGATAATCAGCATCCAAAATCCAACCAAATCAAATTTTGAGCCCTTTGGATACCATAATCCGAGTGTTGGGGTGTGAGCCAAATATCAAGAATTCGCTTCACGCTAAGTGATGCGATTCCTTTGGTGCCGCTTGGAATCGAGCACACATGCAAACACTAAGCATAATATCTGGCCTAGATGCACATAGGTAAAGTAAGGAACCAATCATGGAGCGGTATACCTTTTGATTGAACTCTTTACCATTGTCGTCGGGACCCAAGTGGTGTTTGGCTGGCATTGGCGTAGTGTATCCTTTGTACTCTTGCATTCCAAACTTCTTCAGGCAATCTTGGAGGTATTTTTCTTGAGATATAAAGATGCCATTCCTTTGCTGACGAATTTGAAGGCCAAGGAAGAACTTGAGCTCTCCCATCATGGACATCTAATATTGTTCTTGCATCATGTATCCAAACTCATCACTATACTTCTGGTTGGTGCAGCCGAAGATAATGTCATCCACATATATTTGGCATACAAATAGTTCACCATCATATGTCTTCGTGAAGAGTGTGGGATCAAGGGATCCAGGTTTGAAGCCTTTGCTCTTCAGGAAGTCTTTGATTGTATCATACCAGGCGCGAGGAGCTTGTTTGAGGCCATACAAGGCTTTATTTAGCTTGTAAACCATATCGATGTTTTGGATCTTCAAAGCCGTGGTTGAGCGACATATACTTCTTCTTCAATCTTGCCGCTGAGAAATGCACTCTTCACATCCATTTGATAGAGCAAGATGTTGTGGTGGTTAGCATAGGCTAGTAGTATGCGAATGGCTTCAAGCCTAGCTACAGGAGCAAATGTTTCATCGAAGTCAATTCCTTCAACTTGAGTATATCCTTGAGCCACAAGCCGTGTTTTGTTTCTGACGACTTGACCATGCTCATCTTGCTTGTTTCGATATATCCATTTGGTGCCAATAATGTTATGCTTGTGAGGGTCAGGACGCTTGACAAGTTCCCAAACATTATTCAGCTTGAACTGTTGAAGTTCTTCTTGCATAGCTTGAATCCATTCTGGTTCCATAAAAGCTTCAACAACTTTCTTGGGTTCTGATATTGACACAAATGAAAAGTGCCCACAGAAATTTGCTAGCTGTGTTGCTCTTGAGCGAGTAAGCGGACCAGGTGCATTGATGCTATCAATTATCTTCTCAATCTGTACTTCATTTGCAACTCGAGGATGAATCGGACGAAGACTTTGCTCATGCCGATCATTGTCATCATTGGGAGGATTGTCTTCAGTCGAGCATTGTCTTCAAAGTTGAGTAGGTGCAGAAATGATAAGTTCCTCTTCAGTTGTGCTTCATTTGGCATGATTTCACCAGCTCCCATCAGCTTGATAGATTCGCCGGGTGGAGCTTCGCCTAGTTTGCTTGGCAGAACTCTCTTTGTGAACCATTGGTTTCATCAAATCGCACATCTACAGCTTCAACGATTTTGTAGAGATAGAGATTGAAGACTCAGAAGAGTGTGAGTCCTTTCCAGAATCGAGCATGAAGCCTTCGTGAGCTTTGGGTTCAAATTTTGACTTGTGATGGGGATCCTTGATCCAAGACTTAGCCCCAAATACTCAAGTAATCGACATTTGGCTTCTTGCTAGTAAGGAGCTCATAGGATGTTTTGTTCGTAAGCTTATGGATATAAACACGGTTGATGACGTGACAAGTTGTATCAATGGCTTCAGCCGTAACTTTCTTGGTGTCTTGTACTGCCAAGCATCGTTCGAGCCATCTCAATGAGGGTTCTGTTCTTGCGCCCACGATGCCATTTTGCTGAGGTGTGTATGGAGCGAGAACTCATGAGTGATTCCTATGGTATCCAGATAAAGATCAAGTCCGTGTTCTTGAATTCAGTGTCGTTAACGCTTCGATATGCTTGATCTTGACGCCATAATTGTTCATTGCTCGATTGGCGGTTGCCCAAGACATCTTGCACTTCAGCCTTGTAGAGAATTATGTGCACCCATGTGTATCTTGAGTAGTCATCAACAATGACGGAGCCATAGAGACAAGCAGTTGTTGTGAGGGTAGAGTAATGAGTAGGGCCAAACAAGTCCATGTGTAACAGCTCGAAGGGTTGAGATGTCGTCATGATTGTCTTCGAGGGGTGCTTTGCCCTAGTCATCTTTCCAGCTTCGCAGGCACCACACAAATGATCCTTCTTGAACTTGACACCTTCGATGCCTATGACATGCTTCTTCTTGGCGAGTGTGTGTAAGTTCCTCATGACTGCATGCCCCAGCCTTCGATGCCAGAGCCAGCATTCTGAAGCTTTTGCGAGAAGACATATGGCAAGCTGTGGACCTACTGAGAAATCTACCATATATAGATCATCTTTCCTATACCCTTCAAAGACTAGAGACTTGTCAGATTCCATTAGTACAAGGCAACGATATTTTCCGAATATCACAATCATATTCAAGTCACAAAGCATTGAGACACACATCAAGTTGAAACCAAGGGATTCAACAAGCATCACTTTATCCATGTGCTGATCCTTTGAGATTGCAACTCTACCTAGACCCAATACCTTGCTTTTACCAAAGGTCAAGAAATGTGATGTGACTCTTGTCCGATGGACGTAAGGTTGAGTCCATGAGAAGACTTCATCACCAACATATGATTAGTGCATCCACCGTCCATAATCCATTATGAAGCATGAGGTGTCATACCCTACAAGATGCTTAGGGGATAGGCTTCACCAAGAGCATTGTGAAGCATAAACATTTGACAGCAAGTGGATTATTGAAGCTTAAATCAAGATTAGGACTGATAGGATGAATGGCAAACGATTCAGAACAAAATACATAGTGAGACCATTTGGGCATTTGATCTTGTGCCCTACAAGATGTTTTAGGTCCCCAAAGAATAGCATCGATGCCTTTGATTTTCGGCCGAGACCCTTTCCGCAAAAGAGAGTTAATTCTTCTTAACCACCCACATCTTCGGGGTGGCTTAGAAGCAATGAGTCTAAGTGCAGCATCTCGAGAATTTCGCTTTGGAGCCCTAGCAAATAGCCTTGCAGAGATGAATGATACTCATATGAATAACCAGTAAAAGTTCTTAGTTCTATGAACATAGCGGTTTGAAGACACACGCCATATTCATAAATTTGAGTACGGTTTCCTGCAAAACATTGGCGTTAGGGTGACTCTGTGAGTCCTCGTCTGTATGAAGCCTTTGGACCATATGACGCTTTAGGTCTGGGTTTGTCTTCTTCCTGTGTGGTGTCATGATGACATTCACCGAAGATTCTCAAGACAGCTTTTGGGAACCCAGATCTTCTTCATAGGGGTCCATTCCTGCAGCTTAGTACCAATATACCTAGCAAACACTTCACCATTCTCGATTCTTGAATAGCTTATAGTTTGCATCAAAGGATTCATCAATGATAATAGGGTTAGCACAGTAAAGCCAGATAAGGTGGATGGATCCATCAAGGTCCCTTTGCAGCAACCCATGTGGTTTTGGGATACCGCCAAAGCTTCCAAAGAGGAACCATCAACATTCATTTTCCTTTCAACCCAACACCCTCTTTCCTAGGGTTTCGTTCGAATCGCTTTTGAGGACATCGCAGTGTCCGATGCCCTTTCGCACTTTTATACATCCCTGTTTCAAGCAATGTCTTCAACCTAGCATTTTCATCAAGAATAGCAAGTGGTATCCTCCGCAGAGGGGTTAGTTACCACATTAGTAGTTGAAGACAATGCAACAAGAGCAGCAGCTTGAACATTCAGCAACAGAGGTAGCGATATCATGCTCAAGACATTTTAGACATGGTGGTTCAAATCCATCCTGAGCGGAACTAATCTGTTGAGCGCGAAGTGACTCATTCTCTTTTTGAAGATCTTCATGAGCCGCTCTCAATTTCTCAAGCTCTTGCTTCCTTTGAAGATAATCATAGGAGAGCTTTTCATGAGTAGTTGAGAGCGATTCATGACGACTTTCAAGTTCTTGGTACTTAGCATGAAGATTTTAATGTCTTCAACTAAGGACTGTGAACGTGTCATTTCCGCTGCCCAACAGTCATCGCTTTTGTCTAATAGTTTTTGAGTATGTTCCATAGCTCTTGTTGTTCAGTTGCAATTTTAGCAAGTGTTTTGTAGCTGGGTTTGATTCACAATCGAGTCATCTTCACTTGATGTTTGAAAGTAAGCATCACATGATTTTACCTTGGCACCGCGTGCCATGAAGCAAGAGGGTGGGAGCAGGGTCGCCCTTGTCATCGCCTTCAGCGTTGGTGTAGAAGTCATTGTCTTCGATGTTGAAGATGGACTTGGCAACATAGGCTGTGGCTAAAGCCGACTTGCAACGCCTGGTCGACTCCTCTTCAGACTCCACCTCCACCTCCTCGTATGCATCCTCCTCTGAATCCATTTCCTTGCCAACAAAAGCACGAGCCTTGCCAGATGAGCTCTTCTTATGCGATGAAGACTTTGATGAGGACTTGGAAGAAGACTTTGAAGATTTCTTCTTTTCTTGTCATCGTAATCATATTCCTTGCTCTTCTTCTTCTTCTTCTCATTGTCCCACCGTGGACACTCGTAGATATAGTGTCCAGCTTTTCTTGCACTTGTGACAGTGTTCTCTCTTGTAGTCATGAGTGGAAGCTTCATCATCTCTTGAGCTGGATCATGAAGACTTTCTCAAGCCTTTCTTCCTAGTGAACTTCGAACTTCTTCACAAGCATAGCAAGTTCCTTCCCAATGTCTTCGTGGATCATCGTAATCGCAATGATTCTTCTTCGATGAGGAAACAACTTTGCCTTCAAAGCGAGTTCGGCCATAGTTGGGACCATAGATATCTCTTTTCTCGATAGTCGAACTCATGTGTGTTGAGCCTCTCAAGTATATCGACGGATCGAGTGTCTTGAAGTCGGGACATTCTTGTATCATGAGGGCAAGGGTGTCAAAAGAGCTGTCAAGTGATCTCAGAGTGTCTTGACGATTTCATGCTTGGTGACCTTAGTGGCGCCGAGAGCATGAAGCTCATTTGTGATGTCGCGAGGCGATCAAACGTGAGCTGGACATTTTCATTGTCGCTTCTCTTGAAGCGGTTGAAGAGGTTGCGAAGAACACCGATTCTTTGATCTCTCCGGGTTGAGACGCCTTCATTGACCTTGGATAGCCAGTCCCTGCACTAGCTTCGACGCTTCCAGAGAACTCACACGCCATACTTTCCTTTGGTCGATGACCACAGATGATGTTCTTTGCAAAGGAGTCCAGCTTGAATGAACTTCTTGACATCGCAGGGTGACACCTTCACCAGATTTAGGAACGCCGTTCTTGACGACATACCGTAGGTCGACATCATCGGCTTCAAGATGCATGCGCATCTTATTCTTCCAAGAGGGATAGTCGGCCCATCGAACACGGGCAAGCAGCGAGACCTTGATTATCCCCGTAGTCGATATAGCTAAAACTCTAGGTGGTTAAACCAAATCACACGTAACAAGGGAGTACCTTGCTCGATACCAATTGAAAGTGCTAGTTATCGACTAGGGGGTGAATAGGCGATTTTATGGAAGTCTTCAAAACACGGATGTTTCAAAGACAAACAATGAAATGACCTAATTGATATGCAGCGGAAGATAAACTACAACAAGCAAGCCATAGTCAAGTATGCAATAATGTGAACGGACAAGACTAATAGCAGCTATGTAGTAAGGATCAGATGGAAGATAGTATGAAGCCAAACAACGATAGTAGTCAAGCAATGAAGTCAAATAGATAGGACATATAAGCAATGACTTCACGAAGACAAACTCATGGTAAAGGAGGGAAGGGATAGAACCACTACTAGTTGAAGACACAGATTTGTTGGACCAGTTCCAGCTTGTCGTGACAACTGTACATCCGGTTAGGGAGGCTGAGATTCAACTCGTAAGACCGCATCTTCACCTTATTCCCTTGAGCTAAGGACACACAGCCCCTCGCCTAATCACTCTGTAAGTCTACAAGGTAGACTTCCAACCTTCACAGACTTCGCTCACCGCAATCCACAATGACTCTTGGATGCTCAGAACGTGACGCCTAACCGGCCGGAGGATTCACAGCCCTCAAGTGTAATAAGTCTTCAGTCACACAGACAGAAAACTTCAAGTGATGCCTAACACTCTTTGGCTCGGGTGTTTGGGCTTTGTCCTCGCAAGGATTTCTCTCTCAAAGGCTTCGAGGTGGGTTGCTCTCAAACGACAAAAGCCGTGCACTAACTCGAGCAGCTACCAATTTATGGTGTAGGGGTGGGCTATTTATAGCCACTAGGCAACCCGACCTGATATGTCCGAAATGACCCTGGTCACTAAGGAACCGACACGTGTTCCAACGGTCGATTTCAAACACACACGGCAACTTTACTTGGGCTACAAGTAAAGTCGACTCATCCAGCTCGACAAGTTTTGTTCTCATTGTCTTCACTCAAGACATAGGATTTGGGTTGAGCATCACTTCACCATTCGACTATGATCACTTGGACCCCACTTAACAAAGACGGTGGTTCCTACGACTCAACAAAGAAGAAAAGGAAACAACGAAACGACACGCCTTCAAGGCCCATAGTCTTCACTCAATGTCTTCTCATGTCATAGTCTTCAATGTGAATATCTTCACATACCACCATTGTCGTCAATGTCTTCATACATTTTTAGGGGTCATCTCCGGTAGGTAAACCGAATCAATGAGGGACACTACCTACGTTATCCTGCAATTCTCACAAACGCATTAGTCCCTCAACCACATTTGTTGTCAATACTCCAAAACCAACTAGGGGTGGCACTATATGCACTTACAAGAATTTTATGAGGGGAAATGTAATTTGGAGTGTCTCAATACATCTCTTATCACTCTCATTCCGAAGAAGCTGAGCCCTGAATATGTCGGTAATTTCCGGCCCATATCTTTGATTAATACATGTTTAAAGTTCTTAACCAAGCTTTTGGCAAATCGTCTTCAGGGTGTGATCTTGAAATGTATCCACTGCAACCAATATGGTTTCCTCCATTGTCGATCCATTCAAGACTGTCTGGCGTGGTGTTTTGAGTATATCCACCAATGCAAAGCTTCCAAGAGGCCTATCATTCTTCTTAAACTTGACTTCGCAAAGGCGTTCGACACCATTGAGCATGAGCTGATTCTTTGGATTTTGAAATGCAAGGGATTTGATGATCGTTGGACAAGTTGGATTGACAGCATTCTGTCCACGGGCTCCTCTTCGGTTCTTTTGAATGGAGTGCCTAGGAACCATTTTGTCTGTCGTTCGGGTGTTCGCCAAGGAGATCCACTATCTCCTTTGCTCTTTGTGATCGCGGTGGACTTGCTCCAATCGGTTGTAAATGAGATGTGCTCTAGGAATATCCTCACCTTACCAATTCCAACGACCTCGAAGGACTATCCGATCGTTCAATATGCTGACGATACCCTCATCGTTCTTCTTGCTATTGAAAGCCAGTTAATTGCTTTCAAAGAAATGCTTGAAGTTTTTGCCAGATCAACCGGTATAAAAGTGAATTTTAGTAAGTCATCTTTGATACCTATCAATATGAGTGATGACGAGAGCAAGCGTGTTGCTGCTTTGCTTGGTTGTGATGTTGGTTCCATGCCATTCACTTACCTGGGTTTGCCAATGGTCACATCTAGGCCAACAATTTATGATCTGTTGCCTTTGGTGGATCGATTGAGAGGCGATTATCTGCGCTCTTCCTGCCTCTTGAATCAAGGATGCCGGCTAGCTCTTGCAATCAGTCCTTAGTTCTATACCAATATATTTCTTCCGCACCCTATCGCTGCCACAGGGTATCTTGAAGCGATTGAACGGATTATGCGACAATGCTTGTGGAGAGGGAATACGGATACACCCCGCAATCCTTGGCGGCTTGGGACTTGGTATGTCGCCCTAAATCTTTGGGTGGTCTGGAGTTCGACTTGAGCTCTCAAAATGATGCTTTGCTCATCAAGCATCTTTTTAAGTTCTTTAATAAGTTGGACGTGCCATGGGTATCTCTTATTTGGGACACTTATTATGCCTTCATACTTCTAAGCCACTCAAACCTGCGGTTCTTTCTCGGTGGAGGGACGGTTCAAGTTATATGATAAGTTTTGCAAGTTGGCAGTTCCTCTAGTTCGATCCGAGATACGGTGATCTTCCGCTTGATCGCTGGCAACTTGGCAGCAATATGGTTTTCATGCAACATCGCTCGCTGCTCCACTCTTTTGTGATCGATGACACTCTCACGCTTAAGGATATTATGGAGCTGTCTGATTTCACCGATAATCTCCATCCGCCTCTCTCCGCCAGCCTTTGAGGAGTTTAATCAACTTCGTGAGATGCTTCCTTTGCTTAATCTTCAAGATGGGAATAATGATGTCCGGAAATGGCCTTCCAATTCTGGTGATTACCAGTCCAGATCTATTACTTGTCCTGCTTTTCAGACATTGTGGTTGACCCCATATTCGTGTGGATCTGAATTGCTCTTGTACTCTCAAGTTTAAGGTTTTGGGTGGCTCTTATTGATGGATCGCCTAAATACTAGGGACATGATGCAGCAAGCGGCATTGGATTATCCAAGATGACACATGTGTCCTATGCCTCTTGGCATCACATGAGGACAGAGCGATCTCTTCTTTGCTTGTAATTTTAGCCACAGATCTCGACTGCTGAGTATTTCATGGAGTCCTCATCCCAACTGCACCACTTATGAGATGACTTCTGATGCTAGGAGGGATTTTGGCCTTCCTTCTTTCTCTGAGGTAGTCTTCACTGCCACTTGGAATATTTGGACACAAAGAAATGGGAAGATCTTCAGGAATGAGACACCTTCTTTTAGGGCATGGAGGAGGAATTTTTTGCATGACATCTCTCTTTTAGCTCATAGAACCAAATGTAAATATAGGAATAGACTAATATCTTGGATAGCTGCCTTACCCTAATCAGTTTCCTTGTAAGTATTACCCTCTCCCCCTATGTCTTAACTTTGTAACTTTGTATTACTTTGGCTCTGTGGTTTAATAAAAGGCTGTGAGGCTGTTGCCTTGCAGTATATAGTCAAAAAAAAAGATAGACAGTGGGGTACCTCTCCGGTGAGCCCCTATCCCCGCTACGGGTGGTTCTTCCTTAACTCCGCGAGCCCCCCCACCCCTTGAAAATTGATCGACCCAAAAGTCGATTCAATCGATCAAGTGTAGCTAATCGGAGCAAAGGCAAAGAAGACGAGCGAGGGGAGAGCAGCAAAGCAGCCTTGCGAAGCGAAGCGAGAGCCGAGCAAGAAGAATGGGCGAAGCGAAGGATCGATCAAGAGCCGAGCAGCAAGCAGCAGATCCGGCTGGTATGGACGCCGCCACCAAGGGGCCTCGTGACTGGGAGAGCCGCCTGAGATGTCGCCAGCGGCGCCGCTTCAAGGTAGCCGCTCCATGGGGCTGCGGGATGGAGCACTGTCAGCGCCGGGAGGTCAAGCTAAGGAGAAGGTGCGATGCGATGAGTGTACAACCTCTTTGGTGGCTCCGAGTAGGCCTCGGCTTCATCTGAGGAGTCGGTGAGGATGCTGCGGTTCCGGTGGAGCAGGTTAAGGCGACACTATGGGGATGGAGCAGCCGCGATAGACGAGGCGATCGTCAGAGCAGCTCCTTGGAGGTGGAGGACGGGGCGGCTGAACCGGCGGGACAATGAGATGGACAACGGATCCTCATACAGGGAGGTGGACGAGGGACGTCGAGCTGTTGCGATGGACGACGTCATCGGGGAAGAGGCTCCAGCTGGGCAGCGGTGAGGTGGTGGACGGAGGAGGGTGGGGTTTCGCGGCTGGAGTGGAGAGGTTATGACGGCCTGGGATTTTGAATGGCAAAAAGGAGGCGATGGGAGGGGGTGAACCATGACATAGGGACGCGCTTGTCCAAAATGTAGGGTGTGTTACAAAAGTACCCCCGTCGATTTGAACTAGCGGCCCTTTTGGCTCAGGGTTAGAAGGGGGATTTCGTGTGTCGGGATTTGGCAGCTGGAGGGAGTTTCAGCGCGAGTTGTAATTTCGGGATAGCAAGGCGCGGGTTGTGAAGGCGCCAGTTTTGGGAGCACGATATCTGAATTTTCGGATATAACAAGGCGCGGGTTGAATTTTAGGGACAAGCCTAACGTGTAATATTGTACTTGTACGTACCAAATCAATTCGCACTTCCCTTAGCCAAAAATAAAACGAAAAAAATAAAACTATTCACACCACACAAAGAGAGAGTCTTTCCCCGTTTTACTATAAAACTGCTATTCAAAGCTACTCCCTCCTTCCATCTATATAGGACCTAATGCATTTTTCGATGCTAACTTTGACCAAATATTAGAGCAATAATATATGACATGCAACTTACACAAAGCACACCGTTAAATTCGTCTGTGAAAGGTTCTTTCAATGATATAATTTTCACATTGTGCATGTCATGTACTATTAATCTTGTCAATAGTCAAAGGCGGTCTTAAAAAATGCATTATGCCCTATATAGATAGAAGGAGGGAGTATGAATCCATTTTATGTCCAATTAAATTTTTTCGCTTGCTGTATAATGCATGTAACCTACTCATACCAACATTTTAGTGCATTCCAAATGTCTATACTACCGTTGCAATTCGAACTGAACTTGAATTCATTTCTCTATTTCAATAAGAATCTACAATCATGATTGTTGCCAACTTCAACCATCATTCGTGTATTACCTTAATAACACACCACATGATTACTATAGAGATAGATCTGAACTATGTGTACTACATGAACTCGAATTCTATTTTTTGAATACACTTGATGTTGATTCCAAATAATAGTACATTTGATGTACTAACTATATATTCATAATCTAAACCATGTTCCATACGTGTACAGCGTGTTTATCACACCTAGTATAGTGCCCCGCCCCCTACATTATGATAAGTATTTCGACCTGAGCTGCAAAATCCACACATTAGCCCAAATTATGATCAATGTTCTATATATTATACGTAGTACTAGCAAGATGCCCATGCGTTCCATAGAGCATCAACATGATCAAGGGAGGCCTAATTTGCAAATATGGAGAGGGGTGTGGGTATCTTTTTTCAAAATTGCCATAGTTTCCTTCCTATCCGTCAGATATAAATCGGACGGCCTATACTGCAGGATGGCAGGCACACCATCATCAACAACTCCATTTTTTTATAAGAGTAGAGATAAAATATATTATATGTAGTATAACATGTTCATAACCACACCATGTGTATCACCGTTATATATATATATTCACACATGCGTCGGTTTAAAACACTATGATAAATACTTCAAATATCCGAATTCACTTTTTATAATGAAGTATGACCTCTATTCGTCTTTTACACCCACACAATCCTCTTATCTTTGTAGCTATCTAGCACTAACTTTCTCTCGTGCATGCACACGCCCGCATCCCTCTCACCCTCCCTCAACATTCTTTAGCTCCATCGTGCAAATTCGTCTTTTCACTTTAGGTCGTTCACCCATGGTGTGTGTAGGCCCCCCAGCTCCTTTACGGCACACATTGATCGATATGCCTCTCTAGCCAGGTGTGCCTAGCATAAAACACAAGCTTCCCCTCTTCTATTATCACCATCCATGCCTCACCCCCACCACTCTTTTCATCGGCCCCGCCACTCCTCCCACCTCTCCTTCTGAGCACCCTCCGGATATGTCCCCTTCCCCTGGCTCCTTGGGATCCAGGCGACACAGCCAGAGATGGCGCTTCCCTTTTGGATGCGAGGAAAGAAGTAATGGCGGAAGAGTGCCGTGTTGGGATGCACCCCGGCAAAGCCCTCGTAGAGATGGGCAAAAAGAGCCATCCACGCCATGGCATTTGGAGTAAATCCAGAAGGTGAAAGCCATAGGTGTGCATGACGTCATTGAAGAAATCGGAGAAATGGGGGCAAAGCCCGCAGGAAAAGTAGTCGATGAAGAATGGGTACCGATTCGGGCCAGATTGGGCGAAACCGGCGGGAATGATGCGCGTGACAGGATGCCCCTTCGTCTTGCACTCCCACAGGGGCTTGAAGTAGTCCCAGAGGTGGATCGCGTCGACCGTTGACGGGAAGTAGGCGAGCTGCATCCGCCGTGCTGCCAACTCACTCTTCGGCGCCTCCCTCTCCCCGGCATCCTTGGCCGCTCCCTTGCCCCTGTTGGTTTTGGGCGCCATGGCAGCTGGAGGAGGAGCGGAGAATCTGGAGCAATGGGGGCGGCGGCGGCGAGCGAAGGCGAGAGCTTGAGGAAGCAGGGGGGAAGGGACGGCGGTTCCGAGATTGGAGAAGGCATGGGGGTAAATGGGCGTCACGCCTGCGGTTTCTCCTTTTTATGGGGAAGGCGCTGGCCGCCTCGTTACCATTTACCATGATGTGACGCATGAGGGCAGCGGCCGCCCCATGCATGCCCCCCACGTCACGCACGACCCTCCACGACGCGCATTCAACACGGGTCGTGGGGAAGCGCAAGCAAGTGAAGAAATTACTATGGTATAAATCTGCCCCGCCTGCCCGCGCACCGTTCTGGGCCCGGCCCAACAACGCGCTGCGCTTATGTGTGGTCCAGGCCCAGGGGCTCCTGTCGGTGTACAAAAGTAGGGGCCCCTTTTGTACCCCTCTACTTGTGCACGGGCAGTTAGAGCCGCGCCTGCGGCCGCACTTAGCAGGGAAAAGGGAGGGAACAGAAGCACGAGATGGGCAAAACAACGCCAAGACCAAGGAACACAAAGAGCAAGAGGGCGAGGCAGACTCCCCCGGCAAGACCCTTGCCGGGGTGGCCTCCGCGGCCCCAGCAAGAACCTTGCCGGGGCAACTTGCGCAACACCAGCAGAGCAAGCCACCCTTGAGCCCGAGGGTTCCAACGCCGCCAACAACCACGTTGGGGCCAAGGCTCAAGAGGCACCTCTGTGGTGGCATGCAGATCTTTGTCAAGATCCTAAACACACAAGACCAGATGAGGACTAGAAGACGACGATCCTCGGTGGAATCCTAGCCGAGGAAATCCACGAGACCCCCAACAAGAACCTTGCCGGGGGCGACCACGATGCCACGGAAAGACCCTTGCCGGGGCCCCAGCAAGGCCCTTGCCGAAGACACCTACGGGGCTGCATCCAGGCCCGCGTCTGCCAAGACTCCACCGCCGTTCCCATGCAGCTGCCAACCCGACCAGCTGGGCAGGCACCTGCGTGGCGACATGCAGCTTCCAGGCCAGCTCAGCAAACACCTACGTGGTGGCATGCAAATCTTCATGAAGACCCTACCACCACGCCATCTCAGCAGCCTGCTAGCCTACGTGGCGCTGCATGCCTCGTTGGCCTGGACGCGCGTCGGAGCAAGATGGAGCGGCGACAGACAGGACAGGCCTTGTTGCCGTCCCCAATAAAGCAACAGGACACCTAAGGAGCGCATTTAATGCGTCTTGTCCCGTAATGACAGGCTATAAGCTTGTGTATTGTACACCTTTCCACCTCCTGTGTGCACTGTGGCAACCTCCGTAATGACAGGAGGCCCGAGGCGTCCAGGAGAGGGATTCTGATCTTTTGGACTAGGCACGCACCGTAGCTAGTTCAAGAACTCAAGAACACTGAAATACATACACCAAAGCAGGACTAGGGTTTTACGCATCCTCGCGGCCTGAACCTTGGTAAACGATCCTTGTGCTGGCTCCTAGACCTGCTCTTTGCACAACCCCGCGCCCGCCAAACATAGAAGGGATCCCAGTGACTCCATAGGTGTCGTTTCCCCCGACAACAGCGTCTAGCCGGGCCTACACCTTCATGGCGGAGTTAGCCATGGCGTACTTGTCTGTCGTGGCCATGAGCGCGACCATGGTGGCCGGCTCGGAGCGCATGAGCTTGTGCTTGAGCAGGGTACCGTCTTGGCACCCATCGATGAAGTACCGAATGACTTGTACCTCATGGACCCTCTAAGCCATTGCACAGCTCGGTCCAGTGCGTGAGGTACTCGCGGACGGTCTCATCCACCCCCTGGATGCACGAGGCGAGCTGGCGGGGCTGACTGAGTCGCTTATACGTGCCAGTGAAGTTGCGCACGAAAGCCTCAACGAAATTGAGCCAGGTGTTGATGTTGCCAGCCAGCAAGCTGTTCATCCGCGTCAGACCTGCAGCATGAGGGGCACATAGTGCACGGCCAGGCGCTTGTTGTTGCATGTGATGCTGATGGCCGTGGTGTAGTCGATGAGCCAGTCCTTCGGTTTGGCGTCCCGTTGTGCTTGGGGGTGTTGCAAGGTAGTGTGAAGCCTTTGGGGAAGGGCTCGCCGCGGATGTGCGGACCAAAGCAATTCGCCCCGACCAAGCTCTCTTCCTCCACCGCGAGGGAGTGGGCCATCTGCTAGATGCGATGACGGGCGTTGCTGTCGTTGTAGGGCTCTCGTGGCCCCAGCTAGCTGGCGGCGGGAACACGAGGAAATACGCCGCCGAAGCCAGCTGAGCCCGCCAAGCCGGCTGCGGGGAAAGTTCCGGCTGGAGCAGGTCCTCCCTGGCCGGCTCATCGACGTGGCCGTCGTCGATCGTCAAGGCGTGGTTGCACCGGGCTCAGCTACCCCAACACCAGCTGGAGTGGCTACCGTCAGGGTGTGGGGAGGATGATTGCCGCATGTTCTGGTGAGCGCCGTCCAGGTCCACGACATTACCCGAGGTGGAGGCAGCGGGCTGGGCCGACTCGAAACGCTTCTTTGCAGGTTTGTGGCCTCAACGAGCTCGCGGACGCGCCGTTGCTGCAGCAACAGCTCTTTGCCTTCCAGGAATTCGAGGTCCACCATGGCCTCTTCCGCGACGCGCATGTTCTTGACGAGGGTGCCATAGGTGGGCTAGCCTGCGCCAAGCACACGACCAAGGGCACCGCCACGGAGCCGCACCTCGGTGACCCGGCTGGGCTCGGCTCCAGCCGGCATGAAGCCGTGGGCGGCGTTGTACTCCCACTAGATGGACTCCATCCAGCGCCGCTCCACAGCGAGGGTCGTGGCCTCATCTAGTAGGCGCTGGCAGTCCTCATTGAGCTAAACCACAGCAGCGGACGGATCAGCGTTGGTTGTGATGGGGCGCGCAGGCTCTGGAGCGTTGCACGCAGCAGGTCGGCCCGACCGGTGTGGGTTGCAGCCGCTGCGACTGCGGTGGCCTTGTCCCGGTTGCGCGAGGAAGCGAGGCTGGAGTCGGTGGTCATCACCTCCATGCAGGTGCAGAGATCCGCGACGCCGCTGGAGACGGCACGGCCAATGGGGAGGGGCGAATCAATGATGTCATGTACCTTGCTAGGGAACACATCGGGGATGAGTGCGATGAACATGTGCAATGCGCCGAGAGGGACTATAGAGCAGCCTGCAGGGCCGGCGCTGTCCGCGCTGGGTGCGGGGACCAAGCCGTGCACGATGCGCTCGCAAGAGCTGGTGAAGGGTCTCATCCAGAACTTAACTCCATCCAATGCCGCTAGCAGCCCCACGGTGGGCGCCAACTCTCATGGTGAAATCATGACAGATGCCATGAGATGGCTAAAAGTGGAGGGCCGCGTGAGGACGCCAGTGGGTTCCGGAGGCGAGGTTCGCACGCGCGAGAGCGGGACTCAAGACGTACCCAGGTTCGGGGCCCTCCAGGGGAGGTAACACCCCTAGTCCCGCCGAAATGGTATGATATGCACAAGGGCTACAATGGTGCTCCTAGAGCTGTTTGGCGGAGGAGGAAGAAGAAGCTAGCTCTCACTACAAAAAAACACACATCCGTGACATTTTGGGCCGAACGAATTTTTTTTCTGTCATACATATGACACTTCTATGACGATAATTGTGACAAAAACCGGTATCATCATAGATGTGGTGGGCTCCTACTTCTATGACAAAAAATCATGATAGAAAATGGGCTTTTCGTCCTGGGCGGGCTGGAGACGCAGCTCCATGACATTCTTTGGGCCGTCCATGACGGAAAAAACCATGGTAGAAGCAAGGGGGAGGAAAATTTCGAGGAGTTCCCGGTTACGGTGGGAGGTCGGGGCCGAAGCGATGCTGCTTTCTCGTGACACGTCGCTGCGTGTGTGTAGGCGCTGGCTCTAGCTTAACCCGAGCGAGGCGCTGGGCTCTAATCAACCCGAGCGATTGCACCGCAGGCTACGCTGCTATCGAACCCGAGCGATCGATCGATGGCTGTTAACTGAACCCGATCGAGCGATTCCTTCGCTACTGCTGCTAATTGAAGTCGATCGATTGGACGAACAGTGAGCGTTGCGGGAGGGTTTGGATAAACAGTGAGCGGTGGCGTTGCCTCTGGATGAATAGGACCCTGTGGTGTGGTGGAGGGCTGGATGAACAGTAGACGGTGGAGGGGTGCCCGTGGAAGGGTGGTTGAACAGGACCACGTGGTGTGGAGGGCTAGATGAACAGTAGACGGTGGAGGGGTGGTTGAACAGTAGCCGATGGAGTAGCGCGTGGTGGAGGCTGGATGAACAGGAGCCCGTGGAGGCTGGAGGAGGTCGACGGTGGAGATGAACAGTATCCCGTGGAGTCTCGTTTTGCGGTACGCCACACCCCTCCCGATGAACAGGATCCCCATTTCGACCGTAGTGCTCCAACACAAGTCTGTTTCGTCCGTTTTGCGACACGCCACACCCTCCCGATCAACAGACCCCGCTTTGACCGTAGGAGGTCCGTTTCTCCGCTTTTGGCGGTATGCCACACCCTCCCGATCAACAGACCCCCGCTTCGACCGTAGGAGGTCCGCTTCTTCGCTTTTGCGGTACGCCACACCCTCTCGATCAACAGGACCCGCTCCAACGTAGGAGGTCCATTTCCTCCGTTGTCGGTACGCCAGCCTCGCTTCCATCGCTCGCTCCGTCCAAGCCCTCCCGATGAACACGACCACACATTCCGTTTCGACCCAGCCGGTTGGCTCGCACGCGTTACGTTGCCTCCTGATGAACACGACGCATTTCGTTGCCTCCCCATGAACACGACGACGACGCTGTTTCTCCGTTCCGACCCAGCCATGTACACGAGCCCTGGCCATATGTATGCGCGAGTAGGCATTCGAGACCCAGCCCGTATGTACGTGCGCGGGTCAGATTTTCTTTCTTGCACCCGCCGATGTACGTGCGCGTACATGCTACGCAGCGCCTCTACTACGACATGTACGCACCTCCACGCCGACCAAGATATATGTACGCATACGTCACACCAAAATGAGAACACTACGACGCTTGACCGTGGGTCCCGACCGCCGCACTTCCTTGCGTGCGAAGATGTAGCTGGTGGGTCCTAGCAGTCAGGGAGGCGAATCATTTTTTTGCCCGGACACACTTCCTTGCGTGCGAAGATGTAGCTGGTGGGTCCCAGCAGTCAGGGGGGCGAATCGTTTTGTTTTTTTTTTGCCCGGACGCACTTCCTTGCGTGTGAAAGTGTAGCTGGTGGGTCCCGCAATGGGGAAATGTTTTTTCAAAAAATATGGTGGCCCGTCCGTGGGTCCCCGCTGTCCGTGGAGGAATAATTATTTTGCGCGTAAATAAAGAGGCACTTCCTTGCTGCGTCAGGACCCAGCCGTCGGCGCCTCCACGCGACAAGATTTCTTCCGATGGAAGTCGATCGTTGAGCACATTTACCACGCCGCACCGAGAGCACCACGGTGGTGGACGACGGTGAGGCCTTGGAAGGGGACGACACGAAGGCAGGGAAGACTCGGCAGGGAAGACTCGGCAGTTGTATCCCACGCGGAGGGGAGTACGACTGTACGAGGGTTTACTGGTTCGTCTGCCGTCGCCGGAGAATAACAGCAGGTGTGGGTGAGTAGAGGGATGGCTAGGCCAGCGATGGGAGTACGGTGGGGCGGTGAGGCTGCAAGGCAAAGACAAATGGCAGCAGGAGGAGGGAGCAGGCAGTCCCGCCGATGCTTGTTTGAGCGACTGGAGCAGGAAGAGCAAAGTTTGAAGAAGCACGACGGTCGTTTGATGGACATCCAACAGTCACTGCTTGTGCGTCAACCTTTTTTTTAGGAAAGCCTCAAATTTGTGGAAAACAGCATACAGCCCATTGTCGGTGTACTAGAGTAGGGGTACCCTAGTATCCCGAACTCGTGCACGGGCAGTTGCAGCACCCCGCGGCAGGGCTGCCTAGTGACCGCCAAGGTGCTCCGTGGTTTCTTTGGAGCCATTCAAGAACAAAGTATTTAAGCCAAGAAGACAAGACCCCGGCAAGAGGAGCTTGCCGGGAAGGCCACTCAAGGCACGCAGAAGACAAGACCCCGGCAAGAGGAGCTTGCCGGGAAGGCTTGGTGAGCGACAAGCTTCCGGGCGTGACAAGGATTCAGCCGCGGCAAGGTGCTTGCCGCGCAGTAACCTCTCTTCATCTCCGCCCACTCATCCACCAACGTGTCGCCATGGGGCCATTCCAGCGTCAGTGTCAAGAGGTCAGTGCAGCCAGCGGAGAGCAGCGATAGCGGCGCCGACAGGGGTGCCATCGTGGCAAGCGGTGGCGCCTCGACGGTCCCTTTCTCAGACTGCTTTAGGCGACATGGACGGGCATTTAATGCTTTTGTCCCTTGCCGTTAGAGTTAGGTAGAATACACTGTACAAAGTAGCTGTACCAACCGCAACTCATTTTCCCATTCTGCCCTCGTTTACATTGCCACCTGTGGTGACCCCTTGAGCCTATAAAAGGAGGCCCGTGCGCAACGTAGAAAGGGTTCGGCTGGTTCGACTGCTCGAGACTACACACATTCAAGCTAGGTTTTGTAGCTCTCTGTGCTCCCTAGCAAGAACACAATACAATCAGACAAGCAGTAGTAGGAGTATTATCTCTCCGGAGAGCTCCGAAGCTAGGTAATCTGCTCGTGTGCATCGCCTCGATCAGCTCTTCGTGCAATCTCCGCCCCCCACCGAACCAAAAGGGACTCGGTCTGCCGGTCCCATAGGTGTTCATGGGTCACGATCAGCTTCCCCGACACCCATCTGCCATTATTTCTAATAATTTACAGCCCATTTGCTAATTCTTAAGGGTTTTTTTGGAGCCCATATTCTTTTTGTTAGCATTACAGCCCATATTGTGGCCACGGTTTAAAAATTATACGAAATTTTGCATATTTCGGTGCGGTCCGAACTGTTTTTAATCCCAAAATTTCGACTCGCATTCAAACAGATTTTAAAAATAAATGTATATCAATATAAAGTCCAATAAATTCTCCACGCATAAAAATTAATGTAATTTAAAATCTTGAAATGAAAAAAAATGATATTTGAAACTAATTGCCGGTTTGATGTGTTTTGAAAATGTTCAGCCCATTTCTCATTACTGATGGGCCATTTTCTCGGCCAGCCGAATGAAAGCTCTCCTCGTCTTGAAAGATTTGCAGCCCAACAGGCGTGACAAAGCGACTTACTTGGCAAATCACAAAAAAACTGGGCTATGGCCATGGACCCAGCTGTCAGCCTCTCCACGTACAGTACTCTTCCGATGGAAGTTGTTCCTTGACCACGTTGACCACGCCACGCGGAGAGCACCACGGCGGTGGACGACGGCAAGGCCTAGGAAGGGGACGACGCGGAGCCGGGGAAGACGCGACAGTGGAAGCCCGCGCGGAGAGGAATACGAGGGTTCACTGGTTCGGCTGCTGTGTGAGGCTGCCGTCGCCGCAGGGCCTGGCCAGCGGTGGGAATAGTAGGGGGCGGTGAGGCCTCTGCGGCAGCACAGTCGGCCACAGGAGGCAGGAACATGCGGCACGACCGGCGCTGCTTTGGGCGGCTGGAGCAAGAAGACCAGAGGTTGAATAAGCACTACGGCCGTTGGATGGACATCGTACGGTCACTGGAGCTAGAATCGTTCATATTGACTAAGTTGACAAATCCCTTCGTCCCCGTCAACTTTGTAGGCCCACAAGTCAGCCTCCCACCAAGGTGGGTCCCAGCTAGCCGAGGAAGTATTCATTTTTTGTGCGTAATAAGGAGGCACTTCCGTGGGTCCGAGCTGACAGCGGGGGGAATGTTTTTTTGCAAAATACGATGGCCTGTCCGGTGGGTCCCAGCAGTCGAGGGGAAACAATTTTTTCAAAAAATACTGGTGGCCCGTCCGGTGGGTCCCCGCTGTTAGGTGGAGGAATAATGATTTTCCGCGTAATAAGGAGGCACTTCCTTGCGGCTGCCGTGGACCCAAATTGTCACCTCTCCACGTCAAGATTTTTTTGATGGAAGTCGGTCGTTGACCACATTGACCACACCGTGCCGAGAGCACCACGGCGGTGGACGACGACGAGGCCTAGGAAGGGGACGACGCGGAGCCGGGCAAGACGCGGCAGTGGATGCCCACGTGGAGAGGAGTACGAGCGTTCACTGGTTCGGCTGCGGTGTGAGGCTGCCGTCGCCGCAGAATAATAGGGGGTGTGGGTGAGTGGAGGGATGGCCTCGCCGGTGGTGGAGTAGTATGGGGCGGTGAGGCCTCAGGTAGCACAGCCGGCCACGGGAGGAAGGAGCAGGCGGCACGACCGGCGCTGCTTTGGGCGGCTGGAGCAAGAAGACCAGAGGTTGAAGAAGCACTATGGCCGTTGGATGGACATCATACGGTCACTGGAGTATTGACTAAGTTGACAAAGCCCTCCGTCCCTGTCA
Source organism: Aegilops longissima (assembly GCA_021605205.1). NCBI lineage: Eukaryota > Viridiplantae > Streptophyta > Magnoliopsida > Poales > Poaceae > Aegilops > Aegilops longissima. The sequence continues at coordinate 468,025,082 of CM038676.1, forward strand.
ACTTAGTAGGCCCACAAGTCAGCCCAACAATATGGTGGGTCCCAGCTAGCAGGGGGTATTCATTTTTTTGGGCGTAATAAGGAGGCACTTCCTTGCGTGCGAAGATATAGCTGGTGGATCCGACCTGTCAGCGGGGGGGACGTTTTTTTTCACGAAATACAGAGGCCCTTCCTGTGGGTCCTAGCTCTCAGGTGGAGGAATCATTATTTTGCGCCTAATAAGGAGGCATTTCCTTGCGTGCGGCCTTGGACCCAGCTGCCAGCCTCTCCACGTACAGTCCACTTCCGATGGATGTCGTTCATTGACCACGTTGACCAGGTCGTGCCCAGAGCACTAGGGCGGTGGACGACGGCGAGGCCTAGGAAGGGAACGACACGGAGCCAGGGAATACTCGGCAGCTTGTTTCCCACGCGAGGAGTACGAGGGTTTATCGTTCATTTGCCGTCACGGAGAATAACAAAGATGTGTGGGTGAGTAGAGGGATGGCTAGGCCAACGATGGGAGTACAGTGGGGCCGTGAGGCTCTTGCAAAGCATAGCCCAGCATGGAGGAGGGAGCAGTAGTCCCACCGCGCTTGTTTGAGAGGCCGGAGCATGAAGAGCAGAGATTGAAGAAGACGACACCGTTGGATGGACATCCAACAGTCACGCTCTCGTGTGTTCACTAAGTTGACAGGCGTTGCGTGTGCGTTAACCTTTTTTATGAAAGCATACACGCCAACCCGTAGTAGGCGCACAAGTCAGCCTCAAATCTGTGGAAAACAACACACAACCCATCTCGCCATTATTTCTAATAATGTACATCCCATTTGCTAATTCTTAAGAATTTTTGGAGCCCATCTTCTTTTGTTAGCATTACACCCCATATTGTGGCCACGGTTAAAAAGTATACTGAAATTTTGCATATTTCAAAAGCGCCAACTGTTTTAATCCAGAAATATCGATTCACATTCAAACTATTTTGAAAAATAATTTATATAAATATAAAATCCAAATAATTGTCCACGATAAAATCAATGGAATTTAAGATCTTGTAATGAAAAAATTGAAACTAATTCCCGGTTTGATGTGTTTTAAAATGTACAGCCCATTTCGGGAAAACCGAATGAAACTCTCCTCGCCTTGAAAGATTTGCAGCCCAAATAGGTCGATAAAGCAAGTAGGCCTTGTTTGGGTATTTCTTTAAAAAATAGAACTGGCTAGCCATTTTCAGCAAGAAAAAAACACAACTGGGCTCATGATGTGGTAAACATAAATAAAACCACTCGCTAGATGGGCCACAGCCCCGTTGTTACCCTGATCCGTCGCTAAAACTAGTATAAATAACAACCGCTTGTTCCTCAAAAAAACTGCGCGACTTGTCGGGTCCCAGTGTCACCGCCGTAGTGTAATTCTCTCGCTTATTGACTACGTTGATAATGGCGTGAGCCCCGGATGTCCAACCATTAGAGGAACCATATTTTTGGGCTTGTACTATAGAGGCACTTGCTTGCGTGCATCGCCATGACGCTGGTGGGTCCCTCACCGTCATCCTCTCCACGTCTGAAATATCTCCTTGTTCCTCTCGGTTGTTGACAATGTTGACAACGCAAGAGGGCGGCGCACCGCGCACGGCGAGCGAACCAAGGCCGCAAGGCGGAGGATGACGGTGAGGCCTCGGACGGAACGAACAGGAGTCGTTGAACATGCGCCGGTCCAGTCGCAGGCGGAGCGGAGTATGAGGGTTGACTGGTTCGGGCGCGGGTGCGTGTTGGGGCTGACGTCGCCGGAGAATAACAGGACGTGTGGGGGAATAGAGGGAGGGACTGGCAAACGTTGGAGGGTACATACGGTAGGGCGGCGGAGGCGCAGCCACCCATGGGAGGCGGGAGCAGGCGGAGCCGACGGGGTGGTTTGGTTTGGGCGGCTGGAGGAAGAATAAGACAAGAGATAGAAGATACACGACAGATGTTGGATGTCAATCCAACGGCTGGTAGGCAGAATCGTTTGTTGACTGGCTAGTAGGTCGACGCCACCTTGGATAGGCTATTTCCTCGCGGATCCCAAATGTCAGAATCCAAATCTGTCATGGTCATGCAGCCTTTCCTATGAAAATTTACAGCCCATTTGATGTGCTAGTTCGAAATAAGTGTGCTGGTGGGGGCTAATCACTTGGCTTCTGTAATGCACACTGAGCTCAAGCAGCCGGCGAGAGTGATGTTATTTCCCTTGGTTGGGATTTGTTACAATATTTCACTCTAAATTAAACGAATGGCAAGCCATTTGCCTTGTTTCAAAGAAAATATGACAGTCACAGCCGATTTGAAAAGGGCAGGAATATCTAACTCTAGCTTACAAACTTACAAAAGCACGAGGGTTAATTGTTCATTAGGTTTACAAAAAAAACCCAGATTGAAAAGGGCAACAACATCTAACTCCAAAGACTGTTTTCGCAGTCACAACCAAATGGATCGGTCAGTCCATAGAATGAACATCCTGGGTCGTAAAATTTACTGGATTATGACCATAATATGTTGTAAATAGAAGCCTGGCACGTTCAGAAGCTCTTTTGCCCACCTGAAACTCTTTTTTTGCTCTTCGACTTACCCATCCGTCAAAACCATGCTGCTGATAAACTTAAGCCTGATGGACAATAGTAACCTCGCATTCAGCAGGAAGAATGTGAGAAATCTTGTGTTTGCACGGTTGGCTACATATCGTTCTAGCGTTATTGTCTTCAATCGAATCTCATGAGAAGTGAGAAAATCCCGATGCTTACGAATCCATCGATTGGTTATAACTTTCTTACCCCGTCCTGCTGCCTAAATAGACATGAAGATTGAAAACAGTTAAGGTCTAAAAGAAGAGTGTCGAAAGAGCAACAGCTGAACGGTTAATTCTAGTACACTATATGCGGGCTTCCAATGTGCGTGAAATTATCACCTTTATATACAACTTCTCCAGACATGGAAAGCATTGCAGCAAGCCAATAATCTTGTTCAGATCAAAACTATTCATTTGGATATATAAGATCTTGATAGAATCCAGCACCATTGATAGGCCATCCATGGAGAAACTCTTCATTGAGCATAGAACATAATATTAGTACAAAATGTGTACTCCAAGATGATATATAAATTATGCGCAGAAATTTAAAATGCAGCTTATGGTTACAAGTGTAGATGATAATATAAAGTACCTGAAGAACTGTGGAGCCAAACACCATATGGAAATTAGCACAGAGATCATGTATTACACCCAAGGTCTCCAGTTTAGGCGCAGAGAGGACGGTTATTTGCAACGGTGAATAACTAGAATCAAGTATCAACCTTTGAAGTGAAGGGGCATCTTGGATGATGAGCTGCCTTCCGTCAAAAGAAATTCCAATTCTTACAAGGTTAGGTGACTTTATTTGGAGACAACCGATTCTAACTGTGAAAACAAGCACCAAGCACTCCAGCGCAGGCAACTGGAGTGGATGATGCTGTGCAATGAGGCCTCCGATATACGAACCCGCACAAGTGAAAGTTTCTTGAGAAATGGGAGTCAAAGGTTTAGTACCAGATTGTCTGGTAGGTAGCACAGCGCAAAGGTGGCGGTGTGGAGAGAGGAGGAAAACCGCGAGATGGACATCGGTGTTGAGGGCACAAGTTCATGGCGTTCGGTATGTGGTATGTGATTTCCAGGGGAATAGTAGAACTCAAGCAGCTGTAGTTCTGTGAATTCAGGGGATTTCAGCCAAAGGCCCACTGCAGGGGCATGGTATGCTTGCTCAGGTAGCATGAGGGGATGTAGAGGCTTTGAACGGAGCCCTGGTGGGAGGAGATGATGGCTCTGGGATTTCAAAATCATTGAAGAGAGATAGCTGACGACGGTCGAGATTAAGGGGCATGGCGCGCCATAGAGGGTGCCACCGAATTGAGAGGACTTGGGTGCGGCAGCAATCCTTGGTGGGGAAGCGAGATGATATCCCCAAGGACGGCGTCCGGGAGATCGCTGATGTGGTCCACCCGAGATTCTACGGTTCCCGGGATCCGTGGGGGCGGGTCGCCGCTTCTCCCACGCTGCCGGGTCGCGGGATCTACAACAAAGGCCGCTGGCGGGAGCCTCATCTTCTTGCGCTGGGGTCAGCCGACTCCATTTTCCTCGAGGGCATCGCGCTAGCTCCGATTTGAGCAGAGTAACGAATGACGAGCCTAGTTGTAGTCTTGAGCGAAGAAGGAGGGAGCTGGGGTTTTCAGAGGAGTGAGGAAGAAGGGGCTGGGGTTTTCAGAGGAGTGAGGTGAGGAATTTGGGGGTACGAGGGAGCGAGATGACGTGAGGTGGGTGGGAGCGAGGAGGAAAAAGAGCACCTGTGTTTTTAGGGGGGGGTGTCTTTGGGTGTGGGTAGCGCCTCATTCAATAAATATATGGGCTTTTGAATTGATTTTACTATTTACTAGTGTGGATGGGCTATTTTGTCTTGGGCCCAGAGAAACAATTACTACTAGTACAAAGGAGACACTCTACAGCCTACCCGAAAAACAATTACTACTAGTACAAGGGAGACACTTTACCGCTTCGCTCCTCCTAGGTCATTGAAACGTCTCCCTCTCTGAATGTCGTTATACTTTTGTTCATCGACATGCGGGCCATGCAGCGCAAGGGCCCAAATGCCATCCACCAAATTAGAAGGCAGATGCAGGCGGAGAGTCACCCGGTCGTAAAGCACGGCAATAACGAGCCGTCAGATCACAAAACCGCACCTCCCCGCAGTCTAAGTTTGACGGACGAAGCAACCATCATTTCACTCTTCGCTGAATCCCTTCTCCTCACCGCCCTCAAGAAAGGCAACACTCGATTCGCCACTCGTTCTTCTCTCCGAACGAAGGAAAGGTAAGCGGATCCATGATGTTGGTATATTTTCGCTCGAGAGAAAAAAAGAACTTTTGCAAAGCAAGAACCGATCCTCACTCTCTTTTTTGTTTCATTGTCATTGCGATTGTGTTTTCCTTTCGGTGGTCTCCTAGTATTCGCCGGTTTCATGATGGACCAAGGAGAACCAGCAAAGATCTGCCTATATTGGAGCAGACGCGGAGGCTGATCCCCACGAGACAGAGAGCTCCAAGAAGATGGAGGCAACCACCGAGCCGACCCGAGATACGCCACGGCCACTAATGAGATGGTCAACGCCTGCTTGAGGTTACAGCCCCGTGGCACTGCAGAGCAGTTTTCCCCTTCGAGGATGTGTCCCCCACTGAGCTGCCCAAGGTGATTTCCTTCTTTGCCTATCTCGATTGTGGTTTTTCATCTAAGTATGTGGTGATTTTTTAGAAAAGGAAGTATGTGGTGATTAATAATGCAAATTTTATTAGCTTCGATGCCATGCTATACATAGTGGTTTAAATAACTTGTGTTTCTTATACTAAAAAATAATTTAGAATTTGTTTCGATTTCAATTAGAGCCTTGATGCAGACAAGGATTGTGTGGTTGTACATGTCACTCGCTATGAGGCGGACGACCTGAATATACGCACTGGGAAAACAGAGTTCTTAGGCATTTGGATCCTGGAAGCCATTTGCGGTTATACCAATGAAGAGTTGTATTCCATCCTCACTGTTGTCAGGCGTGTTGTCCAGGGTGTACTGAAGCACAAGAAGTTCAAAGATACTCCTTCGTTTGTGAGGCATACTTTTCTTGTCAAGCTTACGCAGGAAGATGACGTGGCATGCCTCCACAAACAAGTTTATCAATGGCAAGGCCACAAGGTTGTCTTAATGAAGGTTCATAGGATTGAGCTGCTGCGGGACGTCCTCGATGATGTTCATCGCAAGGTCCGTCTTGTGTCCAGCCCAAATTAGATCGAGGCATGAAATAGTTGCCCCAGCTAGTGTTTAATAGTAGTTTGGATTGTGTCTAATTATCCGAACCTTGCCTGTTATCGACCCCTCTAGGGCTTGTACTCTATTTGAATCCGTCTATGGGAACTGCTGCTACTTTTGTGTTCCCGTGAATCACGTGAGAACCATCATGATTGTTGCCGAAACAGATGCGTCATCACTAGTTTTTTCATGAATATGGCATGGTAAGACATAAGTTGTCACGGTTTATCATACGAGCAATGTGTGTTTTGATGAAATAGAGCACTCGTTCGAGAACCGTGCGCTGACGTATACATAAGTACTTGTAAACACTGTTGGTGCTACCCCACTTGTAAGCGGTTGTGCAAAACACGGCACATTGGTCAGCTCGCTTCAACACTAGGCTATCGACCAGCTAACAATCAACAATCTGCTGTCTGACATATAAGCAACTATGTATCTTGTTACAGTGGTTCATGCAGCTAATTGAGGCCACAATGTAACAAATTCCAAACATTCACACGCTAGTCCAGCGCTCATGTGGAACACTCACATTAAACTCGTCTTCATAAAAAACTTGAAAAGCATAAGTCAAGCAATTTTATACATCTCAATGATTCATAGAACATAACAAACATATACTAGTTCATAGCAAAAGACAAAGTTGTGAGAACGTTTACAAATCAGGAAAAAACAAGCAAAAGGCTTCTCTGAGCAAAGGGCCTCGGCAGGCTTAAATTTCCGGAGTTCACTCTGGTTTTCTTGTTGCCACCATCTAGGGTTAGGTTCTCTCATTCCGAATAACCAGTTATAATTGTGGTCTCAATCGAATGCTGAATCTGAACCATGCAAAGGTAATCGACCAGGTGAAATTCTTGTGCATTCCACTAAATTTAAGCACCGCTATTTGCAGAAATAAGCACCACAATGCCTCTTGTCCGCAAGACCTGTCAAAAAACCACCGTGCAGCCGTGCCAGCTAGTCCTCGGTCCATGGATGAACTGGTAGAAAGTGCATTCCGGACTAGGATGCAGTTGTTTTCGCATTCCTCGCACCGCAATCAGAAGTAAAACGTATGAATCAGCTTCTTTTAGATTATGTTGGTCATTCTACCTTAGTTACTACCAATGTAGGGATACCTTGAAGACGGAGGTTAGACGACGGCAACGAGGATAGCCATCTCATTTTGAGCAGTTGTACAAAAACTGAGGTGTGTGCTTTTGATTGCGCGGATAGAAACGATCACGAGACAGACATCCCAAAGCGATATGGAGACAGCATCCCTGTTTGCGCAAATACGAAATACGGTTATTTAAACAAGGATGATATTACTACTTTCCCCGCTTTCCTCTTAGAACCAAGTCCTAGATTCATGCTACAGCTTTCCCACTTTCTTCCATGTTTGAACCAACGCTTTGAGTCAACTGTATGAACTAGCTTTACTTCTAATAATAGTAGAAGTCTAGGTGGCTTTGGAACAGCGGACGGATGTAGAAAAGGATCCACGCGAAGGGAGCTGGGGCAGTAGAGCAAGGCAGGTTTCGAAGGAATATATACCTGAGGGTCGTCGGCATGTGGCAAAGACGGCGTCGGGAGGCCGGATCTTGGCCACAATACCGCAGGGAGGAAGAAGGGGTCGGAGGCCCTCCCGAGCCGGTGCTCTCTCGGAGAGAACGGCACGGCCGCCGATCGGGACGCACGGGCAGCCGCTGGTCTCCTCCCTCGCCGCCGACGACAGCGTGAACGATGCACCTACACCCCTGCCCCCGTTGAGGTTGTCAGGCCGGATTTGTGACCAGCCGTGAGCTGAGAGAGAGAGTGTGGCCACCTATGTCTTGCTTAGATCTGGAGAGCATGAGAGAGTGAACAAGAGGAACCCTAGTAAAGCAAGCGCTAAGGCTCCTGCTTTTATATATAGTGGAGTGATTTTGTTGTACCAGCTTCAAAAAAAATGCGCTCCTACATGTACCCGCGAGTGGGTGCGAGAGAACTAGTGCGTGCGTGCGTCGCTTCTCTTAGTGAGAGTACAATATACTATGCCCAAAGAACGTTCGCCGCAAGAGTAATAGTATAAGTGTGTGACGTGTGAGCCAAAATAAAATGTGCACGCCGTCTTTTGTTTTTTAGAAGTTCTGAGGGTAGGGTGTGAAGAGCACATATGTGCCTGACGTCTACCTGCAGATAGACGGTGGATGCGACATGCGAGTCTACGAGAGGACTCAGGAGATTCGTAACTCGTGAGGGTGCATGTGCGTGAGAGAGAGGGGGGCACGTACCAATGCAATGCATGTGTCCGTAAATCATTATCCGACAAACGTTCACCACAAGCCTTTTTCCGATTTAACGCCAGAAGAACCGTTAGATCGGCATCCGATGCGAGGTCGGTTTTGCCATGTCATTTAACAGTAACAGCCACTCCTCCTACACACAAATCTTCCACGTGAGTGTTAGCAACTGCCGATGCTCCTCCGTTCAAATGCAAGGCATATAGCTTTATTGAAAATTCAAACCTCGCAAACTTTTACCGAGTTTTCGTGTACCAAATTGCACATGTAGAATACCCTGTATATATCATTTCATTCACCTTCGAGAGGTAACTATAAACATGGGTGAGGAGTCTACAAACAAAGACCATCGTATCACCCGCATCAATTTTAAGCATCCTTTAGTGTCGAGGAATATCATAGGAACTCTATATGATATGATTTTTATAGGATTTTTTTCCTTTAGAGCCAATTGGTTCATAGGAATAGATTCATATACTCCACATTTCAAAGGAAATAAACATGATATCATTTCTATAGCTTTAGAGCCACTTGGTTCACATGAATGGATTCCTATACTCCCTTAATTTCAAATCCCTCCTCATAGGAATTGAGATACATGTCATCTCTAGATTCAATAGAACAGTTCCTATGATGTGAACCAAATGACATCTCTTTTCCAATCCCTACTCATAGGAATTGAGATGCTCCATGTCATCTCTTTCCCTACAACTTCCATGTATACATCTTCTATTCCTAAATAGATAGTACAACCCACTAGTAGTTTTTTTCCAAAACATGCAACTATGGCACAAGAACTATATAGTGTGCCGATAACTTTGAAAGATGGTCGCTGGATGAAGCTAACCCGACAAAGGCAGTAGATAGGTTAATCCGAGCACTATCGGTCGTTGGATATCATCAACATTCCACCAGATCTGCCACATGTACAATTTAGAAGACTCCATGGTTGAACTTAAACATAATGCACAAACCTCAAAACACAAGCACTTCTCCTTTGTTCTAGAATCTTCAGATCATAATTGATTATTTTTTCTAAATGAATTGCCATTATTTGTTTTTTACTTTATGATTTACAATGCACAACCCCATGAATCTTAACATTTTTATAAAACTAATTGATTTTGAATGAGATGAACTATAAGAACTAAACGAACATCTACATCATGCATATATGACTCAAAGCTTTACATGCTATAGTGTGTATTTATTCATAATTTGGTTTCAAATCTCATGCGTTCAATACATGTGTACCTTACTAGTTTTGAGTAGAGTAGCAAATTTCACGCTGCCCCGGTATATCAAAATGCAAGGCCCATGCATCATTGCCTTTCGGTCGAACCTCGCCCACAATTTTTGTACGCATTATATCTCCACCGGTCCCTCGAACCCAAAATGTTGCCTCGTTCTCGTAAAACCAAGCGGCCCACACATATTTAAGGCGTCGACTCAAACCCGTTTACTACGACATGGCCCCGCACGCCGTAGTACTCCTACAAACCCTACCGCCGCACTCATCATCGGTTTTCTTCAAGAGGATGAGGGAGAAGCCGATTTGTAGTGGAGGCGCTTTCAAAAAAAGGATACGTAGTGGAGACCCCTACCCTAGGGTGCCCTAGGTAGCTGCCGCACGCATCATTGTTTTCTCTTTTCTTTATGCTCTTGCGCCCTAGAGTGAAATGATGGTAGCTTCATCCGTCCAGCACTCCAGCTTAATGCGGGAAAGGCGGGGCTTTGTGATTTGTCCCCTAATCGCTCATGTTCTACTACTGCGGCGCTACGACCGGGGTGCCTCCAATTCCAACCGCTGCTCCGAACAATAATTTGGTGCATCGCATGTGGAACAAGACGGTGGATGAGCCACATGTCGGCCAAAGGGGTCCTGTTAAGCGTGTCGCCATTTCGTGTGCGGACTAACCCTGCTTGAGTTGCTACGCCAACACGACAGGAGCAGCCTACCACTTGGTTTTGCTCCTTGGTGAATCCCGACTATATTGATCTAAAAAGATACGTGCTGAACTACCCTCTTTGTCTCGGTTTTTTATTTTTAGGCGTCTCGGTTTATAGGGCCTGCACGTAGTTCTAGGTCATCCATTTGACTAACTAAATATGAGTTACTATGTCACAAAAAGTATATCATTGGATTCTTAAGCGAATGTAGTTGTATTTAAAAGTCGAGGGCGGGGCTTTTCCTGCGCGGTAGGCGGCGGGGCAGTTTCGCCTAGTCGGTTAGACAGAGACGCGAGAAGACGAGGGAGTAGGCTGCTGCAAACGTAGGGCTGTGTGATCTGACAGCGAGTTACAGCTAGACATGTGAGGCCTCGTGATTTGACTTGCCATTATCATTTTAACTGCGGCGCTACGACCGGCGTGAGTCTCCTGATTCCTGACCACCTCCATACAGGTGCCTCTCCCAATGCTCCACCATGTAGTAGAGGCTGGCTCTTGCATGAGAGCCCACTTCTCCACTTTTTCCTTGCCTCTCTTTTCTTCACATATGCAAAAATGACATGTAAAGTGCACTATTGTACTTACTTTTACTTGCTCCTACAGGTGCTTAAGCTTGCCACATAGGCATAAAGTCTGATGTGGCAAATTAATCAAGAAGAGAGAGACTAGTTTGGTGACCAAAGGAAGAAACGGTGCTAAACGCGTGTACCTAGGTGAAAAGACAATTTTGAGTCTATAGCTAATTAAATGAAGCAAACTTAGCAACACCATTTCATTGGAAGAGGTCACTCCTTGGCAAATGCAATAAATACTAGTACCCCTCGTGTCCCATAATATAAGAACTTTTTTGGCACTACACTAGTGTCAAAAACGTTCTTATATTATGGGACGGAGGGAGTACGAAGAAAGAGATAGAGAGAAGTAAAAAAATACACTTATAGCCAACCTTGTTGTAGTATGAGTGACTAAGTGATGACTATGTATGACATGCCAACATCAGATAGCCTAACGCACCGTGTTAAATCTCCAAGCGATCGCGCCTTGCAAACGCGACGGTCGTGGTAGGCGCGACCATGATACGGCTGCCGGCAGCCCTTGGATCTGAGATCAAACGGTCGCATGCTAAGTTGCTGAAAATTTGCGTAATAACCCTCCGTGATAGGATATTCACCCATAGGTCTAGAATCACGCCATGCAACCGCTCGATCTCAGATCCAAGGGCTCTCGAAGCCCGTATCATGGGAGAATGGAAAGCCACTACCCCGCCGCTCGCATGTCGGGCAGTTCGCTCCTACTCGCCCCCGCACGTCCTTCAATACTACGGCGGTTCGCTCCTAGTCGTCCCGTCTATTCACATTACGGCAGTTCCACTAATCCTAACCCACCTCACAAATCCATGGCGTCCCAAATCTCCACGATCGGCGGTGAGTACAAGGTTAGAACCATCACCGGCGATGAGTTCGACGTCATCTACACCCATTCTTCCGCGACGGTGAAAGGATGCCTTTCTCGCTTCAGACGCATGTTCGAAAACTCATATGATGAATGGGTCGCTGGGCTAGATGTTGAGTACACCACAGTCCTGGGACGAGAGAAGGATCTAAAGGACGAAGAGAGGAAGAAGCCCGTCGTGATCCAGGTTTGCATACATAACGTTTTCTTGGTCTACCACATATGCCATGTCGACGTTGAGTGCCAGGATTTTAAGAACTTTCTCAAGGACAAAACAGTGAAATTCCTTACTATAGACTTTAAGAACGACAAAGAAGTCATGGGTCGGATAGGCCTCGTTGTAGGCAACCCCTTCGACCTCCAGAAGAATCGGCTGGTGCCCTCTCGTCAGCCTTCAATGCTGACCCTGGCAGGAGCCATGGTTCATCCTTCATACCGTAAACTGGAGAAACCTCATTACACGTTTCATCGTCATGCATGGCAGCGGAATGTACTAGATATAGACCACATCCACTATGCTGCAATGGATGGCTACCTTTGTTTCAATATCTACAAGGGTTGGATGAAGAGCAACAGCCAAGTGTGCGGTTCAAGCAAAGAAGTATCGGCCAAGAGGAAGAGGGACAAGGACGAAGTCGAGGACATGGACGAGGACTCCGAGTAAGGTGGCGTGTCGTTGCTCATGGTGGTTCTAAACTTCTAATGCAAAGGTTCACCGGATTAGTTGCATAGTTTAATTTCAGGTGTGCTTAGTTTAATTTGAGGGTGTGTTGTGCTGAGCCCCAGCAGAACTATGTTATGTTTCTTCTCGTTACTTTAACTCTTCAAGATGTACATACTACTAGTGTTTCTTTAATAGAATTTAGCACCCAATTAAAGACGTATTCTCCGTCTAAAATACTTGTCGGAGAAATGGATGTATCTAGACATATTTCAGTTTTAGGTACATCCATTTTGATCCATTTCTCCGACAAGTATTTCTGGACGGAGGGAGTACTAGCTTTTTTAGTAGTACTATATGCATAATTTGGCGGCGAGCTCTCTATATGTACCACCTTTTTTAAATTTTAATTTTTGCTCCATGGCGCAATCCATCGATAGTACTACTGTACAAAAGTATACATTTTTTAAAAGGCTAGAGTACTGTTCATCACATATATAGCCAGTTAAATTCTCAACCTAGAACGACGTGCATGCCATGTAGTAAACCGATACGGAGGAAGTATAGTAAAAATGAGGTGATTTTACCGAGCAATCGGCGAGGGAGCATGGCCTGTCATGCGGTCCCACGTGTCATGATGTACCAAGGCGATGCGCATGTCCCTCTTGAGGCAGAAGCAATACTACATGGTTTGAGATGATGGCGAACCGAAGTGTGAAATAATGGTTGCTTCGTCCGTTTGGGAAGGTGCGGTATTGTGATTTGACGTCTCATTGGTCATTACTACTACTGGGCGATGACGAGTGGGGTGTGTCCCCCTGCTGTTCTCAAGACCGTTATTTGGTGCTTGACACGTCGACCGGTTGCTATATGTCCCACATGTCGGCGATGTGAAGTACAAAATTCATGAAAGGGAGCGCCGACGGAGGAGTATACTACAGAATTCATGAAAGGGAGCGACTTAGTTTTGGAAAAATCTATTTTTACGGAGTACGTACCCACTAGGGTTTATAGGGCTCATCTAAAAGACATTCGTTTTCCCGTTTGATAAGTCTCAATTCTACTATACTACTCCCTCCGCCTAGGTGTGTAAGTCACCCACGAAACCAAATAATCCCAAAACACTTAGGCACGGTACATTAACTCCTCCTCGCTTCTTGTTTTGTGACATATCAACCAATAAGAGATGTGGGCTGTGCATGCTTTCAATGACTTGAGACTACCAAATATGACATGCAGTGGTTAGTTCATTGCATGCAATGCTATTAATTAGCAAAGAGACATTAAGTTTTCTCGTTTTCCTCTCTGCCTTGGTCGCGGTGCACAATGTAAGATGACTTACACACCTAGACGGAGGGAGTAGTAGTACCATTGCATGTTGGATTTCGAGGTGCGTTAAATCACCCGACGCAAGCAGTGTCAAGAGGAAACTAACCAATGCATGTACAAGTTCATGGAAATTTAGTGGTCATTCATGCATTCGTTCTAATTAATGCCTCGGCAAACATAACTTCTTGAGAAAAACGAGCATACTAATTACTTGTGCAAACTACGAAATTAATTCGACCACTCACCGTCTACCTTGGTTGGAGAGATTTTGAAATTGAGCCATAAACTGGAAAGTAGGGAGTAGTAACTTTTGTCTCGATTACTATTTGTGGCCTTGTATAGATGCAAAATGTATTTTTTATAGTGGCCTTATATAAGTAAATGGAGGGAGTACTAACCAAAGTAGTACGTAGTAGGGACGAGGAGTAAACGGAGGGAGTAGTAAAATTTCTCCTCGTCTTGCGAGCCACCACACAAGCTGGGATGGGGAGCGAGCGAAGGCGTCATAGTAGTAGTAGTAGTAGTAGTAGTAGTAGTAGTAGTAGTAGTAGTAGTAGTAGTAGTAGTAGTAGTAGTAGTAGTAGTAGTAGTAGTAGTAGTAGTAGTAGTAGTAGTAGTAGTAGTAGTACTGTAAGCAAGATTCACCTCATCCTGCGAGCCACCACGCCTGTGGATGGGAGACGATACTAAGCAAGCTTCTCCTCGTTCATGAGTTGACGGGACACATCAAAAGTACTCCAGGTGTATAGAGCCTTGCCTCTAAGGTAGGCCCCACGTGGTTTGCCTCTTTTTTTAATTTAACATAACGCGTCAAGTTGCAATTTGTTTGTTCACCCATGGTAGACGATCCTCCCTCCACCAACTGGACAACCGGTACACGTGCCAAATTACCACGTGGGCTGCCTTTTTCGTACAGAAATGAGCTCCATCATGTACCCGCGCGGGTGTGGTTGGGAAAGAGACGGGAGTACATGCGCCGTGTGTGCACCTCTTCTCTTCATGCACGTCCCCCACCTACGTGGGTGTGTGTGAGAGAGATACAAACCTAGACATAAGGCCTTCCACTATGTAGGCCAAAAGAGGTGCCAAATCTACTTCTGCACAATTTGGCACCGGTGCCCTCCATAGCCCATGCGGTGCTAGAAAAAATATTGTGGGAACCGGAGCAAGTGCTTGCACCGATGCCCACTTCCATCACGACAATAAAATACATTAAACTGTGCACCGATGCCCACTTCCAGCGTGAAGGATCGAGGGGGAGGTTGGCTTGCTTGATTTCTTTATGTACGTGCGGGTCCCGCTTTTCTACGGGCTGCAACCCAACGGTGTGAGGGCGGTGCCAAATTATTTCCTAAGGGCATCGATGCCCAATCTACCATATTTTAATGCACCAGGCACCGGTCACATAGTGGAGGGCCTAATGCGTCGTCCATCCCCATGACTCACCATCCACCACCACCACCACCACCACCCCCTCCTCCTCACCTTATCTCTCATCTTTCTCCCTCCATTTTTATATACAAGGGGCCACTATAAAAATTACAATTTGCAGATATACAAGGCCACTAACACTGATCGATGCAATATTAATGGTGTTTTCCTCGTGGTACTAGCAAAGGAGGACATTAATTATCCCTTGCATGCATGCGGGAGTTTGTAAAAAAATGCATCTTGATGTTCTGTGCAATGCACGAGCATCTTGCTAGTCCATGAAAACAACACATGGCAAAATTCCATGGCTAACAAGGGATTTGAATCTATTGGGAGGGGCTGTTTGGATCTTGCCCGGGGTAGCCAAAATATTGGCGACCCTTTTGTCCACCGGTGCCTTTGCCACCGATGAACGAGGAATGGCTCGGGTGCTCATGCTGTCATGCATCCTCCAGCGTGCACGTTGGAGACGAGCTCGCACAAGCTATGTTTTTGTCCCACAACACCGCCCGAGCCGCCTGGCAGACCGACCAGCGAATTCGCAAATTACGCCATCCAACCGTAGCCGCACACATTATGACAGCAACTCAACCAACCGGACGAAATTCATGCAAACACGTAGACAAACTGATATTTCATATAAACAACATCGGAAACCATATAAAATACCAGATTTTCATACAAACATGACGGATTTCATTACATTCAAATGAACTACGCGGTGTTAGTTCGGACAAGACAGTATATAATACCTGGCCTAAATGGTCGCCTACGATCGATTTGTGTTCCTCATGTCCGGCAGACGATCACCGGACTGCCGAGCCCGGAGGTATATGCTTCAGCGCAAAGCGACGGATCGCTTCCCCTGCCCAACCGATATCATTGGCTGGTGCCAAGATGATGGTGGCCGCACCGTTCGAGTTCATCACCGCCACTACTTCGCCATGGCCGCACCGCTCGAGTTCATCCTAACATTCCCTCTTCCGTGGAGCCCATGCGGGTCGACGAAGGTCCTCGCAACAAAAGGATCCGGCAAGACACCGCGGTGGCCTTCATGGGACCCAAGCGGGCGCGGCCTCCGTGTTCTACTTCTCCTCGATGATGGCGGTGGGCGCGGGCGCTGGCCACCGACTCGCTGTTTCTCACGCACCCGGCTTCGCTGCTTGCATGGCGCGGCTGTGCCCGGCATGGGGAGTCTCGCCACAAAACGGGAGATGCGATACGAGGCGGCGGCGTGGACGGCAGCAACGACGCCGTCGCGCCGCCTCGCCGAGCTGGCCTAGAGCGGCGAAGTTGTTGAACCGCTGCCGCTTGGGGCGGCAAATCGCTCCGTCTTCGGGCGAGGGGGGAGGTGGATCAGCGAGCTGCATAGCTCAGATCAGGGCGGGCTACCCAATGGCTTGGATGCGGAATAACAACTCTTCAGAAGCCATTGTAAGAGTGGACAAAATGCTGGAGGAGATAGGGGAGCGGCGGAGGTGTGCGATTCTTGGCCGGCGTTTGGCCTCGTTTAAATAGGAGATTAAATAGACGGCGGATGGGAGGAGCTCGGTCGGCGTTGCGTTTAACACCGGCCCGGTCATGAACGGACGTGTGTCCAGAGTGGGTTTCTCGGCTTCCACACGGGCGGGTTTCATGGAGGCGTTTGAATGCGGCACGGAGGCCTGTTCAGCCGGGCGGGCCGCGAGTGGCGCCCTCAACTCTGACCTAGGACACCGTGCCGTTCTTCCACTGTCATGTGGGCTCTTTGGGTGCATGGACTGCATGTCAGTGACCCAACGCAGGCAGCGCACAGCAGAGGAACCTTTGGTGGGCCAGGGTGGTCAGAAGCGGGCATTTCATAAACCGATGATTGTTCATTGAGTGTGACATCATCTTTTTCATGTAGATAAGCCTACTATGTTGATAGCCTGTTCGATACGTTGTGATTCATGAAGACCGCTGCAAACATCAATGTTCTGCTTATCACAGATAAGATTGATTAATACCCGTAACAATCCATGTCCTTAACAAAGGGTGCATGCACGATAGGTTGAGCGTGTGTCTTGCGTGCGTGTCTTTGTGTGCATGCGGCGTCGAAAAGTGTTGCGTGTGTAAGGGTGCGTTTGATGTTGCATGCATGGGTGCGTGACGTGTGTGTGTTCGTGAGTGCATGTGTACGTGTCAGTGTTGCACGCCACCATGCGTGCGTGTGTACATTATGTGTATGTGTCAGTGTTGCACACCTACATGCATGTGTGCATGTGTATGTGCGGGGTGAGGCTACACGTCAGTCGACTGACTTTTTCATCTCTGGTCATTAGATTTTCCAGCCGTTGGATATGAAATCAAGGGCCTCCGGTTTATCATCAAACTCCACCCCCTGAGCCGCCAGCCACCACCGCCTCGAATCCAGCCCTCGCCGCTGCCGCCCGCCCTCCCGAAACCACTCCCCGCCGCTTGTCCGCGCCAAGACCGCCATCCTCTAGCCCCACATGAGCTTTTTCTCCGGGATCCCCACCCCACGCCAATGAACGCCCAACCGCGGTGATCGCCAACCGAGGTCTCACGACTTCAAATACCCATCGACCACTAATTTATTACCATTTCATCTTTCATATACGATCGATCGGGTGGGCCCTATGGTAATGTGCGCTGCTGAATGTGGACCGTTTGACTGGTCAATTGATCGTGTTATCAACAAATTACGGAGCTGTATGGTGAGCCAGTGACCGTATGATCACCCTAAAATGTACTCCTATTTTATTAACAAAGTACAGACTCAAACTACCATTTCTTTGTTTCATATACGGGCTGATAGGTGGGCCCCACGGTTACGCGCCCCGATGGTGCAACACTAGTTGTGCCGCGTGGAACATTTGACTGGTCAATTGATTGTGTCATCAACAAAATACGGAGTTGTACGGGTGAGCCAGTGACCGTATAATCATGACATGTATCTGTTTAACACGCAAGGGCTCATATATACGCGCAAGCACTCACCGCTATAAGCGCACACACGCGAACCCTACCCCTATGAGCACCTTCGAGAGAGTGGGCCAGCGTATATGATCTTGAGATTTTACGAAATCACCATAGGTGCCTCGTAGTCGAGTGGAACGTCTCCTCCCACTAAACGTACATCGCCGGAAAATACTGAAATTAACACAAGATAAATGCGAGCACCGGGACTTTAACCTTGGTGGGCTCGAGAAACCATTGTCCTCTAACCATCCAACCACATGTTGGTTAGCATGACAAAATGTATGTGGTGACCGTGATGAGCTTATTCTGAAGTCCAGTGACCATATCGTGCTTTCGCTTCAAATACAATGACCGTAAGTGTCGTCAACAAAATACGGAGCACACATCAAATGCAAAGTCCGTCGCTGTCATCAACAAAATATGGACACGTATCGTGAGCTAGATACCGCTGTACTATTGTATATGATTATTTTCTTAGTGGCCGATTGCAGTGTGTGGTGGGCACATCATTTCTAGTTCGGTGGGTCAACATGAAGACTCATGGGTCGGTTTCATCCTGCGCCACATATAGGTTCGACCGAGATGTGTTATACGAAGACCCATGTGGAGGACTCGGTACAACACGGTTACCAGAGTCGGAGAACTCTATCTCCACCGGTGATAAGCCGACTATATATGATTTGTAACCCTAGGCCCTTAGTATGTTATATGCTTGGGGGCTAGTTCGTCGATAGTATACACACACGCACAATGCCCGGTATTCACGTGTACTTTGTACACACCCCTATCACTAATATACAGCACCAGAGTAGGCTCTTTCTTCAACTGCAAGGGTCCGATCCGAACTAGGGTAAAACTTTGCCTCAGATACCATCCAGCCTAACAACTAGGATATCCTACCTAATGATATGATGAAATCATATCTGCCAACTACTAAGAGAGAGGTGTGTCGGGGGCAACAAAAGCGAGAGAGGCCTAAAGATAATGTGTGTGGGAGACGCGAGGCACATATATGTGCGTATAGAGGGCTAGTAGAGACCGTGCATGTGTATATATGCATGTGAGAGAAATAGTGTTTTCCAACTGAGATTAGTGAAAAGAGTGGTACATAGTAGTCGAAGAGAGAGAGAGAAACAGAGAGAGCATGTGTGAGACACCCGACACCCCGAGAGAGATTGTGAGCATGTGTGCAAGAGAAATGCCGATGCATATAAAGTGTGTGCACTTATGCGTTACATAGAGAGATATATAACGCGTCTGTGAGAACGAGGCGAGGCATAGTGCATCTACGTGTAAAAGGCGGTTCTACGCATTAAATTAAAATATAAATGGCATTATTATTTTTGGATGAGATCATGAATTTTGCAAATTGTGTATGGACGAAAATCGGTCTATCAGACACCCATACTCTATTGAATTCTAGCATGTGCATGTGTTTATTTCATATTATAGATCCATAGAGTGAGAGCGGTTTGAAATACAGGCAATGGATGCTTTTGCAATTCATATATAAACATTAATTAGTGCACTCCATGTTGTTAGTGTGAAGCACTTTATACATTTGTCACTTGCATGGATACATTCCAAATTGCTAGCTACTTAAATAGAATACATGTTGAATTCAACATAAAGGGGTTTCAAGATTCAATTCATAGGAAGTGCATTCATCTATTTGAACCCAGATAATGGCATTTGTAAATCAGATGTAAAAGGGGCATCAATCTTTGTTGTGAGTTTGAACATGTTATATATATTCATACGCATATCTAACTTTTTTGCAACCAAGGAGATTATATCTCGAACCATGCATGAACTGAGGTAAGTTGCATATTTTTAATATATACTACGTGTACAATGTATATTCAAATGTACCCTCCATTCCAAAATAATCGTAGCTTTAGGATTTTCAAGAGTAAAGATTTGTGAAGTTTGACAAATCCTGAAAGTTCAATTCAAGAGAACTGAAAACGTTAATGCTACTGCTCCCGAATATTGAACGAAGCGCCAAATAGGCCTCTGGTCACCCAAACCACGCGAGACTAATGTTTTGGTGGTAGGAAATTACTGTCCCGACTCAGCCCGTAGCCTATCGCCCGATGTCCAAAGGTCTAAACCGTCGGGTAGGTTTGTAACTTCACCAAGACGCCAGCCTCAACCGCCCGAGAAGCATTCATACGCCGTGGGCGCCTAAACACCCATGCGCCGGGCCAAATCTATCCCGCCCACATTTGGGACACACGACATGACCGTCCTACCCCAACCCGCAATATGTTTTAGATGGGGCAAAGTTTGTAACTTTCCTGCCGCCTCAAGCCGAAACATTGTTCCCCCTTAGTTCCCCGCCTCCCTCCGTTTCCCCATTCATACTCCGTGGGCGCGAAAACACCCTCTCCACCAGCCGCGAAACCCTAGCCTCCTCCGTCGGTCTATCCTCCACCCCATAGCGGCCAATCCACCGCAGCCCTCCTCCATCACGTCGGAGCCGGTACCCCGATGTCGTCGTCCAACGCAACCGCAACCGCAATGCCCTCAAGGACTTAGCAGCTGAAGCCGAGGCAGAGCTGCCTCCACAACACCGACGCCGACGTGCACCGTACCAGAACCACTCCGACCACGCCGTCCTGCGCCTCACTGCTACGGCTCCACTGTCGCAACCGTCCACCGCACCGGAGCTGTTCCCACTATGCCGTCGTTCACCGCCTCAGATCTGCTTCCCCGCTGCCGATAGACGGCCACCGCACCACACTCAACAACTTGGCCATGGGTTCATCCAGGCTGCACCGCCCTCCACAACTTCTGGTTTCCGCCGAACAACAAGAAGATCGCGGAAAAACAGAAGGAGGACACAAGATCGCCAATGTAGAAAGAGGTACTCCTCTTCCTTATTCATGCAAATCTTACGCTCTCGCCACACCGTATTCATCCCACGAAAGAAACTAGTTGAGCGCTTCATCGCATCTTCTTCGTGATACTAAATGCACAAGGTTTCTCCCTTTACTATTTCACCTTTGCTAGAGGTCAAGAGCCTGCCTGGATTTCAATTCAGGGTCAGTCGGACCGCAATTAAAAGAAGTAGCACCCGCTTAGGCGCGCGGAGCACCTAGTCCACATGTTCCCCGGGGAAGCGGCGCATCGGTGTCTATCATAAGGTGTGGGGAGCGGGAGCTGCTTGCGCCCGATCTGGAGGTCGGCGGGGCTTGAATGGATGGCCAAGGGGCGGTGCCAAGAACGGTGGTGCGGTGAGGTCGAGGGGAGGGCGCAGGCAGGGGAGGAATACTGGGCCGGTGGTCGCTGGCGTTTCGAGGAAGATCGCCAACACAGACTGGCTGGAGGTAGATGAAGGCGATCTGCCCATTCTTTGTACATCGGACGGTGCAGAAAAAATGGACTGACCTATTTGCTTTCAGTCGACTGTTATTTTCGTTGAATCTTGTAGTAATTTAGTGTGCCATGCATGTTGTAGAGCTATCATATGTCTCCTGTCATTTACTTCTCACCGACCTGCTATCTGCTACCTTTACAATGTACTAATTGTGCACACACTTCACCCATACTCACACTATTGTTTTTATGCATGGGTATTTCAGACTCGACGCAAAGTTGATGAATGCGAAAAGAAAAGATGTAAGTCGCCCAATGTAATTCAAGATAAGCACTAAGCGTTTCACGCTCTAATGGGTGCAAAGGTCGCGAGTTGGAGACAAGAACGAGCTCTAGCTTGATGATCTCAATTGCCACACACGGCCATTGTCGACCCCGATCCTAAGTCACACCGATCTAGCATGTAACACATCATATCACTTTGCGGCCTCACACACGGTATTCCCACGGGTGTCGCTTTACCATGGCCCGGACCGCTTATGCGTCTTTTGGCTCACGATATGATAGTGTCGCTAGCATCCATATGACAAAGAACCCGGCCGATATGGCTAGTCGTGAACCCAAAGCGGCGCTTAACCTATGGGGACAGGCATACATGAATCACATCGAGCATGTCGGTCATCAACGATATATTCGGCTGTAGCACTGGCTAACAGGACTCGGTATCCCGGCTGTAGCAAGCTAGGCAGACTCGAATAACACCGCGTGACATTTCAAGGGATGTATATAGGAACGGCGAAACACATGCCGCCAATCAAGTGTCCAAGCAGTAGTGCTGGGCTAGCAGGACTCGTGAACCGGGCAGAAGCGGACTACTATCGCCGTAATCACGAGACTACATTTCCCCATATGAGAGGCTGCCAAGGATAAACAACTAGTTTGTCGGATCCCACACATACCAAGCATTTCAAACATACACACATTATGCTCAATATGCGAGATACAACATGGCATCACAACATAACTCTACGACTCAAATATTATCCATTAGGCTCAAGAGCGAGATATTACAAACATGGGTCTCATGACCCAACACTCGAGCATACAAGTCAAAGCACAAGCGAAGCTAATCATGTCTGAGTACGCATAACTATAAATGAAAAAGGCTGAGAAGCCCGACTATCTACCGATCTCGCCGAGGGCACAAGATCGTAGCTGAGGTAACAAGCTAAACCTCAAGTCCAAGCGGAACTACTATCGAGACCGACGCCTCTCGCAAAACCATAAAATAAGCAAACGTGAGTACAATTGTACTCAAAGAAGACTTACATCAGATCTAACTACATATGCATCATTATCAAAAGGGGTGGTGGAGTTTGACTGCAGCAAGCCAGCTTTGACTGGTGGCTATCCCGAACTACGACTACAAGTAACTCTTTTGAGGTGGCACACGAGTCCACATATTCACCATATCAATACACCACTATGGACCCGCCTCCCGCCTCCCTACGAGAACGCCATCCATAGCACTCACGCTTATCTTGCGATTTTAGAGTATCCACTTTCACTTGTCTATGAACCGATATAGGCAACCCAAGTCCTTTTCCGTGGACACGGCTATTCAATAGATCATATTAAACCCCGCAGGGTGTACTTCTTCACACACTCTCACCACTTACCGCCATATACGACATGTACTCGCAACCTTCAAGCGGAAGCCCAACGTGGTGTCGGCCACGCCTACCTAAACACTCAAGTCCCTAGTCCAGGTTTATCGCCTATTCGGTTCCATCCGCAGGAGTCCGCCGAGGTTTCCCATACAGCCCCGAACGATGTGTGCAGGGTTCCCGAGATACCAAACGGGCATTCGGTACACTGGCCACGGTGCCTACCGCAACACAACCCACCCCTAAGGTCAGCATTAAGTATGCCCCAAAGATGCTACAAACACCGTAAACTACTTGCAACTCCCGGACCGAGGACAAGGGTGGTTAAGAAGCCGAGAGGGTCAATTATGATCCCAATGCGTGGTAGTAACTGTTTCATGGATCACAAACACGTAACTCCAGTTCCCGAGGACGGTTTCAATGAGACAACCCACCATGTACTCCTACATGGCCTCTCACCGCTACCTTTACCAAATCGTGTTCACACACTTAGCTCACACACAATAGGACATGTTCATAATAATTCCAATTCATTTCCGATGAATCGACCCGACTCAACTCTAAGCAAAGAGTGCATGACAACAAGCATAAATGAGTAGGCACAACATGGCTCAAACAACTCCTACTCATGCTAGTGGGTTTCATCTAATTATCGTGGAATGACAGTCATGCAAAGGATCAAGGGGTTCAGCTACCGCAGCAAGTAACACATGAGTCGTTGTTGTCCTAATGCAGAAAATAGAGCAGGAGCGAGAGAGTGGGATTATATCGAATGAACAAGGGGTTTTGCTTGCCCGGCACTTCTAAAGATAATATAGTTCTTCATCGGTGTCATCGAATAATCGCTTAACATCGCTCACCGAGAGGGGACAAACACCGCAAATCGAGAAAGAACACAATCAATGCAATGCACATATATGATGTATGATCATGTTAAGGAACTGAATTCACCTAATGCAACAATAATCCGTTAGTTGAAGTGGAATTCAAACAAGGTTGAACTCCAACTCCAAATGCTATTTCATAAATTACCCTAATCATGATTCATCCTATTCAGTGAGGTTAACTTGTTCAAACATGCATGATCATGGCATAAACAGATTCTTCATATTTTTCTGATCATTTTTCATATATAAATTATTTCAATCCGAGTTACGGTTGAATTTCTATGATTTATTGAAGTTTAGAGTATTTTCAAATTCCCTGAATTAAATTAAATCCGTAAAACTAGTTATTATGTCACCGACGTCGATGTGACGTCAGCGAGTCAATCAGGCGGTTCAGGTCAAACCGGCAAGGGGTCCCACGTGTCGAGTAATTAACTTAACTAAATTTTAATTAAAACTAAACCTATTTATCTAACAGGGCTGGGCCCCACTGCCATTGACTCAGAGAGTCAACCAGGCCCACCCGTGGTCAAATTCCACGCTCATGCCGGGCGCTTAGCCAGCAGCGCAGCCGATGCGGCGGCGAGAGGGAGCTTTTGCCACTCCGGCACTAAATGGCCCATGAGAGGCATCTAGGAGGAGCCGGGAGGAGCCGAAGCTATTGGTGGGTTAGCCGAAGCGGGGTGGCCGGATCGACACCGCGACGACGTGTTTGGCGGCGTGCCGGAGTTTCAGGCGAAGTTCGGCACGTCGCTAGGAGACACCGCAGGAGGTGCGGAGAGGGTGCTGCGAGTTCCCGGTGTCAGGTGAGCCCAGAGGTGGGGTTGGCTTTGAGCCATTGAGGCTCTAGCCATGCCGGGCGACGAGGCACGGCGGCGGCGGCTTCGCCATGTGGAAACGGTGGCTAGAGGAGGAGAACGAGTCGGGAAGAGGGGAAACGACAGAGGAGCTCACGGCGGGTGCGGCGATGGCATCGGCGAGCTCGGGAGGCACTGAGCCGATTTAATCGAATCGGACGGATGCACCAGCGGGTCCGAGGAGGGGAAAACGGCGGGCGGCGCGCGGGGCTTCTCCGTCGCAAGGTGAGGGCGGGAGGGCGAGGATGGAGTGGCGGAGCTGGTGGGCTAGTTGGGGAGCGAGGGAGGCCCTGTGGGGTGGGTGGTGGTGAGCGGCGGCGACACGACGGGCGCCGGTCCCAAGCGAGAGAGAGGGAGCAAGAAAGGGAGGGTGTTCTGGAGAGAGGAGAGGGGCCGGGGGTCCAGGGCGGCGCCGAGGAGGAGCTTCGAGGCCCTTCGGTGAGGCAAAGGAGCAGGAGGAGGCGTGGCGTGCTCGGGGCGTGGCGCTGGTTCCTCCTCTCGCCTCTTGGCAGAGGTAGGTGACGACCATGGCGAGGCGGTTGGTGGCTGGGCCAACTGGGCCAGCGAGGAGGAGGGGGAAGAGAAGGCTGGGCTAGGTGGGCTGTGCAGTAAGCTGTGTAAAGTATTCTCTCTCTCTTTATTTCCATTTTCTATTTTCTCAGAATTATGTTTGGCTTTAATAAAATGCTGTAGCATTTCCAAAAATCATTAAACTGGTCAATGTCACTGCTTGGAATATTTCCAACAACAAACATTTCAGTTTATGATTATTTGAGCATTTAAAATATTTTATAGTATTTAAATGCCCAAATGCAAATACCATATGAATTAATTCAAAAGTCCAAATGTCATGGAAAAATGTGTATCACCCCTGGTTATGTTTTAAAGCATTTTTCCAGATATGAGGAACATTTTTGAAGTCCATTTGGTTCATTGAAAAATATTTCTTAGTTTAACCTATTTGAATTGTTTTTGGTGCTAGGGCTTGGTCATCCCCATTTCAAATTTTCATGAAATTAAACATGATGCATGGATGCAATGCCACTAGCTACAAGCAAGCTCTAGGGCTGTGACAGCCATCCCAGGTGCTTGCTTTAACTTCGCGCTGTCAAATGTGGTTGCATGTTGCATATGGTGTCTAGCTTGTATTGCTTCCAATTTGGTTAAATTGCATGTGCTTAAGTTACACATTATACCTTTGATAATGACATGCCTTCCTGTTTTTGATACATACTACATATGTCAATTAACCATGTTCGTACATCAAACTAATGCTCTTTTGTATCCCTCGTTAATCACTTATGATGAGACAAACACCCGAGTGGGTTACTTGTGAGACGCCCTACTGCTTAAAGAGTGCAAGGTCATCCTCCCACATGATTCTCAAGAAACAGAAGGCTAAATGAAGATAGTCAACGAGTTCTCTAGTTGATCACCACAATTCCCCACACCACCATCGCAGTGCTTGCTCTTACTTGACAAAGGTGATATGTGGTTGCATGTTGCATATGGTGTCTACCTTGTAATGCTTCTAATTAGGTAAATTGCATCTCGCTTAGTTAACACATTATACCCGTGAATATGACATGCCTTCCTGTTTTTGGTACATACTACGCCTTTCTATTAACCATGTTCTTGTCGGCTGCTCGGGAAGGGGGTACCCAGACTTGCACTCGCTCATGGCCTGTGGCATGGCTCGACAGAAGCTTCTCAGCGCGCCTCACAGTGCTGGCTCGCGAGGAGGCGAGAGATCAAGGCGGGTACCTCACGAGGTGCCCATGACGCAAGCCATGACGACTATAGGGCGCCAGCCCAAGAAAGGTCCTCCTTTCCTCTTTGGTGCAAAGGGAGCAAGCTCAGCAAGAGTATCAAGCAAAGGCATCTGCTTTGGTGCAACAAGACCAAGACTGTCAGAACGGCAGGAAGGAAGTCATCGTGGAGCCCAAGCCAAGGCCACCACCAGAGCCTTTGACAAAGCGAGGACCAACTTTGGTCGATAAGTGTACTAGATGTTCACCTTCAAAATGGCCAATTGTTGGCGCCCTTCCCGCTCAATATTTGGGAAGAGGCCCAGGGCCCCTGCCTATAAATAGGACTAGCCACCCACAGGGTAGGGGGATCGCATCTAGAAATCTTGGAGATCGCCTAGAGAGAGAGAGAGAGAGAGAGAGAGAGAGAGAGAGAGCGATTGAACTCCCCTAGCAGTTCATCGCACCAGCCAAGAACAGGCCCTCGCGAGGCTGTTCATCCTTGTGTTGTTCATCATCAGCCCAAGAGGCAATCCACCACACCACAAACTAGAGTAGGGTATTACACCACAATGGTGGCCCGAACTAGTATAAACCCTGTGTCTCTTGTGTTGTTTTTTTCATAGCTTAGATCCTAGCGAGGCGGCGAGGCGCAGGTAGGTAGAGGGCGAGATATCCGCACGCACCCCAGTGTTCGAACCTAGAGAGTCTGCCGGAACCCGAAATCCGACATTTGGCGCGCTAGGTAGGGGTGCGCCGGAATTCGTCTTCCGCCGCTATGTTCTTCGCCGACCACCGCATCCATGTCGACGCCATCCGCCCGCGCGAAGCGCCGAGCCGCTTCGCTTCTGCGTCAGACGGGTTCGCCGGCGGCCGCTTCGCCGCTTCGATTGCTCGCCTCAACGCCGCCATCAGCCTGGTGGGGAACAAGCAGCAAGCATCGTCCCAGCATCCGTCCGTGAGGCGAGACGACCGCACCGCCACTCCTTCACTCGCCCCAACTGGTTCTTCGTCGCGTGCGCTCCGCGCGCCCATGGAGGCTCAAGCTGCGCTCATTGCGGCAAATGAGCTCCTACGCTGCCACCCTATCGATGACGTCTACGAAGAGTGGCTCGACCGCGTCGCCGAGCTCGTCCGCACCGCAGGGGCTCTCTCGCGCCCTTCTCTTCTCGCTGCACGCTTCGCCCTGGGGCGATGAAGTTCCGGGCGCCACCGCCCCTCAAGAAGGCGCCTGCCCCAAGGCGCGTGGCCCCGGGCGGAACCCACTCCATCCGGCGCCAACAGCAGCAAGAGCAGAGCTGCCAAGAGGTCCTCGCCCCCAAGAAGCTGCCCGAGTGCCTCGCACCGCTCGTCACGACCACGCCTCGCTCCAAAGACGCCAAGACCTCGCGCTGCTCCCACCGCAGCGCAGGGGACCCGCAAGACCAGGCTCTTTCGTCACCAAAGGCCTCCCGTGACCACAGCAGTCTGCCGCGCTTTCACCACCGAAGCCGCAGCAAGTAACGGCGCGGGTCTGGCAAGTTCAAGCTGCATCAGCCTCCTCGCCACGACGGCACGGCCGACCTCGCGGAGTTCCTCCAGCTCTACGAGCTGGGCATCGGCCGCCAACGGGACGAAGGTCATGGCGAACTGGTTTCCATGGCACTCAAGGACGGAGCCCGCACTGCTCCTCGAACCTCGCTCTGCACGATCTCCTCCTGGGGACGAGATGCGCACTCCGCTTCATCGCCAACTTCAAGGTACTCGCGACCGCCTCCTGCCGTGAGCGACATGCGCCGCATCAAGCAACAGCCGGGGAGACCTGCAGAAGTACATCCAAAGGCTTCAACAACGCACGCCTCAAGATTCCTAAGGTGACCGAGGAGGCCATCATCACAGCCTTCTCCGACGGTGTGCGCGACGCCAAGATGAAGGAGGAGCCATGGCGCATGAAGATCTGTGCACTTCCTTGAGTTGTTCAACTTGGCGACCAAGTATGGGCTGAGGAAGGGTGCCTATCCCTCCTCGAGCTGCCAGCCGCACCCGTAAGAGAAGAAATCCAAGGCCAAGGACGTGAAGCGCAAGGGGCTGCCGTGCTCGCAGCGTAACCGCACACCAAGCGAGGCGTAGATCAGCCCGAGTCTTCCAATGGCAGCCGGTACTATGTGTACCAGACCTCCACACCCACAACACCAACGAATGTCAAGAGCTCCGAGCCGGGCGAGAAGGGAGGATTATCGCCCGACCGCAACGACGAGGCTACGGCCGAGGAGGAGGAAGGAACGCAGACGATGGGAAGACCGTGGCCTCGCCAAGGGTGGCGCGACGACTCATGAGCATCACAAGCAGGATCAGCCTTGCGCAGGGAGACTGGAGGGACCAGCCACGCGAGGATCGCCTGCAAGGAAACGCTGGCCTCCTCCTCCGCCGCAGCCAAGGAGAAACGAGGACCATCATCGATGAGGGGCTGGGGCTTCCTGGAGCCACGCGATCGCTTGCATCCCGGGCGGAGCTCAAGCCCCATCCTCTCAATGCATCTTCAAGAAGTTCGCCCGCCAAGTGAATGCAGTCCTCCCTGCTCGGCCACGCGCCCTCTCGTGTGGTCAGCGCGCCATCACGCTCAGCTCAGCGGATCAGCTCAAGCGCGCGCCACAAATGAGTCCTCCCGATGCTTTGTTCCCGATCATCAAGAACGTGCAAGTCACCAGACTTCATCGACGGGCGGAGCAGGCTCAACGTCCCCGTCCGTAGAGACATTCAACAATCTCCAAGTGCCTTACAATCAGCTTCACCAACCAAGCCTTTCTCCGAGTCACCGATGGCTCCACGGTTCCGATTAAGCAGGTCCGCCCCTGTCACCTTTGGGGCGCACGACAACTACCGCACCGAGCTCATCGACTTTGATGTCGCCCACATTCGCCGCCATACAATGCCATCCTCGGTACCCAGCTCGCAAGTTCATGGCCGTGGCTCATCACGGCCACAACGCCCTCAAGATGCCGAAGCGGCGGAGTCATCACGGTGCCTTGTGAAGAAAGAGACGCGGTGTGCTCCCTGGAGTGAGCTTTTCAAGCCGCATCACTTGAAGACCCGGATCGCAGGAGCGTGAGGCTCCCTGAGACTGCTCCCAAGAATAAGAAGGCATCGCCAGCCCGACTCGGAGGCAGTGCCCCGTGGTCCGCGCCGCTCAGGGGCACCTCCCACTGCTGTATAGGAAGGCGCGCGCCGCGCCTCCTCAAGCAAGGCTCGGGCTCTTCCCGAGGGCCATCGACCTTGCTAAGGTCACGAGGGAGGCGCTTGGGCACCACTTGGAGGCGTGCTTCAAAGCATGTTTCCCTCAGAAGGAGCAAGGCAAGGAGGGCCAAACCCCAAGGAGTCTGCCACCCAGATCATTCAGAGCTGCAGGAGTCAAGAGTCAGGGAGTGGCACTGCCGCACTCCGCCGCAGCTCCCCATCCAGCGCAGGATGGTGGGCTGCACGCCCGCATCGACATCCTGTGGCTCAACCGAGCAGCTCTCAGAGCGCTTCGCCCTCACGCTGGGCGCCAAAGGTCCACCCCACATCTACGTCAGATGCCCTACGGGCGGCCGAACGCGCCGCCATGTACCAGCGCCTCATGAGGAGCATCCTGAACACGAGGAGCCACTAGCGCCTCGAGCCTCCCGAGGCTCCTCGGCCCGGGAGCTCGTGGAAGATCGGCTTCCGCAGCCCACGACGTCCGCCACTTCAACATCTCTTCGCCTTCAACGCTATCGTGACATCCTTCAAGTTTCATTTCACCGAGCGCCCCCAAGGCTGCATTATTCCTGTGTCGCGGGTCCGCCCATGCGCGGTATCCCTTTACTTCATGTTCCTAGCTTACTTTGTTGGGGCGCCGGCTGCATCATCCCTGTGTCGCCGGGCCAGCACCCAACACGCCCCGCCTTCCTCGCATCTATCTAAATGAACTTGCTTCTTCGTGATTAACGTGTTTGACCAAGTTGCCCGCTCAATCGACACCAACCGATGGAGCTGCTCCCAACGGCACGACGCTTATGCGCATGGGTCCGCCCCCCAACGCCGACAAACCCGAATGGCTAAGCTCGATCACAGGCAGCCCAAGACAAATACCACCTCCTCGCCAGCCTTCAAAGGCTCGTCACCTCTCCAAAGCAATCAACGGCTGACCGCCTCTTGTCATAGCGGACTCTTGTTCTTTTATGGTGAGCATGCAGGATCCTTCAAGGCGCAGCGCCAAAGCGAGGCCCTCGCAGCGCCTTTCTTCACTCTCGCCTCGCGAACCGCATGCACGCGAAGGGGGGTACCGAGCATCGCGACTCAGGGCTCCTACCGCTCTCCAAATTTCACCGCCTTGTCCATGGCATCGCGACCGGCATACCAGCGACGGCCGAGACCCGCCGAGGGTCGGGACCCGAGGACGAGAGCGTAAAGGGAGAAAAGGCGAGAGGAAGAGGCACGCGGGACCTCGCCAGTAACCTCGCCGCCGACGCCATGGGACCTAGCATCGCACCAGAAGCGGTTTCGACTCTCGAGATAAGTCACCCTCTGGAAACACCAGCTATCGCAGCACCGACCCCGCACCCAATGCAATCCTGTGGTAGCAACGTCGCTCTCCTTTCTCACCAAACGATGGCTGCTTGAGCGCTAAAGGGGACCTCCTGAGCATCGCGACTCAGGGCTCTTATCGACCCTAGGCCGCCACCTCCTGCCTTGACCACTGCATCGTGACTGAGCATACCAAATGCAACCGAAGCTCGCCTTTGGGACTGGACCGTGGCGCAGAGCACCAAGCCCTCGTGAGGTTCGGAAGGAAGGGCTGCTTAAGACGGAATGAGCATCTCGCACTACTTCATGGCAAGGACTATATTAACAAACAGTAACCACACGCATCTTTACAAGCCCCCACGGGCGCCGCCGATTCCTCGCAGGGACAGATCCTAGAGAACACTAAATACACGTGCCTCCGCGAGAGATGCCATCATCAATAGTGGGCCATCAAGCACCGGCGCCAACCTCATCTGTATCGAGACGGCGGCGGCTCGACGAGCCCGCCCTGCCCGAGAGCGGCGCAGGCTCGGGGCTCAGAGCTGCTCGCCGCCGCCTCGGAGTCGCGAAGAGCTCGGCGGAGTCGCTGATCCCCGCCGCCTCCGCCGCCTAAGGAGCTGCCTAGGAGCGATCGGCGAGCCTCGGTCTCGCCAAGGCAGGCCCCGACCACCTCTCTCTGTGGCAGCACTCCAGCCAAGGCCCGTCTGCCAAAGACCTTGAAGAGCATCATGGAAGCGCCGTCAGACCTCCATGTGGATCGCGAGGGCGACCCTCGCCCCAGCAGACCAGGCGATCTTGCCCTGCACTCGAGTCATGAAGACCTTGCTC
Organism: Aegilops longissima; assembly: GCA_021605205.1. NCBI lineage: Eukaryota > Viridiplantae > Streptophyta > Magnoliopsida > Poales > Poaceae > Aegilops > Aegilops longissima. Next base: position 468,056,805 of record CM038676.1, read on the forward strand.
GAGGCGACGATCCGACCTCCTTCTGTCGCGAGGGTGCTGCAGCCATGCGTGCTGCAGCCGAGCCCAAGTATCCCTCTGCGCATCACGGCGCGAAGGAGGAGGAAGGCGAATCCAAGACCGAGGAGGCATGGCGGCGGAGCACAAACTCTCGGAGGAGCCCTCGCATGGACTCTAGGAGGGACATCAAGACCGCTGTGACTCGCCGACACCGACGGCGGCGCGCGCCCATGGCGCCAAGATCAACTCCTGCAGGACCTCAAGGTGGGCGACAAGGGCAGCGGAACCTCAAGCGGCGGTCGCCGCACTAAGGCCTCGACACCTCGCCGGGCGCCTCACCTCGACAAAGATAGGGCTAGCTGCTTTTCTTGCGGAAGCGGTCGGGACCTCTCGGGAGCTTTTCCTTCTTCCGCGGAGAACCGGCAGATCGAGCCATTGCGGCAAGGTGGAGCAAGGACGGAGAAGAAGGAGAAGCAAGAAGAGATGGATCGAAGGGCACGCCGCTGCCAGCATTTATAGCCGAGGAAGGCCAACCGCCGACTTCCACGATCACAGTAATCATGACCCGCTTTGCATGTAGGGACTTGTCAATTCGCAGCTGCCGAGGCGTCGTGGGGGAAGCAGTCGCCACGCCCAATCAATCGCCACGCTGCACCCGAGGCCGTTAGGTTGTTAGGGGCCCGTGGCGCCGCACTTGCCCCTTCGCTTCTCGCCAACCAAGTCCGGCGCGCTTTGGGCCCGGGCTACTGCTGGTGTTCGGGAACGGGGTACCAGACCGCTCGCCAAGCGTGGTTTCAAGGGGTGGCCCAAGACGCCTTCTTCATCAAGACAAGCTCAAGACCTCGCGAGGGGCAAGCCTCACGGGCGGACGACAGAAGCTTCTCAGCGCTGCCTCGCCAGTGGGCTCGTGGAGGAGGCGGAGAGATCAAGGCGGGTACCTCACAGTGCCCATGACACAAGCCATTTACCATGGGCGCCAAGGGCGCCAGCCAGCAGTTGTCCTCCTTTCCTCTTTGGTGCAAAGGAGCAAGCGCAGTAAGAGTATCAAGCAAAGGCATCCGCTTTGATGCAACAAGACCAAGACTGCCGAACGGCAGGAAGGAAGTCATCGTGGAGCCCAAGCCGACGCCACCACTGAGAGCCTTTGACAAAGCGAGGACCAACTTTAGTCAGATAAGTGTACTAGATGTTCCCTTCAAATGGCTAATTGTTGGTGCCCTTCCCGCCAATATTTGGGAAGAGGCCCAGGCCCCGCCTATAAATAGGACTAGCCACCCACAGGGTAGGGGGATCGCATCTAGAAATCTTGGAGATCGCCTAGAGAGAGAGAGAGAGAGAGAGAGAGCGATTGAACTCCCCTAGCAGTTCATCGCACCAGCCAAGAACAGACCCTCGCGAGGCTGTTCATCCTTGTGTTGTTCATCATCAGCCCAAGAGGCAATCCACCACACCACAAACTAGAGTAGGGTATTACACCACAATGGTGGCCCAACTAGTATAAACCCCGTGTCTCTTGTGTTGTTCTTTTCATAGCTTAGATCCTAGCGAGGCGGCGAGGTGCAGTGTAGGTAGAGGGCGAGATCTCCGCCAGCACCCCAGTTGTTCGAATCCTAGAGGGTCCGCCGAACCCAAATCCGGCAGCCTACATCAAACTACTTTTCTTGTGTATCCCCATCAATGCTCCTAATTTGTTAAATTGCATCTCCTTAGCTTACACATTATACATGTGAATATGACATGCCTTCCTGCTTTTGGTACATACTACATCTACCTATCACACCATGTTCTTACATCAAACTATCGTTTTTGTGTATCCTGGCCTATCGCTTATGATGAGACAACACGCTGTGGGTTAATATGAGACGCAATACTCTTATAAAGAATGCAATTTCATCCTCTCCACATAATTCTCAAGAAACAGCAAGCCTAAATGAAGATATTGAACGTAGCTCAGACTCAAGACCAAGATTTCCCTACACCACCATCACAGTGCTTGCTCTAACTTCGCAGCAGTGATATGTGGTTGCATGTTGCATACGGTGTCTAGCTTGTAATGCTTCTAATTAGGTAAATTGCATCCGCTTAGTTTACACACTATACCTGTGAATATGACATGCCTTCCTATTTTTGTTACACACTATATCTATGTGTTAACCTTGTTCTTACATGAAACTACCTCTCTTCTGTATCCTGCATCAATCACTTACGATGAGTCACCTTTATTCATTGCATATTGCATATTATTTCTAGCCTGTTGCCATGTATTGCTTCTAATTTGGTCAAATACATTTGTTAGGGCACCCTTTTAATTTGGCAGAGTGATATTGGTTTCATCTTTCATATGGTTTCTAGCTTGCATCGATTCTAACAAGTTCAAGCACCTTGTGCTTAGTTTACACTTTATACATCATACATGTCAATATGTCACGCCGTCCTGTTTTTCATACATATTCCATCCTCCTATCATGCGGCTGCCTTACATGAAAGTAGTGTTTGTCAGTATCATGCATCAATGAGTTCTGAAGAGCAAATTTTATTCCTTTTTCTTGTGGGTTTGACTTGACAAGGCAAAATCAAGAAAGAGGAAGGAAAAGAGTAAGGAAGGTGTCGGGGATATACCCCACCGCGTAAACCGGCCAGAAGTATAAACCGGCCGGACTTGGCGGTTTACTTGAGACCCGGCTGAGACTTGACGATTCATCGGCGACCCGCTTGGACTCTCGGCGGTTTACGATTCATTGGTAATCCGCAAAGTGGTCGAGGAGCGATAAGACCTTGGCCCAACAAGTGTTCATGAAGGCCGTTCATACTATGGTGGGCCGGTTTAAGAGGAAAGGCATGAGGAATATTTACCTTACAAGGAGTTAAGACCAAGACTTGTATCCGGTTTGTATTAGAGATAGACTAGTCCTAATCCTAATAGGACTCCACATGTAACCCGCCCCTTCAACTTATATAAGGAGGGGCAGGGCTCCCCAAAGAGGAACAACCTACAAGCAACAAGAAACAAGATCTAGGGCTAGACAGAAAGAGGAGAGCCGGCTTACGGCGACTCCCTATATCATAATGAGACCTAGCCACAAACAGCATGTAGGGTTATTACCGGATGATGTTTCCCGGGGCCTGAAGCTGTCTAAATCCTCGTCTTATGTGTTGCGTCTCTCGATTCCGCCCAACCCCTCTCAAGCTACCACATAGATGCATTGGCCTCGCGACTAAGTCCTGATACTAGGACATCTGCCGTGACAATTCCACGACAGTTGGCGCCCACCGTGGGGCCTGCGCATGGTGGTGTTGAGTTCTTGAAGGGATCTCTCTGTCGGGGATCGAGAAGCTCGCTACTGATCATATGAAGAGGAATTCAAGAGAATTATTGTTACAACGTTCTAGGCAACGGCCATCGTCATGATCTTCTCTGTTCGGGCCGAGCCACCCATGAATCACCAGTCCGAGCCCTGAAGTTGCCAAGTCGCTGAGCCCTGAAGTTGCCAAGTCGCCAAGACAATCAAACGTTTTGCTGCTCGTGCACTATTATACGTTGATTTAATTCTAGATGACATCAACTCATCCTCTGGTGATAATCCCTTCGTGTGAAAAGCCACCAACTGACTAGTACTACTGGTTCTAGATGTAATGGCAAAAGCATAGAAGGAAAAGTCAAACCAACCACAACTCGGAGAAACAAACATGGATTAGCCAGAACGGCCACGACCCGGACTCTTCGGCCACCACGAGATGCGCCTTGCCACCCATCCGAGTGGCGCCATGCTCGCATCCCGCCCAAGTCGCTGCCGCGCCAACTCTCGCTCGAATCACCGCTATACCGCTTGAGTTTTTTGCCATTGCGCACTGCGCCGTGCTTTGAGCCGCCACTTCCAGGGCTGGCTCCGCCCTCCGTCTCCGCTCTCTGTCCCGGACTGCGCCGGGCCTTGCTTTCTCCGCCGGCACGGGCGCACGGCCCGAGCCTTGTCACTGCTCTGCCTCTGCGACGTTCGAGCCACTGCGGCCTCCCTGAATCTTCGCCAAGCTGCCTACTTGAACGGCCGACGCTATATAGGCTCCGGCCTCGGACTTTGGCTCGCCACCGGGTTGCCGCGCCATTGAGCCACCCCGTCCGTCAGCCTCCGCCGCCGCCTGCCTCGAGCCACCGGCCGCCTCTGCCACAGAATGTCACTCTCTGCCTGCTTCCAAACCGCCGCCGGGCATCGCCGTTGCGACCGCGACTCCGCCTAGCCGATGAACCGGTTTCCAACTACAGAGCTACTGCGGTCATCTTTGAACCGTCGTTGTGCCGCCCTGGACTCCTCCGCCATACCAGGCCCGCGCGTGCCGTCGTGAAGCGCCTGCCTCAACTCGTCGCTTCGCCGGCGTATCTTCATTGTATGGCCACGGGTCACCGTCGCTAGAGTCACCGGAGTCCTGCCTGGCATCCGCCTCTTCTACGGTGCTCGATCCGGCGCTGTTCTAACCCGCTTAGCCTGCTCCGCCATGGTCCTCGTTGCAAACCGCCGCCACTTCGGCGCTGCCTCCGAGTTGCTGCTCCAAGGACCGCTTCTACTGCAGCAGGGGCGGGCTACAGTCGCCCGTTTCCCCGTTACGTCCGAGACCCCGACCAACTGGTGTGATCCCCTGCCTCCGCTCCACGCTCTGCCATTATCTTGCATGTTGCCGAGGCTGAAGGTTTTTCGTCGTCGTCAACAAACAGTCTAGTGGAGGTCTCAAAACTTGCGCCTCAGCCGCCCAGAGCAAAGGAAAGTTAATCCTTATTGAGTCCTGATGGAGGTCCCAGCCCATGTATGTTTGGGAGATCAAAGTCAAATATTACTAGTCCACAACCCGGAAAAGATGCCCACGACTTGTGGTTAGTCTGGATTCCGCCTATCCGTCCGAGTCATCATCGTGTCTCGTCTCCGATCCGAGTGGCGGTCGCACCTCGTCTCCTGTCTGGGTCGCCATCACGGACCTATTTCCGTCACCGACGAGCCGCTTCAACAGCGCTGGCCTCGACGAGCAGCTTGCTCCGCTGCGGTCCGCCTTGAACCGCCTGCTTAAACCGGCTTTTTCTGCGGTCTTCCTACGCTGACGCGTCGCCTCCGAATCGCCATGGTTCCAGCCGCCGGATTGCACTGGCCTCGTTTCCACTCGTCACCTACGCATGCACGATGTCAAGTCGCCACTACTCTGCGGAGTTGCACGCCTAGCCGCGCCCGTCTCTATGTCAAGCCGCCGGCCCCCGGAGTCGAGTTACCGCTGCGCAAAGACACCACCGAGAGCCGCCGGCCTCCGTTCTATCAATCCGCCTCCGCTGCAGCAAGTACGGAGTCGCGCCTTTACTATCGTAACTTAAACCGCCGCCTGTTTTAACTACTGTGGGAGAGGAAGAGCAGGGTTGCGGTCGCGAAGACAAGTCTGAAGCAGTATGTGCGTACAGAAGCTAATAAGCCAGCCCCTGAAGGAAAATGGATGCATATATATATGGAGATACAAAGCGAGCTTTTTGATTCATGACTACCATGGATGGTGTACATAGCCCGCTGCGGGTCACTTTAAATCACATCAACACATTGAGAATCGCGCCAAGCTACTGCCGTGGCCCGCTGGTGAATTAAGAAAGGGATGTGGGCACTTTTGGCAGGGCCCTGGAGGGATAAGGCACAAATATCTTTTGTGCTCATATATGGATCAAAAGGAATTCAGTTGTCGGATTACAAGGTTATCTACAGACATTATTTATGGACCATCGGTTGGCCGAGCAAATCAGGTGATATCCATCTAAATTTGTTTTATTAACACATATTATTTCTATTAAAGGACAAATTACTTTGATTTGTATATCATTTTTATACACATGACTATTATTCATTACAAATGTGGTTTACACCATGGATTGATAATATCCCGCCTCGGGATAATCTGGGACATATCACATGATGAATGGATGCGCACAAGCCGCTGCCCGTACGGCCCGGTCTGCATCAACTAGCTGGGACTGCGCCTGCGATTGACTCGCTCGTCCGCACCGGTTTACAATGCCGCAACCGACTCGGCCGTGATTAATTTCAGCTTCACCATGGTGATCATCAACTCCACGGTGGATAACCCCTGGCATGATATATCAGGTGAAATCCATCCAATATATTTTATATTACATATTTCTTTCTTAAAAAGAGCAATTACTCTGGCTTGCAAAGTTGTCTACTGCAGGACCCTAAACCGCCATATTGGTGCAAATATAAAGGCCGTCAGAAAATTTCTGGCTTAAAAAGAAAGATTCCGGTTTAAAATCCGGTTCAAGGGAAAGATGTCTCCCACAAAGCTTTGAAGCTCTCAAAATCCGGTTCAAAATCCCGGTTCAAGAAGGATTTATCTCTTGTAAAAAGTTAAAGGGTGCCAAAGAGGACCTGCTGCCATGATGCACGGTTCAAACATGGGTATCCTGCCTTATTGGCTTATCATATTATTGATCACTTGGGGGCTTTGGTCGTGTCCGAACCATCGCTACACCTCTTGATCGGCTCAATGCCACAGCATCACTTGGGGGCTTTGGTCGTGTCCGAACCATAGCAACACCTTTTGATAGGCGTAAAGCCACAGCATCACTTGGGGACTTGTGGTCATGTCTGAACCATAGTCACGCCTCTTGATCGGCCTAGTGCCACAGCATCACTTGGGGGCTTTGGTCGAACCCGAACCATCGCTACACCTCTTGATCGACGTAATGCCAATGCATCATTTGGGGACCTAGCTGACTCGAACCATAGCTACGCCTTTTGGGGGCTAGGTCGTGTCCGACCATGGTAATGCCTCTTGATCGGCTCAAAGCCTCATTTGCAATGGTTTTATATTTGCCTTTGCTTGAATTTTGTTCTCTTTTAAACTATTTCTTTTGTTGTGTTTTCAAGCCGACATTGTTAATCCGGTTCGACTGTCAATTACAAATTGGCATAACACGGTCAAATCTTAATCCGGAGACTATCTGCCCGGTTTGATTTTCTGTTACCATCCTATTATGGAGTAAACCGGTGTTCATTAACCCGGCTTGACTTTCAATTACAAATTGTCAGTACATGATCAAATCATAATCCGGAGACTATCAGCCCGGTCTGGTTTGACTACGAGTCGCCAGTATTATATATGGTTAAACTGGTGTTTATCACAACCCGGTACGGTTTTATCATAAACCGACACAGTATTGAAAGGAGTTATCATTACTCAAGATTGAGGTTATCACCCTTACTACAAAAAGCTGGTAAACCAGTGATGTGATTCAATGTCACAGGTATGATATATTTCATATTTGATTATTCTTAAGTGCAGCCTTGGTTATAAACCTGGGTTATATGTTGGGCATTATGACCCGTCTGGTGGTAAACCGCCAGGACACTTTAAACTTATTGTATGCAGAAACAGGTTGAATAAAGCATGATTATATATCACCAACGTTTATTAAACCAGCCTGGCTTTCGACTATGTGTTGCCAGTATGATGATAAATTATCCGGTGTTTATTAAACCGGTCTGGTTTTAAGACAATAAGTCGCCAGTATATGATAAGAAATTATCCGGTATTTATTAAACCGGCCAGGCTTTGGACTGTAAGTTGCCAGTATATATTTGGATTGCATCATTGGAATCATGCGCTTATAAATCATTGGGTTATATTATTCAAATAGCCAAACTTGGCTGAATTTTCATTATGATATTGAATGAATAAGGTTTTCATACCGGATTATATTGTCTTGAATAGCCAACATGGCTGGATTTTATTATGGTTATTAATAACCGGTATTATTGAGGTTTTCAAAGTCGCTTTAGCGCAATGACTATTATTTTATCAAAGGATATGATTTATTTTGCAATTGAAGGAATAGTCCCAAGTCGCTGCAGGCTTACAACCCGGCACTTGGGGGCTACATTATTCAACTTAAGATTATATCAAATATGCAAGTCTCATGTCGATGCAAGCATGCACCATGACACTTGGGGGCTAATGCAAAGTTATTTTTATTAGTCTTATTGAAAGACCCGACTCATCACATCATAATGAGCCGGCCCTTGGGGGCTACCAATTGCTCCTGTCAACAATTCAAGGTACATAATTTTCATCTATTATTGAAGGATCCACTGCTCAGTTGGTAAAGCACAAAGCTCTCAACCTTGTGGACGTGGGTTCACACCCCATGATGGGAGTTACATAATATAATGCTATTCTCAATGGATTATATATAAAGTCCCAGCTCAATATTATCTTACTGAGCCGGCCCTTGGGGGCTACACGTTGCTGTTACATTCTACATGATCATATTTTTAAAGTCCCTGCTCATTATTTGCATAATGACCCGGCCCTTGGGGGCTACACTGGTTGAAGTTTTTATGAGCATCAGGAAATTACAAGTCCCAGGTTGCTGCAAGCATGACAACCCGACACTTGGGGGCTACATATATAGAATACTCAGTTCTGACTAGTGATTGAGATGAACAAACCTGGATTTCTTCAAGCTTGTGACATTCATATTGAAGCAAATCTTAAGTTGTTACTACGTTACCTTCTTAAGAGTTGAGGGCTACAAGTGATAGGCATATTTCTTAAACCGGCAAAGTTCTACATTCTTAAACCGGCTGAAGATCAGATGAGTATTTCAAAGACCAATATTTTTGTTAAGCATTGGAAGCTAAGTCAAAGGAGTTATTCTTCACAATATTTCTCTGCGATAAACCAATGTCAGCAAATTGATTATGAAGCTGGTCTATTGATTCGGATTTTCTAGGAGGAAGAAATGACAAGGACTTAAGGAGGATCACGTGCCGGTTTACAAGAATTCTTAACCCGGAGCACAACCTGTCAAATTTGTTCTTGTGTTTATTTTACAGGATCAGTTTAACATGGATAAATCCAAATTAAACTGGGGGCTAATGTCGGGGATATACCCCACAGTGTAAACCGGCCAGAAGTATAAACCGGCCGGACTTGGCGGTTTACTTGAGACCCAGCTGAGACTTGACGATCCACTGGCGACCCGTTTGGACCTGGCGGTTTACGATTCATTGGTAATCCGGCAAAGGGTCGAGGAGCGACAAGACCGTGGCCCAACCAAGCGGTTCATGAAGGCCGTTCATACTATGGTGGGCCGGTTTAAGAGGAAAGGCATGAGGAATATTTACCTTACAAGGAGTTAAGACCAGGACTTGTATCCGGTTTGTATTAGAGATAGACTAGTCCTAATCCTAATAGGACTCCACATGTAACCCGCCCCTTCAACTTATATAAGGAGGGGCAGGGCTCCCCAAAGAGGAACAAGCTACAAGCAACAAGAAACAAGATCTAGGGCTAGACAGAAAGAGGAGAGCCGGCTTACGGCAACTCCCTCATGATCATAATGAGACCTAGCCACAAACAGCATGTAGGGTTATTACCGGATGATGTTTCCCGGGACCTGAAGCTGTGTAAATCCTCATCTTATGTGTTGCGTCTCTCGATTCCGCCCAACCCCTCTCAAGCTACCACATAGATGCATTGGCCTCGCGACTAAGTCCTGACACTAGGACATCTGCCGTGACAATTCCACGACAGAAGGCGATGATGGTGTTCCTCTGCAGCAATGTAAACGGAGCATCTATACCGATTCTCCTTGTATTGATAGTGCATTACAAGGTCCAAGTCTCCGCTCCCCTACTCCACCATCCAAGGTGCTTGCTCTAACTTGGCAAAGCAGGATATCTGGTTGCATGTTGCATATGGTGTCTAGCTCAGATAGCTCCTAATTAGTGTAAACCGCATGTGCTTAGCTTACACATGATACATGTGAATATGACACGCTTTCCTGTTTTTGGTACATACTATATCCGCTATCACACCATGTTCTTACATGAAACTACTCTTCTTGTGTATCCCGTGATCACTCACTTATGATGGGACACCTTTTGTTGGCAGCTTGTGTATCCCGCATCACTCACTTATGATGGGACACCTTTAAGTTGGCAGTGTGATATTGGTTTGCGTCTTGAATATGATTTCTAGCATGTATTGCTTCTAGTTTGATGAACGCCACCTATGACGAGACAGTTTTAACTTGGCGAGTGATATTGATTGCACCTTCCATATGGTGTCTTGCAGTGTTTCTAATTTGTTGAAGTGCCTTCGCTTAGTTACCACATCATAGGTGTGAATATGTCAAGTCGTCCATTTTTTCGTACATATTCCATCCTCGTATCATGACTTTGCCTTTAATCGAGTAGTGTTCACAAGATCATGCATGAATGAGTTCTCAAGAGCGAATGATATTCCTTTTTCTTGTCGGTATGACCTCACAATGCAAAATCAATAAAGCTGAAGGAAATTGGCAAGGCATTGGATGATGGTGGTCCTTCCGAGCAAGCTCAAACGGAGGTTCTCTACGGATTCTACTCCGCCATCCTCCCAACAAGATTCGCAAGACAACGCAAGGCTAGACAGTCAACGTAGCTGTGTAGATGATGAGCACATCTCCCCTACTCCACCATCACAGGTGCTTGCTCTAACTTGGCACTATTATATGTTGTTGCATGTTGCGTATGATGTCTAGCTTGTATTGCTTCTAACTTTGTTGAATTGCATCTGCTTACTTTACACATCATGCCTGTGAATATGACATGTGTTCCTGTTTCTACATCAGACTACATTCTTGCATATCCCGCATCAGTCACTTATGATAAGGTGCCTTTAAGTCGCCACTATGATATTGGTTGTGTCTTGCATATGATTTCTAGCATGTACTGCTTCTAATTTGTTGAAACGCCATACAGTTTGAACTTGGCAGAGTGATATTGGTTGCATCTTTCATATGGTGTCTAGCTTGCAGTGCTTCTAATTTGTTGAAATGCCTTCTGCTTAGTTACCACATCATAGGTGTGAATATGTCACACCATCCTGTTTTTCATACATATTCCATCCTTGCATCATGTGTTTGCCTTTCATCCGAGTAGTGTTCATCAGTATCATGCGTGAATGAGTTCTGAAGAGCGAATTTTATTCCTTTTTCTTATCGGTTTGACTTCACAATGCAAAATCATTACAAGTGAAGGAAATTAGTCCGGCAGTGGATGATGGTGGTCCTTCGGAGCAACTCAAACAGGGGGTGTCTATAGATTCTACTCCGCCATCCTCCCAACAAGATTCGCAAGACAACACAAGGCTGGACAGTCAATGTAGCTGTGTAGATGATGAGCACATCTCCCCTACTCCACCATTACAGGTGCTTGCTCTAACTTGACACTATTATATGTGGTTGCATGCTGCGTATGATGTCTAGCTTGCATTGCTTCTAACTTGAATTGCATCTGCTTACTTTACACATAATGCTTGTGAATATGACACGTGTTCCTGTTTCTAGAACATACATGTACATGATGAGCACATCTCCCCTACTCCACCATCACAGGTGCTTGCTCTTACTTGGAACTGTTATACGTGGTTGCGTTTTTCGTATGATGTCTAGTTTGTATTGCTTCTGATTATGTTGAATTGCATCTGCGTAGCTTACAACTTATACCTGCAACGATCACTTACCCATAAGACACATTTAACTTGGGATTGTGATGTAGGTTGCATGCATTGTCTTCTAGCTTGTACTGCTTCTAATTTCTTAAAATGGCACTTACGACAAGACACTTTTTACCTGATAGAGTGATATTGGTTGCATGTTCATATGGTGCCTAGCTTTCATTTCTTCTAAATTTGTTGAAATGCCTTCCGCTTACTGTCTTTTCATACATATTCCATCCTCCTATCGTACGTGTGAATATGAAATGTTGTCTTTTTTTGTATATATTCCGTCCTCCAATCCTGCGCTTGCCTTACATCAAAGTAGTGTTCGCTCAGATCATGCATCAACCAGTTATGCAGAGCTAATTTTATTCATCTTCTTGTGGTTTTGACTTCATAAGGCAATATCGTAAAATAGGAAGGAAAAGAGTAAGTTAGGGGATATTGGTGGTCCTCCGCACCGACGCAAACAGAGACTCTCTAGATTTGCCCATGCTACTGCTAATGAAGTTGAAGTCCCAAGTCTACATGATGAGTTCATCTCCGTACTCCACCATCGCAGTGCTTGCTCTAAGTTGACAAGTGATAATTGGTTTCATGTTGCATATGTTGTCTAGCCTGTATTTCTTCTATTTTGACTAAATTGCACCTGCTGAGTTTATACGTTATACATGTGCATATGACATGGCTTTCTGTGTCTAGAATACACTGCATCTATCTATCATACCATGTTCTTACATCAAAGTACTGCTGTTGTGTATCCCGCATCACCACTCATGATTGGATGCTTTTAACATGGCAGTTTGATAGTGGTTGCATCTTGCATTGATTTCTACGTTGTAATCGCTTCTAATTTTTGAATTGCCACTTATGACAAGACACTTTTAACTTGGCGAGTAATATTGGTTGCATCTTTCATATGGTGTCTAGCTTGCATTACTTCTATTTTCTTGAAAATCCTTCCGCTTAGTTTGCACATCGTAGCTGTGAATATGTCATGCCGTCTGTTTTTCTTACATATTCCATCCTCATACGGTTGTCTTACATCAAAGTATTGCTTGTCTAGATCATGCATCAATGAGTTCGAAGAGTGATTTTATTCTTTTGTGTTGTGGGTACAGCTTGACATGGCAAAGTCAAAAAGAGCAAGGAAAATAATATAGTAGGGAGTGTTGTTACTCGTCGGGTTAAACGGAAAAGGTTCTGCCGTCGGGATTCTGCTGGTACTTATAGTGCAAGAGAAGGTCCAAGTCCACCGCTAAATCTACAAACACAAGATCACCTGCTCCACCAGCTGCAGATCCGCTTCAACTGTACCAAAGATCTCAACCAGCATACTCGTTCATTTGCTCGGGCGGCGGTTCCCAAGCTGCCTTCACACCTAACACTACTTCGAAGCACTCGCGACACAATAGGACTTGGCAAGATCAGATGAACCTCATGAGCATCAACACCAAGACGGTACTGACCGAGTCAATTTGCGCTTGCATGCTCCTTTATATGTACTCTCACGCTTTGATGTACACTAACACTTTCCATATTCGTTGTTGAACTAGCACCACGGCATGGCGAAACATACATCGTGGATAATGCTTGACAGATTAACAAAATCTAAAGTAGGAAGAATGGAGATCCATTTTGAGGCAGGTTTAAAAGGCCACGTGATGCTACAAAGTCAGCCAAGTTAGTATCGAGGCAGCGTCGTGCCGTTAGGTGTCATGCACGTATCCTCCCAACGTGGATCCAAAGACAGAATGAGAAAGACAATACCCAGCTTTAACACCTTCCTTGACCATTTATCCGTAAGTAATGTTATTCATCGCAATTAGTAATATTGTCTTGCTCATCCCATACTTTCTAGCTTCCTCCTAATAAGACTCACATTCTTTTTCAAGATGAGGTTCAAGTTGATCCGAAAGATGATCCAACTAAACAAGCATGCACTCATGTTTTAAAGTCCGCTCTGCTGACAAGATCGGTACCACCTTAGAAAATCTCACTTTGAAGGCAAGGCTAACAATGAAATCGCCCAAACATCTCCAAAGGAATATATTACGATGAAGACCGAAAACCCTCGTTAAACACCGGTCCGATCCAAAGTATCGTAGGCTATATGTATTTGATCGGACCACATATTGAACTTGTATTTATGTATGTGCCTTACAAGTGTATCTTCTTCTAGGCTAACTGTTTGAAGAACAAAACCAACCGCTCTAAAGTGAAATTCCAACAGACAACAGATCTCGTAGCTATATTGCACATTGCGAGGCTCTTGTAAATAGCTGCTACTTCCTTCTTTTTTGTGCCATATTATCGTATCTATATTGACTTGTTCCAAATACAGAGGAAAGCCCGTGCGGACCAAAAAGAACTGAACCGAATGCGGTGCATATCTTCAAGGATTGCCACACCAAGAAGATGAAGGGCATGAGCACACCAGTTCAAGTCATTGTTGTAAGTCCTTACTCCTCCCGCCTTGAACTGATTGGTACTGTGATGTGTTCATTTAACTACTTGGTTTGCAGCCAATGTCGCTTACTCGCTCACTTTTATACACAGTTGTCTTAACGTATCATTTCACCTTACATGGTTTAAAAGAGATGAAGGATATTCTTTTGGTCTTGATCTGTAATCTAGTTGTTATGTTCACGCATGCACACAATGATAAAATAGGTTGTTTGTTTTATATCTGTTTGCCCATGATATGAATGATCTCATACTATGTTCATCCTACTTTAAACCATGTCTCTTTATCCTTAGATGTCAACGAATGTGAGGAAATAGATAATACAATGAGGCATGCTACATGGACATATGTTCCAAAGTGATTTTATTATGTAGTTGGCACTACAATACATGCTAATGTATTACAAGAGTTCACCAAAATAAGTTATGTATAAACGCTTAACCTACTCTGTTAGGTTTTGTCTCATTAGTAACTTATCCGTACACTAATCTACAAGTTCAAACTTTCGTGAAGCTATGGAACAAATGATTGAACAGCCACAACCACCGAAGGTGACGAGGCTACTACAGCACAATGTCACCTCTTGCTGCGGTCGCCAAGATCTCTCCACTAACAAAGGCAAAAAGCACCTTCCTGCGTAATTCGGGTTGGTTGTCAAGGTAACCTCGCCCAAATCGCCTCGAACAAAATCTTCCTGCTAGATGCAGTGATATATCTGTGCTCCAAACACAAGTCCAATCCCTAATGGACGTTGTTTCGAAACAAGAATAGTGGTTGAGAAATGTCGTCAAGATATGAATGGTTTTGAAACCAGACTATCGGACATTCGCTTCATTGTTCAAGAGCAATGGCGGAAAAAGGTGGAGATCGTCTTTGCTCCATCGATTCTACACTGAAACATTAGCACTCAAGTCAAATGATTTGTGCTTCTATACATCCGATGGTGCTTTTATCCGAAGGATCAGAAACTTTATGCCAACAGGCCTTTTGTTGTATGGTTGGAATTTATTTTGTTGTGATACAACATTCATGATGCTGCCCAGTGCTGCGATAATTACGACGCTATTTTTGTATAGTGTAGGTTTATCTTAGTAATGTATTCGCCGAAAGCTTCAGAGGAGCCCAACATGCCAACATTCGTCGGGCCCATTCCAATTGGGCTAAAACGATTACGGGCCGAAATTGTCATGTAGCCCACTAAAATATCTGGGCCTAAATCAGCATAAGCTTTCATATTTTTCCGGTAGGCTGTGCCCATAGTGGGCCTTTAATGTGCCTAAACATAATTTGGGCCCTCAAGAAAAATAGGCCGCTTACAGGTGTAAATATCCCGAGCCCATAAAAACATGGGCCTTTAATAGACCGAAGTGAGATTGGGCCCTGATTGTGCCAAATAACCCACTGGACTTAGCAGGCCGAAATGGTGGCCCATTTACGACGCAGATGTTTGACAGGCCAAAATTCGGACGGGCCGTAAATGCGCCGACCTAATACATGGGCCTTTAACAGGCCGGAACTTTGGTCGGGCTAGATTATCGTCATTTTTATATGGGCCATTAATGGGCCCGATATGACGTTGGGACACATATGGCCCATGGTTTACGTCCGGCGTTAACAGGCCGAAAATGACAACAGGCCGAAAGTGGCCCAAATCTATAGTGGGCCTCTAACAGGCCGAATCTCAGACATGGCCGAATATGACCCAAATCCTTCATGGTTGTTTATGGGCCAAAAGTTTTGATGGCCTGTAAATGGGCCGAAATGAAGCCAGACCTTTAACAGGCCGGAAATACATCGGGCCGTGATTCAGCCCAATTACATAGCGGACTGTTAATGGGCCAGAAGTGACCATGGGCCGCGTTGATGACAAGTTTAGGACAGGTCGTTGATGGGCCGATTTGATAGAGAATGTTGGGCCTTTAGCTGGGCCGGCCCATTATGGTATGCAGAATCTTGTGGGCCTTTAGCTGGGTCGGCCCATTGTGGGCCTTTAGCTGGGCCGGCCCATTATGGTCTGCAAAATCTTGTGGGCCTTTAGCTGGGCCAGCCCATTATGGTCCGCTAAATTTTGTGGGCCTTTAGCTGGGCCGGCCCATTATGGTCCGCTAAATCTTATGGGCCTTTGGTTGGGCCGGCCCATTTAAACTTTGTGGGCCACTGTTGGGCCCGTCCATGTGTCAATGTTTCATAGGCCCATCTCGACCGTTGGATGAGTGACACATGTGCCAACGCGGAGCTGACGCGTGGATCCGTCAGCCAATGAGAATTTTACACGTGGATTGGTCGTGGCTGTTAACGGGTTATCGGATCCAAAATCCGACCCGATAGCTTAACGGCGTTCCGTTACAGTGGATGCCACGTGTCGGTCACCCTTAACGAAAGCACTTCTGTGACACGCTATTTATCGTCATGGAAGTGGACACTTCTGTGATGATAATTTTGGTAATGTCATGGAACACTTCTACGACAGCACAGGTATGACTATCTTGATTCTGTCATAAATTTGTCATGGATGTACATGCATGACAAAAAACGCGACCTACTGTGACAAACACGTATCATCACAGAAGTGTATTTTTTTTAGTGTCTCCATTCTACCTCTCCTGTGTGAGTGCGGGTGTGTGTGTGTTCTAATGATCAGAGAGCTCTCCCCTGCATGGAGGGCTCCCGGGGGGTCTTATAGCCCCCCTGGGGTACTAAGGTAACTTTACATAGGCGTGGGGCCTGGTGTCATCATCTGGAGCCGGCGGTGGGGTCTGCCAGGTCGTGGGGCCCATCGGCTGCGGATCCCACTGGCTGCACGGCATTGTTGCTTGTCTCGTCCTGTCACGGAGTGTTTGGCGTCGTGGGGCTACAGTGGTGAGCCATGCTAACGTCGGTTGCTCGGGTCAGCCGATACGTCCGCACTGTAGCCACGCTCTCCTGTCGTGGGAGGGTTGTGTTGTCGTACGGCTGGATGGGACGGCCGTTGACCCGTCGCCAGCCGAATTGAGGCCAGCCGGCCAGGTCGGGGTGCCGCGCCCATCCGACCTGCGCTGGGGAGCCGGCTTGAAGGTTAACCAGATTGAGGGGCGCCAGCCGCCCTGATGTTTTGAAAAATGATCCGGGTTTTGGTGCCTACCCGGGGGTCATCCCCCGACATCACCCATACCGAACCCTCCACCACCCATGGCACCAATGACGAACCCAACACCACCACCCATGTCGAACCCTCCACCACCGGTCATAAGATTTTGAAGCTCCATCTTCCTTCGACACATGATCTCCCTCTTTTCATCTCCCAAAAGTCCCTTGCCATTGCATCCATGCCCTCCGGATTCATCATCATGAATCGGGCCTCCTCGGCGGTCCTCTTGTCCTTCCTCTTTTGATCATCTAGGATGAGCTTGCGCTCCTTGAAGGCACACCTCTTTTCCCACTTCTTCTTTTGTGCTTCTCTTTCTTCTCGGCCATGGCCACTTTTGCATCCCAATGCTTGGCTAGCCTAGCCTCCTTCATCTTCGCCATCTCACCAATTTGATCCCTCAAAGTGATTGCCTCGGCCGTCCTCCAGACTCTTGCTTTATCCTTCTTATTTTCATCTAGTTTGCCATTATTTCTTCCTCCTCTTGGTGCATCATCACTATCATCATCATCCTCATCCTCCACTTTGATGCCGCTCTTTGGATGGAATTCCTTGTCCCTCACCCTCCACTTCTCACTATCTTAGAGCCATTTCCAACAATGATGAAGATTGAATGACCGGCCTTTCGAGATTTGTTTGTAGTACTCATTGGCAATGTGATCCTACACACAAACATTGAGACAAGTATGAGCTCATAATCTTCATATGAATGCGGCTAGATACATGAAGATGAAGAAATGCTCACATAATCATCAATAGTGACGCTACTTGGTGGTGCATCTGCACTTGCTCCAAGCATCCACTCCAACAGCCGCATGCTTTTTTTGATGGTGTCCCAACGGCCTTGAAGGCCCTCCAAGCTCCGATCGGATGGGAATGGTATCATTTTGATGATATTTTTCCTCTATCCTTTGCCAATAGTTTCCATAGGTTTGATCCTTGCCGACAGTCAATAGAGATACTTTCCCATGCTTTAGTTAAGCACACATCCTCCGTCTCCGTGTAGTTGCCGGTCCTCCCCACCCTAGCATCATAGTCGGCCTCCTCGATCTCTTGCACGTCACCATCATCTTCATTCTCATCATTCACCTCCGCGTCGACCTCAACGTATGTGTAAGTGCATCTAGTGCCACCCCAGTTGGTTTTGGAGTATTGACGACAAACTTGGTTGAGGGACTAATGTGTTTGTGAGAATTGCAGGATAACATAGGTAGTAGCACCATATTGATTCGGTTTACCTACCAAAGATGACCCCTAAAAATGTGTGAAGACATTGAAGACAATGGTGGTCTGTGAAGATATTCACAATGAAGATTATGACTTGAGAAGACATTCACATGAAGACTATGGAGTGCGAATACATAGTTGTTTCGTAGTTTCCTTTCTTCTTTGTTGAGTCAAAGAACCACCTGAAAGGATCGAGATGGACCTAGAGGGGGGTAAATAGGTACAATTACAAATTTTAAGTTTTACTTAGCAATTTTAGGCAATAATGCGGAATATGAAGGTGAGCCTAACAATTGCAAGTGAGTACAAAGTACTAAGCAAGTAACATGAGCACGTAGGTAAGCAAGCACAATATGATATAAGTAAGTGCTAAGAGACAAGTAACCACAAGTAGAAAGTTAGGGTTAGGAATAACCGCAACTTCCGGGAGACGAGGATGTATGCCGATGTTCACTTCCTTGGAGGGAAGCTAGTCACCGTTAGAGAGGTGGATGTTACCACGAAGGCACACCAATGCCACGAAGGCTCACCCTATTCTCCCTTTGAGACAACACCACGAAGGCGTTTCTCAAACACTAGTGGTAGACCTTGGGGTGGCCTCCAAACCCTCACAAACTTTTCCGGGGGTAATCACAATGGTCGATTCCTCGCCGGAGCACTCCTACCGCCTAGGAGTCTCCAACCTCCAAGAGTAACAAGATGCACCACAAAAACAAGAGGGGAATCAACTTTCGCTTTGGTGAATGTGTAGATCGAGCACTTCTCCTTCACTTCTCAAAAGATCAAGAGCTTTTGTTGGCTAAGGAGGGAGATCTCCAAGAAATAGAGGTCTGAAAATGGAGGTGAGAGAAATGGAGTCGTCACCTCCTTCGTGAGGAAGAAGAAGACTATTTATAGGTGGGGATGGAATCTGGCCGTTGGAGGCAGATTTCTGCCTAGCCCGGAAGTTCCGGCGACGGATGGAAGTTCCGGAACCGGAAGTTCCGGCCAAGTTCCGGCCAGGTTCCGGGATACACAGAGAGTTTGCACCACTCAGTTGTACCCCGGAAGCTGCAGAAACAGAGGACGGAAGTTCCGGCCTCGAAGTTCGGCCGCCGAAGTTCCGGAGACGGAAGTTCGGAGAGGTTCCGGGCTACACAGAGAGATTGCACGAAAAGTGCAGTTTTTCTGGGTACCCCGGAAGCTTCCCGGACCTTCCGGTCATCCCGGAAGTTCCAGCCTGAACGGAAACATAACACTAAGATTTTCAGATCAATGTGAGAAGGTAAGTTGATTCCCTGGATGTTTTTATGATGCACCCCCTCTTAATAGTGCGGCTGCCCTAAGGACTCAAGTAAAAAGAAAACTTAATGGAACTTCTTCTTTCCTTGAGCACACCGCTTTTCCTTTTTCCAATAAGAGAGGAAAAAACCATCCATGCTTCACTTTGACTTAATCCGGGCTGTTAACACTTAGAGCATGTGGTTAGAAACACAAATGATGTTGTCATAGATGTCAAAAACAATTTAGTGCAATATTGCACTTTCAATTTCCCCCTTTTTGACATGGATGACAACAATGCTTGAGAGGATAACCTCATAAAGTATATACAGTATTTAAGCAATTTCAATGACAGGAAGGTACTCCCCCACAACCCATGCCTTATTTTAAGATTGCATTTGAATGAAATGACATGGTTAAGGGATTCTCCCCCTATCACTATGCGTACCCAGACAAGAATGATATATCGACATAGAACGCTTTACTAACCTTTGTACCCACAATATGAGCAAATAGAATATGCCATGTAACCCCCTTGCCATAAGTTTCTCACACACACACAGATAGAATATTTAACAGAACATAAATAGGTTCAAATAGCAAGCAAAGATCCAAATTAAGGAAGATAAAAGCAAAGGTTTAAGGCAGATAAATCGAAGATAAGCGATAAACCCTATCAAGCACCACAACATCTCCCCCTGTTGTCACCAAGATGGCAAAAAGGAAGGATGGAGGAATCCATAAACAGCCCCTAGGAGAGGGACGCAGAAGGGTCATCGGTCGACTCTCCAGAAGACTCGGAGCCATGAGGGCGGTGAGAAGAGGCTTCATCGCCGGCTTCAACATCAAACCGAGCAAACTTGGACTGGTATTTCACAAACGAAGTCACATGAGACTCAGAGTCGTGAGCAATGTTCATACCAGATGCACGCAGACCATCCTTAGGAGCCTTCATGCTCTCCTTCCTAGACTTGTGCTCCTCCCACTGCTTCTTATGCATATATTGCTGAAGACAAAACATGTTCTTGAGAAGGCGCCACATTTTGTTGCTCTTCTTTGACCCGGAGTCACTGGGCTCCCCATGATGAAAAGTGTGAGAGCGGGAACGAAACTCAAAGCAGTGAGAATCTCCAGCATGTAGCTCCTCTTCCTCCTCATCCTCACCCTCATGAGCAGTTGCCTTGCCCTTCCTAACAAGCAAGTTAACACTGGAGTGGCCAGTCAGACGCCGACCCGCAAGTGCTTCAGGAGCAATCTCAGCAATCAAGGCAATAATATAAGGAGCATAGATAGGAACCTTTCGGTTCATTACCACACTGCACATCTCATGCCACATAAAGTCCATCACATCAATGGGGCCCTGATCGGAGTTGTGACAAGTGTAGTGAAGAAGATTGATGAGGTGATCATGAATCTTGGTCTTGTCACCCACCTTGACCGCGAGTATCTCTCGAAAGATTCAGTGCATGATGTCATAGAAAGGCAGAAGATCACCAACAGATCCAACCTTTCCTGATGGAGGATACAAATCAGCCAAGTGAATAGCCTGGAAGACCCCTTTGTCGTGAATCTTGCAGCCACGGTAAACAATAGTGTCAGTATACTCATAGCCCAGAAGCCCGGCCAGCACTGAGAACGGAGCAGAGAACTTCTCATTGCCACTCATCCAGGTAAGAGTGCGCTAAATATCAGTCCCAAAATGCACCGTGGCATAGAACTGAGCCACAAGGAGCGGAGACACGTCATGTTGAAAGCGCATGAGTGGAAGGAGGTTGAGCTTCACACACATGTTCTGGATCCCCTCAAAGTAAGCAGAATTTGTTGGAGTCTTGTCAAAGTGAGCAATGTTGATACTCTTCTGGGGGACATACTTGTTGACGAATTGAGAAAAAAATCTCTTCATAGTTGCATTGCTGGAAAAGGGTCCAAAACTTGGAATCGGCCACATGATCACGGTCTTGACGATAGGGATTGACTCGGCGCAGAGCAATCCACTCCGGTGCGGGCATTTCCTTCATAGTGACTGGCTCAGGAGGTGTAGGTTGAACATTTGGTGCTTTGGCCTTCTTGGAAGTAGTCTTCCGCTTCTTGGAGTGGACGGGAGCAGCAGGAGGAGATGCACTATCTTCAGCCTCAGCATCTTCCTCAGGATGGCAGTCAAACATGTTCTCACGCCCCAAAACAACCGCCGTTGTCTTCTTTACCCTAGCCTTGGATTTCCGTTCATACACCTTAGATGAGTGAGCACGCGAACCAGACCCTCCTGCTGACAGAGAGAGAGAATTTCATAGGGATAGAATAAGTACACAAGCCTCAAAAAAAAAGAAAATCAGAGAATCTCACTAGTCGAGGAGATTTGGCAGAACTCTGCTTAGGCTGGAAGTTCCGGGGAGGCCAGAAGTTCCGGGAGCCAGAAGGTCCGGGGAACCCGGAAGTTCTGCCGACGAGTACCGCCAATCGAACATGGAAACCCTAGCGAGGCCGAAGGTCCGGCCTGCCCGGAAGTTCCGGCACCAAAGATGGTCGCAGGCTCCTTCCGAATCTAAGCGGGGATAGACATGGATCGACCAACGAGAAGTGAAAGTCATGGAGTACTGCAGATCTAAAGTGGATGCAGGACTCGAGATGTGAAGTTTGTGTTTATTATAGAACCATAAGCGTGGCCTACAATCCCTAGGAATCTAGAGAGAGCAGAGAGAAGCTTAGGTTACCTTCCTCCATGGAGATGGTGGAGAGGACAGATCCCCTCCAAGCACAATGAAATGGAAGAAGGAGCCGGAGGTTCCGGGGGCCGGTAGCTCACCCGAAAGTTGTCGAAGGGTGAGGGGCACCGCAGGGAAAGAGAGCAGTGGAACGGGGGAGAAGGGGAAAAGGACCCCTTTGTTAAAGGCCGGAAGTTCCGGGCTCACCCCGGAAGTTCCGGGATATCCAGAGAGATTACAACCTCTCTGAACTCCTGAGAACTAGAGGGAGAGAGTCCGAAAGCTCCCAAGACCACCACACACCACATCAACATTTATATGGTTATGATTTTAAGCTTGTGCACTAGACAAATATCATATGGTTTCGAGATGAGAGAGGCTTGAGTGGAACTTGAGCAAGGGGCATGTTGGATGAATACAAGGGGCAAAGCACAAGAGCAACAACGAGAACACTCAAAAGAGAGAAAAAACACCGGACAAACACATAGAGAACGAAATTTAAGAATAAGTCCAGCCTCTCTAAGAGAGGGCGGTGGACGAGTCCACCATGTTTGAGTATACTTGACTTGGTACTGTGAAGATTTTAACCTTGAGCCCAGAATCACTACTCCATCATGGAAAGCACCATAGTCCGAGAACCATGATAACTTTGAGAGTGTTTGTTCTTTTTATGCATTGTGTAGGGTGAGCATATTCATGAATTGAATGTCTCCCCCTAAATATATGCCTACATCAAGACAAAACATTATTAATATGCATGCATGGGTACTAGATTTCACATAATGTTGTCAAGCTCCAAGATACCAAGTTCACGCCTAAGTCGACAAAACCTTGCTTCATCCAATGGTTTGGTGAAAATATCTGCAAGTTGTAAATCTGTACCAACATGATCGATGTGAATATCACCCTTTTCCACATGATCTCTCAAGAAGTGATACCTAATATCAATGTGCTTGGTTCGGAGATGATCCTTGGGGTTCTCAGCAATATTGATGGCACTTTCATTATCACATAGGAGAGGCACATGTCTATAAGTGATACCATAATCCTTCAAGGTTTGTCTCATCCATAGTAATTGAGTTGCACAACTGCCGGCTGCAATGTATTCAACCTCATGTAGAGAGGGCAATACAATTTTGTATCTTTGAGGACCAACTTACCAAGGAGCGACCAAGAAATTGACATGCACCGGAGGTGGACTTACGATCCACTTTGTCTCCAGCCCAATCCGCATCCATATACCCAATGAGATCAAACTTAGCATCCTTGGGGTACCATAGACCCAACTTTGGGTTGTGAACAAGGTATCTAAGAATATGCTTAACCGCCTTATGATGACTTTCCCTAGGGGAAGCTTGAAATCTAGCACACATGCATACACTAAACATGATGTCTGGTCTATATGCACAAAGATAAAGCAAAGAACCAATCATAGAGCGGTATTTAGATGGGTCAAAAGGAATACCGTTGGTGTCTTCAGTGAGTACAATTTTGGTTGGCATGGGTGTCTTACATGGACTAGCATCAGTCATGTCGAACTTTTCTAGGATATCCTTGAGGTCTTTTGCTTGAGACAAGAAAATTCCTTCTTGAAATTGTTGAATTTGAAATCCAAGAAAGAACTTCAAATCCGTATTGAGTGACATTTCAAAAATCTTGGTCATGGAGTCCGCAAACTTCTTGCACAAATGAATGTTAGGAGAACCAAAAATTATATCATATACATAGATTTGGCATAAGATCAAATCACCCTTGTCCCTCTTAGTAAAAAGAGTGGGATCGGTCACCCCTCTCACAAAGCCATCATCGAGTAAAAACTTCTTAAGATGATCATACCAAGCACGAGGTGCTTGTTTGAGGCCATACAGAGCCTTATGAAGTTTATACACATAGTCTTTGTGATCGGGATCAACGAACCCGGGTGGTTGTGACACATATACTTCTTCTTGTAGAGGACCGTTAAGGAAAGCACTCTTTACATCCATTTGATGCAATGTAAATCCATTGAAAGCAGCATAAGCAAGTAAGATGCGAATGGATTCAAGACGGGCAACGGGGGCAAAGGTCTCACCAAAGTCCAAACCTTCAACTTGTGAGTACCCTTGAGCCACTAACATTGCCTTGTTGCGGATGATTTTACCATTCTCATCTTGCTTGTTCTTGAAAATACATTTTGTTCCAATGACATTGTGTTCCGTAGTTGGTCTCTTGACTAATGACCACACTTGGTTGCGTTCAAAACTGTTCAACTCTTTCTTGCATAGCAACGAGCCAATCGTTATCCATCAATGCATCTTGTACCATGAGAGGTTCAACACTAGACACAAACGAGAAGTGATCACAAAAGTTAGTCAATTGTTTACGAGTGACTCTACCTTCCGATATGCCGATGAGGATTTTATCAACATCAACACGACCGGCCACTCGAGGCATGATGGAGGTTAAGGTTTCGCGAGGTTCAACTTCATGTCCATCATCCACGTCCTCAACATACGGATCATTAATGTGTGGTGGCAGATCTTCTTGTACATATTGCATTTGTTGAGGTTCATCATCAATGATTGGACTTTCTTGTTCTTGCCCTTGATGATGATCTTGTTCTTGATGATTCTCATAAAGAGGAACTTGATCATCTTCTTGTACTTGGACTAAGGGCATCGGTTGAACAATAGGAGTTTGTGGTGGTATGGGTGTTGAAGTAGTTTGATGATGTGTGAGACTTCCCTCTTCTTCTTCT
Source organism: Aegilops longissima (assembly GCA_021605205.1). Taxonomy (NCBI): domain Eukaryota; kingdom Viridiplantae; phylum Streptophyta; class Magnoliopsida; order Poales; family Poaceae; genus Aegilops; species Aegilops longissima. The sequence continues at coordinate 468,081,839 of CM038676.1, forward strand.
TCATCATGAGGTTCTTGTTCCATTGGAAGAAGTGCACCAACACCCATGGTTAAAGTATCTTTAGAGGAATCTTCTTCACCTACATCACTTAGATCAACTTGCTCCCCTTGGGAGCCATTAAATTCATCAAACACCACGTCACAAGTTTCTACAACACATCCATTGGATTTGTTGTAGACTCTATAGGCGTGAGAGTTTGATCCATAGCCAACAAATATGCCCTCAATTGTTTTTGATTGAAATTTTTCTAACCGTTCTCTTTTGTTGAGGATGAAACATTTGCACCCAAATACACGAAAGTACTTGACATTTGGTTTGTTCCCAGTTAGGAGCTCATATGGAGTCTTTTCCAGTATAGTGCGGAGGAAAAGCCGGTTTGATGCATGGCATGCAGTGTTGACAGCTTCGGCCCAAAAACTATGTGGTGACTTGTATTCATACAACATGGACCTTGCCATCTCCACAAGGGTACAGTTCTTCCTTTCGGCTACACCATTTTGCTGAGGAGTGTATGGATCTGAATATTGATGCTCAATCCCTTCATCACTAAGGAATTCTTCCAAGGTATAGTTTTTGAACTCAGATCCATTGTCACTTCTTATTGCCAAGATTTCTTTGTCAAACTTGCGTTGTGCTTGCTTGGCAAAATCAATGAAGGTGATCTTCTTCTCGTCCTTGGACTTGAGGAAAAACACCCATGTATATCTTGAGTAATCATCAACAATGACAATTCCATACTTTTTCCCACCAAGACTATCCCATGAAGGAGGCCCAAAGAGATCCACATGAAGGAGCTCCAAAGGCCTTGAAGTAGACACAATATTCTTGGGTGGGTGCTTTGATTGATGTTGCTTCCCGCCTATGCATGCACTACACACACGATATTTCTCAAAAGAGACATTTGTTAGTCCAAGGATGTGATTACCCTTTCAGAGATCTTGAAGATTCCTCATGCAGACATGGGCTAGTCGGCGATGCCATAGCCACCCCTTGTTGGCCTTGGCCATTAGACAAGTTGCATGGAATGTGCTCTCTTTCGAGAAATCAACTGTGTAAAGGTTGCCATCCAACTCTCCAACAAAGGCCACTTCGAGAGTATCTCTCTTAAAGACTTTCACATCCGTTAGTCCAAATAGTGTATCATAACCAACAGAAGCCAAAGAACAGAAAGCAAATGATATTTAAGGGATTGGACAAGCATGACATTTGCAAGAGACATGTCATTTGTGATAGCCACCTTCCCCAACCCAAGTACCCGTCCTTTTGATCCTCCACCAAACATAATGCTCATAAATGGTTGAATAGCTTCCATGAAATCGTAGAGCAATTTGCTATCTCAGGTCATATGATTGGTACATCCACTATCAATCACCCATTTTACTCCGCCAGAGAAGGCAACCTACACACAATTATTACTTGGTTAGAGGCACCCATTTTGCAATGGGACCTCTCAAGTTAGTCACAAGGGTCTTAGGGACCCAGATAGCATAAAACCGAAATGCATTACGAGGACCAACAAACTTTGCATAAACTTCACCATCCTTAGTCTTACGAATTACATAGGATGGAGGCATGAACTCTTTTGGCTTGTTGAGAGTGGGCATGCCCCTTGTAGCCTTCCCACTAACAACCTTACCTTTCTCCTTGTGTCCTTCTCGTACAAAAGCTTCTTTTAAAGGGGTGGTGCACTTTTGAAAGGACGTCTTCTTCTTTCTTGTGCTTGGGTCAAACCCGAGTCCCTCTTTGGCGAACACTTCATTGTGTTGGCTCAACACCTCATTAAGGTTCTTTTTCCCTTGAGCACATGTCATGAGCCCTTTCTCGATTTGAGCCTTGAGAAAACGATTCTCCTCAAGAATAGATGCTAGATCACTACTAGAGTTAGTAGAACAAGCATCAATATTGATAATAGGAGACGAGTAGGCCTTAGATAGAGTTTCAAGATAAGTAAGTTTGAGCGTCTCAAAACTCTCTGTAAGAAGGGTGAGCTCTTCTTCCTTAGTCTTGAGGGACATAGATAGAAGCTCACAATCCTAAGAGAGAGAAGCATGAGACTTCGCAAGCTTACTTTTATCATTCATCAACTCTTCACAAGAGCCAATAGCCTTTTTCAAGGAGGCAAGATCTTTAGTATGAACATCAATATTGTTGGGGAACGTAGCAGAAATTCAAAATTTTCCTACGTGTCACCAAGATCTATCTATGGAGAAACCAGCAACGAGGGGAAGGAGAGTGCATCTACATACCCTTGTAGATCGCTAAGCGGAAGCGTTCAAGTGAACGGGGTTGATGGAGTCGTACTCGTCGTGATCCAAATCACCGATGATCCTAGCGCCGAACGGACGGCACCTCCGCGTTCAACACACGTACAGCCTGGGGACGTCTCCTCCTTCTTGATCCAGCAAGGGGAGAGGAAAAGTTGAGGGAAAACTCCGACAGCACGACGGCGTGGTGGTGATGGAGCTCGTGGTTTTCCGGCAGAGCTTCGCTAAGCACTACGGAGGAGGAGGAAGTGTTGGAGGAGGGAGGGGCTGCGCCAGAGGAAGGGTGCGGCTGCCCTCTCTCTCCCTCACTATATATAGGGGTAAGGGGGGTGGAGGAGGCGCCCTAGGGTTCCCTAGGGGATGGGCGGCGGCCACAGGGGAAACCCTAGATGGGTTTGGGCGCCCCCACCCCCTAGGAAACTTGCCCCCCAAGCCGGGAAGGGGGGCTTCCCTAGGGGAGGCGCCCCCACCTCTCCTGGTTACGTGAGAGGGGCTGGGAGGGGCGCACCACCCCTTAGTGGGCTGGTTTGCCCCTTCCCCTTTGGCCCATGAGGCCCTCCAACACTTGTCGGGGCTCCCCAAACACCTTTCGGTCATGCTGGCCATAGCCTGGTACCCCCAGAACACTTTCGGACTCCAATACCCTTCGTCCAATATATCGATCTTCACCGCCGGACCATTCCGGAACTCCTCGTGACGTCCGGGATCACATCCGGGACTCCGAACAACCTTCGGTAACCACATACTATTTCCCATAACAACTCTAGCGTCACCGAACCTTAAGTGTGTAGACCCTACGGGTTCGGGAACCATGCAGACATGACCGAGACGTTCTCCGGTCAATAACCAACAGCGGGATCTGGATACCCATGTTGGCTCCCACATGTTCCACGATGATCTCATCGGATGAACCACGATGTCGAGGATTCAATCAATCCCGTATTCAATTCCCTTTGTCTAGCGGTATTGTACTTGCCCGAGATTCGATCGTCGGTATCCCGATACCTTGTTCAATCTCGTTAACGGCAAGTCTCTTTACTCGTTCCGTAACACATCATCCCGTGATCAACCCCTTGGTCACATTGTGCACATGATGTCCTACCGAGTGGGCCCAGAGATACCTCTCCGTTTACGGAGTGACAAATCCAGTCTCGATTCGTGCCAACCCAGACACTTTCGGAGATACCAGTAGTGCACCTTTATAGCCACCCGATTCGTTGTGACGTTTGGTACACCCAAAGCATTCCTACGGTATCCGGAGTTGCACAATCTCATGGTCTAAGGAAATGATACTTGACATTAGAAAAGCTTTAGCATACTAACTACGATCTTTGTGCTAGGCTTAGGATTGGGTCTTGTCCATCACATCATTCTCCAAATGATGTGATCCCGTTATCAACGACATCCAATGTCCATGGTCAGGAAACCGTAACCATCTATTGATCAACGAGCTAGTCAACTAGAGGCTTACTAGGGACATGGTGTTGTCTATGTATTCACACATGTATTGCGGTTTCCGGTCAATACAATTATAGCATGAATAATAAACGATTACCATGAACAAGGAAATATAATAATAACTAATTTATTATTGCCTCTAGGGCATATTTCCAACAGTCTCCCACTTGCACTAGAGTCAATAATCTAGTTCACATAGCCATGTGATTAACACTGATAGGTCACATCGCCATATGACCAACATCCAAAGAGTTTACTAGTGTCTGTAAACTAGTTCACATCATCATGTGATTAAGACTCAATGAGTTCTGAGGTTTGATCATGTTTTGCTTGTGAGAGAGGTTTTGGTCAACGGGTATGAACCTTTCAGATCCATGTGTGCTTTGCAAATTTCTAGGTCATATTGTAAACGCTGCTTCCACGCTCCACTTGGAGCTATTCCAAATGGTTGCTCCACTATACGTATCCGGTATCTCTACTCAGAGCTATCCGGATAGGTGTTAAGTTTGCATCGACGCAACTCTTTACGTCGAACTCTTTATCACCTCCATAATCGAGAAACATGTCCTTATTTACTCCAAGGACAATTTTGACCGCTATCAATGATCCATTCTGGATCATTCTTGTACCCTTGACCGACTCATGGCAAGGCACACTTCCGTGCGGTGCACAACATAGCATCTTGTAGAGCCTACGTCTAAGGCATAGGGGCGACCTTCGTCCTTTCTCTCTTTTCTGCCGTGGTCGAGCTTTAACTCTTAACTTCATACCTTACAACTCAGGCAAGAACTCCTTCTTTGGTGATCCATCTTGAACACCTTCAAGATTATGTCAAGGTATGTGCTCATTTGAAAGTATTATTAAACATTTTGATCTATCTTATAGATCTTGATGCTTATTGTTCAAGTAGCCTAATCCAGGTTTTCCATTGAAAAACACTTTTCAAACAACCCTATATGCTTTCGGAAATTCTACATCATTTCGATCAACAATATGTCAACCACATATACTCATCAAAAATTCTATAGTGCTCCCACTCACTTCTTTGGAAATACAAGTTTCTCATAAACTTTGTATAAACCCAAAATCTTTGATCATCTTATCAAAGAGTATATTCCAACTCGAGATGCTTACTCCATCCATGGAAGGATCATTGGAGCTAGCATACCTTTCAGCATCCTTAGGATCGACAAAACCTTTCTGATTGTATCACATACAACCTTTCCTTACGGAAACTGGTAAGGAAACTCGTTTTGACATCCATCTGCTAGATTTCATAAATGCAGCTAATGCTAACATGATTCCGATGGACTTAAGCATCGCTACGGATGAGAAAATCTCATCGTAGTCAACTCCTTGAACTTGTGAAAAACTCTTCGCCACAAGTCGAGCTTCATAGGCGTTGATATTACCGTCCACGTACGTCTTCTTCTTAAAGATCCATTCGTCTCAATGGCTCGCCGAACATCGGGCAAGTCCACCAAAGTCCATGCTTTGTTCTGATACATGGATCCTATCTCGGATTTCATGGCTTCTAACCATTTGTCGGAATTTGGGCCCACCATTGCTTCTCCATAGCTCGTAGGTTCATTGTTGTCTAGCAACATGACCTTCAAGATAGGATTGCGTACCACTCTGAAGTAGTATGCATCCTTGTCAACCTACGAGGTACGTTAGTGACTTGATCCGAAACTTCATGATCACTATCATAAGCTTCTACTTCAATTGGTGTAGGTGCCACGGGAACAACTTCCTGTGCCCTGCCACACACTAGTTGAAGTGACGGTTCAATAACCTCATCAAGTCTCCACCATCCTCCCACTCAACTTTTCGAGACGAACTTTTCCTCGAGAAAGGACCCGATTCAAGAAACAATCCCTATTGCTTTCGGATCTGAATTAGGAGGTATACCCAACTGTTTTGGGTGTCCTATGAAGATGCATTTTGTCCGCTTTGGGTTCGAGCTTATCAACCTGAAACTTTTCCACATAAGCGTCGCAGCCCCAAACTTTCAAGAAACGACAACTTTGGTTTCTCCAAACCATAGTTCAAACGGTGTCGTCTCAACGGAATTACGTGGTGCCCTATTAAAGTGAGTGTGGTTGTCTCTAATGCCTAACCCATGAACGATAGTGGTAATTCGATAAGAGACATCATGGTACGCACCATATCTAATAGGGTGCAACTATGATGTTCGGACACACCATCACACTATGGTGTTCGGCGGTATTAATTGTGAAACAATTTCCACTATGTCTTAATAGCGTGCAAAGCTCGTAACTCAGATACTCATCTCTATGATCATATCATAGACATTTTATCCTCTTGTCACGATGATCTTTAACTTCACTCTGAAATTGCTTGAACCATTCAATAATTCAGACTTGTGTTGCATCAAGTAAATATACTCAATATCTACTCAAATCATCGTGAAGTAAGAACATAACGATATCCATCGTGCCTCAAAGATTCATTGGACTGCACACATCAAAATGTATTACTTCCAACAAGTTGCTTTCTTGTTCCATTTCACTGAAAAACGAGGCTTTCAGTCATCTTGCCCATGTGGTATGATTTGCACGTCTCAAGTGATTCAAAATAAGTGAGTCCAAACGGTCCATTTGCATGGAGTTTCTTCATGCATATACACCAATAGACATGGTTCACATGTCTCAAACTTTTCAAAAATGAGTGAGTCCAAAGATCCATCAACATGGAGCTTCTTCATGCGTTCTATACCAATATGACTCAAATGGCAGTGCCACAAGCAGGTGGTACTATCATTACTATCTTATATCTTTTGGCATGAAAATGTGTATCACTCAGATCGAGATTCAATAAACCATTCCTTTAGGTGCAAGACCATTGAAGGTATTATTCAAATAAATAGAGTAACCATTATTCTCCTTAAATGAATAACCGTATTGCGATAGACATAATCCAATCATGTCTATGCTCAACGCAATCACCAAATGACAATTATTCAGGTTTGATACTAATCTTGATGGTAGAGGGAGCGTGCGATGTTTGATCAAATCAAACTTGGAAACACTTCAACACATATCGTCACTCACCTTTAGCTAGTCTCCGTTTATTCCGTAGCTCTTTTATTTGAGTTACTAACACTTAGCAACCGAACCGTATCTTAATACCCTGGTGCTACTAGGAGTACTAGTAAAGTACACATTAACATAATGTATATCCAATATACTTCTATCGACCTTGCCAGCCTTCTCATCTACCAAGTATCTAGGGTAATTCTGCTCCAAAGGTTGTTCCCCTTATTACGTAGCACTTAGTCTCGGGTTTGGGTTCAACCTTGGGTTTCTTCACTAGAGCAAGAGCTGATTTGCCGTTTCATGAAGTATCCCTTCTTGCCCTTGCCCTTCTTGAAACTAGTGGTTTCACCAACCATCAACAATTGATGCTCCTTCTTGATTTCTACTTTCGCGGTGTCAAACATTGTGAATACCTCAAGGATCATCATATCTATCCCTCGATATGTTATAGTTCATCACGAAGCTCTAGCAGCTTGGTGGCAATGACTTTGGAGAAACATCACTATCTCATCGGAAGATCAAATCCCACTCGATTCAAGTGATTGTTGCACTCAGACAATTTGAGCACAAGCTCAACGATTGAGCTTTTCTCCCTTAGTTTGCAGGCTAAGAAAATCGTCGGAGGTCTTATACCTTTTGACGTGGGCACAAGCCTGAAATCCTAATTTCAGCCCTCGAAACATCTTATATGTTTCGAAAACGTCTTTGGTGCCTCTACTCTAAACCATTTAACCGAACTATCACGTAGTTATCAAAACGTGTATGTGTGATGTTCGCAACATCCCAGCACGACGTTTGGGGTTCAGACACCGAGCGGTGCATTAAGGACATAAGCTTTCTCGTCCGCATAATCGCTCTCACAACTTTCAACTATATTTTCTCTAGGAACATATCTAAATAGTGGAACTAAAGCGAGCTTATGACATAATTTGCAAAGATCTTTTGACTATGTTCAGGATAATTAAGTTCATCTTATGAACTCCCACTCAGATAGACATCCCTCTAGTCATCTAAGTGATTACATGATCCGAGTCAACTAGGCCGTGTCCGATCATCACGTGAGACGGACTAGTCATCATCGGTGAACATCTTCATGTTGATCGTATCTACTATCGACTCATGCTCGACCTTTCGGTCTCTCGTGTTCCGAGGCCATGTCTGCATACATGCTAGGCTCGTCAAGTTAACCCTAAGTGTTTTGCATGTGTAAACTGTCTTACACCGTTGTATGTGAGCGTAAGGATCTATCACACCGATCATCACGTGGTGCTTGAAACGATTTAACTTTAGCAACGGTGCACATTAGGGAGAACACTTCTTGAAATTGTTGTAGGGATCATCTTATTTACTACCGTCGTTCTAAGTAAACAAGATGCATAAACATAATAAACATCACATGCAATTATATAGTAGTGACATGATATGGCCAATATCATTTTGCTCCTTTTGATCTCCATCTTCGGGGCTCCATGATCATCATCATCACCGGCATGAAACCATGATCTCCATCATCATGATCTCCATCATCGTGTCTCCATGAAGTTGTCTCGCCAACTTATTACTTCTACTACTATGGCTACCGGTTAGCAATAAAGTAAAGTAATTACATGGCGTTTGTTCAATGACACGCAGGTCATACAATAAATTAATACAACTCCTATGGCTCCTGCCGGTTGTCATACTCATCGACATGCAAGTCGTGATTCCTATTACAAGAACATGATCAATCTCATACATCACATATCATTCATCACATTCTTCTTGGCCATATCACATCACATAGCATACCCCGCAAAAACAAGTTAGACGTCCTCTAATTGTTGTTTGCATGTTTTACGTGGCTGCTATGGGTTTCTAGCAAAACGTTTCTTACCTCGCAAAACCACAACGTGATATGCCAATTGCTATTTACCCTTCATAAGGACCCTTTTCATCGAATCCGTTCCGACTAAAGTGGGAGAGATCGGCACCGCTAGCCACCTTATGCACCAAGTGCATGTCAGTCAGTGGAACCTGTCTCACGTAAGAGTACATGTAAGGTCGGTCCGGCCGCTTCATCCCACAATACCGTCGAAACAAGATTGGACTAGTAACGGCAAGCATATTGAACATCATCAACGCCCACAACTACTTTGTGTTCTACTCGTGCAAAGAATCTACGCAATAGACCTAGCTCATGATGCCATTGTTGGGGAACGTAGCGAAAATTCAAAATTTTCCTCGTGTCACCAAGATCTATCTATGGAGAAACCAGCAACGAGGGAAGGAGAGTGCATCTACATACCCTTGTAGATCGCTAAGCGGAAGCGTTCAAGTGAGCAGGGTTGATGGAGTCGTGCTGTCGTGATCCAAATCACCGATGATCCTAGCGCCGAACGGACGGCACCTCCGCGTTCAACACACGTACAGCCGGGGACGTCTCCTCCTTCTTGATCCAGCAAGGGAGAGGAGAAGTTGAGGAAATCTCCGGCAACCTGACGGCGTGGTGGTGATGGAGCTCGTGGTTTTCGCAGAGCTTCGCTAAGCACTACGGAGGAGGAGGAAGTGTTGGAGGAGGAGGGCTGCGCCAGAGGAAGGGTGCGGTTGCCCTCTCTCCCTCACTATATATAGGGGTAAGGGGGTGGAGGCGCCCTAGGGTTCCCTAGGGGATGGGCGGCCACAGGGAAACCCTAGATGGGTTTGGGCGCCCCACCCCTAGGAAACTGCCCCCAAGCCGGGAAGGGGGGCTGCCCTAGGGGAGGCGCCCCCACCTCTCCTGGTTACGTGAGAGGGGCTGGGAGGGGCGCACCCCTTAGTGGGCTGGTTTGCCCCTTCCCCTTTGGCCCATGAGGCCCTCCAACACTTGTCGGGGCTCCCCAAACACCTTTCGGTCATGCTGGCCATAGCCTGGTACCCCCGGAACACTTCCGGACTCCAATACCCTTCGTCCAATATATCGATCTTCACCGCCGGACCATTCCGGAACTCCTCGTGACGTCCGGGATCACATCCGGGACTCCGAACAACCTTCGGTAACCACATACTATTTCCCATAACAACTCTAGCGTCACCGAACCTTAAGTGTGTAGACCCTACGGGTTCGGGAACCATGCAGACATGACCGAGACGTTCTCCGGTCAATAACCAACAGCGGGATCTGGATACCCATGTTGGCTCCCACATGTTCCACGATGATCTCATCGGATGAACCACGATGTCGAGGATTCAATCAATCCCGTATTCAATTCCCTTTGTCTAGCGGTATTGTACTTGCCCGAGATTCGATCGTCGGTATCCGATACCTTGTTCAATCTCGTTACCGGCAAGTCTCTTTACTCGTTCCGTAACACATCATCCCGTGATCAACCCCTTGGTCACATTGTGCACATGATGTCCTACCGAGTGGGCCCAGATACCTCTCCGTTTACGGAGTGACAAATCCAGTCTCGATTCGTGCCAACCCAACAGACACTTTCGGAGATACCTGTAGTGCACCTTTATAGCCACCCAGTTACATTGTGACGTTTGGTACACCCAAAGCATTCCTACGGTATCCGGGAGTTGCACAATCTCATGGTCTAAGGAAATGATACTTGACATTAGAAAAGCTTTAGCATACGAACTACAATCTTTGTGCTAGGCTTAGGATTGGGTCTTGTCCATCACATCATTCTCCAAATGATGTGATCCCGTTATCAACGACATCCAATGTCCATGGTCAGGAAACCGTAACCATCTATTGATCAACGAGCTAGTCAACTAGAGGCTTACTAGGGACATGGTGTTGTCTATGTATCCACACATGTATTGCGGTTTCCGGTCAATACAATTATAGCATGAATAATAAACGATTATCATGAACAAGGAAATATAATAATCACTAATTTATTATTGCCTCTAGGGCATATTTCCAACAAATATTTGCACCAATTTTTAAGCATAGTTCATCATTTCGTGCTTCCTCATATTGGACTTTCCGCTCAAGGATTTCACATTTTTCCTTTTCCTCGGTGACGAGGGTTTCGAGTTCCTTAATGGTGATGGTGTGCTTACTCACCATCTCCATAAGCATACGAAACATAGTGAGCTTCTTTCCTTTGAGGGAGCACATGAACTTATTAAGTTTAGCAAGCATAGGATCATTTAGATCATCATCCTCATAACTATCCTCCGCATCAAGATACTCATCACTAGGAGTAGAAGGAGTGAAAAGAGGAGGATTTGATTGTGGAGTTACCTTGACCTTGTCAGGAGAGCTTTGGTCCTCTCCATCTTCTACCACGGCCTTTGCCATTAGGCACTTGTGAGCGTTGCCCTTGTAGTCTTTCATTTAGTTGTAGGTGACCACATCGCCACTCTTGTTTACTAACCTCAAAGTGTTTTGAGAGTCTTGAGCAACTCCGGCAACGCCACTAACATCATCTGCATCAGATTCTTCTTGAGCAACCATTGCTTTCCCATCTTTCTTATTGAGCTTGGAGTTCAAAGGATTTGGCAATTTTTTCTTGGGAAAGGTCTTGGGAAACCTTGGTTTATCCTCTCTCTTCTCATAAGGGCACTCGTTTGAGAAGTGGTTGGTTTCTTCACAGTTGTAGCATTTTCTTACTTTCTTCTTTTGAAATCTTCCCTTGAATTTTCCCACGCTAAACTTCTTGACAAAGAGAGCCATGTCTTCATATGAAGGGCCCTCATCGGATTCAATCTCATCACCATTTTCATCATCATCATCTTCTTCTTCCTCTTCACTTTCCTCATCTTCACATACATGCTTGGCCTTCAATGCAAGATTGATCTTTGATGATGGAGTACCATGCATGGTAAGATGTTTTGTGGCATTAGCCTTTGACTCTTCAAATAGTTGGAAGGTGGATATGATGTCATCTGTAGTCATTTCCTAGAAGGTATGGTGTTGTCTTATGTCCCACACCATTTGATGGTGATATGGGGCAAGAGCATGAAGCAACTTATCCACAAGGAATCGCTTAGTCATGTTGAATCCATCTTGTGTCTTGTCACACTCACACGACTCAATGTCAGCAGTGAGGGTCATGAGACGCTCAAGAGTTTGATTGGGGGTTTCACCTTTCTCCATACAAAAGTTTTGCAATTGCCCCTTGGCAATTTCATATTGAGCACTCCGGAGGGCAGAGGTGCCAGTCTTGGATCTTATAGTACTTTCCCATAGTTCCTTGGCACTTGTGGTGTGTATGAACGGTCTCCTTTGCTTTTCATCCATACCTCTCATTATACACATGATTGCAATGTCATTGAGATTCTTGTCATAAATTTCTCTTGGTGTAGGGTTCTTTGGATCAACCACATGATAACCATACTCCATGATCTCCAGCATCTCATCGTTTCCATGTCGAAGATGATCCTGCATAGCAACTCTCCACAAGGCAAAATCGGAAGTGGCACTAAGTAAAGGAGGTTTTCCTTGAGGATTATATCTTGGTTTCTCAACCTGAGGTCTTGCGTAAAGCCAAGGAACACTGGTGTGTTCATTGCTAGGAGGTTGTTGACCAAGTGACGGAGCAGGCACAGTTGGCCTTGAAGCCGCACCACCCGAGAGTGGTGCAAGCACCATGGACAACGTGGCTAATCTCATTTGGACCAAGGCCTCAAGAGAAGCATCATGCTCCTCTTTTTGCTTAGCAAGGGCCTGTTCCAGATCCTCAGATGTAAAGGACTTGACTTCAGAAGAAGCCTCGCCTTTATCCTTTGGATCTGCAACCAGGGGAGTCCCATCCGGGTTCATCTCGCTCTAGGGCGGTTAAGCCACAAGAATAGAGCACGAGGCTCTGATACCAATTGAAAGGATCGAGATGGACCTAGAGGGGGGTGAATAGGTACAATTACAAATTTTAAGTTTTACTTGGCAATTTTAGGCAATAATGCGGAATATGAAGGTGAGCCTAACAATTGCAAGTGAGTACAAAGTACTAAGCAAGTAACACGAGCACGTAGGTAAGCAAGCACAATGTGATATAAGTAAGTGCTAAGAGACAAGTAACCACAAGTAGAAATTTAGGGTTAGGAATAACCACAACTTCCGGGAGGTGAGGATGTATGCCGATGTTCACTTCCTTGGAGGGAAGCTAGTCACTGTTAGAGAGGTGGATGTTACCACGAAGGCACACCAATGCCACGAAGGCTCACCCTATTATCCCTTTGAGACAACACCACGAAGGCGTTTCTCAACCACTAGTGGTAGACCTTGGGGTGGTCTCCAAACCCTCACAAACTTTTCCGGGGGTAATCACAATGGTCGATTCCTCGCCGGAGCACTCCTACCGCCTAGGAGTCTCCAACCTCCAAGAGTAACAAGATGCACCACAAAAACAAGAGGGGAATCAACTTTCACTTTGGTGAATGTGTGTATCAAGCACTTCTCCTTCACTTCTCAAAAGATCAAGAGCTTTTGTTGGCTAAGGAGGGAGATCTCCAAGAAATAGAGGTCTGAAAATGGAGGTGAGAGAAATGGAGTCGTCACCTCCTTCGTGAGGAAGAAGACTATTTATAGGTGGGGATGGAATCTGGCCGTTGGAGGCAGATTTCTGCGTAGCCCGGAAGTTCCGGACCCCGGTGTCACATCCCTAGTTCTCGTATGCTCAAGGCTAGCTAGCCATGTGTGCATCATGTTTAAATTTCTTTTAATTTTGAAATGAGGATTTGTGAAACCCTCATAATCATCTCTGGAAATGACCCAAATAAAAAGTGCTCCAAAAGGTCCAAGAAAATGTTCATGTTGCTCTCTGAAAATATTGGTCAGAGGTAAACTTCTAACAAATATTTTCAGGAGCTCATAAATATTTATTTTGGCCATTTGGAATTAATGCATAATTATTTGCTTTGGATATATATGTTATATAAATAATATATGTCCAAAAATTATGCTAGTTGTTGAGGAGCTCTGGAATAATACCATTAGCTCCTATAAAAAATTGGCATAAGGAAACAAATTAGTTTAGTATTATTTTAAAAGCAGAAACAAATGTCAGAAAATAGAAAGAAAACAAAGGTGGAAAAAATGCTTACCTGCACTTACCTCCCTGTGCAGCCCGTCACTGTGTAGCCTGGCCTGGCCCAGTGGCCCAACAGGCCGGCCCAGCCGACTGGCAGTGCCAGTCGTCGTCCTCCTGGCGCCAGAAGGACGAGAGGCATGCGCTCGCCGCCCGCGCGCATGGGCGCCATGCAACCTGCCTGCCTGGTCTCTCCCCCGGACGCCCTGGCCGTCCCGAACGTCGCCACGCGCCGCCCCGGACCTCTCTCCCACTCTCCTACGCCTCTCCCCTCCTCTCTCTCGCTCTCTCTCGCGACGCCCGAACACACCGGAAAGCGCCGCCGCACGCCGACGCGGCCACAGTCTCCCTCTCGCCTCGCCATCGTGCCCACGCGCCCGCTTGGCCATGGGCTCGCCTCGCCGTCGACGCCGGGCGCGGGCGCCTGAACGCCGCCATCACCATCGTCTTCCTCCTCGGGCTCCGCCTTCCGCCGCCGCCGATTCGCCGTCACCAGGTCTCCCCCGAGCCCGTTGTGCTGCTCCGCGTGATCGCCATGAGCATCTCCCCATTTCCCCTCTCTTCTCCCCCTCGTTCCCGCGTCGTAGCCGTCGTTTCCACCATGGCCGAAGCCATCGCCGCCGTAGCTCCTCCCCGTCGTGGCCAGAGCAACCGCAGTCCGCACCTGCACCTGCCACCGCGCTCAGCAGCCTCCCAGAAGGCCAACGCCGCCGCCCGCAGCTCCTGTCGTGCCTTGCAGCCACATCCCGCTCAGAGCCGTGCTCCGGCCGCCGCCGCGAGCTCCGCTCCGGCGAGCTCCGGCCACCCCAGCTCCTCCTACCTACTCCGCTGGATGCGCGAGAGCCCGGGCTACGCCCCGGTGCCCTTAGTCGCCGCCCCCGTGGCCTGTAACGCGGACGCCGCCGCGTCCAGAGGTCGTCGGTGTTAACCTCGCCGGCCCGACGTGCGGGGCCGACCTGCCAGGTGATTAGCTTAAGCTAAACACCACTTAGCTAACCTTGAGACACTGACAGTGGGCCCCAGCGCCACTAATCCTATAATTAGAATAATCTAACCCCCCCCCCTGTTTAACCCGTGTCACTGACGTGTGGACCCCACACGTCAGGTTTGACCAGTCAGCGCTGCTGACTTGCTGACGCAAGCATGATGCAGTGCTGACGCAATTATTTATTTTCTGGATTTAAATTAAATCAGGAAAATTCCAGAAAATTAGCCAAACTTCAAAAAATCATAAAAATTCAACCGTAGCTCATATTGAGATAATTTATATATGAAAAATTATCAGAAAAATCCAATCTATCCATCTGTACTAGTATCATGCATGACAAACCAACTTATACCTACTGTATAAGTGAAAACATGTAAATGGCATTTATAAAGAGTTAATTTGGAGTTGCATTTGAATTCTTGATTCAAATGGACTTCAACCAAAATGAATGCTAGATGCATTAGCTCAAACAACATCACATATTCATGCCATGTTCATGCATCATGTTGTTGCATATGATTGTGTTTTGATTGTCGACACCGTTCCTTCTCGATAGGTCCTGCTCCGGAGACCGTTCCAGAGTACCTGTCAGAGGAGCAGTGCCCCCTCTGTTGATCTACCAGGCAAGCAAACCCCCTTGTTCATTCTGATACAATCCTACTCTCTCGCTCCTGCTCTCATTTACTGCATTAGGACAACAATGATTCATCTGCTACTTTGTGCTGCGGTAGTTGAACCCATTCCTCTGCATGACCTCTCATTGCCACAGTAAATAGTTGAAACCCACTAGCATGTGTAGGAGTTGATAAGCCATTGTTGTGTTCCTACCATGCCATGCCTGCTATTGCTTAGAGTGTGTCAGGTCTGATTCATTGGGAATGAATTGGAGTGCAGTGCTTCTGATGCTGAGAGTGAAGCGTGTGAACACGATTTGGTAAAGGTAGCAGTGAGATGCCATGTAGGAGTACATGGTCGGTTGTCTCACTGGAACCGTCCTTAAGCACTGAGTTCTACGTATGTTGTCCAATGACTCGATACTACCACACATTGGGTTCCGTTAACTCGGCCCCTCTCGACTTATTAACCAACTTGGTCTCTGTCCAGGAGTTGCAACTAGTTTCTGGTGTTTGTAGGTAGTGCTATTTTTCTACCGAGTGGCACCCGACAGTGTGGGCTTGGGACAGATTAGGCACAGGTGGCATGGTGTACCAAGTGGCACCCGGATGGTGGGCTTGGGAACCCTGCTCACATCGTTTGGAGCCATGAGCGACACCCCGGCCGGATCTCCTTGCGGATGGAACCCGAATAGGCGATAAACCTGGACTAGAGTCTTGTGTGGTTAGTTAGGTCGTGGCCGACACCCTCGCCAGGCTTCCGCTTGAAGGTTGCCGAGATACATGACGTGTACATGGTGATAAGTGGTGAGAGCGTGTGTGAAGAAGTACACCCCTGCAGGGTTATCATGATCTATTCGAATAGCCGTGTCCTCGGTTATGGACTTCTTGGATGCTTACGTGGTACCTAGACAACTTGAAGTGGATACTCTAAAATGCTCAAGACAAGTGTGAGTGCTATGGATGGCCTTCTTGTAGGAGACGGGGATGAATCCATAGTAGTGTATTGGTGGTGATTAGTGGACTAGTGTGCGCCATCTCACCTCAAAGAAGTTCTCGTAGTCGTAGAACAGGATAGCCACAGAGTCAAAGCTGGCTTGCTACAACTAAACCCCACATTACCTTCTTGATACAAATGCATGTATGATAGGATCTGATGTAAGTCTTGCTGAGTACCTTTGTACTCATGTTGCTTTATTTATGTTTTTGCAGCGGAGACTTCGGTCTTACTAGTGTTCTTGTGGACTTCGACAAGTAGCTTGTACCTCAGCTACGGTCTTGATAGGATGTTGTAGATAGCCAGGCTCTTCAGCCTTTTTCATTTGTAGATGTCTGTACCCAGACATGTAATGCTTCCGCTTGTTGCTTGTTTTCTCTGAATGTTGGGTCATGTGACCCCTGCTTGTAATAATGCTATGTGGATCTTCTGGGCCTTTATCTATATGAGTTTGCGTTATGTGGTGATGCCATGTTGCACAGCACATACTTGCATGTTATGCGTACGTGTAACGTGTATTGCTATGTGTGGGATCCGACAACCTAGTTGTCTATCCTTGTTAGCCTCTCTTATGGGGAAATGTAGTCTAGTGCTTCCACCGAGCCATGGTAGTCCGCTACAGCCCGGTTTACTGAGAGTCCTGCTAGCCCGGCCTCTTTGCTCCGGACACTTAGACTGGCGGCATGTGATTCACTTCGTTCCTATGTCTGTCCTTGGGAAATGTCATGCGGTGATATCCGAGTCTGCTTAGCTCTACTGCCCGGGTTCCGAGTCCTGTTAGCCAGTTGCTACAAAGCGGATTCACACAGCTGGCGACCGACATGCTCGATGTTGTTTCATGTATGTCTGTCCCCGTAAGTTAGTGCCACTTTGGGTTTACGACTATTCATGTCGGCTGGGGTTCTCTGTCATATGGATGCTAGCGACACTATCATATACGTGAGCCAAAAGGCGCAAACGGTCCCGGCCATGGTAAGGCAACACCCGTGGGAATACCGTGCGTGAGGCCGCAAAGTGATATGAGGTGTTACATGCTAGATCGGTGTGACTTAGAATCAGGGTCCCGACACCCGGAAGTTCCAGCCAAGTTCCGGCCAGGTTCCAGGATATACAAAGAGTTTGCACCACTCAGTTGTACCCCGGAAGCTGCAGAAACAGAGGATGGAAGTTCCGGTGCCCGGAAGTTCCGGCCGCCCCAGAAGTTCCGGGAGACGGAAGTTCGGAGAGGTTCGGGCTACAGAGAGATTGCGAAAAGTGCAGTTTTTCTGGGTACCCCGGAAGCTTCCCTGACCTTCCGGTCCCCGGAAGTTCCGGTCGTCCCGGAAGTTCCGGCCTGAACAGAGACATAACACTAAGATTTTCAGATCAATGTGAGAAGGTAAGTTGATTACCTGGATGTTTTTATGATGCACCCCCTCTTAATAGTGCGGCTGCCCTAAGGACTCAAGTAAAAAGAAAACTTAATGGAACTTCTTCTTTCCTTGAGCACACCGCTTTTCCTTTTTCCAATAAGAGAGGAAAAAACCATCCATGCTTCACTTTGACTTACTCCGGGCTGTTAACACTTAGAGCATGTGGTTAGACACACAAATGATGTTGTCATAGATGTCAAAAACAATTTAGTGCAATATTGCACTTTCACCACTGTACTGTTAAGTGGGGTCCAAGTGAACAAAGTTGTAACATCCCAAATTTTCAATTTGGCATGTTATACATAGGTCATCCATGCATAACATATTTTATTGCATTTTCGTTTGCAATCCTCGAAATCCTAAGCAACTCAAGGACCCTCGGAGAGAGTTGGGGATTTTCCGATTTTCATATTTGAATTTTATCAAATAATGAAGACGAGGATTTTTGGATTTTATTATTTTTCTCTCCGGAAAATATTTCATGTTTAAATAATAAATGAGAGGAGATAATATGACTTCTCCAAAAAAATAATTGAAATATCGGAGGAAAAATGTTAAAATCATTATTTGGATTTTATTTTATTTATTTGGAATTTTATTTGCCCCAGAGAAAAATTTGCATGATTTAAAAATTGCATTTTAGGGGCCAAGAAAAGTTCATCTTGTTCTAAATATTTTATTTAGACAAAGAAAACTTGTTTTGGTATTTTTAGATTTTATTTATTTTTCTAGGATTTTTATAAGTTTAGTAACGTTTTAAAAAAGACCAGCGCCGATGGGCCAAGGGCCCAACCAGCAGGCCAGCCCATTGCCCGAGCCGCCGCCGCCTTCAGCGTCGCCGCCGCCAAGTCTGACCCAGATTCGCCGCCCCGCCTTGCCCCTTCCCAAGTCGGACCCCCAACCTATATATAGCCCCCCCTCTAAACCACCACGCGCCCCTCCGGGCCCGGAGCCGCCCGAGCCCCGAGCCGCCCGCCCGCCGCCGCCGCCGCCGCCGCCTCTAGCCACCGCCCGAGTCACCGCCGCCGCCTCTGTCGCCGCCGCCCTCCCGCCGCCACCCGCGCCCCTCGCCGAGCCCACGAGCCGCCCGCCCGCCGGACGACCTCGCCGGAGGTAGCCCCTCGTCGCCGGTTTTTTTTAATTTTAAAACCCCTTCGGTTTTTTTTAAGAAAATCCCTAGCCCGTTTTTTATATAGATCGGTTTTATTTCTCCGGTTTATTTGTTTTGCGAGCGTTCGCTCGTTCATTCATTTTTTCGAACGTGTTCGTCGTTTAGTTTCTGCTAAAGAACGTTCGTTCGCTTAGCCGTTCGTCGTTTTCTTTTATCGGATTTATTCCGCGATTTTTCCGATCGCGATTTCTGATCCGATGTTCGAATTAGTATAACTTTTCGCTCGTTTATCGGAATCAGGCGATTCAAGCGCCTGGAGTTTCATCTCGAGACCCTCTTTCCGAATAGCCAACTCAAACAAGTTTTTGACTCTGTAAAATTTGACCCTAGTTCAGATTAGTAAACGGATCTTGTTTCTTTCGCCGTTTGAGTTTCGTTGCTCCGTTTGGTTTGATTTTTCTTGTGAACCGGAGTTCTTGAGTTGAACTCTCCGGTCAACCTCTTTCAGTTGAAGTTTCATTTGTGCATCTTTGCTTGTTGCTTATGTATGTATTGTTTGCTTGCGATAGAATTCCCGGAGTGCGAAGCGTGTTACTACGAGTCTCTAGGATTCACGGATCGTCAGCAAGGCAAGTAACACTTGATCATATTTCCTTTCACACCCAGTTTTTATGCATTAGTTCAACCCTCAAACATTGCATGGTTAGGATGTCATTAATTTGTGGGTTGGGAAGTAGATGATGAGGTAGGAACCTATTGCCCTGTTACTATCAAACCCTTGGGAGTTACTTCTACGTGTTGCTTATATTGCTATGCTATGCTCGTGAGCGTGATTTGGGTTTGAGAGATATTCATGACAGATGTGAGATTGTTAATTAATGTTTTACTTTAAGGTGGCAACTTAAATACACATCCTGGTGGATTGAGGCACAGGGGACCCAGTGTTGTCTGTTTTATTTTGGAAATCCGGGGTACCGTGTGATCTTCCTATGGACCGCCACCTGGCTCAAAGGAATCGAGATTATTCATGCTAGAAACTTCCGTGTGCAGCCACAAGCTATTATGGGCTCTAGCATAGTTGAGTAAGTTACGTGAAGCTCTTGAAGAGGTAGATCAGCAGGTAGAGGGTTTTGTAGGTTTGCTATGATCTATCCGGAGTAGAGAATTAATGTTTACGAAGATCGTGTCTCGGTCATCCGTTTCTCAAACACCATGTAGTGAGAGAAATCAGCGGAGGCGATCGAGTCTTGTGGGGAAAAGTCATAAACCTCTGCAGAGTGTACAATCTAATCATGGTTAGCCGTGTCCCGGTTATGGACAATTCGAGTATCTAGTACTTGAGTAATTACATGTATCTCATCACTCTAAATTAATATCGTTGGGTTGTTAATTACTTTAATTGGGATTGAGTTGGGGTTATACCTTCTCAATGATGTTTCAACCACCATGATAGTTAAATTAAAATTTATTCCTTTGATGTAGGGAAAAAATGGCTTTCCATAAATCAGAATCAGAGAGCTTTCCACCAGCCAAACATGCATGTAGTGTTAGCATTATTCATTATTGCTCTATTGTGTTACATTGCCAGCATATTCCATGTGCTGACCCATTCTCGGGCTGCAACGTATTATGTTGCAGACTTTTCAGACGAGGAGTAAGGTTCGATAGGTCGTTGCCGTGCAGCTCAGCTATGCCGTTGGAGTTGATGGACTCACTTTATCTTCCAAGCCTTCCGTTGTTATCGTATTAGATGGCCTTAAGCCATATTATTGTAATAGGTTCTCTTTTGAGACATTCGGTGTAATAAGTGTGTGATTGCTACTCTGTTATAAATCCTTCGAGTACTGTGTGTGTCAGGATTACCGATCAGGGATGACACGGAAGCACAGAGACTTGACCATCTGAGGTCTGGTCGCTACAAGATGGTATTAGAGCACACGCTGAGTGTAGGACACGACCACTAAGATAAAACCATAGGTCACTCTTCTCTACTCATTTCTGACTCCTCTCCATTTTACCACTCTTTAGGATGACGGAGATGAAGTACAAGTTTGCACAACCGGATGAAGACACACCTTTTGGACGCCACTTGAAGGAAGTCACTAGGTACCTGAATATTGGAATACCAAGCTTCACCGGGACGTACAACGCCACTTTACCAGAAGAAGAGTGCTGGAAGATTCAAGCCCTAGTTCCCGGAAGGACGTTTGCGCCAATCACGGAACCCATAGTGTGTGTTTTCAATGCACCAACATGGAGTTTGGGAAAGAGTATGGCAGCTCACATTACCATGGGACGCATTGGTGAAGTCTATAATAGGGAGCTTAAAGACACCATATATCAAATATGTGGGCGCCGAGACGAGCAATGGGAAGTAATCAGCACCAAGAAGGATAGATCCATTGCAGCTTACATCCAGGAGCTAAACCAGCACATTCGACGTCAGGAGAACCAGATGTGCGCAGACATGATGGATTTGAAGAAGGTGAAAACTAGGATCATCGAGCTGGAGAAAGAACTCAAGTCTACACGCGATGGATATGAGGAAGAAACAAGACCCTACTGGAGAAGAATGACGACCTAGTCAAGAAGATCGGAGTCTTCATGGGAGGACCAGCACCGGAAGAAGAGGAAGAAGATCCCACTTGTCCGGACAACTACATCATCATCGGCGACACCGACTCGATCCAAGTGATGATGACTATGAAGATGAAGTGGAGCGTACATCATGGAGTCTTCCACCGATCAAAATTTCTAGATGACCACCATATAATAGTAGTATTTTCCCCCATGTAACTAGTAGTAGTTGAGCACTTATGCGATAGTCCTAGAACGTTTTGTATGCCCTTGCTTGATTGAATGAATGTGTGTGTTTGCCTCATGTGCATATGGGTAGTGTTTTCTCGCTAGACCTATTTCTATTCTAATCTCTTCCATCTAAACCCTCAGATGCCTCCGAGACGTGACCCCGGTTTTGTTTTCCCACCGAGCTCACCCAGTTGATCCAGCGAGAATGCCTTGATGCAGATTGCTAGTTCGAATCGAGGCAACAACAACAACAACAATAACCCGCCGCCAAAGGGACAATTTAGCCCGCTTTACGAGGTTACAACCGCGGTGTTTTCCAAAGAGCACCGAGCCAATAGTTGTTGATGATTGGCTACGCCGTATTGGAAGGAGTTAACCACCGCAGGATGCACGGATCTTTGAAAGGTGCGCTTTACCGCACATCAATTGGATGGACCAAAGAAACGCATGGTGGGAGAATTACACGCTACTTTTCCTATAGCCAATGTCACTTGGGACCAGTTCAACAAGCTTTTCGCACGGCCCATGTTTCAACCTGGAACCATGCAGATAAAGAAGCGTGAGTTTCGCAACTTACGCCAGGGAACCATCTTGTGGCCCGATGCGTGGATGAGTTTAGCAAGTTATCGCGCTATGCCCCTAATGATGTGGCCACAGATGCCGCGAAGCAAGAGAAGTTTATGGAAGGGCTGAATGATGAGATGAGTATGCAGTTGATGGTGGCAACTTTCAACAACTATCAGGAGTTGGTATATAAGGCCCTAATGATTGAAGGGAAGCAACAGTACGTTGAGAACCGTAAAAGGAAGTATGGACAAGGAAAGTATAACTCAGGAACTCACCAGAAGCCTCGCTTAACCCCGAACTCGGTAGGACTTGTTCATAACCATGGAGGACATAACCATACTGGAGGAGGATCACATAATCAAAATGGAAGCGCTGGGAAGAAGCCCAATCCATTCAACAAAGGACAAGTGAACCACGTTAACATGGAGGAAGTTGAAGAGCAGCCGGACGCGGTAATAGGTAAGTTTTTGGTTCAGTCATTTGCCGCTATTGTTCTTTTCGATACTGGTGCATCGCATTCATACATATCAAGGGGATTTGTGGAAAAGTTTAAGTTACCAACCCAAACCCTTAGGACCCCCCTTCTAGTGAGCTCGCCTGGAGCAGAGTGCATGGCTAGCAGATGGTGCCCTCAGATACCCCTAATCATTGGCACTCATGTTTTTCCGTCTGACCTAATTATCTTAGAGTCGTAAGGATTGGATGTGATATTAGGTATGGACTGGATGTCAAAGTATGGAGGAAGTATTGACTGTGCTAGCAAGTCAATTTATCTTACCACCCCAGAGGGAAAAAGGATTAAGTATGTATCTAAGCATGTGCCTAGGAGGAGCCAAGTGAATGCCCTCACGGGAGTTGTGCGGGAGGAAGTACACATAGTAAAGGATTATCCGGATGTTTTCGGAGGAGTTACCGGGCATGCCACGGATCGCGACATCGAGTTTCGATAGAACTATTGCAGTGCAGGGGCCAATATCCAAGAGACCCTATCGGATGCCCGCAAATGATCCGGAGGAAATTAAGAAGCGATCAAGGAGCTATTGGAGAAAGGTTACATTCGTGAAGTTCATCACCTTGGGGAGCCCCAAGACTTTTGGTTGAGAAGAAGGATAAATCCCTAAGGATGGTTGTTGATTACCGAGCTCTGAATGAAGTAACGATAAAGAACAAGTATTCATTACCAATGATTAATGATCTGTTTGATCGGTTGCAAGGAGCTAAGGTGTTTTGAAGATTGATCTCGATCGAGGATACCATCGATTGAAGATCCGAGAGAAGGATATACCAAAGACAGCATTTACCACACGGTATGGATTATATGAGTATACGGTCATGTCATTTGGACCGACTAACGCCCTGCCTATTTCATGAGTATGATGAACAAAGTGTTCATGGAATATTTGGACAAGTTTGTTGTGGTGTTTATTGATGATATTATGGTTTACTCGAAGAACGAAGAGGAGCACGCGGAACATCTACGTTTGGTTCTCAAGAAACTCAAGGAACACCGGTTATCGCCAAATTCAGCAAGTCGAGTTTTGGTTGAAGGAAGTTGGATTTCTTGGGCATGTTATATCGGAGAGGTATAGCGGAGACCCAAAGAAGTTCGATCGATCAACTTGAATGGTTGGCACCCACTTGATCGGCGAGATTCGCGGTTTCCTTGGACTGGCAGGATATTATCGGAGATTCATTGAGAATTTTTCCAAGATTGCTAAGCCAATGACTGAATTGCTAAAGAAGGATACTAAGTTAAAATGGACAGAGGATTGCGAGACAAGCTTTCAAGAGTTGAAGAAACGGTTGACTACAGCCCCAGTGCTGACATTGCCAGATATACATAAGGAGTTTCAAGTATATTGTGACGCCTCTCGCTTGGGACTTGGATGTGTTCTTATGCAGGATGGAAAAGTTGTTTCGTATGCCTCACGATAGCTGAAGCCACATGAGTTGAACTATGCCATGCATGATTTGGAGTTAGCAGCTGTAGTACATGCGCTAAAGACCTGGAGACATTATCTTATTGGAAACCGTTGTGATGTGTACACGGATCATAAGAGTTTGAAGTACATTTTCACACAAAAGGAGTTAAACCTCAGTCAGAGGAGATGGCTGGAACTCATAAAGGATTACGACATGAAGCTACACTATCATCCAGGAAAGGCCAACGTCGTAGCAGACGCTTTGAGCCGGAGAGTTATGCCTGAAGGAAATATGCCCTAGAGGCAATAATAAAGTTATTATTTATTTCCTTATTTCATGATAAATGTTTATTATTCATGCTAGAATTGTATTAACCGGAAACATAATACATGTGTGAATACATAGACAAACAGAGTGTCACTAGTATGCCTCTACTAGACTAGCTTGTTAATCAAAGATGGTTAAGTTTCCTAACCATAGACAAAGGAGTTGTCATTTGATTAACAAGGTCACATCATTAGTTGAATGATCTGATTGACATGACCCATTCCATTAGCTTAGCATCCGATCGTTTAGTATGTTGCTATTGCTTTTATCCATGACTTATACATGTTCCTATAACTATGAGATTATGCAACTCCGTTTACGGAGGAACACTTTGGTACTACCAAGCGTCACAACGTAATCGGGTGATTATAAAGGAGTACTACGGTGTCTCCAAAGGCGAGATGTTGGGTTGGCGTATTTCGAGATTAGGATTTGTCACTCCGATTGTCGGAGAGGTATCTCTGGGCCCTCTCGGTAATGCACATCACTAAGCCTTGCAAGCATTACAGCTAATGAGTTAGCTGTGAGATGATGTATTACGGAACGAGTAAAGAGACTTGCCGATGAATCTAGATTGAACTAGGTATTGGATACCGACGATCGAATCTCGGGCAAGTAACATACCGATGACAAAGGAACAACGTATGTTGTTATGCGGTCTGACCGATAAAGATCTTCGTAGAATATGTAGGAGCCAATATGGGCATCCAGGTCCCACTATTGGTTATTGACGGAGACGTGTCTCGCCATGTCTACATTATTCTCGAACCGTAGGGTCCGCACGCAAGGTTTCGATGACGGATATATTATGAGTTTATGTATTTTGATGTACGAAGGAGTTCGAGTCCGGATGTGATCACGGACATGACGAGGAGTCTCGAAATGGTAGAGACATAAAGATTGATATATTGGACGGCTATATTCGGACACCGAAAGGTTCGGAAGTTTCGGAGAAAACCGGAGTGCCGAGAGGTTACGGAACCCCGGGAAGTAATGGGCCCTATTGGGCCAAGAGGGAGAGAGAGGGCTGCACCAGAGGTGGCGCCCCCCATGGGGAGTCCGATTGGACTAGGGGGGGCGCGCCCCCTTCCTCTCTCTCTCTCCTCTCTTTCCTTCCCCTTCCTTCTTCCTAGTAGGACTAGGAAAGGGAGTCCTACTCCTACTAGGAGGAGGACTCCCCCTCCTGGCGCACCTCCTAGGGTGGGCCGCCCTCCCCTTGCTCCTTTATATCTGGGGCAGGGGGCACCCTAGAACACACAAGTTGATCTTCGTGATCGTTCCTTAGCCGTGTCGGTGCCCCTCCACCATATTCCACCTCGATCATATTGTAGCGGTGCTTAGGCGAAGCCTGCGACGATAGAACATCAAGATCGTCCTGCACGCCATCGTCTTGACAGAACTCCTCCCGACGCTTTGCTGGATCGGAGCCCGGGATCGTCATCGAGCTGAGCGTGTGCCAAGAACTCGGAGGTGCCGAATAACGGTGCTTGGATCGGTCGGATCGTGAAGACGTCGACTACATCAACCGCGTTGATATAATGCTTCGCTTTCGGTCTCACGAGTGCGTGGGCGGACACTCTCCCTCTCGTTGCTATGCCATCACCATGGTCTTGCGTGTTCGTGGGAAATTTTTGAAATTACTCGTTACCCATGATGGCATCGAGCCTGGTTTTATGCGTTGATGTCATATGCACGAGTAGAACACAAGTGAGTTGTGGGCGATATAAGTCATACTGCTTACCAAAGATGTCATACTTTGGTTGGCGGTATTGTGAGATGAAGCGGCCGGACCGACATTACGCGTCGCTTACGCGAGACTGGTTTCACCGCTGCGAGCACTAGTTGCTTAAAGGTGACCGGCGGTGTCTGTCTCTCTCACTTTAGTTGAACTGAGTGTGGCTCGCCCGGTCCTTGCGAAGGTTAAAACAGCACCAACTTGACAAACTATCGTTGTGGTTTTGATGCGAGGTAAGAACGGTTCTTGCTCAGCCCGTAGCAGCCACGTAAAACTTGCAACAACAAAGTAGAGGACGTCTAACTTGTTTTTGCAGGGCATGTTGTGATGTGATATGGTCAAGGCGTGATGCTATATTTTATTGTATGAGATGATCATGTTTTGTAACCGAGTTATCGGCAATCGGGCGAGAGCCATATGGTTGTCGCTTTATTGTATGAAATGCAAGCGCCATGTAATTGCTTTACTTTATCACTAAGCGGTAGCGTAGTCGTAGAAGCAATAGTTGGCGAGGCGACAACGATGCTACGATGGAGATCAAGGTGTCGCGCGGTGGCGATGGTGATCATGGCGGTTGCTTGGAGATGGAATCACAAGCACAAGATGATGATGGCCATATCATATCACTTATATTGATTGCATGTGATGTTTATCCTTTATGCATCTTATCTTGCTTTGATTGACGGTAGCATTATAAGATGATCTCTCACTAAAATTATCAAGTAGTGTTCTCCCGAGTATGCACCGTTGCCAAAGTTAAATCGTGCGAGACACCACGTGATGATCGGGTGTGATAAGCTCTCGTCCATCTACAACGGGTGCAAGCCAGTTTTGCACGCCAATACTCAGGTTATACTTGACGAGCCTAGCATATGCAGATATGGCCTCGGAACACGGAGACCGAAAGGTCGGCGTGAATCATATAGTAGATATGATCAACATAAGATGTTCACCATTGAAAACTACTCCATCTCACGTGATGATCGGTTATGGTTTAGTTGATTTGGATCACGTGATCACTTAGATGACTAGAGAGATGTCATCTAAGTGGGAGTTCTTAAGTAATATGATTAATTGAACTTAAATTTATCATGAACTTAGTACTGATAGTATCTTGCTTGTCTATGTTTGTTTATAGATAGATGGCTCGTCTTTGTTGTTCCGTTGAATTTTAATGCGTTCCTTGAGAAAGCAAAGTTGAAAGATGATGGTAGCAATTACGGACTGGGTCCGTAACACGAGGATTATCCTCATTGCTGCACGAAAAAGTTCGTCTGGATGCATCGCTAGGTGCCAACTGCTTCTTGATGCAACCGACGGCGTTAAGAACGTTTGGCGAGAAAAAGCTGATGACTACTCTATAGTTCAATGTGCCATGCTTTACGGCTTAGAACGGGTCTTCAACGACGTTTTGAGCGTCATGGAGCATATGAGATGTTCCAGAATTGAAGTTGATATTTCAATGTAATGCCCGGATTGAGAGATATGAAGTCTCCAATAAGTTCTATAGCTGCAAGATGGAAGAGAATGGATCTGTCGGTGAGCACATACTCGAATGTCCGGGTATTACAATCACTTGACTCAACTGGGAGTTAATCTTCCGGATGATTGTGTCATTGACAGAATTCTTCAATCACGCCACCAAGCTACAAAGGCTTCGTGATGAACTATAATATGCAAGGGTTAGTAAAGACTATGCAGAGCTCTTCGCAATGCTAAAGGCTGCGGAGGTAGAAATCAGAAGGAGCATCAAGTGTTGATGGTCAATAAGACCACTAGTTTCAAGAAGAAAGGCAAAGGGAAGAAGAAGGAACTTCAAGAAGAACAGCAAACAAGTTGTTGATCGAGAAGAAACCCAAGTCTGGACCTAAACCTGAAATCTGAGTGCTTCTCTTGCAAGCAGATAGTCCTTTGAAGCGGAACTGCCCCAAGTATTTGGCGGATAAGAAGGATGGCAAGGTGAACAAAGGTATATGTGATATACATGTTATTGATGTGTACCTTACTAGAGCTCGCATGATAGTACACAGGTATTTGATCTTGGTTACATTGCTAATATTTGCAACTCGAAGCAGGGACTACGGATTAAGCAAGCAGCGCAAAGGGCGAGGTGACGATCGCGTGGGAAATGGTTCCAAAGTCGATGTAATCGCAATCGGCACGCTACCTCTACATCTACCTTGGGATTAGTTTTAGACCTAAATAATTGTTATTTGGTGCCGCGTTGAGCATGAACATTATATCTGGATCTTGTTTGATGCGAGGCGGTTATTCATTTAAATCGAGAATAATGGTTGTTCTATTTATATGAATAATATCTTTTATGGTCATGCACCCTTGAAGAGTGGTCTATTTTAATGAATCTCGATAGTAGTGATACACATATTCATAATGTTGAAACCAAAAGATGCAGAGTTGATAATGATAGTGCAACTTATTTGTGGCACTTGCCGTTTAGGTCATATCGGTATAAAGCGCATGAAGAAACTCCATCTTGATGGACTTTTGGAGTCACTTGATTATGAATCACTTGGCACTTAAGAACCGTGTCTCATGGGCAAGATGACTAAAACCCGTTCTCGGTACTATGGAGAGAGCAACAGATTTGTTGGAAATCATACATACTGGATGTATGTGGTCCGATGAATGTTGAAGCTCGTGGCGGATATCGTTATTTTCTCACCTTCACAGATGATTTAAGTAGATATGGGTATATCTACTTAATGAAACATAAGTCTGAAACATTTGAAAAGTTCAAAGAATTTCAGAGTGAAGTTGAAAATCATCGTAATAAGAAAATAAAGTTTCTACGATCTGATCGTGGAGGCGAATATTTGAGTTCTGAGTTTGGTCTACATTTGAAACAATGCGGAATAGTTTAGCAACTCACGCCACCGGAACACCACAGCGCAATGGTGTGTCGAGCGTCGTGTCGCACTTTACTAGATATGGTGCGATCTATGATGTCTCTTACAGATTTACCGCTATCGTTTTGGGGTTATGCTCTTGAGGCGGCCGCATTCACGCTGAATAGAACACCATCAAAATCCGTTGAGGCGACACCTTATGAACTATGGTTTAGCAAGAAACCAAAGTTGTCGTTTCTTAAAGTTTGGGGATGCGATGCTTATGTGAAAAACTTCAACCCGATAAGCTCGAACCTAAATCGAGATGTGTCTTCATAGGATACCCAAAGGAGACAGTTGGGTACACCTTCTATCACAGATCCGAAGGCAAGACATTTGTTGCTAAGAATGGATCCTTTCTAGAGAAGGAGTTTCTCTCGAAAGAAGTGAGTGGGAGGAAAGTAGAACTTGATGAGGTAATCTGTACCTTCTCCCTTATTTGAAAGTAGTTTATCACGAAACCAGTTTCTGCGACATCTACACCAAATAGTGAGGAAGTCGATGATGTTGATCATGAAACTTCAGATCAAGTTACTACGAACCTCGTAGATCAACGAGTAAGAACCGCACTGTAGTGGTGCGGTAATCCTGTTCGGAAGTCATGCTACTAGATCATGATGAACCTCGAACTATGAAGAAGCGATGGTGAGCCCAGATTCCATAAAATGGCTTGAGGCCATGAAATCTGAGATGGGATCCATGTATGAAAACAAAGTGTGGACTTTGGTTGACTTGCCCGAGGGTCGGCAAGCAATAGAAAACAAGTGGATCTTCAAGAAGAAGACCGACGACGCGGTAATATTATCGTCTACAAAGCTCGACTTGTCGCAAAGGGTTTTCGACAAGTTCAAGGGATTGACTACGATGAGACCTTCTCACCCGTGGCGATGCTTAAGTCTGTCCGAATCATGTTAGCAATTGCCGATTTATGATTATGAAATTTGGCAAATGGATGTAAAGACTGCATTCTGAATGGATTTACGGAAGAAGAGTTGTATATGATGCAACCGAAGGTTTTATCGATCCAAAGGGAGCTAACAAAGTGTGCAAGCTCCAATGATCCATTTATGGACTGGTGCAAGCATCTCGGAGTTGGAATAAGCGCTTTGATAGTGTGATCAAAGCATTTGGGTTTATCTGAGACTTTTGGAGAAGCCTGTATTTACAAGAAAGTGAGTGGGAGCTCAGTAGCATTTCGATATTATATGTAGATGACATATTACTAATCGGAAATGATATAGAATTCTGGATAGCATAAAGGGATACTTGAATAAGAGTTTTTCGATGAAGGACCTCGGTGAAGCTGCTTACATATTGGGCATCAAAATCTATAGAGATAGATCAAGGCGCTTAATTGGACTTTCACAAAGCACATACCTTGACAAAGTTTTGAAGAAGTTCAAAATGGATCAAGCAAAGAAAGGGTTCTTGCTGTGTTACAAGGTGTGAAGTTGAGTAAGACTCAATGCCCGACCACCGCAGAAGATAGAGAGAAAATGAAAGATGTTCCTATGCCTCAGCCATAGGCTCTATCATGTATGCAATGCTGTGTACTGCACTGATGTGTGCCTTGCTATAAGCTTAGCAGGAGGTACCAAAGTAATCCAGAGTGGATCATCGGGACAGCGGTCAAAAACATCTGAAATACGAAAAGGACTAAGGATATGTTTCTCGTATATGGAGGTGATAAAGAGCTCATAAATGGCAGTTACGTTGATGCAAGCTTTGACACTGATCCGACGATTCTAAATCGCAAACCGGATACGTATTTACACTAAGCGGAGGAGCTGTCGGTTGGTGCAGTTCTAAACAAAGCGTCGTGAAGGGATCTACATGTGAAGCGGAATACATAGCAGCTTCGAAGCAGCTAATGAAGGAGTGCGGATGAAGGAGTTCATATCCGATCTAGGTGTCATACCTAGTGCATCGGGTCCAATGAAAATCTTTTGTGACAATCTCGGAGCAATTGCTTTAGCAAAGGAATCCAGATTTCACAAGAGAACCAAACACATCAAGAGACGCTTCAATTCCATCCGGACTTAGTCGGTGGGAGACATAGAGATTTGCAAGATACATACGGATCTGAATGTAGCAGACCCGTTGACTAAGCCTCTTCCACGAGCAAAACATGATCAACACCAAGACTCCATGGGTGTTAGAATCATTACTATGTAATCTAGATTATTGACTCTAGTGCAAGTGGGAGATGAAGGAAATATGCCCTAGAGGCAATAATAAAGTTATTATTTATTTCCTTATTTCATGATAAATGTTTATTATTCATGCTAGAATTGTATTAACCGGAAACATAATACATGTGTGAATACATAGACAAGCAGTGTCACTAGTATGCCTCTACTAGACTAGCTTGTTAATCAAAGATGGTTAAGTTTCCTAACCATAGACAAAGGAGTTGTCATTTGATTAACAAGGTCACATCATTAGTTGAATGATCGATTGACATGACCCATTCCATTAGCTTAGCATCCGATCGTTTAGTATGTTGCTATTGCTTTTATCCATGACTTATACATGTTCCTATAACTATGAGATTATGCAACTCCGTTTACGGAGGAACACTTTGGGTACTACCAAGCGTCACAACGTGGCGGGTGATTATAAAGGAGTACTACAGTGTCTCCAAAGGCAGATGTTGGGTTGGCGTATTTCGAGATTAGGATTTGTCACTCCGATTGTCGGAGAGGTATCTCTGGGCCCTCTCGGTAATGCACATCACTAAGCCTTGCAAGCATTACAGCTAATGAGTTAGCTGTGAGATGATGTATTACGGAACGAGTAAAGAGACTTGCCATGAACGAGATTGAACTAGGTATTGGATACCGCGATCGAATCTCGGGCAAGTAACATACCGATGACAAAGGGAACAACGTATGTTGTTATGCGGTCGACCGATAAAGATCTTCGTAGAATATGTAGGAGCCAATATGGGCATCCAGTCCCGCTATTGGTTATTGACGGAGGCGTGTCTCGGCCATGTCTACATTATTCTCGAACCGTAGGGTCCGCACGCTTAAGGTTTCGATGACGGATATATTATGAGTTTATGTATTTTGATGTACCAAGGAGTTCGAGTCCGGATGTGATCACGGACATGACGAGGAGTCTCGAAATGGTCGAGACATAAAGATTGATATATTGACGGCTATATTCGGACACCGAAAGGTTCCGGAAGTTTCGGAGAAAACCGGAGTGCCGGAGGGGTTACGGAACCCCGGGAAGTAATGGGCCTATTGGGCCAAGAGGGAGAGAGGGGCTGCACCAGAGGTGGCGCCCCCCATGGGGAGTCCGACTGGACTAGGAGGGGGGGCGCCCCCTTCCTCTCTCCTCTCCCTCTCTTTCCTTCCCCTTCCTTCTTCCTAGTAGGACTAGGAAAGGGAGTCCTACTCCTACTAGGAGGAGGACTCCCCCCCTGGCGCGCCTCCTAGGGCCGGCCGGCCCTCCCCTTGCTCCTTTATATCACACGGGCGGGGGCACCCTAGAACACACAAGTTGATCTTCGTGATCGTTCCTTAGCCGTGTGCGGTGCCCCCTCCACCATATTCCACCTCGATCATATTGTGGCGGTGCTTAGGCGAAGCCTGCGACGGTAGAACATCAAGATCGTCACCACGCCGTCGTCTTGACAGAACTCCTCCCGACGCTTTCTGGATCGGAGCCCGGGATCGTCATCGAGCTGAGCGTGTGCCAAGAACTCGGAGGTGCCGAGTAACGGTGCTTGGATCGGTCGGATCATGAAGACGTCGACTACATCAACAGCGTTGATATAATGCTTCCGCTTTCGGTCTCACGTGGAGTGCGTGGACGGACACTCTCCCCTCTCGTTGCTGTGCCATCACCATGGTCTTGCGTGTTCGTAGGAAATTTTTTGAAATTACTACGTTACCCAACAATGCCAATATCCTTGAAAGCTAAGGATTGCCAAAGGAGTTAGCTGCGGAGATCATGGAACTTCGATTGGAGATTGTTCCAAGAGGTTTTCTTGCAACAATGGAGGTTCAGACGACATTATTGAATAAGATTCGAGAAGCTCAGAAGGAGGACAAAGAGGTTGCTGAGATAAGAGAGAAGATGGGCGAAGGAAAAGCCAAAGGTTTTCGCGAGGACGAGCATGATACCTTGTGGTTTGAGGACCGGATTTATGTGCCCAACAATTCGGAGATCAGGAAGTTAATACTTCAGGAGGCCCATGACTCACCATACTCGATTCACCCCGGAAACACCAAGATGTATTTGCACTTGAAGGAACGTTTCTGGTGGACTGGTATGAAGAAGGATATTGCCGAGTATGTAGCCGTTTGTGATGTATGTCAGAGAATGAAGGCAGAGCATCAAAAGCCAGCAGGACTGTTGCAGCCTATTCCAATACCCGAATGGAAGTGGGACAAACTTGGCATGGACTTTATTACCGGATTACCCGTAACCAAGGCGGGATATGATTCAATATGGGTAGTTGTGGATCGTTTGACCAAAGTAGCTCACTTCATCCCGGTGAAAACAACTTATACAAGTGCCAAGTTGGCCAAGATATATATGACCAGGGATCGTATGTTTGCACGGAGTTCGAGGAGCATCGTGACGGATAGAGGAACACAGTTTACTTCAAAGTTTTGGCATTAGCTACACGGACTTTGGGTACCAGGTTGGAGTTTAGTACGCGTTCCACCCACAGACGGATGGATGCGACAGAGAGAGTCAACCAGATTACGGAGGACATGTTGAGAGCCTGACGCTAGATTATGGATCTAGTTGGGATGACAATTTGCCGTCTGCAGAGTTCTCGTACAACAACAGCTACCGAGCCGGTTTGAAGATGGCACCGTTCAAGCTCAGTATGGACACGGATGTAGAACACCATTGATGTGGGATGAGGTTGGAGACCGTCGGTTGTTTGGACCAGATTTGATCAAGGAATCGGAGGAGAAGGTTAAACTGATCGAGAGCGGACTAAAGATTGCTCGATCTAGACATAAGAGTTACGCAGATTCAAAACGCAAGGAAGTAACCTATGAAATTGGAGATGAGCCTATCTGCGAGTATCACCCTTGAGGGGAGTGAAACGTTTTGGAGTAAAGGAAAGTTAGCCCCAAGATTTGTAGGACCGTGCATCGTATTTTGGAGCGGATGGGAGAAGTTGCCTACAAGCTGGAGTTACACGAAGGATTGTCGGGAGTTCACGATGTGTTTCACGTATCACGGTGAAGAAGTGCCACTGTTGAGATGGCGATATACCGTTAAATGATACAAAGGCCCCTAGAGGCGTCTGCTTGGATAGTAATTGACTTATGAGGAGAAGCCAAGAAAGATTCTTGATTTCGACAACCGAGTCACTCGCATGACAAGGTTATCAAGTTTTGCAAAGTTCGATTGGAGCCATCATACCGAGGAGGAAGTCACCTGGGAGCGAGAAGATGATATTCGCAAGGACCATCCGCACCTATTTTCTAGCCAACCCGAATCTCGAGTGTGAGATTCATCTTAAGGGGGGTAGGTTTGTAACATCCCAAATTTTCAATTTGGCATGTTAAACATAGGTCATCCATGCATATCATATTTTATTGCATTTTCGTTTGCAATCCTCGAAATCCTAAGCAACTCAAGGACCCTTGGAGAGAGTTGGGGATTTTCCGATTTTCATATTTGAATTTTATCAAATAATGAAGGCAGCGATTTTGGATTTTATTATTTTCTCTCCAAAAAATATTTCATGTTTAAATAATTAATGAGAGGAGATAATATGACTTCTCCAAAAAATAATTGAAATATCGGAGGAAAATGTTAAAATCATTATTTGGATTTTATTTTATTTATTTGGAATTTTATTTGCCCTAGAGAAAATTTGCATGATTTAAAATTGCATTTTAGGGGCCAAGAAAAGTTCATCTTGTTCTAAATATTTTATTTAGACAAAGAAAACTTGTTTTGGTATTTTTAGATTTTATTTATTTTTCTTTTATTTTTATAAGTTTGGTAACGTTTAAAAAGACCATACTCGATGGGCCAAGGGCCCAGCCAGAGCAGGGCCCGCCCAGCCGCCCCGAGCCGCCGCCTTCCTTCCCGTCGCCGCCACGTCCGACCCGGACTCCGCCGCCGCCGCCTTGCCCCTTCCCAAGTCGGACCCCCAAACCTATATATATCCCCCTCTAAACCACCACCGCCCCTCCCAGAGCCCGGAGCCGCCCGAGCCCCGAGCCGCCGCCGCCCGATCGCCGCCGCCGCCTCTATTCGCCGCCGCCACTCCGCCGCCACCGCGCCCCTCGCCGAGCCCCGCCGGAGCAGCCCGCCTGCCGGACGACCTCGCCGTAGGTAGCCCCTCGTCGTTTTTTTAAACCCCTTCAGTTTTTTGGTTAAGAAAAACCCTAGCCTGTTTTTTTTAATATAGATCGGTTTTATTTCTCCGGTTTATTTGTTTTGCGAGCGTTCGCTCGTTCGTTCGTTTTTTCGAACGTGTTCGTCGTTTAGTTTCTGCTAACGAACGTTCGTTCGTTTAGCCGTTCGTCGTTTTCTTTTATCGGATTTATTCCGCGATTTTTCCGATCGCGATTTACGATCGATGTTCAATTAGTATAACTTTTCGCTCGTTTATCGGAATCAGCGATTCAAGCGCTGGAGTTTCATCTCGAAACCCTCTTTCCGAATAGCCAACTCAAACAAGTTTTGCCTCTGTAAAATTTGACCCTAGTTCAGATTAGTAAACGGATCTTGTTTCTTTCGCCGTTTGAGTTTCGTTGCTCCGTTTGGTTTGATTTTTCTTGTGAACCGGAGTTCTTGAGTTGAACTCTCGGTCAACCTCTTTCAGTTGAAGTTTCGTTTGTGCATCTTTGCTTGTTGCTTATGTATGTATTGTTTGCTTGCGATAGAATTCCGGTGCGAGCGTGTTACTCTGAGTCTCTAGGATTCACGGATCGTCGGCAAGGCAAGTAACACTTGATCATATTTCCTTTCACACCCAGTTTTTATGCATTAGTTCAACCCTCAAACATTGCATGGTTAGGATGTCATTAATTTGTGGGTTGGGAAGTAGATGATGAGGTAGGAACCTATTGCCCTGTTACTATCAAACCCTTGGGAGTTACTTCTACGTGTTGCTTATATTGCTATGCTATGCTCATAGACATGGTTTGGGTTTGAGAGATATTCATGACAGATGTGAGATTGTTAATTAATGGTTTAATTTAAGGTGGCAACTTAAATACACATCTGGGTGGATTGAGGCAACTGGGGAACCCAGTGTTGTCTGTTTTATTTTTGGAAATCTCGGGGTACCCGTGTGATCTTCCTATGGACCGCCACCCAGTCTCAAAGGGAACTGAGATTATTCATGGTAGAAACTTCCGTGTGCAACCACAAGCTATTATGGGCTCTAGCATAGTTGAGTAAGTTACGTGAAGCTCTTGAAGAGGTAGATCAGCAGGTAGTGGGTTTTGTAGGTTTGGTATGATCTATCCGGAGTAGAGAGGTAATGTTTCTGAAAGACTGTGTCTCGGTCATCCGTTTCTCAAACACCATGTAGTGCGAGAAATCAACGGAGGCGATCGAGTCTTGTGGGGAAAAGTGTGCAAACCTCTGCAGAGTGTACAATCTAATCATGGTTAGCCGTGTCCCCGGTTATGGACAATTCTGAGTATCTAGTACTTGAGTAATTACATGTATCTCATCACTCTAAATTAATATCGTTGGGTTGTTAATTACTGTAATTGGGATTGAGTTGGGGTTATACCTTCTCAATGATGTTTCAACGACCATGATAGTTAAATTAAAATTTATTCCTTTGATGTAGGGAAAAATTGGCTTTCATGGCTCAGAATCAGAGAGCTTTCCACCAGCCAAACATGCATGTAGTGTTAGCATTATTCATTATTGCTCTATTGTGTTACATTGCCAAAGATATTCCATGTCTTGACCCGTTCTCGGCTGCAACGTATTATGTTGCAGACTTTTCAGACGAGGAGTAAGGTTCGATAGGTCGTTGCCGTGTAGCTCAGCTATGCCGTTGGAGTTGATGGACTCACTTTATCTTCCAATCCTTCTGTTGTTATCGTATTAGATGGCCTTAAGCCATATTATTGTAATAAGTTCTCTTTTGAGACATTCGATGTAATAAGTGTGTGATTGCTACTCTGTTATAAATCCTTCGAGTACTGTGTGTGTCAGCATTACCGATCCAGGGATGACACGGAAGCACAAAGACTTGACCATCTGAGGTCTGGTCGCTACAAAAGTCAGAGTGACTGATATGATGCTCAACCAAAACCTATGTCTTCGAGCGAAGACAATGAGAGCAAATCTTATCCAGAGCTGGATGAGTCAGCTTTACTTGTAGCCCAAGTCAAGTTGTCGCGTGTGTTTGAAATCTGACCATTGGACACGTGTCAGTTCCTTAGTGACCCAGGGTCATTTCGGACAAATCAGGTCGGGTTGCCTCCTGGCTATAAATAGCCCACCCCCTACACCATAAATTGGTGGCTGCTGAGAGTTAGTGCACAGATTTGTAGTTTGAGAGCAACCCACCTCCGAAGCATTTGAGAGAGAGATCATTGCGAGGACAAATCCCAAAACACCCAGAGCCAAAGAGTGTTAGGCATCACTGAAGTCTTTCTGTCCGCGTGATCTGAAGACTTGTTACACTTGAGGACTATGAATCCTCCAGTCGGTTAGGCATCACGTTCTGAGCATCCAAGAGCCATTGTGGATTGCCAGTGAACGAAGTCTGTGAAGGTTTGGAAGTCTACCTTGAAGACTTACCAGAGTGATTGGGTGAGGACTAAGTGTTCTTAGCTCAAGGGAAATAAGGTGAAGACGCGGTCTTCTGAGTTGAATCTCAGCCTCCCTAACCAGACGTACAGTTGTCACAGCAACTGGAACTGGTCTACCAAATCCTTGTCCTCACCAAGCAACTGGTTCTATCCCTTACCTCTCTTTACTTTCAGTTGATCTTCGTGAAGTCATTGCTTTCTTGCATGATCTGACTGTCTTCACTGTGTGAAGACTATTTACTGTTTGGCTTCATACTATCTTCCATCCTGATCCATACTACCTAGCTGCTGATAGTCTTCGTGCTTTAACTTCATTGCTTACTTGACTATGGCTTGTCTAGTGTAGTCTACCTTCTGTTGCATATTAATAGGTTCATTTCTACAGGTTGTCTTCAAAGCCCCAGTGTTTTGAAGACTTTCATAAAAATCGCCTATTCACCCCCCTCTAGTCGATAACTAGCACTTTCAATTGGTATCAGAGCAAGGTGCTCCCTTGTTCTATGTGATTCGGTTTAACTACCTGGAGTTTTAGCTATGTCGACTGCAGGGATAATCAAGGCCTCCGCTGCGTGCCCTGTCTACGATGGCACTGATTATCCCTACTGGAAGAATAAGATGTGTATGCATCTTGAAGCCATTGACGTCGACCTCTGGTATGTCGTCAAGAACGGTGTTCCCAAGGTCAGTGAAGGTGTCACCACTGCTGATGTCAAGAGGTTCATTCAACTGGACTCGACCGCCAAGAACATCATCTGTGGTCATCTGACCAAAGGATAGTATGGCCGTGTGAGTGCTCTGGAAACTGTGAAGCTAGTCTGGGACTGGCTCTACAAGGTCAACGAAGGCTTCTCAACCCAGAGAGACTCAAGGATTGATGTTCTTCGCAACCTATTCAACTGCTTCAAGAGAAACGACAATGAGAATGTCCAGCTCACGTTTGATCGCCTCACTGATATGAGAAATGAGCTTCGCGCACTCGGCGCCACTGAGATCACTAAGCACGAAATCGTCAAGAAGCTTCTGAGATCACTTGACAGCTCATTCGACACCCTGGCCCTGATGATTCAAGAACACCCTGACTTCAAGACTCTCGATCTGTCTGACATACTCGAGAGGCTCAACACACATGAGTTCCAGTTATCTAAGAAAAGAGATATCTATGGTCCCAACTATGGCCGAACTCGCGCTTTGAAGGCAAAGGTTGTTTCCTCATCTGAAGAAGAATCATTGCAGTTACTGGGATCCCAAGACATTGGAAAAGAGCTTGCTATGCTTGTGAAGAAGTTCCAGAAGTTCACCAAGAAGAAAGGCTTCAGAAATTCTTCAAGATCCAGCTCAAGAAATGATGAAGCTTCTACTCCTGACCACAAGAAGAGGACATGCCACAAATGCAAGAAACCTGGTCACTACATCTCTGAGTGTCCTCAGTGGGACAATGAGACCAAGAAGAAGAAGAAGAGCAAGGAATATTATTCTGATGAAAAGAAGAAGAAGAAATCCTCAAAGTCCTCTTCCAAGTCTTCGTTGAAGTC
The DNA here is from genome assembly GCA_021605205.1 of Aegilops longissima. NCBI lineage: Eukaryota > Viridiplantae > Streptophyta > Magnoliopsida > Poales > Poaceae > Aegilops > Aegilops longissima. Next base: position 468,121,315 of record CM038676.1, read on the forward strand.
TTCATCATACAAGAATAGCTCATCAAGCAAGGCTCGTGCGTTTGTCGGCAAGGAGATGGATTTAGAGGAGGAGTCTGCTTCTAAGGAGGCAGAGGTGGAGTCTGAAGAGGAATCTGATTCAGGCATGGCAAGCCTGGCTCTAGCTTCGGCCTATGTCGCCAAGTCCATCTTCAACACTGAAGACGACGGCCCAATCACCGACGCTGATGTTATTGATGAGGATGACTCTGCTCCCACCTACTGCTTCATGGCACGTGGTGCCAAGGGTACGACACCAAAGGCTTCTGAGTGGATTATGGATAGTGGATGCACTAACCACATGACTGGTGATCGAAGTCTTCTCATGGATTCAACCCTACGTCCATCTGACAAGAGTCACATTACATTTGCTGACACTGGTAAAAGCAAGGTATTGGGTCTAGGTAGAGTTGCAATCTCAAAGGATCAACACATGGATAAAGTGATGCTTGTTGAATCCCTTGGTTTCAACTTAATGTCCGTGTCAATGCTTCGTGATCTAAACATGATTGTGATATTTGGAAAATATCGTTGCCTTGTGCTTATGGAATCTAACAAATCTCTAGTCTTTGAAGGATATTGAAAAGACGATCTGTATATGGTAGACTTCTCAGCAGGACCACAGTTGGCCATATGTCTTCTAGCAAAAGCTTCAGAGTGCTGGCTCTGGCATCGGAGGCTAGGGCATGCTGGCCTGAGGAACTTGTACACTCTCACAAAGAAGAAGCATGTCGTAGGCATCGAGGGCGTCAAGTTAAAGAAGGATCATCTATGTGGTGCCTGCGAAGCTGGAAAGATGACCAGGGCCAAGCATCCCTCGAAGACAATCATGACGACATCTCGTCCCTTTGAGTTGCTTCAGATGGACTTATTCGGCCCTACTCACTACTCTACCCTTACTACCACTGCTTGCCTCTATGGCTTCATTATTGTTGATGATTACTCAAGATATACATGGGTGCACATAATCCTCTACAAGAATGAAGTGCAGGATGTCTTCAAACGATTTGCTAATTGTGCCATGACGAACTATGGCATCAAGATCAAGCACATCAGAAGTGACAACGACATAGAATTCAAGAACACTGGCCTCGACACTTATCTTGATACATTGGGCATCACTCATGAGTTCTCAGCTCCATACACACCTCAGCAGAACGGCATCATGGAGCGCAAGAACAGAACCCTCATTGAGATGGCACGGATGATGCTTAATGAGTACAAGACTCCAAGAAAATTCTGGCCTGAAGCCATTGACACTGCATGTCACGTCATCAACCGTGTTTATCTTCACAAGCTTCTAAAGAAGACATCACATGAGCTACTAACTGGTAAGAAGCCAAACGTCAGCTACTTCAGAGTATTTGGTGCTAGGTGCTGGATCAAGGATCCTCATCACACTTCAAAATTTGCACTGAAAGCACCTGAAGGTTTTATGCTTGGCTACGGAAAGGATTCACACTCCTACAGAGTCTTCAACCTCTTTCACTATAAAGTGGTTGAAACTGTGGATGTGTGGTTCGATGAGACTAACGGCTCGCAAAGAGAGCACCTGCCAAATGTGCTAGATGAAGCCTCACCGAGTGAATCTATCAAGCTTATGGGTACTGGAGAAATCATACCCTCAGAGGCACAAGCTGAAGAACAAATCATCATTTCTGCACCTAGTCAACCCGAAGACACTGCTCAGCCTGAAGTCAATGCCGAAGATGAAGAAAATGATCAGCAAGGGAAAAATCTTCGTCCAGTTCATCCTTGTGTTGCAAATGAAGTACAGATTGAGAAGATTATTGATAGCATCAATGCACCTGGTCCACTCACTCGTTCAACAGCGACACAGCTAGCAAATTTCTGTGGGCACTTTGCATTTGTCTCCATATCTGAACCCAAGAAAGTTGCTGAAGCCTTCATGGAACCTGAATGGATTCAAGCTATGCAAGAAGAGCTTCAACAGTTTGAACTGAACAATGTTTGGGAACTAGTAAAGCGTCATGATCCTCGCAAGCACAACATCATAGGCACCAAATGGATCTACGCAACAAACAAGATGAGCATGGCCAAGTCATCAGAAACAAGGCCCGTCTAGTTGCTCAAGGTTACACTCAAGTAGAAGGGATTGACTTGGATGAAACATTTGCTCCGGTGGCTAGGCTTGAAGCCATTCACATACTGCTAGCTTATGCCAACCATCACAACATACTTCTTATCAAATGGATGTGAAGAGTGCCTTTCTAAATGGCAAAATTGAATAAGAAGTGTATGTTGCACAACCACCTGGCTTTGAAGACCCAAAACATCCTGACATGGTATACAAGCTCAACAAGGCACTGTATGGCCTCAAACAAGCCCCTCGCGCTTGGTATGACACACTTAGAGACTTCCTGAAGAGCAAAGGCTTCAAACCTGGTTCCCTGGATCCCACACTCTTCACGAAGACATATGATGGAGAACTGTTTGTGTGCCAAATCTATGTGGATGACATTATCTTCGGCTACACTGACAAGAAATACAGTGATGAGTTTGGACATATGATGCAAGAGCAATATCAGATGTCCATGATGGGTGAGCTGAAATTCTTCCTCGGTCTTCAAATCCGTAAACAGAGCAATGGCATCTTCATATCACAAGAGAAATACCTCAAAGATTGCCTGAGGAAGTTCGGAATGCAAGATTGCAAAGGATACACGACGCATATGCCAACCAAAAGTCATCTGGGCCACGACGACAATGGTAAAGAGTTTGATCAAAAGGTATACCGCTCCATGATTGGTTCTTTACTCTATTTATGTGCATCTAGGCTAGATATAATGCTTAGTGTTTGCATGTGTGCCCGATTCCAAGTGGCACCAAAGGAATCGCATCACTTAGCTATGAAGCAAATTCTTCGATATTTAGCTTACACCCCAACACTAGGATTATGCCATCTAAAGGGCTCAGAGTTTGATCTAGTTGGATTCTCAGATGCTGATTATGATGGTGACAAGGTTGGTCGCAAGTCCACAACAGTCACATGTCACTTTCTTGGACGATCTTTTGTCTGTTGGTCTTCGAAGAAGCAAAACTGTGTATCCCTCTCCTTCTTTGAATCAATATATTGCTGCTTTGGATCTTCTTTGCGCTCGGCTTACGTGGATGAAGCAAACTCTTAAGGACTATGGCATCCACCTGAAGCATGTGCCACTCTACTACAATAATGAAAGCGCCATTAAGATTGCAAACAACCCGGTCCAACACTCGAAGACAAAGCACATTCAGATCCGTCATCACTTTCTCAGAGATCATGTCATGAAGGAAGATATTATCATTCACGTCAACACTGAAGAGCAACTGGCAAATATCTTCACAAAGCCCTTGGATGAGAAAAGGTTTTGCAAGTTGCGGTGTGAGCTAAATATCTTAGAATCCTCAAATGTCCTGTAATTGGACACACATCCTAACGCTTATGCATGTTGATGACTAAGATGTGCAACACATGAAGTAACGTATATCTTCAATCAATGAAGACATACACTCTAAGTGTGAATACATTAACGCGGAATTTGACTTCGGAGTGCCATGATAATTGTGCACCGTGTATGGGTCTAATACTTCCTATACGATGGGTAACGCCACCACCAAAATCTTTTTGAAGTGTTTCATTTGGCGTCATAATTGCATAGTCTTCGCATTTGGTTTGTCTTCAATATTAATTTGACTTCGAGGTTTATCTTCACAATGTTGAGTTGGTCTGATATATAAATATATATATATGCGTGTTCTGTCCTCTACAGCATTCACTTATAGCTATGTCTTCATACTTGAATTTTTTCTGATCTAAGTGGATGTGATCGGACCTTAACCCTCTCTGTGCTTCTACCCCAAATACTATCTATCCAAGTCATATGCACTCTATTGAAACCTGTCAATTGTCTTCTCTGAGTCCTTGTCAGCAGAAGACAAAGAGACAAACATTTAAATCTGGCTTTAATGCCATATCCTCATTGCTTGAATACCGGAGAAGCCGGAACGACCACCCGACAATCAAGGCGTGCGTGGGAACATGGATCAGCTTCCAATAAGTTGCATGCAAGCCACGTGTCCTTCAGATGTGAACCGCCAGGGGCACCTGCGTAATTACATTGTGTCGTCCCTTTCCTTATAATACCACCCCTCGCGGTCAAAATCTCTTCTTCCACCTCGCCGCCTCGCTCAAACCCTAGTGCCTCCGCTAGCTCACGTCGACGCCGGAGACGAAGTGCTTAGCTGCCGTGACTTCTTCGACGCCGTCCTCATGCCGTCCGCAGACCTCGTCCTCTCCGCTGCCACCGTAGGTGTCTTCCGCCGCCAAGTTAGGGCGCGAGAGATTGAACTGCTCGGCTTCTAACTCTGCCTCGTCTAGCAGTTCGTCAGTGGTAACTAAATCTCACTTTTTACTGCCTTTTCGATACATCAAATCCATCCACTTTAACCAAAAGTGGTTTCTTCACTTCCAAGTATGGATCCGTCCTTATCTGCAACTCATATCATGCTAAGAATATTCACTTATTCTTCATAACTAGTTAGATTCCTCACTTGTACTTATTCATGGATTCATACAAATCTGGAACCAACTCTCTTCAAATAAGTGAATGTCTTCGCTCTATGAGGTCAATGTCTTCAAACTGATTTTTCTTCAAAATCTTCTGAGAATGCATATGACCTCTTCCCTTCCTCGCATCTCTAATGCTTGTCACGGTACATGTCCGTGGGAGAATCCTTGGTTCTCATAGTCCGCATTCATTTGCGAGTTCTTCTGACATCATATACACTCCCCGAAGTCAGCTCTTGTCCGACCAAAGTGAAGGAAGCCATTTACTGTTCTGAAGCCATTTAGTCTGAATATAATGGCAACTGAGAAATCAGCAAGAAAAGGTGGCAGGCAGCACCATGGAAATACTTCTAAGGATTTACCTCCCTGATCTGTTTGAACTATACAAGTCAGATCCAGAGGAAAGCTACGACCAGCGCAAGACCCGAATCCAATGGATTCGAAGATATCGGGCAAAATAGTGGTTCAAGTACAACTTCGTCACTGCTGAATATGCAGAGAAGAATGCCATAAAGCGCCCTTGATGCGACATTCTATACAAGAATCTACAACCCAAGTCGAAGCCTAAAGCCATTGCCCAAGGCTTCTACCCTTGCATGGTCCGAGGACCACAACCTAAGAATGTTGATCCGTCATCTATGCTATGGCGTCGCAAAGACAATCTCTTCAAGCACAATTTTCAGTTTGCAACGGAGTCAACTGCTACAAACAAGAGGGCATTCGGACTCGACTTCAACCCTGGTCCGTCTGCTCCAAGGGATGACGGCACACGTGACACCAACCCCAATGTCGTTGGTCCCTTCAACAACTTCGATGGCCTCCTCACTCACATCGTTGCTCAGAGGGCCACGGTGGATCAATCTACTGATGACGCAGATTCTGAAGATGCGCCCGCACCAACAAAGCAGAAGAAGAAGAAATCAAAAGCTTCAAAGCCCTCTGCCGCACCAAAAGCTTCGACTGTGAAGCCCTTGACCACTGCACCTCCTGAACTCAGTGTGCAGTCTGAAGACTTGTCTCGTGTCTCCAAGAAGGCCGAGAAGTCCAAGAAAACCAAGAAGCCCAAGAAGATTTCTCGACATGATCTGACCCCTGCTGCCATTCTGCGCAACAAGGAAGACACCATTGATCTTTCAAGTGATGAAGATCTTGGTGATGAAGCACTTGAGATGCTGATCAAGAGCAAGCAAGAGGCGGAGATATTCAATGATCTACCCCTCTTTGATATTGGCATTCTGAACAACTTCATCGATGAGTGGTTCGATGATCAGAGCATTAGTATTGATGATCTTCAGCTGCCTGTGGACATTAGCGTCACATTCCACGGAGCCATTTCCAATGAATTGGCCTTGGCTCAGAAAATCGTCGAGCTGAAAAACAAGATTGACTATGAGAAGGCTCATTTCAAGAAGAATATGGCCAAGCTCAGTGTGGCTGATGTGCAAATCTTCAAGAAGATGATGCATGACCTTAAAGAAGAGTTCCACAAGAAGCGTGATGAAGCCAAAGGCTCACGAGAGCGCATGAAGTACTTCGCGGAGAAATATGTTCAAGCCCACAATGAAGCTGAGAAGCGCAAAACTCTTGGGCGTCCTAGCATCGACCCCAGGATGGCTGCCAAGCAAAAGAAGAAGTCTGCTGCGGCCCAACCTGAAGAACCAAGGCAGGAAGAACCTCGCACTGTCTTCCCTGCCAGCATGACTGGCTCGAAGCCAAAGGTCACCTCAGCAGCTTCATAACTGAAGAAAACAAGGGCAGCTGAAGCCGAAGGCAGGAAATGCAAGCACAAGGATGCTTCTGAGGATGCCCCATCCAAGAAAAAGTTGAAGACAAAGTCTTCAAAGAAAGAGCGTGTTGCGGCCTCTGAGCCCCTCATTGTTGAACCCATTTCTATTGCTCTTCCAGCCTCAAACAACCAAGAGCGTCGTCTTGTGATCCATGAGCCTGCTTCCACGGAGGCTCCAGAAGATGAAGAAGTTCCAGCTGTTGACCCTGTAAGTGCATCTAGTGCCCCTTGGTGATTTTGGTGTATTGAAGACTTATAGGTTGAGGGACTAATGCGTTTGTGAGTGTACACAGGTCTATAAGTCTATGAGGAGTTTGATATTTGCAGAGAAAGTCGACCCCTAAAAATAAATGTCTTCAACTGAAGACTTTGGATTTCTGAAGACTTTCTGAAGACTTTGAAAGTGAAGAAATTGGTGTGACCGTGAAGACTCTATATTCATGCGAGGAATATGAAGCGTGAAGACTTTGTTTTCATAGTTTCATCTTTCTCTTTATTGAGTCATAGGAAACACCGTACTGTTAAAGGGGGTCGAGGAAAAACTAAGGAGAAGTTTCCAAGTGATGCTCATCTCAAAATCCTACACCTACCAATCCTTTCGAGTGAAGGCATTGGAAATCTCATGCAGTTCAGTCAATTTCTTCAGTGACAGAGACGAAGTTCTTCTGGTCTCTGAGGAATTTGTTCTGACTGAGTTAGGAATTCGCCAGTGTGGATTGCCTACAAGTGAGGATCATGATAGCCCTGAGGAATTTCATAGTCAAATTTCTGACCGTTGCTGTGCTATGCGCCAGCTGTCCCAAAATATCTACCCACCTAACGGTCATATCATTGAAGGACATTTATGTCTTAACATGTCGGGCTGCTCCCTAGGCTATAAATAGTTGCCCCTACAACCACTAGTTGGTTGGCTGCTCCGAGAGAAACTGACACTTGTCATTGAGAGCATCCCATTCTCCGAGGACTTTGAGAGAAAATCATCAAGTGAGGAAAACCCAAACCCAAACCTAAACACCTACAAACCCAAAGTGATTGAGCATCACTGAAGAAATTGTTCCTGTGTGGATCCGACGCTTGTTACCTTTGAAGACTGTGCATCTTCCAGACGGTTAGGCGTCATGGTCTAAAGCATCCAAGAGGAAATTATGGATCGCCGAGTGGCCGAGTTTGTGAAGGTTTGGAAGTCACCTGAAGACTTAGCACAAGTGATTGGGCGAGGTCTGTGTGACCTTAGCTGAAGGAGAATACGGTGAGGACTGTGTGTCCGGGACTATGTGTCCTCAGGTTTAAATACCTAGCCGCTCCAACCAGACGTACAACTATCACAACAGTTGGGCGGCCTACCAAATCACCGTCTTCACCAAGCCTCTGGTTCCATTTCCTCAACACTTCCATTTCCTCATTCTTTGTGTTGTGTGCTTGTTCATATCTGTTTGAAAACTTTGATCAAGACTTTCTCAATTTCCTCGCTTCAATTTCTTGATCTGTTTGTCTTCATCCTGTTTATCCTGTGCTTACGCTTTCTGTACTCTGTGTTTGTTTTCATTTCATCATGATGTCTATGCCTATGTTATGTTATGACTGCATCTGAGTACTTATTCCGCTGCAAGTAGTTCTTTGCTAAGGAATTTCCTCACCCTGAAATTACTCAGTGAAGAATTCATAAAAATCGCCTATTCACCCCCACCCCCTCTAGTCGACTTAACGCACTTTCAATTGGTATCAGAGCAAGGTACTCCCTTGTTCTGTGTGATTTTGGTTTAACCACCTGGAGTTTTAGTTATGTCGACCGCAGGTATGATCAAGGTCTCTGCTAGTGTCCTACCTTCAATGGGATGGACTACCCCTACTGGAAGAATAAGATGTGAATGCATCTTGAGGCAATTGATAACGATCTCTGGTATGTTGTGGAGAATGGTGTCCCTCATCACTCCTACCATCAACGCCGGCGGCGTGAAGAGATTCAAGCAACTCGACTCTCAGCGAAGAACATCATATGTGGCCATCTGAGCAAAGGCGGTATGGCGAGTGAGTGCTTTGGAGACAGCTAAGCTTATCTGGGATAGGCTGTCCAAGGTCAATGAAGGAGTCTCAACACAGCGTGACTCTCGAATTGACGTTCTTCGCAATCTCTTCAACCGCTTCAAAAGACTCGACAATGAAAATGTTCATCAAACCTTTGATCGCCTCACTGACATCTCAAATGAGCTTCAAGCACTTGGTGCCACTGACATCACCGACCATGAGGTGGTGAAGAAATTGCTGAGATCGCTTGCTTCCTCATTTGATACTCTGGCATTGACGATACAAGAACGTGGAGACTATAAGTCACTTGATCCCGCTGATATCCTCGAGAGGCTAAACACTCATGAGTTCCAGCTTGCTGAGAAGAGAGATCTGTATGGACCGAGCTACGGCAGATCACGTGCTCTGAAGGCCAAGGAAGTGTCTAACTTTGAAGGTGAAGATTCTGGTAGTGGCCTTGGTGATCCTGAAGAACTAAGCCAGGAGCTAGCAATGCTCGTGAAGAAATTCCAGAAGTTCTCAAGATGTGGTCGCTTTGGAAAATCCTCAAGAAGTGATGATTCCTCATCCAGTGACTACAAAAAGAGACTGTGCCACAAATGCAAGAAACCCGGTCATTACATTCAAGACTGTCCTCAGTGGGAAAAGGAATCAAAGAAGAAGAAATACAAGGATTACAGTTCTGATGACTCAAAGAAGAAGAAGAATTCTTCAAAGTCCTCATCATCAAAATCCTTGAAGTCCTCATCTCACAAGAAGAGCATCTCCAAGAAGGCTCGGGCATTCATTGGCAAGGAAATGGACTCTGAGGCTGAGTCTGAGGAACATGAGGAAGAGGAGGCATCTGAGGAGTCAGAATCTAGAGTGGCGAGCCTAGCCCTCGCTACTGCGTTCGTCAGCAAGTCCATCTTCAACACTGAAGAAAATGGCTCCACAACAAGGCTGATGACGACGATGATGACTATGCTCCCACCTATTTCTTCATGGCAAAGGGTGCCAAGGTACTCAAATATCCCTCCTCTGAATCAAGTGAGGATGAATCTGATGAAAACCTCAAGCCTAGCTACTCTAAACTTGCTAAGATTGCTGTAAAACAACAAAAGGCTTTTGAAAAGGTTCGAAACATGCTAGACAAGAGTGATGATATGTTGGGTGAAGAAATGGATCGCACTAAAACTTTGACTGAAAATCTTCAAAGACTTCAGTCCAAGTTTGACAATCTTCAAAGTCATCATAACACTCTCTTATCTGATTATGAGAAGCTTTCTTATGAATTTCTTCAAAGAAAGCAAGATCTTGAGAAGCTAAGGGTGAGCTATGAAGATCTTCAGAAGGAGCGTGATTCATTACTTGCTCAATAAATCAGCACTGCTCAGGAAGAATTCATTCCTTCATGTTTGAAGTGCATTGAACGTGAATCTGCTAATTCTTCACTTGAATATTCAAATGCTTCTACTGCTACAAATTCTTCACCTGTCTCTGCTATCACTAATTCCTCATCTGAGGATATTGCTAGTATCACTGACAATGCAGGGCTGAAGGAATTGTATATGACAGGCATGTACAAAAGCCTCAAAGGGCTTCAGGCTCTTTGTGATGTGCTTAAAAAGCCAATCCTCAACAGGAACCCTAGGAAAGAGGGTATTGCCTTTGAGAGGAAACTCAATGCTGATGGAACTTAATGGAAGCCTGAGCAGTACCCCAAAACCTCATGGGTTGCTGCAAAGGGACCTCCAGTGGATCCATCTACTCTATTTGGCTTACATGTGAATCTCCTCATTCTTCTGATGAGTCATTTGACTCCAACTATAAGTTGTTCAAAATCAGAATGGTGAAGTATTTAATAGATATGTTGGCACTAACTGCAAGAACGGTTCCCCTATGAAGAAAATCTGGGTTCCCAAAAAGTGTCTTGAAAGTCTTCAGGTGAATGTCATCATGACACCACCTGTGAAGAACAGGAACCCCAGATCCAATTCTTCATATGGACCAAATTCTTCATATGGATCCAAGTTCTCATACAGACCAAATTCCTCACGTGGATCAAATTCCTCAAAATCCTCATATGAACATCATCGTGCTAACACTTCTGTTTCGCAAGGAAGATCTAAGGGCTATGAATATGAGCATTATTCTTCTAACAATTATGTTCATAAGTCCTCGAGGAATTTCTCTGCTTATTCATATGCTTACCTTAACGCCTCTTATGTGAAACAAAGTGGACTGGCTTCTATACCACCTTTCTCTTATGGAGCTCACAGAATGATGAACTCTTTGCTACCCCTTCAGATATGGGTGGTGAAGAAAAAGAACTAATCTCTTATGCAGGGTCAGGTCTCCAGACGTACTTAAACGTCTGAAGAATTTGCTGGAGACCTGAATATGCTTGAAAGGACGCAAGATAATCATGAAGAAATGAACTTTCATTTCTCACGTCCTCATACTGTTCTATCTGTTCAATTGCTTGATGAAATTGATCTCATGAATTTGATGTCATATTCTTCACTGATGAAGTATATGAGTTCGTAAGCTGCACTAATTCATCTGCAGGATGATCAACCCAAAGCTACTGAGTGGGTCCTCGATAGTGATGTACAAACCACATGACTGGTGACAAGAATCTATTGATGGATGCTCCCTTATCTCCATCGCATCTGAAGCATATCACCTACGCTGACAAAGGAAAAAAAGCAAGGTATTGGGTCTAGGTAAGGTTGCGATCTCAAAGGATCGACACATGGACAAAGTCATGCTTGTCGAGTCCTTAGGATTCAATCTCATGCCAGTCTCAATGCTTTGTGATCTTGATATAGTTGTTATCTTTGGCAAGTATCGCTGTGTTGTGATCATGGAAGCTGACCATTCCAAAGTCTTCGAAGGCTTTAGGAGAGGAGATCTGTATATTGTTGATTTCTCTACAGGACCACAACCAGCTATATGTCTACTTGCAGGAGCTTCAGAAGGCTGGCTATGGCATCGACGACTTGGTCATTGTGGCATGAGGAACTTGGACATGCTCGCAAAGAAGAAGCATATCATTGGCATTGAGAATGTCAAATTCCTCAAGGATCACTTGCGCGGAGCCTGTGAAGCTGGAAAGATGACCAAGGCCAAGCATCCAGCAAAGACTATCATGACTACCACTCGACCATTTGAATTGCTTCACATGGATCTCTTTGGTCCTAACCATTACTCTGCATTCACCAATGAAGCATATCTATATGGCTTTGTTATTGTTGATGATTACTCTCATTACACATGGGTGCATATCGTCACTTACAAACGTGAAGTGCAGGAAGTCTTCAAACGATTTTCCTCGAGGGATTCAACCAAATTTGGTGTGAAGATCAAGCACATCAGAAGTGACAATGGAACCGAGTTCAAGAATACTGGTCTTGATGACTATCTTGATGAACTTGGTATTACTCATGATTTATCTGCTCCTTATACTCCTCAATAGAATGGCGTCGTGGAGCGCAAGAACAGGACTCTTGTTGAGATGGCTCGCACTATGCTTGATGAATATAAGGCGCCTCGTTATTTCTGGATTGAGGCAATTGATACTGCATGCCACATCATCAACAGGGTATATCTTCACAAATTCTTCAAGAAGACTGCATATGAACTCCTCACTGAGAAGAAACCCAATGTGAGTTATTTCAAAGTCTTCGGTGCTAAATATTGGATTAGAGATCCTCATCACAATTCTAAATTTGCACCGAAAGCACATGAAGGTTTTATGCTTGGTTACGGAAAGGACTCGCACAACTACAGAGTCTTCAACACCGTTCACCACAAGGTTGTTGAAACTGTAGATGTGCGGTTTGATGAAAATAATGGCTCTCGCAAAGAGAGCACCTACCTCTTGTGCTAGATGAACTGTCTTCTGAGGAAACCATCAAGTTCAAGGCTACTGAGGATGTCATTCCTACCGAAGAATCTGTTGAAGAAGTCATTCCAGACCATGAAGAACATCATGCTGGTGCACCTGAGGAAAATGGATCTGAAGAAAATGCTGATCCAATTCCTCGTCGCCAACCCGCTCATCCTCGAGTTGCAAATGAAGTGCAGATTGAGAAAATCATCAGCGACATCAATGCACCAGGTCCTCTCACACGCTCAAAAGCTTCACATTTTTCTAAATTTTGTGGGCACTTTGCTTTCGTCTCTATCACACAGCCCACTAAGGTAGATGAAGCATTTCTGGAGCCTGAGTGGATTCAAGCTATGCAAGAAGAATTACATCAGTTCGAGCTCAACAACGTCTGGGAACTTGTCAAGCGACCAGACTCTCGCAAGCACAATATCATCGGCACAAAGTGGATATACCGCAACAAGCAAGATGAAAATGGCCTTGTGGTGAGGAATAAGGCACGGCTTGTAGCTCAAGGCTACACACAGGTTGAAGGAATTGATTTCGATGAAACTTTTGCACCTGTTGCTAGAGTTGAGGCTATTCGCATATTACTTGCTTATGCTAACCATCATGACATCATCTTATATCAAATGGATGTGAAAAGTGCATTCCTCAATGGTAAGCTTGAGGAATAAGTATATGTTGCTCAACCCCAAGGTTTTGAAGATCCAAAGCATCTTGACCAAGTCTACAGACTCAATAAGGCCCTCTATGGCCTCAAGCAGGCCTCTCGGGCGTGGTGTGATACTTTGAAGGAATTCCTCATGAAGAAAGGCTTCAAACCCGGGTCACTTGACCCAACTCTTTTCACTAAATCTTATGATGGTGAATTGTTTGTGTGCCAAATATATGTTGATGATATCATCTTTGGTTGTACTGACCAACGTTACACAAACGAATTTGGTTATATGATGAGGGAGGAATATGAAAAGTCTATGATGGGAGAATTGAAATTCTTCTTAGGTCTTCAAATTCGTCAACAGCGCAATGGCATATTCATATCTCAGGAGAAATACCTCAAATATGTACTGAGGAAATTCGGCATGCAAGATTGCAAAGGCGTCAAAATCCCTATGCCCACAAATGGCCATCTATGCACTGATGAAAATGGTATTGACTTTGATCAAAAGGTATACCGCTCCATGATTAGTTCTTTATTATATTTATGTGCATCTAGGCCGGATATTATGCTTAGTGTTTGAATGTGTGCCCACTTTCAAGCTACACCGAAGGAATCACACCATAAGGTTGTGAAGCATATTCTTCGATATCTAGCTCACACTCCAACACTTGGATTATGGTATCCCAAGGGCTCGGCTTTTGATCTCATTAGATATTCAGACTCTGACTATGCTGGTGATCATGTGGACCGCAAGTCAACATCAGGCACATGTCATTTCCTCGGACGATCCTTGGTCTGTTGGTCCTCGAAGAAACAGAACTACGTATCACTATATACTGCTGAAGCTGAGTATATTGTTGCTGGTTCGTGTTGTGCTCAATTGCTATGGATGAAGCAAACCCTCAAGGACTACGACATCAACATGAAGAATGTTCCACTCTACTGTGACAATGAGAGTGCCATCAAGATTGCTCATAACCCAGTTCAACACTCGAAGACAAAGCACATTCAGATTCGTCATCATTTTCTTCGTGATCATGTGTTGAAGGGCGACATCTCTATCGAGCACGTGAAGACTGAAGAACAGCTAGCTGATATCTTCACAAAGCCCTTGGATGAGAAGAGATTTAGCAAGTTGCGGTGTGAGCTAAATATCTTAGAATCTTCGAATGTCCTTTGAAAAGGACACACATCCTAACACTTATGCTAAATTGATGACTTAGATGTGCTACACACGAAGTAACGTTTCTCTTCAACCAATGAAGATTAACAATCTAAGTGTGAAGAAATCAACGAAGAATTTGATTCTCAGAGCCCTACGGCAATTGTACGCGGCGTCTGAAATCAGCATTCTTATATATATATATATATATATATATATATATATATATATATATATATATATATATATATATATATATATATATATATATATATATATATATATATGAGTTTATGTCCTCTACAACATTCACTTATTGCTATTTCTTCAAGTTGCTTTTTCTGCGAAGTGAATGTGATCGGACCCTTCCCCCTCTATGCTAAACTCAACCTAGTCTGTTCACAAATTCTTCATGTGCGTTCTATTTGAAACCCGTTCAAAATCTTCACTGTGTCGTTGTCAGCTGAAGAATTTGCGAAAGTTACATTAAAATTTCTAATCTAAAATTTTCGGCTTTTGCCGCTCAAATCGTTCCACATTTCATGATATAATTATCTATTCACCCACGATCTCACACGATCTCCACCTCACAGTATGTGGGTGACACATGTCGCACGAATGAGAAGGGTCAGGGGCACGTTCGTCCATTTTCCTCGGACGAGCGGTTTTTCACCTCGGCTATAAATACCCCTCACCCTCCTCAGACTGTTTTTACTCTGCTCGACCTCACTCCCTCGCTCGAGCTCTCAAGACCTAGCGCTGCCGCTACTTCCATCATCGCCGGTGAGGAAGAGCTTCGCTGCCTCGACCTCGTCGCCGTCGTACTCGCGCCGGCCACAGATTTCTTCACTCAGCCACCACCGTAGCTATCTTCCTCTGCCAAGTTAGGGCGTGAAAGATTTGAACTGACGAGCTTCAAATCTACTATTCACAATTCGTCATGTTCTTCGTCAAGGGTAAATAAAAGTCATTTTTACTGTCCTTGTTGATTCCTTTGATTTCTACAAATCTTCAAAAGGTGTTTATTCTTCAATCTTCACACTCTAAACACCTTACACAAACACCTGTTCTTGATCTGTTTCGCTAAGCAACATTTTTCTTCAAGATTCCTCAATTATGCGGATTTCCAATCTATACAACTCTGGAACCTAAGTCAAAGAACGCTTAGTGAAATTCCTCAAGACACATCTGGTCAAATTCCTCAAACTTGTTCTTTTTGCAAAAACTTCTGAGAACGCATATGACCTCTCCAAATTCTTCGCACCTATATTATGTTCACAAGTACACATGTCCGCTGCTGAATCACTAGGTTCTCATCAACTTAACTCATTTGCAGCGTTCCTCGAAGAAAAGTTACATACCTCATCAAAGAAATCAATTGTTCAGCATCCTCAGCTGAAGAAAATGGCTGATGGCAAGAAACCTTAGAAGGGAGGGAAGAAGTTGGAAGTTAACAATGCTTTTGAAATACCTGAAGACATCTATGCAGGGTACTGCACTCCTCCTCATGAGACAAAGAATGAGTGTAAAATGCGCATCCAGAAGATAGAGAGGAGATGGGCCAGAAAATGGAGGGAATATCGCTATGTCATTCCCAAGTACATGAAGAAATTCGCTGTACACCCTCCATGCCCAAGACCTCCATTGGCACCAGGACAAGTAGCTAATCCCTCTAGCATCAGAAGAGGTGAGGAATTTCCTGCTGAACGGGCCAATCGTCAAGCAAAATTGGCCAAAGTGGCCAAAGAGGCAGTGAAGAAATTTAATGAGGATTCTGCTGCTGATTTTTATGAAACCTCTGAAGCCTGGTCAAGCCCCAAGGACCAAATTCCTCGTGAAGGAATTGCTATATGTGCCACGGACTGTCTATCGCATTCTGTTGGGGATATTACTACTGGGCGTAAACCGGCCTATCTGGGCAGGTTAACTTCATCGATAGTTCAATGGTGTAAAAGCCAAGAGGCATGAAAGTAAGGGCCCAAGGCACATAGTCGGTTTAGAACACATGGCCGTAAACCGGCACGGTATGTAAACTTGTATTGTAAGTTAGGAATAGAGAGAGACCAACCGGATACAGTATGAACCGGAGATTGGGACTCTCGAACCGACAGGCGTCACCCGTGTATATAAGGGGCGACCGGGGCGGTTCAAGGCGAAGAACAACAACTTCGAGGCCTAGGTGAAGCTTATTTGCTCCCTAGTCATCGAGACCACATCAATCCATCACAACTAGGCGTAGGCCTTTACCTTCATCGAAGGGGCGAACTAGTATAACTCTTGTGTCCTTGCGTCCGCTTTAACCCCTTCAAGTTAACCCGTGGCGATGGCTCCACGACTAAGTCCCTTCACTAGGACATCTGCCGTGACAAAACCACGACGGTTGGCGCCCACCGTGGGGCTATCGCGCGATGGTTTGATGATCTTGGAGGGCAAGTTCGAAGGACTCGAAGGCTATCTTGTGGGCGGATGACCAAGAGTCGTCGTGGCAAGCTCTACATCGACGATGCGGTGGGGCCCCGAGGCGGCTCGATTGAGTCTGGTGCCGGGTCCCCTTTGGTGGCATACACGTTTTCATCGGCAAGATTGGTGAGCGGGGCTGGCCGGACATCTGCACCGACCTCGTCGAGGCGGCTCGGCGTCTGAGATCTGCCAGGTTAAACCGGCCGTGAAGCGTGCCTTTGTGGGAGTCATCCACGGAGGAAGTTATGAGGGCGGATCGAGTCTGGTGGCGAGACCGTCGTCTACTCCGACGACGAGTCATCAACCGGGCGAATCTCGTATCGGCTACAAGATGGCGGATTGGGGGCTGTTCCGATGGTGACGATATTCGGACCCTACGATCTGCCCAACGGGTTGGAATATTCATGGCGGTACACAAGCGATGCTTCACTCTTGACCGCTGCGGCAATGATTGCGGTTCAACGGCGGCGGCGGCTGCCGAGGCGAGGCCACAATGCACCCGCCGGCTCAAGTTTTATGAGATCTGTTCGATCGTTGGCTGCGCTCATGGCGAGAGTTAACCCGGCGGATCGGGGCGCTCATAACACGGAGATTGCGAAGGTGAAGGAACAAATCACTCGAGCTAAGCGAATCTAGCAGCCGCGAGCGCCGGGATGGCGGCGAGCGGGCGCTTTAGATGCATAAACTTATAGGCTCATCTTTGGATCAAAAGCGCGTCACATGAAGTCATGAAGAGGAAATCTGATCCGTTTGCCTTCACTTTGAAGGAAGAGACCTCTTCAACACCCGGGCGGGAACCGAGAATCCGCGGTGGTAAACCAGGCGGAAGCACTGGACGAAGCGCGCCGGTCCAGCCCGCTTAATAGATCTACCTCGCCATAATACCAGTGCACCTCAGGCTGTGCAAACACCTCCCGGTCACTACTCCAACCCGATGGATAACCTTGTTGCAGCGGCGGCACGGCTGGAGGCTATTCCGATTGAAGGTGATTCACCACAGCAGCGAGAGAGCAGCGGGTCAAGGAGCTCCTTAGGACAGCTTTGGTCCAGCAGAAGCGTATTAAATACCGCCCGACCGGATCCACTCTACCCCGCCCAAGCCGGAGCTATAGCGAGCATGTGGATGAACCGGCCGTATCAAGTAATGCACGGCGTGGTGCGCCCGTGGCAACAACCCGGCAGGTGGCGTCGATAACGCCCGAGGTGGTGGACCGGGCCGAAACGCAGGAGGCCGAGTTAGCGAAGACAACATCGGGCTTATCGACTTACGTCGGTTCGTCCAGACCATCTCGGTCGAGCCTGGGGTTACCTCTAGCTCTTTGGGGTGCCTTGCCTCGTCCCGCTTTACGCAATGTGCGCTTGCCCAAAGACTTCAAGGGTCGCGCAAGGTGCCAAATTACACCGCCGATTTAGCTCGAAGCATGGATAGAAAGTTATGAGATGGCCATGGAGATCTTTGGATGTGGATGAGGCAGCGTGTGCAAAGTACTTCACCATGATGCTCGAAGGCACGGCCCGTACTTGGTTTAAGAGCTTGCCACCCAATTCTATCAATTCATGGGCCCGATTCGCGGACCGGTTTATCCAAATTTCAAAGATACATAAGCAGCCCATGTCCGTAGTGGACTTGGCGGCTTGTGTCCAGGGTGAAGGGGGGTCAACAACCCATTGGGGTACGCCGTGTTTCGGAAATCTTGCACTCGTCAGACCGGATCAACCCTGACTCTGCGATCTTAACCCTGGAGGGCAACTGCTGATTTAAGCCTTTAAAGTTGAAGTTGAGGCGCATGAAGCGGTTTTGTAATGACATGGGCACTCTCATGGGCGCTTTAGTGAAGTATGCTGATTCTGATAGTACCAAGGATCCCGAGTCCGCGATGGCGAGGCGAGGAAGGAAGGAAGAATAGCAACTCAAGGGCCAACAACATCACTCGGTAGGTAATGGTGGAGGCAAGCGTAAGCGAATGGCAACATGGACTTCAGAGCCAACACCAACGCGTGGGACAAGGGCCGGCGCACAAGGGTAAACAACCGAATTGAACTGGGCGCTAATCCCAATCCGGACCGCTTGAACTATCTGCTGAATCAACCTGTCCAAAGCATGGGGCGAAGGAGGCGCCAACAAACCACCTCTGGAAGGATTGCTACATTATGCACGAGTTCAAGAGTTCTAATGCTTTCGGTATGATCAAGGTTCGTGGCGGTTCGGGATCCGGGCGGGTTACGGTGGAGAAATTCGGTTCAGATTTAATGGTAATCCGGGCGGACATAACAATCGAAACAATCGAATAACCAAGGTGGTTACAACCAAAGACAACAACGATCGGGTTATCGAGCAACCCAAAGCATTTGAATAGTGGGCGTTACCATGTCTTCACCGCTTGACTTAGACAAGCAAGACCGGAAGCTTGAGAGCGGGCGATCAACGCTGTTGAACCGGCCGTGCCTCATTACCTCGCTGGTCGAGCAGCCCATTGTATGGAGTAGAGGATCATCCTCCCGGGTTGACAATCCGGGTCAGCTAACTGGTGGTGGCACCTCGGTGGGAGGTTATAAGTTCACCAAGGTGCTCATGGACGGAGGGAGCAGCATTAACATCACTGTACTATGAGACCTTCCGTCGTATGGGGTTAACGGATAAACATCTCAAACCGTCCAATACGGTGTTCCATGGTGTGGTACACGCAAGTCAGCATATCCGGTTGGTAAAATAGCTCGGAAGTGGCCTTTGGAGATGAATATGACTCGGATCGGAAACATTGATGTTTGAAGTGGTAAAAATCCAAAGTCCATATCACGCCCTATTTGGGCGGCCGGCTTATGCCAAGTTCATGGCACGGCCTTGTTATATCTATTTGCAGCTCAAGATGCCGAGTCACAAGGGGACAATAACGGTTCATGGGAGCCGCAAGATCGCTTTGGAATGTGAGGAAGGTGATGCGGCTTCTACGCAGAGTCGGTTTGTGCCACCGAGGAGCTGAAGTATTATAAGGACAATGTTGATCCGGCGGACATGACTCCATTGAAGAAGCCAACTCTGAGCATGATCCGCCCGAAATTCAAATCGGCAATTGAGACTAAGCTTGTTGACTTCGTGCTGGCGATTCGTCCAAGCGATTCAACATCGATGCCAACTTGGATCCGAAATAGGAAAGCGCGCTCATCGAGTTCATCTGTGAGAATCGGGACATTTACGCATGGAAGCCTTCGACATGCGGTGTACCGAGGCAACTCGTTGAGCACACTCTTAATGTTGATCCCAAGTACAAAGCGGTGAAGCGGTTTCTCCGCGGTTTAACGAAGAAAGGCGTAAGGCCATTGGAGAGGAGGTGGCGGGCTATTAGCGGCTGGTTTTATCGTTGAAGTCTTCCATCCAGAGTGGCTTGCTAATCCGGTCTTTGGTTCTTAAGAAAACGGCACTTGGCGCGTGTGTGGATTACACAGATCTTAACAAGGCTTGTCCAAGAGATCCTTTGCCCTCCCGCATTGACCAGATTATTGATGCCATCTGCGGGTTGTGGCGTTAAGCTTTTGGATGCGTATTCGGTATCATCGATCAAGATGGCGATTAAGGACCAGGAGAAGGCGATGTTTATCACTCCCTTTGGAGCCTTCGCTATGTGTCTATGCCTTTTGGGCTCAAGAGCGCCCAAGCAACTTATCAGCAGGTATGAAATTGCTCAGATAAACAGATCGGCCGTAATGTGCACGCCTATGTGGATGATATTGTGGTCAAGTCAAGGAGAAGGAGACACTGATTGGCGATTTGAAGAAACCTTTGACAACTGCGGGTTTACAAGATGATGCTCAACCCGCCAAATGTGTCTTTGGTGTTCGGCGAGCAAGTTATTGGGTTTTCTCATGTCCAACGAAATTGAAGCTAATCCGGAGAAGATTACGGCTATTACCTCCTGGCTAAACCGAAGTGTATTAACGATGTCCAGCGTTTGGCAGGCGGATTGCCGCTGCCGAGCGGTTTATCGGCCGCCTCGGAGAAAGGCCATCCTTTGTACCGAATCTTTGAAAAAACGGTCGGTTTATGCGAGTCCACCGCCGATGAAGCGTTGGAGGACTTAAGCGGCAATTAGCCAACACGCTTTGTGCTCGCCGCTCCCATTGACAAGGAGCCGCTACGCTATATGTTCTTGCTAATGCCGGGCGGCCAGCGTGGCCATTGTGGTGGAAGCGGAAGGAGGCGGGAAGGAGCATCCGTTCAATGTCCGGTTTACTATATCGGCGAGGTACTTATCGAATCTAAGCAAAGGTATCCGCATTGGCGAAGCTGGTATATGGAGTTTTATGGCAAGCGGAAGTGAAGCAATATTTACAAGGGCACCCCATCACGGTGGTCGATTCGCTCCCTTAGGTGATATCACAGGTAACCGGAAGCGGCGGGCGGATTGCTAAGTGGGCTATAGAGCTTGGGCGCGCGGTGCAAATGCGTGCCTCGGACGGCGGTGAAGTCTCAAGCACTTGTGGATTTCATTAATGATTGGATGGAGTTGCAAGCACCAAGAAAAGCCGGATCACACATATTGGACCATCCATTTTGACGGATCCGAGCAATTGGAGGGCTCGGGGTGGAGTCGTATTAACTTCCCCACGAGGTGACAAGTTTTATTCGTTCTCCGCTTAATGTTCCTTGTACTAACAATGCAGCTGAGTATGAAGCCTTGCTCCATGGTCTCCGGATGGCTAAGGAGATGAATCTAAGCCGGGTTAAGTGCTTGGTGACTCGGACCTAGTGGCTCAACAGTGTCGGCACTTGGGATTCAAAGGACCCACTCATGGTTGCATATCGTTGTGAGGTCGATATTATCGCAGTCATTTCAAGGGCTATCGGTGGACCACGTGGACCGTCGGAAGAATGAAGCGACGGACGCTTTAAGCGGTTGGGCTCTCAACGCAAACCGGTCCGCCTAATGTTTTTCTCGACGTCTTTGCACAACCCGTCGGTTAAGCTCCCCGTGAAGCGGATTTGGCTATTCCTGATCCGGAGGCTCAATTGGTGGCAGCTCTTCACGTCACTCCGGATTGGACGCTTCCTTACCTTGCGTACATGAACCGGGGCGAGTTACCAGAAGATGAGACGTTGGCCCTGCAGATAGTCCGGCGATCTAAGTCTATGACCATTGTTAATGGCGAATTGCATCATTGCAGCGTGTCAGGGGCGTTTCAACGTTGTGTGTCCCCTGAGGAAGGCTGCGAAATATTGCGTGAGATCCACGAAGGAGATTGTGGTCACCATGTCGGTTCAAAATCCTTGGTGGCTAAAGCGTTCCGCCACGGTTTCTATTGGTTGACCTCATCGCCGATCACGGAAGATCCGGTCGACGATGTGATGGTTGCCAAAGGTTTTCGAGATGTGCTCATGTACCGCCCAAGAATTGAGGATGATTCCAATTACTTGGACATTTGCGACTGGGGCTGGATATGGTTGGGCCTTTCAAAGGTCCAAGGACAAGAAGACCCACCCTCTTTGGTGGCGGTCGACAAGTTTACAAAATGGGTAGAGGCGAGAACACATTAGCAAGTGTGATGCGCCACGGCGGTTCAGTTCATCAAAAGGTGATTTTCGGTTTGGCTTTCCACACAAGATCATCACAGATAATGGTACTAATTTGTCCAAAGGTGCCATGAAGGAGTTCTGCGAACGTGAGCACATCCGGCTTGACGTTTCTTCAGTAGCTCACCCATAGTCCAATGGTCAAGCGGAAAGGGCTAATCAAGATATCTTGAGAGGCATCAAGCCCCGGCTTATGGTCCCTTTGCAGAGGACACCGGGTTGTTGGGTAGAAGAGCTACCATCTGTGTTATGGAGTATAAACACTACGCCTAACAGATCCACGGGATACACACCGTTCTTTATGGTCTATGGAGCGAAGGCGGTTCTCCCTAGTGACATCCGTCATGACTCACCTCGTGTGGCAGCTTATGTTGAAGCGGACAACGAGACGACACGGCAAGACGCTATGGACCGGTTGGATGAGGAGCGTGACATAGCAGCTGCCCACTCGGTGATTTACCAACAGGATCTTCGTCGTTACCATAGTCGCCGGGTCAGAACCAGAACTTTTCAAGAAGGAGATTTGGTGCTTCGGCTCATCCAAGACCAGACTGATATGCACAAGTTATCCCCACCTTGGGAGGGACCTTTCGTGGTCGGCAAGAATCTGCACTGTGGTCGTACTATCGATCGATATTCGAGAGCATAAAGACTCACGCACATCGAGAGGAGGAGACCAACGGGCCGTGGAACATAGCTCATCTTGACCTTATTATACCCGAGCCATCGGCTCTACTTATGTACATATTATGACAAAGTATATATTATGAATAAAGTAATAAACCAAGCCTCGGCTAAAGCGGGTATCTGTTACTGTTACATCATGCGTGGTTACATGGAGTTATTACGTCTTAAAGCGGCCTCGGGTTTACCCCGAGTTTGCTTTCAAAGGCTTTATGATATCACTTGGGGGCTTGGTGGCGTCAGAACCAATGCAACACCTTTTGATAGGCGAAAAGCCACCAGATCACTGAGGGACATGGTCAAGTCTGAACCGATCCGCCTCTTGATCGGCCTAAGTCCATAGAGTCACTTGGGGCTTGGTGAACCCAACCATTGCCACGCCACTTGATCGGCATAATGCCACGGTTTCAGATTGGGGACTGGCTGACTTGAACCAGGGATACACCTTTATTGGGAGCTTGGTAGTGTCCGACCATGGTAACACCATCTGATCGGCTCAGTATAGCCTCTGTTTTCAAACGGTTTTATCATTACCTTTGCTTCCATATTTTTTCATAACTGTTATTTGATCTTTGTTGCGTTTCTTAAACCGGTAACATTTTTAAACCGGTTCAAACTGTCAATTGATAAAATTCAGTCCATTTTTAATCCGGAGATAATTATATCCGGTTTGACTTTTTCTGTTAACATCCCATTATGGAGTAACAGGGGGCTTGTCATGACCCGGCACGGTTTACATGGTAAACCGGCATTATAAACACAGGAGCTGTTTTCTCCTTTGACGGTAAGGGTTTATACAACCTCCACTTCAAGATTGGCTAAGCCAACTTTATACCCAGCGATGGCAGGTATTTTGTATCACAAATTCTGATTATATACCTCAATATCTCATTTCATATATATATATGAACGTCACAAGCCGGCTGGCAGCACAAACCGCCGTGGCGGTTTAAGATTTTGTGACTGCACGCAATATAGATTGAAAGTTTCGATCATTCAAGCAAAAGTATCAGCACCTATGCACGAAGGCGTATTAAAAGCAAGAGTGTTGGCTATCCTATTACAAGGCAACATGGTGCCCAAATAAGATCATTGTGTCTTGGCGGAATGTAATGAAGCGACTATTCAAATTGGCTTCGGTTCATGCTTGCTCGCGCCCGATCGATGGTTGTGGGCGTCTGCGCCGCTTCAGCTTCTTCATCTCTACCCAAATGGTGGAAGTCAACGATGGTCGATCGATTCCGTTAAAGCTTGAAAGACAGCCTCCTCATGGATCGGGAAGATGGTTCAATATCGAGGCGTAAGTATGCTTACGGATCGAGAGGATCGTGTTCTCGCTTGGGAATAGGTGCAGCTACTCGTTTGTTCCGATCGTCATATTGAGCTTGATAATGCGACAAGTTTGCCTCTTGACCAATTGGCAAGCGGAGGGCGTATCGCCCGGTTTATTGCTCTTAGATCATCTCCGTTGAACTCGAACCGTCTTCCTTGATTGGGATAGCCTGAGCTGCCTCAACAGATCGAATCGCACCCATGCTTTTGCGGATTAAAGGCGTTAATGGCGTCGGTTCGAGCAGCAGATTTCTTCACTCTTCAACCCGGCGGGAAGCATTGACAACCTCTAAGAGTATCTTGAATTAAGGAGGTGCTTTGGATTGTTATGTGATGCGATGGAGATCATCCGCTACGCTCCGATGTACAACTGCTCGATTAAAGTGTAGGCAGCTTTCAATTTCATCCGAACATCGACCACAAGTGACCAATGTGTGCCTACTGACATGCAAGAGAAATCACAAACCGGACTTATCATAAGATGGCCAAGATTATCCACGAAGCCAAAGGAAGCTTACGAAGATGGCGGCGGTCATGGCATGCACTTGCCGCTTCACGTTGGTCGACTCATCTACCACCGGTTTAAGGGCAGCTTCAGATTTTCAACCTTTTTGGTTAAGCGGCCTTTTCAAGATCCCACCGCCCGCTCGACTTGAACCACTCCTTGAGCTGCTCCATAGTAGTCAAGGCGGTTTTCAGCTCATCCTTGGCCTTGGAGGTTTCTGCTTGTTGAGATTTCAGATTTTCTTGAAGATCATTGATTTGTGAGGCTTGTTGGCGTATCTCACTCTGCAACAAAAAGGGAGCATGTTAAATATCTTCATTACAAGTCCCAAGTGCATAACCAGTCATACACTTGGCACTTGGGGGCTAATGCATATTTGATCTTCATCTACCAATAAAATCACAAAGTCCCAAGCTCAATACAGGTATTCAACTTGGCACTTGGGGGCTAATGGCTATTTGCTCGAACATGTTCTGATGCGGCGATATAAATTATAGTCTCGGTTTAATTATATTAAGTTGAACCGGCCTTTGAGGGCTACATCAGTGGATTCTGAAGCATTGAGTTTATGCTAAGTCCCGGTTTAACTATACTAAGTTGAATCGGCCCTTGGGGGCTAGGAGAGTTAACAAAAATTACCTCGAATTTTTCTTTCATCATCTTCACCGGGCCAGCTTCATAATCACGGCTGGTATACAGTCGGTTCAAGTAGCCAGAATGAAGGTCTTGGGGGTTCAGAGCGGTGTAAGTTGCCAGATCAACATCCCACTTGCCCTTGCTCATGGTGGCAAATTCTTCTTTGGCAGAATGTTTGGATAAAGCGACCGGATTACCGGTTCATTGTAGCTAAAGCCGATAATCCTAACGTCATCGTCCTTGGTATCACCGGTTTGACCAGGGACGATCGTTTTGTCGATGGGTCGGATTGGACCGTGGATTTTCAATCCGGGTTGGGCTTCTAGGCTGGTCGGCGGGAAGGAGGTGTCAATGGCCTTTCTTGACAACAAAATCGTCATCTTGCAGTGGCGGATCATTGGGCGTATCTTCACAGATAGCCGCTTCTAGATTTGGGGCGATGTCCGGTTCAGGGGCAGTCTCTTCGTCGATCGTTTTGTCCAGACGAGCCTTTTTGCTCGGCCTAGGCTTGGCCCTGAAAAGGAACAATAACAGTCAAATACGGCATATACTACGCAATGATGCAGTAGAAACAATATGAAATGTATAACTTACCCAAGCACCATTTTAAGTGGTGGCAAATGAGTAGTGATGACTCGCCAGATGAGGTGGGAAGTGACACGATAATCGGTCGGATGGATTAAGGGGTTGACGAAAACACCGCTTTAGGACAAGCAGCGACAAGCAAATTAGAGACCTCGAGCAGCGTTTCGAACCGGACTGTTCGGTAAACCAGCGGAGGTAACTACCTGGCCGATGTGCCGAGTTGTGTGGCGAACTTCATGTTGTTGAGTCTTCGTAAGAAATTTGGGATCCAAGTAAGCAAGGGGATGAGAAAATTTAATTTTCCGGTTTGCCCGACGGACTTTTAGTGAAGGCAAAGGATTTGAGTCAGAGAGAGAATAGTTACCTCTACAACATCAGCATTCTGGTTTCAAAGATCATCCCGACAAATATCATCATTAATTAGGCGTATGAAAGTAAGCCAAGTGAATCAAGTTCTACCTCAAGGTCCGGATTACCCACATCATCATCCACAACGGATCGAGAAGATGCGTTGGTTTTCCTCTTATGAGCAGTCTTCTTGACAGCTTTGGTCTTTTGCGGATTGGTTTTTCCGGTTTGTCCAGCTTCTCTGGTTTCTCTTGTGGGCGTTTCTTGCTCGTAATGGATCATCACCACGATTAAGCAGCAGTTGATGTTAAAAATGATGCCGAAATAGCAGTAATATATTCAGTAAAAATAGTCAAGTCTTACGGATGGTGGTTTGTTGGTAGCACGTAAAGGGAGCGGACCGGTTCGGACACGAGGTGTTCGGTTCATTCAACATTTTCTTCACAGCCTCGGTGACCTCATCATCGGTAAGCTGGATATTAACGTGTCGGAGGGGGTCGTCGACACTACCAGTGTACTCACACATTAAACCGGAGCGCTGGGAGAGGGGGTATGCTCCATGATATCCAACAGCGTGCGAGATCAATTCCGGTTAAACCATTGGCCATGAAGGCTCTGAGCTTGGAGAGTTGAGGAGCGTATTTACTTCTCTCATTGGCGGTTAATCTTTGCGGAAAGGGATGTGTATTACTGAGTCGCTCCGGATGAAAACCGGGCAAAGGATTCTCATTGGCAGGTGAAGTGTCTCTACAATAAAACCATGTTTGATTCCATTCCTTGGGGTGGCTGTGCAGTTTGACATGAGGATAAGTGACCTCCTTTCTTTTTGAATCGCCACACCACCCAATTACATGTTGGGCCCGTCGGTGAATTCTATGCGGCGGTTTAGATGGAAGCAGTCTCTAAACAGTTCAACTGCGGGTTCTTCTTGAAAGTATGCCTCACAGAGCACTTGGAAGTGACAAATGTTGGTAACAGAATTGGGGCCCGTATCTTGCGAGGTGTGGGTGGACATTCTTTGCCAGGAACCCTCCAATGGATAGTATTTTTACTGCTTAAATCGCCAGTCAGGACCAGATTGTTTAATTGAGTTTCGGTGACACGGGAAGGAGCCCAGTTGCACTCATATACTTGTTTGGCCATCTACAAAAAATATAAATCCGGTTCAAGAAATGTGTTGGGATAAAGAGAGAACAGGTGTACAATGCTAAATCGGAGACAAATACATCTAAACCGGAGTTCTATGAAGCGGCGATTATGCCGTTAAGGAGTTACGGCGGTTCAACAAGGGACTAATGGTGTATACGGTTTATTTAATTTTTCTATGTTAAGTTAAACCGCCTGGTCTAAATATTGAAAACAATTGAGGTTGCGAACGGCTAAGTGTGCGAAACAGGTTTATAAGATTTCTCTACAACGATCTGAAGCGGATCGAAAAGAAGAAAAATATCCCAAAAAAAGAATAAAGCAGCGTATTGATGCAATGAGCGGAGATAATGTGCAAGATCTATGGCGTGAGCACGAGACTACAAAGCGGATGCTAAAAGCTACTACTAATCGAGCAAGGTGTCACGGATTTATCCAGAGTGCAGTATGAGCATGAGCAGTTAATGGAGCATTTGCAAGAACAAGAAACCCTAGAGCGAATCTAGGTCGAGGGAACCGAGGACCTACGAGTTGAGGAGATGCGGAAGAGTGCTGCGTTTCTGCAGTGCGTTCGAGGTTGATCAGCGGCTCAAGGCGGTGCAGAGGTCGATGGCGGCGGCGGAGCTCGAGGCTAGCGACGCGAGGAAGACGAAGAGAAAGGGACGGAGGGAGAAAAGGAATGACCCTTGGTCCTATTTATAAGGCAAGATACATGTCGGTAGCGTGAATCAAGGAACCACAAATCTAGGAAGCGAGTTGTCGCCTCGATTATTGCGGATCTGTTAAACAAAGAAGATATCATGAATGCTATCTTTATGGGGACGTCATGCGGTTTACAAAGAACGGAGAAGGTGACATCACGGCGGTTCAACGATTTCAAGAAGGTATTGAACATGAAGGTTTTTATCAAGGATTGACATGAACTGTTCAAACCAATCTGGGGCCTAATGTTGGGGATATTACTCTTTGATGTAAACCGCCTATCTGGGCCGGGTTAACTTCATCGATAGTTCAATGGTGTAAAAGCCAAGAGGCATGAAAGTAAGGGCCCAAGGCACATAGTCGGTTTAGAACACAGAGCCGTAAACCGGCCTGGTATGTAAACTTGTATTGTAAGTTAGGAATAGAGAGAGACCAACCCGGATACGAGTATGAACCGAGATTGGGACTCTACAACCGACAGGCGTCACCCGTGTATATAAGGGGACGACCCGGGCGGTTCAAGGCGAAGAACAACAACTCGAGGCCTAGGCGAAGCTTATTTGCTCCCTAGTCATCGAGACCACATCCATCCCATCACAACTAGACGTAGGCCTTTACCTTCATCAAAGGGGCCGAACTAGTATAACTCTTGTGTCCTTGCGTCCGCTTTAACCCCTTCAAGTTAACCCGTAGCGATGGCTCCACGACTAAGTCCCTTCACGAGGACATCTGCCGTGACAAAACAATGACACATTTTGACCAAGACATTGAGTCCAATCAAGGGCCACGACTCGAATGAAGAAGAGGTCGTTGGCATCATGAAGAATCTGTTGTTCAACATCATTCATGGCGTTCCTGTCAACTACCATGATTTCTTCATGAGGACTCTGGCAAATGTTGCATTGTACCCTTTTGAATTGAAGCCTTACGCTCCCTGGATTATGAGGTTCCTCAGATCAAGGTCTTCAATCAATTACAAGGCTGACACACTCAACCACGACAACTACGTGCCCCACATTGAAGTCCTCAAGCGGACATTTTCCTCAGCTGATGAAAAGGGCACGGCTAATGTTGTTATTGGTGAAGGCATTCGTCCATTGGATGGTCAGTTCCGCAAAGTTGCATCTTACTCCACCAATGATGACTCTGCCAGTCATGACTCAAAGCAAAATCCTCAAGGCACAACTCCAAGGGTGATGACTGATCGTGAGCTTCTCCTCGGTCTTCACCAGAAGGTCGATCGCAACCACAAATGGGTTAAGCGTCAATTTGGTTCAATTCTTCACAACATGACTGCTACGCACAATTCAGTGAAGAAGAACCACTACTACCTCCATGAAGTATTCAATCGTACCTGGGCTGTTCTGTCTCATCTTTATGGTGAAGAAGATCTGAAGCAGATGGGCTTCAAGCAGGACTTTGACTGGTCTCAGCCACCGTTGAAGAAATTCAAGAAAGTCAAAGTTCCTTCTTTGGTAGCCAGCTCATATTCTTCGTCTCGCGAGACTGATGATCATGAAGATTTGGAGGACACTGCAGCAGGCCCTACTTCAACAACCGACCCCAACAACATTGGCGCTCCTCCATCATCTTCGTGATATTCTTCAGGGGTGTTAGTACTCATTTTTCATCCCTTTTGGTCATTCGATGACAAAGGGGGAGAAATTTGAGTTAGTCTTCAAGCGGGTCTCTATATGGGCATTTTTTTCTAAGTTACAACTCTCGTTCTTCTGAAGACTTTATTGGATCAAGTTGTAAACTTAAACCTGATGGTGGTATGATACTTTTGCTATGTTCTTCTGCATGCTATTTCCTCATATATGTTAATGCACGCATGCTGAATTACATCAGTCACCATATTTCATCATGCATTTCAAATTCTTCATATCATATGTTAAATGTGTGTATGAATTACAAGATATAGGGGGATATCTCCATGATTCTACTCTTCAAATGCGCATTGCTTCAAAAGAAAATTCCTCACTATGCACATCTTCAGGGGGAGTTCTTCCATATCTTGCAATCAAATTCCTCAATATCAGTATTTACACTTCATATGTTTATCCCGTTGAAAACTTAACCTATATTGTCATCACCACCAAAAGGGGAGATTGTAAGTCCATCTAGTGCCCTTAGTAATTTTGGTGTATTGAAGACTTATAGGTTAAGGGACTAATGCGTTTGTGAGTGTACACAGGTCTAAAAGTCTATGAGGAGTTTGATATTTACAGAGAAAGTCGACCCCTAAAAATTAATGTCTTCAACTGAAGACTTTGGATTTCTGAAGACTTTGAAAGTGAAGAAATTGGTGTGACCGTGAAGACTCTGTGTTCATGCGAGGAATATGAAACGTGAAGACTTTGTTTTTGTAGTTTCGTCTTTCTCTTTATTGAGTCATAGGAAACACCGTACTGTTAAAGGGGGTCGAGGAAAAACTAAGGAAAAGTTTCCAAGTGATGCTCATCTCAAAATCCTATACTTACCAATCCTTTCGAGTGAAGCCATTAGAAATCTCATGCAGTTCAGTCAATTTCTTCAGTGGGACGAAGTTCTTTTGGTCTCGAGAATTTGTTACGGCCGAGGAGTTAAAATTCGCCAGTCTTGGATTGCCTACAAGTGAGGATCATGATAGCCCCGAGGAATTTGATAGTCAAATTTCCGATCGCTTCTTTGTGCTATCTTTGTTGTCCCAAAATATCTACCCACCTAACGGTCATATCATTGAAGGGCATTTATGTCTTATCATGTTGGGTTGCTCCCTAGGCTATAAATAGCCGCCCCCTACAACCACTAGATGGTTGGCTGCTCCGAGAGAAACTGACACTTGTCATTGAGAGCATCCCATCCTCTGAGGACTTTGAGCGAAAATCATCAAGTGAGGAAAACCCAAACCCAAACACCCACAAACCCAAAGTGATTGAGCATCACCGAAAAAATTGTTCGTGTGTGGATCTGACGCTCGTTACCTTTGAAGATTGTGCATCTTCCAGACGGTTAGGCGTCATGGTCTAGAGCATCCAAGAGGAAATTGTGGATCGCCGAGTGACCAAGTTTGTGAAGGTTTGGAAGTCACCTGAAGACTTACCACGAGTGATTGGGCGAGGTCTGTGTGACCTTAGCTCAAGGAGAATACGGTGAGGACTATGTGTCCGGGATTGTGTGTCCTCAGGTTTAAATACCTAGCCGCTCCAACTAGACGTACAACTGTCACAACAGTTGGAACTAGTCTAGCAAATCACTGTCTTCACAAAGCCTACTGGTTCCATTTCCTCAACCCTTCCATTTCCTCATTCTTGTGTTGTGTGCTTGTTCATATCTGCTTGAAGACTTTGATCAAGACTTTCTCAATTTCCTCGCCCAATTTCTTGATCTGTTTGTCTTCATCATGTTTATCCGTGCTTACGCTTTACAGACTCGTGTTTGTTTTCATTTCATCATGATGTCTATGCTTATGTTATGTTATGACTGCATCTGATTACTTATTCCGCTGCAAGTAGTTCTTCGCTAAGGAATTTTCTCACCCTGAAATTCCTCAGTGAAGACTTCATAAAAATCGCCTATTCACCCCCCTCTAGTTGACTTAACGCACTTTCAGGCCCCATCACAGTTGAAGACATTGGTCATGATGACAATGTTAACGATGATGAAGTCCCGCCTTAGCTCGAGCCCCAGTCGGTATCATCGCCCGCTCCAACGAGCAGTGAACTTATCAGCATTGGTCGTCCATTGACACCAATTGCTCAGGATGACTCATGGGCCGAGCGCCCACAGCAAGACACCCCAGTGCATGATGAGACACCAAGAACACCACCACCTCAAGTCACCACTCTGGTGCTTGAGGACGACAACTACATGGTGCAGACCACTCCCTCACCAAAGGCGTCTCCCGCATTTTGCGAGCCCATAAAGGCCCCTGTGCCACGAGTCATCATGTCGAGCATTAGGAAGGAAGTGCAACAAAGCTCAGCCGCACGCCAAGTGTTTCCTGAAGCCACCCCTACTGCGAATGTCTCTGATTCTGAAGCCAAAGCTGCTGAAGACATTCCGGCTGCATCAGCCGATGAAGATAAAGAAGAACAAGAAGTAGAAAGAGTTGGCACACCCCCAGCTACAGATCAAGTCATTCTCGAGGAGAATGTGATTGTGCCCGACCCTCCTATTATTGAACAAACGGAGGTTGAAAACACTGAGGCTGTCACAAACAACGCCACTGAAGCCAATGACACAGTCATGGCTGAAGACAATGTGGAGCCTGAAGCTCGGGAGGAACCTGAAGCTCGTGAGGAGCCTGAAGCTAATGTGGATGCTGAAGCCACTGTTCCAGCTCCAAGGCCTCACACAATTGAATATGCCTATGATCATGGCCAGCTTGTTACGGTGAGATGGCCCATTATGGTTCCTCCCACAGCTCCTGGACCACAATATGACTATCATGTGGAGCAGAGGCCTCAAGTACAGAAACCCAAGCCATGGCTGCCAAGGCTTCTAGGTGATGCAACTACACCGGTTTCCTTCAGCATACACAGCTTCAGAGCACATAACACCTTCTTTGACAGTGCCAAGAATTCCTACACGAAGCCAAAGATCTCTTCCGATCATTTTTGGAGCCATCAGTAGCGAAGCTACTACTCTTGCATTCTGTATAATCAAGGGCGAATCTTTCCTCATATGCGTTTGGATAGTGAAGCTATTGTTGGGCTGCCCTGTCTTGAAGAAGCGCTTGATCGCCGGGATGTTGGTATTACGCCGTTTGTAATGCACAAAGACCTTTGGAATGAAGAGCTTCTCTGCAGTTCTATGCCACACTTCATATTCATGGCTACAACAGGATCCAAGACATGGATCCTTGAGTGGATGTCGGTGATGTACATCACGGCCAAAGCTCAAGACATTATCGAGCTTACTTCCTGCCCACTCCAGCGAGTTATCTGAGCACTGGTTGTCAACATTTGTCGAGATGAGCTGCAGAGTATCTTTCAGAGGCCCGAACCCAATATGAGTCAGATGCTCGGTATGATGAAGCCATTGCCTCAAGATGATGAATACCCAAAGGAATTCTTCGTCCAAGACCTTGAGTACTTGCCATGCACAATATACCACATTCTGAGGCGTACTTTATGGCCAATTAAGGGACATTCTTCTGAAGCTAAGCTTGAAGGAGCCATGAAGACTTTGGTATTCTACATCATCAATGGCATCAGATTCAACACCCAGGATTTCTTCATTAGACAACTTGCTGCGTCTGGGATTGATCTATTTGGCCTGAAGTTCTATGCTCCATGGGTGATGCACCTAATCAAGCTCCATTCCACCGTTGACTATCAGCCCTCAGCTCGCAACCACATTGTTTTCCTGCCTAAGGTTGATATGTCCATTGAAGCCATCTACCCCGAGCCTGCCGAGAAGTCTCTACATTTTCAGAATGCTGAACACCAGAGCTTCTCGCAACCAATGGAGGGAATTCTTGTCCCCAATGCTGCAACCCCCGCTTATCCTCTGGATAGAAATATGAGAGTGCCACATCATGCCAACACCGAAGCCACTGCAAGTACGGTTGCCCAAAGGCCTCGAAAGCGTTCTCGTGTACTCAATGACCGAGAGCTTCTTGTGGCCTTGCATCAGAAGCAGGATAAGCATCACGACTGGCTCAAGCATTAGATGCAGAGTATCTTGGTGGATGTCAATCGCATTCTAAACTTGGCCATCAAGAACTCGTTTGTTGCCCATGAAGCCTGTCGGCGGTCTTGGAAGAGTCTCACACTACTATGTCCTGAAGACGATCTTCGCATATGGCTTCACTAAGGACTTCAAGTTTGATTCCAGGCCTCCACAAAATGCAAGCTGGCGCCGCACTCCCCCGGTTGAAGATTCTGAGCGTTCATCTTCGGCTGCAACTGTTGTTGCGAGAGTCGTCGATGAAGAAGGCGACGCCACTTCACCGACCATGGCTGCACTACATCTCAACACTGCGTCAGGCCCGTCTGCACCACCAAACTCCAATGTCGACCCTGCCCCCTCTGGGAACGAGTAGATACTATATGTCTTCAAACCTTTTTGG
Organism: Aegilops longissima; assembly: GCA_021605205.1. NCBI lineage: Eukaryota > Viridiplantae > Streptophyta > Magnoliopsida > Poales > Poaceae > Aegilops > Aegilops longissima. The sequence continues at coordinate 468,155,433 of CM038676.1, forward strand.
TCATTACTGACAAAAGGAGGAGAAGCATATGAGTTGATAGTCTTCAAGTGGGTCCTTATGGGTGGTTGCATTATTTTTGCCAAGTCTTTACAACTCTCGTCTTTTGATACATTTGGTTCTTTGAGTTGTAACACTTAAACTCGATGGTCGTCTGCTACTTCTTCTGCTACTTTGTGATGCGATGATAAATCCCGCATGAAGCCATTCCGCAGACGTCCATTTTTTATTATGCATGTCATTATCTTCGTTATCTCTTTATATGCATGATGAATTGTCTTCATAAGTTGAAGAGGATCTCCACAAGTAAAACCTGTCATGTGCATTTGCATTCAAAAGCAAACTACTTATATGCACATCTTCAGGGGGAGCCTTTTGCTACTTATGAAGACAATCCCTTAATCCTTAACTTTCACATACTTTTATCCCCGTTGAAAACTTCAACCTGTTTGTCATTAATAAACAAAAAGGGGGAGATTGTAAGTGCATCTAGTGCCACCCCAGTTGGTTTTGGAGTACTGATGACAAACTTGGTTGAGGGACTAATGTGTCTGTGAGAATTGCAGGATAACACAGGTAGTAGTCCCATATTGATTCGGTTTACCTACCAGAGATGACCCCTAAAAATGTGTGGAGACATTGAAGACAATGGTGGTCTGTGAAGCTATTCACAACAAAAATTATGACTTGAGAAGACATTCACATGAAGACTATGGAGTGCGAAGACATAGTTGTTTCGTAGTTTCCTTTCTTCTTTGTTGAGTCATAGGAACCATCGTACTGTAAAGTGGGGTCCAAGTGAACAAAGTCAGAGTGACTTATGTGATGCTCAACCAAAACCTATGTCTTCGAGCGAAGACAATGAGAGCAAATCTTATCCAGAGCTGGATGAGTCAGCTTTACTTGTAGCCCAAGTCAAGCTGCCGCGTGTGTTTGAAATCTGACCGTTGGACACGTGTCAGTTCCTTAGTGACCCAAGGTCATTTCGGACAAATTAGGTCGGGTTGCCTCCTGGCTATAAATAGCCCACCCCCTACACAATAAATTGGTGGCTGCTCAAAGTTAGTGAATCCTCCAGCGCCAAAGCATTTGAGAGAGAGATCATTGCGAGGACAAAGCCCAAAACACCCAGAGCCAAAGAGTGTTAGGCATCACTGAAGTCTTTCTATCCGCGTGATCTGAAGATTTGTTACACTTGAGGATTGTGAATCCTCCAGCCGGTTAGGCATCACGTTCTGAGCATCCAAGAGCCATTGTGGATTGCCAGTGAACGAAGTCTGTGAAGGTTTGGAAGTCTACCTTGAAGACTTACCAGAGTGATTGGACGAGGACTAAATGTTCTTAGCTCAAGGGGAATAAGGTGAAGACGTGGTCTTCTGAGTTGAATCTCAGCCTCCCTAACCAGACGTACAGTTGTCACAACAACTGGAACTGGTCTACCAAATCCTTGTCCTCACTAAGAAACTGGTTCTATCCCTTACCTCTCTTTACTTTCAGTTGATCTACGTGAAGTCATTGCTTGCTTGCATGATCTGATTGTCTTCACTGTGTGAAGACCATTTACTGTTTGGCTTCATACTATCTTCCATCATGATCCGTACTACCTAGTTGCTGATAGTCTTCGTGCTTTCACTTCATTGCTTACTTGACTATGGCTTGTCTAGTGTAGTCTACCTTCCGCTGCATATTAACAGGTTCATTTCTACTGTTTGTCTTCAAAGCCCCCGTGTTTTGAAGACTTTCATAAAAATCACCTATTCACCCTCCCTCTAGTCGATACCTAGCACTTTCAGTATGATGCATCAAAATCGCCAAGGGGGGCACTCAAATTCACCGTGCTCTCGGCCAACACCTCCGTATATGTGTAGGGCACAGTTTGGCTACAAAAATCAACGGCCAAAGCTCAAGCAAGTGTTTTGAATGACCGAAACAAACCAAGCAAAAGAAATATTCAATACCTCCCGTCCGTTTCATCGAATACGTTGTAGGCGTGGCCGGCGGCTTCACCGTCAATGTGGATGCCAGAGTCGGCTGAAGGCGGAGGAGGAGCCCGACCCCTTGGCGATCGCCTTCTTCCTCGGGGCCTTTGCCCGCGCATCGGCGGGGCCGGTGGAGGCGGTCTTCTTCCTCTTGACGCGTGGAACTGGAGCAGGGCCGAAACTCGGTGGTGCCGCGCCGGCTGCACCGCCTTGAACGAGATGGCTCCCTTGCCGCTTTCTCTTGATGGCGCCGACGGTAGGAATTGGGGGGGGGAGGAGTTGGGGTCGTGGGAGGCCCGGGCGGAAGGAGCGAAGGCGGTGGAGGTGGCGGCGACGCATGGTATGGCGCACCCGGGGGCGGCGGGTACTCCATCCGGCTGAATTCTGGCGCCGCGAGGCCGGATAGCAAGGTCGGAGGACGGATTGGCGGCGGCAGGAGGCAGGAACCGAAGCCGACGGAAGTGGGTTTGCGCCAACCGAAAGCGGATCCAACAAAATCGGGTGAAATCCCGTTGCTATTGAGGAATTAGGCTCGCGGATTCGGGATCCCACAATTATTTTTACAGGACGGCTGTATTTAAAGAATCTATTTGAGACGCGTTTACAAGATCCATACCGCAAATCAGTGGTTATTATAGCGGACGACCCAGTTTGCAGGATCTGCTAGAGAAGCTCTGACTACTTCATGATTTATTTTTTCAAAGACAACCACTATTTTCCCTTAAGGCCTCGTTTGTTTGGCGTGGGTTGAAGGGGTTTTCAGAGGATTAACCTCGCGAGGCCCAGAATCCTCCGAAATCCCCGTTGGCCCATTTGGTACACGGGGTTTCGACAGCCCAACACCCTTGATTCCCCTTCGATCCACTTGTTTCCACGCGGTTCAGAAGGCTCGAGGGGGGGCTCGAGGATTTGGAGAAGCCACCGCTCGACTCGTGAAGACGCCGCCGCCCGACTCCTCTCCAAGACTCCGCCGTCCAGCGCCTCCCCAAGAAGCCGCCGCCCGACTCCTCGACGCCGGCGTACCTCCTCCGGCGTACTGGACTTCTCTCCGGTGGTATGTCCTCACCTCCCCTTCTTTCCCCTCGTCGTCTAGGGTTTGCCATCGGCCATGGCTGTTGCCTCTTCCTCCCGAGGTGCCGGCCGTCATCAAGTTGTGGGCGACGATGTAGGGCTCGGTGCCGTAGTTGTCGAACTTGTAGTAGAGGTGGAGCAGCACGGAGCAGCGTCCACATCCCTTTGCATGAACTTACCATCTGCATCTGTTTCCGTGGATCGACTGAGGATCTGTACATGTTGAACTACCAAACAGACCGTGCTACAATGGTTACGGATAGTAATTTGACCACTTGCATGCTTCCTTAGTTCCTTTGTTTTCTGGAGCTCGCGTGTACCTGAATTTTGAGTCGTTCTTGTTCATACTGAATGAGCATTGCGGTTTAGATAGGTATACAGTGTGCTGGTACAATGCTTGCAGAGTTGCAGTCCAGTAGTTCGAGGACTAGCAAGCGTGATGCTTTGTTCTGAATTACAGTACAGTACATGAATTTGAAAAAAAAAAGAAAACGGTGGGTTATCAATTAGACATTTCTTCTGCTTTCATATGTTACCTCAGCAAAGGTACTAGAGTGCTTGCAGATTGGTAATTAGAGGACTTTGTACCATTGCGCTAGTTTCGAACTCGAGAAGTACCTGAATTTTGAGTTGTTCGTCACTCATGAATGAAGGTACTAGAATGTTTTACCTTGACACTTGTTTTGGTCCCGACCTGTTTTGCTCTGCTTTTGAAATATTTGCGAGCTGATCCGCCCCATGGTCTCTGCTTCATTCTATGTATTAAGTGGTCTTCTTGATATTTATCAATTGTTATGCCTCATATCACCACTTGTTGAGCTGGAGAATTGATTCGTTATACTGGCAGGCCAGCCTATACATTGGTTTGTCTGTCTTGACGAATTATTAGTTTGTAATCTGGAAAGCATCTTTCTTTTAAGAATTATTCCTTGAACAGTTTGTTAGCTCATGATAAAGCAAATCTGAAATGCCTCCAAAGATTCAACTGTTCTCCCCTATTTTTGGGTTCAAGGGAAAAGAAGAAAAAATCCAAAAATGCCCCACACTCACATGCCCCCAGACCCAAGAGAGACAATTCCTATGAGAGATCAAGGTCAAAGATCTGATTAGGATAGGCAGGCTGTACACAGGGCCACTCTCTGGTCCTTCCAGCCGAGTTAATCCAACTATATATAATTATGCCTGTGCATGTCCATCCAACTATATATAATTGTGCAGCTGATTTAGATAAATCAAGTTTCATGTGCCATGCATGTCGATAATCTTTTTTATTTATAAATTAATAGTCAAACTCTACGAGCTCTCTGTTTTCTTTCATATAAAAGTACTCCGCGTGTTTATTGTCCCTTTCCATAACATTGTTTGCGGATAAATCAGGCTAGTCTAGAACCATGCGTGTTTCAGATAAACCTTTGTCAACATACATATCTGCAAACTGTATGATCTATCTAAACCTTTGTCCCTTTTCTCCTTTGCTGCCCGTGGGCATGCTTGTGCTGCTATACAGACTTGTTTGTGCATGGAGCTGTGCTTGCAATGTAGGGTCTAGAGGCATGTATAAGGCACAAACTACAGCTCAATGGCAATTTCCCTTTATAAATGGGAAGAAGACGTTTGGACTCTTTTCCTTTTGTGAGAAGGGATCTTTCGTTTTATGCTAAACTGAACATGCTTGGTTTATGGTGCCCATCCAGACTCTCATTTTGCTTTTGTTTTATGATCAGGTTCTCAGGCAACCAGAGAAGCAAGATGAAACAATTTGGACAAACTATTGGCCATTCAAAAACTGGATGATCATGACATCATCAAGAGCAATTCATATGTATGACAACATCATTCTCGGTGGTGCGTAAAAATATAACTAATTGTGAGCTATTGCACAAGTACCTGTGTTGCATTATGTTTGTTGCAAAATTATGGTGTTCTTTGTGAAAGATCACGGATGAGATATTATTGATTCCAAGTCATGTTGTTTATGAGAAATCATGTTGTTGCTGTGATATAATTGATATTGTTGTGACGAGATATTGATCTAAAGTTAGGCAAAATGTTATGTTGTTGCTGTGAAGAATTGCTGCAGAATTATTCTCTGTAGCAAGTTCTTTTTACTATGATGTTGTTTTACTTCTAAAGATTGCATTTTTACACATTTGCACTATCTTATCTGAATATGGGAATCCCTCTCTACCAAACAAGTTTTTCATATGGAGGGGATTGTGGCTAGAGGGGTTTAGAGGGTTTCAAAGGGATCTAAGGGGATTGAGTGGAACAAGGCAATTCACCAAATCCCCTGAAATCCCCTCCTCCCCAAACCTCCCAAATCCACTCCTACCAAACAAGGCCTAACGCTCCACATTTCCCCTCTCGCTGCCCCGGGCTCGACCCAGCCTGGCGTGGTCTTTTCCCTCCTACAAAAAGTGGGCGCGGCGTCCAAAAAAACAAGGGGGAACTCCTTTCGCTTCCGCTCCTTACAAAAAAAAAAAAACTCCCCTCCCTTCCGCTTCACATTTTCACCTCTCCCTACAGGCGGGCCAGACCAGCGGGAAGCCTCTCGAATTCGCTTTCCACCGCTCAGTGTCCCGCGCGACCCCCGCTCCCAAAATTCAAACGCCTCGACCGTTCCCTTCCCCACCCCCCTCCCCCTCCCCGGCCAGAACCAGTGCCAGACCACCAATTCCACCCCCAACCCCGCAATCCCCCACACCCAAAACCAAACCCCAGCCGCTAGCTAGCGCGCACGCCACCTCAGCGTGTGCCCGCCGCCATGGCGCCCGCCGCGAAGAAGCCCCCGCTCAAGTCCAGCTCCTCGCACAACTCCGCCGCGGGGGATGCCGCCGCCGCCGCCGCCGCCGCGGCCGCCGGGGGGAAGACCATCGAGGAGATGTACCAGAAGAAGACGCAGCTGGAGCACATCCTGCTGCGCCCGGACACCTACGTCGGCTCGGTCCAGAAGCACACGCAGCCGCTCTGGGTCTACGAGGGCGGCGCCATGGTGCAGCGGCCCGTCGCCTACGTCCCCGGCCTCTACAAGATCTTCGACGAGATCCTCGTCAACGCCGCCGATAACAAGCAGCGCGACCCCTCCATGGACTCCCTCAAGGTGGACATCGACGTCGGCGGCTGCTGCATCTCCATCTACAACAACGGGGACGGCGTGCCCGTCGAGATCCACCAGGAGGAGCGCATCTACGTGCCCGAGCTCATCTTCGGCCACCTCCTCACCAGCAGCAACTACGACGACAACGAGCGCAAGACCACCGGCGGGAGGAACGGCTACGGCGCCAAGCTCGCCAACATCTTCTCCACCGAGTTCGTCATCGAGACCGCTGATGGCCGCCGGCAGAAGAGGTACAGGCAGGTAAGACAGTCGTGGACCCCGTGACCGTTTTACGGCTGATATTCTGGTTTCCGGGTCGGTGTTTGGGGCTGGATTAGTTAGATCTGGGAGGCATCTGGCGAATCGATGTGCCATGTGACTCTTAACGAGGTGCGCCTGGTTGTGACCACACTAGAGTTGAGAATCTGGTGGTATTGGAGCGCGAGACCGTTGTTCTTATGTGTGTTGTTTAATTGGGCAAACGGCTGGAAATTCTGCAGGGTTGGTTCAAAGTTTCTCGTCTGTAGAACCTGCTTGCATAAGTTTTTCTTAACAGTTTTGCTAAAGCACATCTAGATGTGCCATAAGTATTGCGCATCTAAGTTTTATGCCATTGATCTTAATTATTACTGTACTAATCCGAATCTTGTTTCCTTTGATAGTTTATAGCATTGCTCAGTATGTTTTACCATGAATATGCACATCTGTTTAAAACCGCTACGAAGACACATAGCTAATTTAAACTGACTACTAGGGTTGTAGTCTGTACACTCACTATTAACTACCCAGTAGCTGTATATTAACTAATGTCTCCTGAAAGTTCTTTAGGCACAGCCACCCTAATTACCAAGTGCATGATACATCGTGACATTCCTCCTTGAATGCATGTGCAGGTTTTCTCTGATAACATGGGGAAGAAGTCGGAGCCCGAGATTAAGAAGTGCAAGCAGTCAGAGAACTGGACCAGAGTTACCTTCAAGCCTGACCTTGCAAAGTTCAACATGACCGAGCTCGAAGCTGATGTTGTGGCACTCATGATGAAGCGAGTAGTTGATATGGCGGGCACCCTTGGCAAAACGGTGAAGGTTGAGTTGAATGGCGAGAAGGTGGCAGTAAAAGGTTTCTCAGATTACGTGCAACTGTATATTGACTCTGCTTCCAAAGAAGGCATCGAGCTACCAAGGTTTGAGAAATTTTTTTTCTTACCAGTTTGAGCATCTCCATGGAAATCTCTGACAAGCACTATTTCTGATGCTCAAATTTGCCTTCCTTTCAGAATTTACCAAAAGGTAAATGATCGTTGGGAGGTGTGTGTGAGTCTAAGTGAAGGCCAGTTCCAGCAGGTAAGTGTGGGCTAGTTTCCTGTGAAGCTCCTCTGTAGTGTGTTGTTACAGTTATACCTCAGACATTCTGTTTGGATTGCAGGTCAGTTTTGTAAACGGTATTGCGACCATAAGAGGTGGAACTCACGTTGACTACGTCGCAAACCAAATTGCCAGCCATGTGATGGGCGTTGTGAACAAGAAGAACAAGCAGGCTAACATGAAGTTGCATACAGTGAAGGGCTACCTATGGGTATTTGTTAATGCGCTCATTGACAACCCTGCATTTGATTCACAGACCAAAGAGACCTTGACGACTCGTCAAGCAAGCTTTGGGTCCACATGCGAGCTCTCTGAAGAGTTCCTTAAGAAGGGTATGTGATGAGTTAACTTTGCTATCCTTGATTTGTCTATTGTGGATGCACCACTAATGATAATGTTCACTTCTTACAATTGCAGTCTCTAGCTCGGGTGTTGTTAGCAATCTCCTTTCTTGGGCCGAGTTCAAACTAAACAAGGAACTAAAGAAGACTGATGGAACCAAGAAGACAAGTATTGTTGGCATCCCTAAGCTGGAGGATGCAAATGACGCTGGTGGGAAGAACTCTGACAAGTGCACCTTGATCCTTACTGAAGGAGATTCAGCAAAGGCTCTAGCTGTGAGTAACACGAACCTATTAAATGCCATAGCATACAGTTTCACTGTCATACTGAAGAGTTCAGCCTGTTTTCTCTGCAGATGGCTGGTATAGGTGTAGTGGGAAGGGACCACTATGGCGTGTTTCCTCTCAGGGGTAAATTATTAAATGTGAGAGAAGCAAGCCATAAGCAGCTAATGGAGAATGCAGAGATCCAGAATATAAAGAAAATTTTAGGTCTGCAGCATGAAAAGAAGTATGATAGTACAAAGGGCTTGAGATACGGCCACCTAATGATAATGACAGATCAGGTTTGCCTGACAACGTCTCCAATTTATCTCAATTAGTCAAAGTGAAGTTGTTTCTTGGCTTAGATTGAACTGATGAAATTTCAGGACCATGATGGTTCCCACATCAAAGGGTTGCTGATCAATTTCATTCACAAAGAGTGGCCATCTCTCCTCAAAGTTCCTTCTTTCTTGGTTGAGTTCATCACTCCAATTATCAAGGTAGGCAATTCTTCTGGTCGTTGTCAAATGTATTTGTGTGTGTTAAGATACACATTAATACATATTAAATCCTAATATTTATCATTCAGTTTTTTATATTTCTTCCTGCCGATCAAATTGGTATTGTCACTCCAGTAAAAAAATAATGCTTTCGTTAATTTGTCCAGGCAACCAAGGGCAAAGCTGTCAAGTCATTTTACTCTATGCCAGACTATGAAGCATGGAAAGAGAGCTTAGGTGGAAGTGCAAGTTCGTGGACTATAAAGTACTACAAGGTGCGCCTTTTGCCCTTATTCAGTTCTTGCATGGTTTACAAAATTTGGTGTTTCCCCTTATTTTTACTGGAAGGAGCTATAACAAAGATGGCTGTAGTTATTTTTGGTTTTGATAAGAGTTTTGACTGGTACAGGGGCTGGGAACCAGCACAGCTCAAGAAGGTCGGGATTACTTTGAAGATATTACCCATCATAAGAAGGATTTTGTCTGGGCAGATGACAAAGAAGATGGTGAGGCTATTGAGTTAGCATTCAGCAAGAAAAAGATTGCTGAGAGGAAGGACTGGCTGACCAACTATCAGGTTTAATATTTGCATCATTTCCCTGTTTGAAACAAGTCCCTTATTCTGTATAAATAGTAACACACAAACCATATTGCAGCCTGGAACTTGCCTTGACCAGCGGGAGAAACGCATCAAGTACAGTGATTTTATCAACAAAGAGCTGATACTCTTCTCGATGGCAGACCTTGAACGGTCAATACCTTCAATGGTCGACGGCTTTAAACCAGGACAGAGGAAGATTTTGTTTTGCTCGTTCAAGAAGAATTTGGTTAAAGAATCAAAGGTCCGCCAAAGAGCTTTTGAATTTGTGTATTGGAATCATCATGCATGTTCCTTAATTTGTTACCGTTGTTGGCTACAGGTGGCACAGTTTATTGGTTATGTGTCAGAACACTCAGCATACCACCATGGTGAGCAGAGTCTAGCAAGCACAATTATAGGAATGGCTCAGGATTTTGTTGGCAGCAATAATATCAATCTTTTGGAGCCCCGTGGCCAGTTTGGTACCAGAAATGCGGTGGGTTAGCTTTTGTTAAAGCCAAGTACCATATGACTCTGTTTGTAACGGGTTCTCATGCTTCTTTGCTTGTTTACATTCATTTCAGGGGGGCAAAGATGCTGCTAGTGCTAGGTACATCTTCACCAGATTGCAACCTATCACCCGCTTAATTTTTCCAAAGGATGATGATGTTCTTCTGAACTATTTGAATGAAGATGGGCAGTCAATTGAACCCAGTTGGTAATATATATTATCTTTTCGAACATTCATCCTGCCAATTATGATTGCAATTCAATTTATTTTTGTGTACCTAAAATATGCCATGTTATGTTCAGGTATATGCCAATCATTCCCATGGTTTTGGTCAATGGAAGTGAAGGCATTGGCACTGGATGGAGCACCTATGTCCCAAACTACAATCCAAGAGACATTATTGCTAATCTGAAAAGGTTGCTAAATAACGAGACTATCGTACCAATGGTTCCTTGGTACAGGGGGTTCAAGGTCGGTGCAATGCTTTTACTAACATATTTCTGTTACATTGACAATTTGACTGCTTTAATGCAACAAATGATTTTGACGCAAATTTTTATTCATCACCTGACAGGGCTCTTTGAAGGAGACAAGTTCAAAGGCAACTGGTGTGACATATACCATCACTGGTGTTATAGAGGAAGTTGCTGACACCAGGCTTAAAATTACTGAGCTTCCCGTCCGCCGCTGGACTACAGATTACAAAGAGTTTCTTGAATCCATGTGTCCTATTCCTATTAAGGAAAAGGAAAAGAGCAAGGACAAGAACAAGGAAAAGAAGAAGGACAAGGACAAGGACAAGGAAAAGGAAAAGGAAAAGAGCAAGGAACCACCATTGTTAGAGGTAGTTAATTGTATAAATAGTTCATTCTCTTGGGGTTTCAGATGTTTTGACTTTCTTGAACTAAACCAATTTACAGGAAATAAGGTCGCAGTGTGATCATGCGGATGTAGATTTTGAGCTTATCCTTACGGAGCAAAACATGAATATAGCTAAGCAAGAAGGCCTTGAGAAGAAATTCAAGCTGACTACCACAATAGGAACAACAAACATGCACTTGTTTGACTCAAATGGTAAAATCCGAAAATATGACACCCCAGAGGACGGTGAGTATATCTAACATGGACCTGTATTATAGTTACAAGTCTTTTTTCGTGTGGTTTTGTCACTGAAATCATGTTAACTTTGCAGTACTTAAAGAGTTCTTTGACTTGAGGCTCGACTTCTATGTCAGACGAAAGGTACATGTTGACCTTTTCCTTTGGTTGTTCATTTACAAACTACTGTAATAACTAACTAACATATGCTGTGCAGAAAGTGACTTTTTCCTTTGGTTGTTCATTTACAAAGTACTGTACTAACTAACTAACATATGCTGTGCAGAAAGTAATGTTGGAAAACATGGGGATTGAGTTGCTGAAGTATAAGAACAAAGTTAGGTTTATTCTCGCTGTTATTTCTGGGGACATCATAGTCAATAACAGGAAGAGGGCAGAGCTATTCCAGGAGCTGAAGCAGAAGAAATATGATCCTTTCCCAAAGAAAAAACCCACGGCCGAGCCAGTAGCTGTAGGATCTACAGAAGTAGATGAAGAAAATGATGAGAGTCCTGCTGAAGCTGCAGCAAGTGATTACGAGTATCTTCTCGCAATGTCGATTGGTACCTTGACTATGGAGAAGGTGAAGGAGCTCATCGCGCAGCAGGATAAGGTAGAGGAAGATCTGAATATCCTGAGTAATACAGAGCCAAATACTCTTTGGCTGAGAGACCTTGATGCTCTTGAGAAGGAACTGGATGTAAGCAGTGTTTCTCTCTATTGTTATGTGTTCTTTTCTCTTTAGCAGGTTTTGCTCGACGTCATGTGTTTCACTGCTCTTCTCACTCATTGACTTTGATACAGGTGCTTGATGCAAAACTTGAAGCTGAACAGAATGACAGATCACGTAAGCGCGCCAAAAACGCGAAGGAATCTAATGCACCACCCAAGAGACAGCCTAAGAAGGCCGCAGCCAAGTCTCAGAAGGTACAGAGTAACACAAGTGATACATTTCTTGAGTTGCAGTACTTGTTGCCCTTTACTGATAAAACAATCAATATTTTCAAGGCAAATTTGGCTGGGAGCGACGATGAAGATTTTGAACCACCGAATCCGAAACCTGCAGCGCAAAAGAAGAAACCACCACCCAAGAAGGTTGGTTCCTCGACCAAGCCTTGTCTCACTCTGCGTGGCATAGTTTATTTGCTGCTTTATAACAAGTCAATGTAACAATTTCATAGGCAAGTGCACCGGTGAAAGATGAAGAGGACGACGAATTGGCTGTTCTCAAAGACCGTCTGGCTGCTTATAATCTTGAGGACTCCTCTCCAGAACCTAATGGTAATGGCCACTGCCATAATGTTGCGTTTGTGAACATAAGATATCCATATTTTAGAAGTTTAAGCTGATGGCGTAACCACTTTTGCAGCCATGGAAACAGAAGAACAGCAGAAGGCAAAGAAAGGAGGAACGGACCAAGCAAGAGAGGCGCAGCGAAGAAGGCAATGTCATCCTTAGCCGAGTCCTCTGACGAAGACATGGCAGAGCCCCGCCATGAGAGCGAGGGTGGGGGGTCTTCCATGGAAGTTGAGAAGAAGACCAAAGGAAGAAAGCCTGCTGCCGAGAAGCCGAAGGCTACCACCATCAGGAAGAGGGCGCCGGCTCAGAGCAAAGGCATGAGGCAGAAAGTGATGGAGGAAATACTCAAGCCTACTGATGACAGCAACCTCAGCGCTCCTTCTCCTGAGAAGAAGGTGCGGAGGATCAGGTCCTCCCCCTTCAACAAGAAGAGCGGCTCGCTTCTGCAGAGGGCGGCCAGCGCTTCAACAGGGGCAGAAGATGCTGAGGCTCCTCCTCTGGCAGCTCTGCCGAGCCAGTCGCACCGAGAAGGACAGTAAGGGAGAGGAAGGTGGCGATAGTCTACGCCGATTCCGGGAGCGACGATGATGAGTCCGAGGATGAAGATGCGTCGGAGCCGAGCGAATCTGACTACTCCGGTGAGGACTAGAGTACTAGACTCCTTAGCTCAGCTGCCCAAACAGTGTGGAATTGGAGTGAAGTGTGACTACGTAGTTTCTAAGACATTTGGTTAGCTGATCTGATGTGTTGGTGCTTTGCTCAGGTGCATTTCTTGTGCGTCTTATGTCTATGTTAGATGTGTGTACTGAGATCACAACAAGGTTTGGAAGCTATGTGTTGTTGCTTACAGTTTCTTCATGGCTTCTGTTCCTTCTTAGTCTGTGAACTTGTATCACTGTTCAGTCTATAAATATTGGGAGTTTAATATCTTTCTTGTTCTACAGCCAATTTTTTTTCAACATTCAGTTTCTTGTTATTCAGTTGTGAGCTTGTATTGCGACGGCCTTATTCTCAGTATTTCAACACATATCATATTTTTCCTTTACATGGGATTGAGTGCATTTCAATGCATTCCGAACCACACTATCAAAATGAATTAAGAGGGAGCAATACACATGGGAACAACAAGAAAACCAAAAACCACAGGAACAACAAGAGCTGCTTCTTATAACCACATGACTTTCCAATTGTGTCAAGGAAAAACCCTTGCCCTGCTAGTTGACGGCATTTTCCAAGACAAGGAAAACATTGCGTGACATTATAATTTTTTCAGAAAATGGAAATGGCGCAGAGTCTTCTAGGTTTCATGTAGCTGACTCAAGCATTTAAGCAAACAGTAACAGAAGTACGCCTGATATGCTAAACAGAAATACAGTTCGCGATCGACATGATCAGGACGCATTTGACATGAGAACCACAGTCAAACATGGTAGCTTGCACGATTCACACTTAAACTGCATACCAAGATAAGAAACCAACTTAAGAAACCGAAATACAAATTCTCTAGCCACATTATCATGATGAACTGAACGAGGACAGCCACAACTGATCACAGTTGAGAATTGACTTGCGCCCTTCATGCTTAAACTCCTCAACAGAAACAAAACACAACCAGGTATTAGTAGCTTGGAAGAAGCCAACGGCAGCAAACTTAAGATGATGGGTTTGCCCATTTTGCAATTCATCACCATTGAGCGGCACATCAGAGATCAGTGGGTCTTCGCTAGTGCCAACAATATGCCACGATCTGAAAAAAAATACCAAGCAGAAAACTCGTAACCAACTGTCCATTCAGAATTTATAATTTGATGTGCGGCTGTATGTATAACTAGTTCCAAAGGTTCCTTTTGCAAGGTTGATATTTTTTTTGTAGATGATGGTTTTCATTTGCATGCTCGATTTTGCATCGACGGTGAATTCCAAGCGAAGCCAAGCGTATGCCCTCCCCCGATCGGCCTCGGGACATGGGCAAAGAGGATTCAGCAGCAGTGGCCCATGCGGACCATTGGCAAGCATTATTATGTCACTCAACTATGCATGTAGCGGACCATTAGCAAGCATTATTATGTCCTCCAAACACAACAACACACGACTGACTTCCGACTTCCTAGCGAACTAACCAAATCACCATGGTGGTGTTGGTGCTCAGCGTATCAGTATAGCCTAGAGCCCATTTCAATGCATTCCGAACCTCACTGTTTATCAAAACGAATGAAGAGGGAGCAACCCTCCTCTGGCAGCTCTGCCGAGCCAGTCGCACCGAGAAGGACAGTAAGGGAGAGGAAGGTGGCGATAGTCTACGCCGATTCCGGGAGCGACGATCAGCGTTGATAGATTCCCAACATTAGTCGATGTCTAATCAGGAACAAGTAGCTTAAGCTTCACCTTATGTTCAAAAATAATGCAAGTTTCGAGACAAGAATGTTGAAGTTTAGTGCAATTTTTCAGGTTCATTCTTTGAGAGACAAGGGTAATCAATTTCCTATCTCAGTTTTGATTTATGGAATTCAATGTACCTTGATATGCATTTATATGTTGTTTGCAATTTTATTTTCCATGTGAGCAATTGACATTGTGTGACTTAGATGTCTCTTCAATTTTTCATATTTGAAACTGGACATATGCTATTCCCAGCTATATTTACTACTTATTTTTTCAATTTAGCATCTAATTCAAATTAATTTTTAAGGTTGGTCATTAATCTCAGACGTAGATTTAGTATACTATTGCAAACAATATGCTTTACAAGATTCATTTGAGACCATTGAGGACCTTTCAATGAACATGGAGTGAACTAAATGAAGCTATTACATCATTCACTACAATCTATAAATGGAGAATGGATTACCTTTGCACTCGTACAGTTTAACTGGTTAGTTGGTTCCTCAATTGAATACTTGATATTATTATTTAGCTTGCAGAATCAACATCTATGATTAGTTTATGCATTTATTAAAGGTTTTGAATGGTTCGATATGTTCTTTGAATTTCATTGAAATTAGCATAGATCTGAACACATCAGGTTAATAGTCTAGAAATTTCCTTATTAATTTATAATTAGCTTTTTGCAGAATTTTAATGTATTTCATTGCTAACTTTGTATGGCTATTATGAGCATCAAGTATCTGTTACAGATTGAAGCATCATTGCATTACAATGACTTCTATTAATGCATTCAGACTACATTAAGAATGGGAATATGTACCATTCAAGACATGACTTCCAGATACGATACCATGATAAGCAAGCTTAACATGTCATCATGATGAATTCGAGCATTAGTTCAAGAGCACAGACTGATTACATAATGCTACGACTTAATAGCATAAACAGATGCAGTAAGCATACTGAAGAACGAACCAACTGAAATTAACTTAGTACTAGAATGCATTAGACGATCACTTCTAGCTGCAATCAGGCAAAAAGTTGATCCAGCAAGTACTTGCTGAATGTGCCAGTGCAAATTCTGTAACTTGCAGCTAATAAGACACTGCATTCATAACTTGATGAGACTTGAGGTCTCAGACTTCGATGGTGCTGATAATGCACAGTTTCAGTGTGATGTTCGCATACTTCAATGGATGACATTCATGCAGATTAAGTGCTGTACTATCAGTGACATGCTCAATTCAAGCCGAATTGTCTAATACATCATGTTGGACTACCATCAGGTTGACTTCAGATTCAGGATTCATCATTGCGATTATACAATGAGTGGCTTCAATCATATACCAATATTCAGATGATCAGACCTATTCAGGCATTAATCATCAAAGTGATGATCATAGAGTGATTAACTACGGAGACTTAGAACAAATCATGAGTGCATCAACAAGCAGTGACAATGACTAATTAGTAGCGATAATTGACGTATAGTTTCTGAGACATGAACATGGATATCTAGATTGAGTGCGCTATCTTGGTTATGACATGTACGACTGTGCTAATATGAGTACATCATGTTTCAGCGATACTTACTGTAGTTCTATGATTCACTTTGACTTATCATTCATGATCTTACATTCAGCATGTCATTCAATTGAGTATACAATGAGTAGATACATGCAATAATCTGACTAATGTTTCACATTAAGAATGTGAACATTACAGTTTACATGAATGTCCTACATGTTGATCATTATGCAATTTGATAATTAATGGAATCATTTAACATGAATCTACATGACATTTTTAAGATGAATCATGCTTAGAAGCCTACAACATTTCAATGATATCAGACATCACTAGATTAAGACATTGCAAACATTACACATTGATCAATCTAAATTGATGCAGTACAGAAAGCATGAATCATAGCATACCAATTTTTTTCAACATTCAGTTTCTTGTTATTCAGTTGTGAGCTTGTATTGCATTTCAATGGCCTTATTCTCAGATATTTCAACACATATCATATTTTTCCTTTACATGGGATTGAGTGCATTTCAATGCATTCCGAACCACACTATCAAAATGAATTAAGAGGGAGCAATACACATGGGAACAACAAGAAAACCAAAAACCACAGGAACAACAAGAGCTGCTTCTTATAACCACATGACTTTCCAATTGTGTCAAGGAAAAACCCTTGCCCTGCTAGTTGAC
Organism: Aegilops longissima; assembly: GCA_021605205.1. NCBI lineage: Eukaryota > Viridiplantae > Streptophyta > Magnoliopsida > Poales > Poaceae > Aegilops > Aegilops longissima. The sequence goes on from CM038676.1 coordinate 468,172,139, forward strand.
GGCATTTTCCAAGACAAGGAAAACATTGCGTGACATTATAATTTTTTCAGAAAATGGAAATGGCGCAGAGTCTTCTAGGTTTCATGTAGCTGACTCAAGCATTTAAGCAAACAGATGTAATCGCTGATATGCTAAACAGAAATACAGTTCGCGATCGACATGATCAGGACGCATTTGACATGAGAACCACAGTCAAACATGGTAGCTTGCACGATTCACACTTAAACTGCATACCAAGATAAGAAACCAACTTAAGAAACCGAAATACAAATTCTCTAGCCACATTATCATGATGAACTGAACGAGGACAGCCACAACTGATCACAGTTGAGAATTGACTTCGCCCTTCATGCTTAAACTCCTCAATGAAACAAAACACAACCTGGTATTAGTAGCTTGGAAGAAGCCAACGGCAGCAGACTTAAGATGATGGGTTTGCCCATTTTGCAATTCATCACCATTGAGCGGCACATCGAGATCGGTGGGTCTTCGCTAGTGCCAACAATATGCCACGATCTGAAAAAAAATACCAAGCAGAAAACTCGTAACCAACTGTCCATTCAGAATTTATAATTTGATGTGCGGCTGTATGTATAACTAGTTCCAAAGGTTCCTTTTGCAAGGTTGATATTTTTTTTGTAGATGATGGTTTTCATTTGCATGCTCGATTTTGCATCGACGGTGAATTCCAAGCGAAGCCAAGCGTATGCCCTCCCCCGATCGGCCTCGGGACATGGGCAAAGAGGATTCAGCAGCAGCGGCCCATGCGGACCATTGGCAAGCATTATTATGTCACTCAACTATGCATGTAGCGGACCATTAGCAAGCATTATTATGTCCTCCAAACACAACAACACACGATGACTTCCGACTTCCTAGCGAACTAACCAAATCACCATGGTGGTGTTGGTGCTCAGCGACAAGATAGCCTAGAGCCCATTTCAATGCATTCGAACCTCACTGCTTATCAAAACGAATGAAGAGGGAGCAACCCCTCTGCAGCTCTGCCGAGCCAGTCGCACCGAGAAGGACAAGAAGGGAGAGGAAGGTGGCGATAGTCTCGCCGATTCCGGAGCGACGATGATGAGTCCGAGGATGAAGATGCGTCGGAGCCGAGCGAATCTGACTACTCGGTGAGGACTAGAGTACTAGACTCCTTAGCTCAGCTGCCCAAATAGTGTGGAATTGGAGTGCAGTGTGACTACGTAGTTTCTAAGACATTTGGTTAGCTGATCGATGTGTTGGTGCTTTGCTCAGTGCATTTCTTGTCGTCTTATGTCTATGTTAGATGTGTGTCTGAGATCACAACAAGGTTTGGAAGCTATGTGTTGTTGCTTACAGTTTCTTCATGGCTTCGTTCCTTCTTAGTCTGTGAACTTGTATCACTGTTCAGTCTATAAATATTGGGAGTTTAATATCTTTCTTGTTCTACAGCCAATTTTTTCAACATTCAGTTTCTTGTTATTCAGTTGTGAGCTTGTATTACGGGCCTTATTCTCGATATTTCAACACATATCATATTTTTCCTTTACATGGGATTGAGTGCATTTCAATGCATTCCGAACCACACTATCAAAATGAATTAAGAGGGAGCAATACACATGGGAACAACAAGAAAACCAAAAACCACAGGAACAACAAGAGCTGCTTCTTATAACCACATGACTTTCCAATTGTGTCAAGGAAAAACCCTTGCCCTGCTAGTTGACGGCATTTTCCAAGACAAGGAAAACATTGCGTGACATTATAATTTTTTCAGAAAATGGAAATGGCGCAGAGTCTTCTAGGTTTCATGTAGCTGACTCAAGCATTTAAGCAAACAGAATGTAAATCGCTGATATGCTAAACAGAAATACAGTTCGCGATCGACATGATCAGGACGCATTTGACATGAGAACCACAGTCAAACATGGTAGCTTGCACGATTCACACTTAAACTGCATACCAAGATAAGAAACCAACTTAAGAAACCGAAATACAAATTCTCTAGCCACATTATCATGATGAACTGAACGAGGACAGCCACAACTGATCACAGTTGAGAATTGACTTCGCCCTTCATGCTTAAACTCCTCAATGTAAACAAAACACAACCAGGTATTAGTAGCTTGGAAGAAGCCAACGGCAGCAAACTTAAGATGATGGGTTTGCCCATTTTGCAATTCATCACCATTGAGCGCACATCGAGATCGGTGGGTCTTCGCTAGTGCCAACAATATGCCACGATCTGAAAAAAATACCAAGCGAAAACTCGTAACCAACTGTCCATTCAGAATTTATAATTTGATGTGCGGCTGTATGTATAACTAGTTCCAAAGGTTCCTTTTGCAAGGTTGATATTTTTTTGTAGATGATGGTTTTCATTTGCATGCTCGATTTTGCATCGACGGTGAATTCCAAGCGAAGCCAAGCGTATGCCCTCCCCCGATCGGCCTCGGGACATGGGCAAAGAGGATTCAGCAGCAGCGGCCCATGCGGACCATTGGCAAGCATTATTATGTCACTCAACTATGCATGTAGCGGACCATTAGCAAGCATTATTATGTCCTCCAAACACAACAACACACGACTGACTTCCGACTTCCTAGCGAACTAACCAAATCACCATGGTGGTGTTGGTGCTCAGCGATATCGATAGCCTAGAGCCCATTTCAATGCATTCGAACCTCACTGTTTATCAAAAGCGAATGAAGAGGAGCAACCCCCTCGGCAGCTCTGCCGAGCCATCGCACCGAGAAGGACAGAAGGGAGAGGAAGGTGGCGATAGTCTCGCCGATTCGGGAGCGACGATGATGAGTCCGAGGATGAAGATGCGTCGGAGCCGAGCGAATCGACTACTCCGGTGAGGACTAGAGTACTAGACTCCTTAGCTCAGCTGCCCAAACAGTGTGGAATTGGAGTGAAGTGTGACTACGTAGTTTCTAAGACATTTGGTTAGCTGATCGATGTGTTGGTGCTTTGCTCAGTGCATTTCTTGTCGTCTTATGTCTATGTTAGATGTGTGTCTTGAGATCACAACAAGGTTTGGAAGCTATGTGTTGTTGCTTACAGTTTCTTCATGGCTTCTGTTCCTTCTTAGTCTGTGAACTTGTATCACTGTTCAGTCTATAAATATTGGGAGTTTAATATCTTTCTTGTTCTACAGCCAATTGTTTTCAACATTCAGTTTCTTGTTATTCAGTTGTGAGCTTGTATTATGGCGGCCTTATTCTCGATATTTCAACACATATCATATTTTTCCTTTACATGGGATTGAGTGCATTTCAATGCATTCCGAACCACACTATCAAAATGAATTAAGAGGGAGCAATACACATGGGAACAACAAGAAAACCAAAAACCACAGGAACAACAAGAGCTGCTTCTTATAACCACATGACTTTCCAATTGTGTCAAGGAAAAACCCTTGCCCTGCTAGTTGACGGCATTTTCCAAGACAAGGAAAACATTGCGTGACATTATAATTTTTTCAGAAAATGGAAATGGCGCAGAGTCTTCTAGGTTTCATGTAGCTGACTCAAGCATTTAAGCAAACAGAATGTAATCGCTGATATGCTAAACAGAAATACATTCGCGATCGACATGATCAGGGCGCATTTGACATGAGAACCACAGTCAAACATGGTAGCTTGCACGATTCACACTTAAACTGCATACCAAGATAAGAAACCAACTTAAGAAACCGAAATACAAATTCTCTAGCCACATTATCATGATGAACTGAGCGAGGACAGCCACAACGATCACAGTTGAGAATTGACTTCGCCCTTCATGCTTAAACTCCTCAATGAAACAAAACACAACCTGGTATTAGTAGCTTGGAAGAAGCCAACGGCAGCAGACTTAAGATGATGGGTTTGCCCATTTTGCAATTCATCACCATTGAGCGGCACATCGAGATCGGTGGGTCTTCGCTAGTGCCAACAATATGCCACGATCTGAAAAAAATACCAAGCGAAAACTCGTAACCAATTGTCCATTCAGAATTTATAATTTGATGTGCGGCTGTATGTATAACTAGTTCCAAAGGTTCCTTTTGCAAGGTTGATATTTTTTTGTAGATGATGGTTTTCATTTGCATGCTCGATTTTGCATCGACGGTGAATTCGAGTGAAATAGCGTATGCCCTCCCGATCGGCCTCGGGACATGGGCAAAGAGGATTCAGCAGCAGCCGCCCATGCGACCATTGGCAAGCATTATTATGTCACTCAACTATGCATGTAGCGGACCATTAGCAAGCATTATTATGTCCTCCAAACACAACAACACACGACTGACTTCCGACTTCCTAGCGAACTAACCAAATCACCATGGTGGTGTTGGTGCTCAGCGATCAAGATAGCCTAGAGCCCATTTCAATGCATTCGAACCTCACTGTTTATCAAAACGAATGAAGAGGAGCAACCCCCTCGGCAGCTCTGCCGAGCCGATCGCACCGAGAAGGACAGAAGGGAGAGGAAGGTGGCGATAGTCTCGCGCTGATTCCGGGAGCGACGATGATGAGTCCGAGGATGAAGATGCGTCGGAGCCGAGCGAATCTGACTACTCCGGTGAGGACTAGAGTACTAGACTCCTTAGCTCAGCTGCCCAAACAGTGTGGAATTGGAGTGCAGTGTGACTACGTAGTTTTAAGACATTTGGTTAGCTGATCGATGTGTTGGTGCTTTGCTCAGTGCATTTCTTGTCGTCTTATGTCTATGTTAGATGTGTGTCTTGAGATCACAACAAGGTTTGGAAGCTATGTGTTGTTGCTTACAGTTTCTTCATGGCTTCTGTTCCTTCTTAGTCTGTGAACTTGTATCACTGTTCAGTCTATAAATATTGGGAGTTTAATATCTTTCTTGTTCTACAGCCAAATTTTTTCAACATTCAGTTTCTTGTTATTCAGTTGTGAGCTTGTATTACGACGGCCTTATTCTCGATATTTCAACACATATCATATTTTTCCTTTACATGGGATTGAGTGCATTTCAATGCATTCGAACCACACTATCAAAATGAATTAAGAGGAGCAATACACATGGGAACAACAAGAAAACCAAAACCACAGGAACAACAAGAGCTGCTTCTTATAACCACATGACTTTCCAATTGTGTCAAGGAAAACCCTTGCCCTGCTAGTTGACGGCATTTTCCAAGACAAGGAAAACATTGCGTGACATTATAATTTTTCAGAAAATGGAAATGGCGCAGAGTCTTCTAGGTTTCATGTAGCTGACTCAAGCATTTAAGCAAACAATGTATATCGCTGATATGCTAAACAGAAATACAGTTCGCGATCGACATGATCAGGGCGCATTTGACATGAGAACCACAGTCAAACATGGTAGCTTGCACGATTCACACTTAAACTGCATACCAAGATAAGAAACCAACTTAAGAAACCGAAATACAAATTCTCTAGCCACATTATCATGATGAACTGAGCGAGGACAGCCTGGCGATCACAGTTGAGAATTGACTTCGCCCTTCATGCTTAAACTCCTCAATGAAACAAAACACAACCTGGTATTAGTAGCTTGGAAGAAGCCAACGGCAGCAGACTTAAGATGATGGGTTTGCCCATTTTGCAATTCATCACCATTGAGCGGCACATCGAGATCGGTGGGTCTTCGCTAGTGCCAACAATATGCCACGATCTGAAAAAAATACCAAGCGAAAACTCGTAACCAATTGTCCATTCAGAATTTATAATTTGATGTGCGGCTGTATGTATAACTAGTTCCAAAGGTTCCTTTTGCAAGGTTGATATTTTTTTGTAGATGATGGTTTTCATTTGCATGCTCGATTTTGCATCGACGGTGAATTCGAGTGAAATAGCGTATGCCCTCCCCGATCGGCCTCGGGACATGGGCAAAGAGGATTCAGCAGCAATGCCCATGCGGACCATTGGCAAGCATTATTATGTCACTCAACTATGCATGTAGCGGACCATTAGCAAGCATTATTATGTCCTCCAAACACAACAACACACGATGACTTCCGACTTCCTAGCGAACTAACCAAATCACCATGGTGGTGTTGGTGCTCAGCAGATCAAGATAGCCTAGAGCCCATTTCAATGCATTCCGAACCTCACTGTTTATCAAAACGAATGAAGAGGGAGCAACCCCCCTCTGGCAGCTCTGCCGAGCCAGTCGCACCGAGAAGGACAGTAAGGGAGAGGAAGGTGGCGATAGTCTACGCTGATTCCGGGAGCGACGATGATGAGTCCGAGGATGAAGATGCGTCGGAGCCGAGCGAATCTGACTACTCCGGTGAGGACTAGAGTACTAGACTCCTTAGCTCAGCTGCCCAAACAGTGTGGAATTGGAGTGCAGTGTGACTACGTAGTTTTAAGACATTTGGTTAGCTGATCGATGTGTTGGTGCTTTGCTCAGTGCATTTCTTGTCGTCTTATGTCTATGTTAGATGTGTGTCTTGAGATCACAACAAGGTTTGGAAGCTATGTGTTGTTGCTTACAGTTTCTTCATGGCTTCTGCTCGTTCTTAGTCTGTGAACTTGTATCACTGTTCAGTCTATAAATATTGGGAGTTTAATATCTTTCTTGTTCTACAGCCAATTTTTTTCAACATTCAGTTTCTTGTTATTCAGTTGTGAGCTTGTATTACGGCGGCCTTATTCTCAGATTTCAACACATATCATATTTTTCCTTTACATGGGATTGAGTGCATTTCAATGCATTCCAACCACACTATCAAAATGAATTAAGAGGAGCAATACACATGGGAACAACAAGAAAACCAAAACCACAGGAACAACAAGAGCTGCTTCTTATAACCACATGACTTTCCAATTGTGTCAAGGAAAAACCCTTGCCCTGCTAGTTGACGGCATTTTCCAAGACAAGGAAAACATTGCGTGACATTATAATTTTTCAGAAAATGGAAATGGCGCAGAGTCTTCTAGGTTTCATGTAGCTGACTCAAGCATTTAAGCAAACAATAATGTATACGCTGATATGCTAAACAGAAATACAGTTCGCGATCGACATGATCGGACGCATTTGACATGAGAACCACAGTCAAACATGGTAGCTTGCACGATTCACACTTAAACTGCATACCAAGATAAGAAACCAACTTAAGAAACCGAAATACAAATTCTCTAGCCACATTATCATGATGAACTGAGCGAGGACAGCCACAACGATCACAGTTGAGAATTGACTTCGCCCTTCATGCTTAAACTCCTCAATGAAACAAAACACAACCAGGTATTAGTAGCTTGGAAGAAGCCAGCGGCAGCAGACTTAAGATGATGGGTTTGCCCATTTTGCAATTCATCACCATTGAGCGGCACATCGAGATCGGTGGGTCTTCGCTAGTGCCAACAATATGCCACGATCTGAAAAAAATACCAAGCGAAAACTCGTAACCAATTGTCCATTCAGAATTTATAATTTGATGTGCGGCTGTATGTATAACTAGTTCCAAAGGTTCCTTTTGCAAGGTTGATATTTTTTTTTGTAGATGATGGTTTTCATTTGCATGCTCGATTTTGCATCGACGGTGAATTCCGAGTGAAGCCAAGCGTATGCCCTCCCCCGATCGGCCTCGGGACATGGGCAAAGAGGATTCAGCAGCAGCGGCCCATGCGGACCATTGGCAAGCATTATTATGTCACTCAACTATGCATGTAGCGGACCATTAGCAAGCATTATTATGTCCTCCAAACACAACAACACACGACTGACTTCCGACTTCCTAGCGAACTAACCAAATCACCATGGTGGTGTTGGTGCTCAGCGTATCAGTATAGCCTAGAGCCCATTTCAATGCATTCCGAACCTCACTGTTTATCAAAACGAATGAAGAGGGAGCAACCCCCCTCTGGCAGCTCTGCCGAGCCAGTCGCACCGAGAAGGACAGTAAGGGAGAGGAAGGTGGCGATAGTCTACGCTGATTCCGGGAGCGACGATGATGAGTCCGAGGATGAAGATGCGTCGGAGCCGAGCGAATCTGACTACTCCGGTGAGGACTAGAGTACTAGACTCCTTAGCTCAGCTGCCCAAACAGTGTGGAATTGGAGTGCAGTGTGACTACGTAGTTTTTAAGACATTTGGTTAGCTGATCTGATGTGTTGGTGCTTTGCTCAGGTGCATTTCTTGTGCGTCTTATGTCTATGTTAGATGTGTGTACTGAGATCACAACAAGGTTTGGAAGCTATGTGTTGTTGCTTACAGTTTCTTCATGGCTTCTGTTCCTTCTTAGTCTGTGAACTTGTATCACTGTTCAGTCTATAAATATTGGGAGTTTAATATCTTTCTTGTTCTACAGCCAATTTTTTTCAACATTCAGTTTCTTGTTATTCAGTTGTGAGCTTGTATTACGGCGGCCTTATTCTCGATATTTCAACACATATCATATTTTTCCTTTACATGGGATTGAGTGCATTTCAATGCATTCCAACCACACTATCAAAATGAATTAAGAGGAGCAATACACATGGGAACAACAAGAAAACCAAAACCACAGGAACAACAAGAGCTGCTTCTTATAACCACATGACTTTCCAATTGTGTCAAGGAAAACCCTTGCCACTGCTAGTTGACGGCATTTTCCAAGACAAGGAAAACATTGCGTGACATTATAATTTTTCAGAAAATGGAAATGGCGCAGAGTCTTCTAGGTTTCATGTAGCTGACTCAAGCATTTAAGCAAACAATGTGTAATACGCTGATATGCTAAACAGAAATACAGTTCGCGATCGACATGATCAGGACGCATTTGACATGAGAACCACAGTCAAACATGGTAGCTTGCACGATTCACACTTAAACTGCATACCAAGATAAGAAACCAACTTAAGAAACCGAAATACAAATTCTCTAGCCACATTATCATGATGAACTGAACGAGGACAGCCACAACTGATCACAGTTGAGAATTGACTTGCGCCCTTCATGCTTAAACTCCTCAACAGAAACAAAACACAACCTGGTATTAGTAGCTTGGAAGAAGCCAACGGCAGCAGACTTAAGATGATGGGTTTGCCCATTTTGCAATTCATCACCATTGAGCGGCACATCAGAGATCAGTGGGTCTTCGCTAGTGCCAACAATATGCCACGATCTGAAAAAAAATACCAAGCAGAAAACTCGTAACCAATTGTCCATTCAGAATTTATAATTTGATGTGCGGCTGTATGTATAACTAGTTCCAAAGGTTCCTTTTGCAAGGTTGATATTTTTTTTTGTAGATGATGGTTTTCATTTGCATGCTCGATTTTGCATCGACGGTGAATTCCGAGTGAAGCCAAGCGTATGCCCTCCCCCGATCGGCCTCGGGACATGGGCAAAGAGGATTCAGCAGCAGCGGCCCATGCGGACCATTGGCAAGCATTATTATGTCACTCAACTATGCATGTAGCGGACCATTAGCAAGCATTATTATGTCCTCCAAACACAACAACACACGACTGACTTCCGACTTCCTAGCGAACTAACCAAATCACCATGGTGGTGTTGGTGCTCAGCGTATCAGTATAGCCTAGAGCCCATTTCAATGCATTCCGAACCTCACTGTTTATCGAAAGCGAATGAAGAGGAGCAACCCCCTCCGGCAGCTCTGCCGAGCCAGTCGCACCGAGAAGGACAGAAGGGAGAGGAAGGTGGCGATAGTCTACGCCGATTCGGGAGCGACGATGATGAGTCCGAGGATGAAGATGCGTCGGAGCCGAGCGAATCGACTACTCCGGTGAGGACTAGAGTACTAGACTCCTTAGCTCAGCTGCCCAAACAGTGTGGAATTGGAGTGCAGTGTGACTACGTAGTTTCTAAGACATTTGGTTAGCTGATCGATGTGTTGGTGCTTTGCTCAGTGCATTTCTTGTCGTCTTATGTCTATGTTAGATGTGTGTCTTGAGATCACAACAAGGTTTGGAAGCTATGTGTTGTTGCTTACAGTTTCTTCATGGCTTCTGTTCCTTCTTAGTCTGTGAACTTGTATCACTGTTCAGTCTATAAATATTGGGAGTTTAATATCTTTCTTGTTCTACAGCCAATTTTTTTCAACATTCAGTTTCTTGTTATTCAGTTGTGAGCTTGTATTACACGGCCTTATTCTCGATATTTCAACACATATCATATTTTTCCTTTACATGGGATTGAGTGCATTTCAATGCATTCGAACCACACTATCAAAATGAATTAAGAGGAGCAATACACATGGGAACAACAAGAAAACCAAAACCACAGGAACAACAAGAGCTGCTTCTTATAACCACATGACTTTCCAATTGTGTCAAGGAAAAACCCTTGCCCTGCTAGTTGACGGCATTTTCCAAGACAAGGAAAACATTGCGTGACATTATAATTTTTCAGAAAATGGAAATGGCGCAGAGTCTTCTAGGTTTCATGTAGCTGACTCAAGCATTTAAGCAAACAGAATGTAATCGCTGATATGCTAAACAGAAATACAGTTCGCGATCGACATGATCAGGGCGCATTTGACATGAGAACCACAGTCAAACATGGTAGCTTGCACGATTCACACTTAAACTGCATACCAAGATAAGAAACCAACTTAAGAAACCGAAATACAAATTCTCTAGCCACATTATCATGATGAACTGAACGAGGACAGCCATGGCGATCACAGTTGAGAATTGACTTGCGCCTTCATGCTTAAACTCCTCAATGAAACAAAACACAACCAGGTATTAGTAGCTTGGAAGAAGCCAACGGCAGCAGACTTAAGATGATGGGTTTGCCCATTTTGCAATTCATCACCATTGAGCGGCACATCGAGATCGGTGGGTCTTCGCTAGTGCCAACAATATGCCACGATCTGAAAAAAAATACCAAGCAGAAAACTCGTAACCAATTGTCCATTCAGAATTTATAATTTGATGTGCGGCTGTATGTATAACTAGTTCCAAAGGTTCCTTTTGCAAGGTTGATATTTTTTTTTGTAGATGATGGTTTTCATTTGCATGCTCGATTTTGCATCGTCGGTGAATTCCAAGCGAAATAGCGTATGCCCTCCCGATCGGCCTCGGGACATGGGCAAAGAGGATTCAGCAGAGCCATGCGGACCATTGGCAAGCATTATTATGTCACTCAACTATGCATGTAGCGGACCATTAGCAAGCATTATTATGTCCTCCAAACACAACAACACACGACCGACTTCCGACTTCCTAGCGAACTAACCAAATCACCATGGTGGTGTTGGTGCTCAGCGTATCGATATAGCCTAGAGCCCATTTCAATGCATTCGAACCTCACTGCTTATCAAAACGAATGAAGAGGAGCAACCCCCTCTGGCAGCTCTGCCGAGCCACCGCACCGAGAAGGACAGAAGGGAGAGGAAGGTGGCGATAGTCTCGCCGATTCCGGGAGCGGCGATGATGAGTCCGAGGATGAAGATGCGTCGGAGCCGAGCGAATCTGACTACTCGGTGAGGACTAGAGTACTAGACTCCTTAGCTCAGCTGCCCAAACAGTGTGGAATTGGAGTGCGGTGTGACTACGTAGTTTTAAGACATTTGGTTAGCTGATCGATGTGTTGGTGCTTTGCTCAGGTGCATTTCTTGTCGTCTTATGTCTATGTTAGATGTGTGTCTTGAGATCACAACAAGGTTTGGAAGCTATGTGTTGTTGCTTACAGTTTCTTCATGGCTTCTGTTCCTTCTTAGTCTGTGAACTTGTATCACTGTTCAGTCTATAAATATTGGGAGTTTAATATCTTTCTTGTTCTACAGCCAATTTTTTTTCAACATTCAGTTTCTTGTTATTCAGTTGTGAGCTTGTATTGCGACGGCCTTATTCTCAGTATTTCAACACATATCATATTTTTCCTTTACATGGGATTGAGTGCATTTCAATGCATTCGAACCACACTATCAAAATGAATTAAGAGGAGCAATACACATGGGAACAACAAGAAAACCAAAAACCACAGGAACAACAAGAGCTGCTTCTTATAACCACATGACTTTCCAATTGTGTCAAGGAAAAACCCTTGCCCTGCTAGTTGACGGCATTTTCCAAGACAAGGAAAACATTGCGTGACATTATAATTTTTCAGAAAATGGAAATGGCGCAGAGTCTTCTAGGTTTCATGTAGCTGACTCAAGCATTTAAGCAAACAGAATGTATATCGCTGATATGCTAAACAGAAATACAGATTCGCGATCGACATGATCAGGGCGCATTTGACATGAGAACCACAGTCAAACATGGTAGCTTGCACGATTCACACTTAAACTGCATACCAAGATAAGAAACCAACTTAAGAAACCGAAATACAAATTCTCTAGCCACATTATCATGATGAACTGAACGAGGACAGCCACAACTGATCACAGTTGAGAATTGACTTGCCCTTCATGCTTAAACTCCTCAATGAAACAAAACACAACCTGGTATTAGTAGCTTGGAAGAAGCCAACGGCAGCAGACTTAAGATGATGGGTTTGCCCATTTTGCAATTCATCACCATTGAGCGGCACATCGAGATCGGTGGGTCTTCGCTAGTGCCAACAATATGCCACGATCTGGAAAAAATACCAAGCGAAAACTCGTAACCAACTGTCCATTCAGAATTTATAATTTGATGTGCGGCTGTATGTATAACTAGTTCCAAAGGTTCCTTTTGCAAGGTTGATATTTTTTTTGTAGATGATGGTTTTCATTTGCATGCTCGATTTTGCATCGACGGTGAATTCGAGCGAAATTAAGCGTATGCCCTCCCCCGATCGGCCTCGGGACATGGGCAAAGAGGATTCAGCAGCAGCGGCCCATGCGGACCATTGGCAAGCATTATTATGTCACTCAACTATGCATGTAGCGGACCATTAGCAAGCATTATTATGTCCTCCAAACACAACAACACACGACTGACTTCCGACTTCCTAGCGAACTAACCAAATCACCATGGTGGTGTTGGTGCTCAGCGTATCAGTATAGCCTAGAGCCCATTTCAATGCATTCCGAACCTCACTGTTTATCAAAACGAATGAAGAGGGAGCAACCCCCCTCTGGCAGCTCTGCCGAGCCAGTCGCACCGAGAAGGACAGTAAGGGAGAGGAAGGTGGCGATAGTCTACGCCGATTCCGGGAGCGACGATGATGAGTCCGAGGATGAAGATGCGTCGGAGCCGAGCGAATCTGACTACTCCGGTGAGGACTAGAGTACTAGACTCCTTAGCTCAGCTGCCCAAACAGTGTGGAATTGGAGTGCAGTGTGACTACGTAGTTTCTAAGACATTTGGTTAGCTGATCTGATGTGTTGGTGCTTTGCTCAGTGCATTTCTTGTCGTCTTATGTCTATGTTAGATGTGTGTCTTGAGATCACAACAAGGTTTGGAAGCTATGTGTTGTTGCTTACAGTTTCTTCATGGCTTCTGCTCCTTCTTAGTCTGTGAACTTGTATCACTGTTCAGTCTATAAATATTGGGAGTTTAATATCTTTCTTGTTCTACAGCCAATTTTTTTCAACATTCAGTTTCTTGTTATTCAGTTGTGAGCTTGTATTGCGGCGGCCTTATTCTCAGATTTCAACACATATCATATTTTTCCTTTACATGGGATTGAGTGCATTTCAATGCATTCCAACCACACTATCAAAATGAATTAAGAGGAGCAATACACATGGGAACAACAAGAAAACCAAAACCACAGGAACAACAAGAGCTGCTTCTTATAACCACATGACTTTCCAATTGTGTCAAGGAAAACCCTTGCCCTGCTAGTTGACGGCATTTTCCAAGACAAGGAAAACATTGCGTGACATTATAATTTTTCAGAAAATGGAAATGGCGCAGAGTCTTCTAGGTTTCATGTAGCTGACTCAAGCATTTAAGCAAACAGTAATGTAATCGCTGATATGCTAAACAGAAATACAGTTCGCGATCGACATGATCAGGGCGCATTTGACATGAGAACCTCGGTCAAACATGGTAGCTTGCACGATTCACACTTAAACTGCATACCAAGATAAGAAACCAACTTAAGAAACTGAAATACAAATTCTCTAGCCACATTATCATGATGAACTGAACGAGGACAGCCACAATGATCACAGTTGAGAATTGACTTGCGCCTTCATGCTTAAACTCCTCAATGAAACAAAACACAACCTGGTATTAGTAGCTTGGAAGAAGCCAACGGCAGCAGACTTAAGATGATGGGTTTGCCCATTTTGCAATTCATCACCATTGAGCGGCACATCAGAGATCAGTGGGTCTTCGCTAGTGCCAACAATATGCCACGATCTGAAAAAAAATACCAAGCAGAAAACTCGTAACCAACTGTCCATTCAGAATTTATAATTTGATGTGCGGCTGTATGTATAACTAGTTCCAAAGGTTCCTTTTGCAAGGTTGATATTTTTTTTTGTAGATGATGGTTTTCATTTGCATGCTCGATTTTGCATCGACGGTGAATTCCAAGCGAAGCCAAGCGTATGCCCTCCCCCGATCGGCCTCGGGACATGGGCAAAGAGGATTCAGCAGCAGCGGCCCATGCGGACCATTGGCAAGCATTATTATGTCACTCAACTATGCATGTAGCGGACCATTAGCAAGCATTATTATGTCCTCCAAACACAACAACACACGACTGACTTCCGACTTCCTAGCGAACTAACCAAATCACCATGGTGGTGTTGGTGCTCAGCGTATCAGTATAGCCTAGAGCCCATTTCAATGCATTCCGAAACTCACTGTTTATCAAAACGAATGAAGAGGGAGCAACCCCCCTCTGGCAGCTCTGCCGAGCCAGTCGCACCGAGAAGGACAGTAAGGGAGAGGAAGGTGGCGATAGTCTACGCCGATTCCGGGAGCGACGATGATGAGTCCGAGGATGAAGATGCGTCGGAGCCGAGCGAATCTGACTACTCCGGTGAGGACTAGAGTACTAGACTCCTTAGCTCAGCTACCCAAACAGTGTGGAATTGGAGTGCAGTGTGACTACGTAGTTTCTAAGACATTTGGTTAGCTGATCGATGTGTTGGTGCTTTGCTCAGTGCATTTCTTGTCGTCTTATGTCTGTTAGATGTGTGTCTTGAGATCACAACAAGGTTTGGAAGCTATGTGTTGTTGCTTACAGTTTCTTCATGGCTTCTGTTCCTTCTTAGTCTGTGAACTTGTATCACTGTTCAGTCTATAAATATTGGGAGTTTAATATCTTTCTTGTTCTACAGCCAAATTTTTTCAACATTCAGTTTCTTGTTATTCAGTTGTGAGCTTGTATTACGACGGCCTTATTCTCGATATTTCAACACATATCATATTTTTCCTTTACATGGGATTGAGTGCATTTCAATGCATTCGAACCACACTATCAAAATGAATTAAGAGGAGCAATACACATGGGAACAACAAGAAAACCAAAAACCACAGGAACAACAAGAGCTGCTTCTTATAACCACATGACTTTCCAATTGTGTCAAGGAAAAACCCTTGCCCTGCTAGTTGACGGCATTTTCCAAGACAAGGAAAACATTGCGTGACATTATAATTTTTCAGAAAATGGAAATGGCGCAGAGTCTTCTAGGTTTCATGTAGCTGACTCAAGCATTTAAGCAAACAGATAACAGAATACGCTGATATGCTAAACAGAAATACAGTTCGCGATCGACATGATCAGGGCGCATTTGACATGAGAACCACAGTCAAACATGGTAGCTTGCACGATTCACACTTAAACTGCATACCAAGATAAGAAACCAACTTAAGAAACCGAAATACAAATTCTCTAGCCACATTATCATGATGAACTGAACGAGGACAGCCACAACTGATCACAGTTGAGAATTGACTTGCGCCCTTCATGCTTAAACTCCTCAACATAAACAAAACACAACCTGGTATTAGTAGCTTGGAAGAAGCCAACGGCAGCAGACTTAAGATGATGGGTTTGCCCATTTTGCAATTCATCACCATTGAGCGGCACATCGAGATCGGTGGGTCTTCGCTAGTGCCAACAATATGCCACGATCTGAAAAAAATACCAAGCGAAAACTTCGTAACCAACTGTCCATTCAGAATTTATAATTTGATGTGCGGCTGTATGTATAACTAGTTCCAAAGGTTCCTTTTGCAAGGTTGATATTTTTTTTTGTAGATGATGGTTTTCATTTGCATGCTCGATTTTGCATCGACGGTGAATTCAGCGAAATAGCGTATGCCCTCCCGATCGGCCTCGGGACATGGGCAAAGAGGATTCAGCAGAGCAGCCGCCCATGCGGACCATTGGCAAGCATTATTATGTCACTCAACTATGCATGTAGCGGACCATTAGCAAGCATTATTATGTCCTCCAAACACAACAACACACGATGACTTCCGACTTCCTAGCGAACTAACCAAATCACCATGGTGGTGTTGGTGCTCGGCGATCAAGATAGCCTAGAGCCCATTTCAATGCATTCGAACCTCACTGTTTATCAAAAGCGAATGAAGAGGAGCAACCCCCCCCCCCCCCACACACACACACACAAAAAACCCATGGTTTTGCCGAACCCAAAACCGCAGGAACAACAAGAGCTACTTCTTATAACCACATAACTTTCCAACTGTGTGGACGAAAAACTCTTGCCCTGCTAGTTGACCACATTTTCCAAGACAAGGAAAACATTAAGTGACATTATATTTTTTTTCAGAAAATGAAAATGGCGCAGAGCCTTCTAGGTTTCATGTAGCTGACTCAAGCATTCAGGCAAACAGTACTAACAGAAGTACGCCCGATATGCTAAATAGAAATACAGTTCGCGCTCGACATGATCAGGACGAATTCGACATGAGAACCACGGGTCAGACAACAGATAAGAAACCAACTTAAGAAACTGAAGTACAAATTCTCTACCCACATTATCATGATGAACTGAGTAAATTACACAGAAGTACCACAATTGGGGCATTGGAAGCAGATTGGTACCAAGTTTGGTAATTTTTACGTCTCAGTACCAAGTCTGGGGCTAGACGTTACAAAAAGGTCTAAATCGCGTATAAACGCGTATCTGACCGGCGGGGCCTGCATGTCAGTTGCCGATGTGGCATTTTTTTTGCAAAAACCCCCCAACACCTCCTTCGTCCTCACGCGCGGCGGCGCCCGATCTGGATTGAGGGGAGGAGCCCCTCGAGCCCGAGCTCGCTCGCCTCCCGTAACCCCCGCCCCGGCCTCCTCCTTGCCTAGCCGCCGGCCGGCCACCGGAGTAGGACGTCCCTAACCCGCGCACCCCCCACTCCCTCGATCTCCCTCATTCCCTCGCTGCCCACCACACGCACCTGCCGACGAGCAGGAGGGCGCCTGTTCGTCCCTCTCCTCCTGCCTTGCGCCCGGCGCAAGCCGCCAGCCCATGCAGACGCCCTCGCCTCGCTTCCCTCGGATCCGCCGCCGCCCGGGACGCCACCTCGCCGGTCTGCCTCCACGTCGTCGTCGTCCCTGTCGACCTCCCCGCGCCCCACTGCCCATCCCCTACGGACGCCGTGAGCACCTCCCGCTCGTCCTCTTTCCTTTGTCCCTCACCCACGCAGCGCTCCGCCGACCCACTCCGCGACCGAAGCCAAGGCTCATGCCGCTTCGCCAGCTCTGCCGCGACCGCCGTCCACTTCGCTACTTCGCCGAGTGCCGCGCTGCAACCTCCCGCGCGCTGCTCCAGATTTGAGCGCCATGCTATCTGTCGTCGTCGCCATCGCCTCCTCCTCCTCTGCTGCTGCCGCCACGCCGCCGCCATTTGCCCCACGTTGCGCCGCCCCCCGCCCTTGCGCGCATTGCCACCGGTCGCCCATGCCGCCATGGCGCCGCCTCTCGCCGCTTGCTGCCACTGGGGCCGCCTTTTCCTCCCCAACGGCGTCGACCGTTCGCTGTGGTGGCCGCCGCCAGTCCTCGCCCCTCCTTGTGCGGGGGGTTTCTGCAAAAAAAATGCCACGTTGGCAGCTGGCATGCGGGCTCTGCCGGTCAGATACACCGTCAATATGCGTTTATACTCGATTTAGACCTTTTTGTAACGTCTAGCCCCAGACTTGGTACTGACACGTAAAAATTACCAAACTTGGTACCAATCTGCTTCCAATGCCCCAATTATGGTACTTCTGTGCAATTTACTCTGATGAACTGAACGAGGACGACCACAACTGATCACAATTGACTTGCACTCTTCATGCTTAAACTCCTCGACAGAAACAAAACACAACCTGGTATTAGTAGCTTGGAAGAAGCCAACGGCAGCAGTCTAGAGATGACGAGATTGCCCATTTTGCAATTCATCACCATTGAGCCGCACATCAGGGATCAGTGGGTCTTCGCTAGCGCCAACAATATGCCACGATCTGAAAAAGATACCAAGCAGAAAACTCATAACCAACTGCTCATCTCAGAATTTATAATTTGATGTGCGGCTGCATGTATAACCACTTCCAAAGGTTACAAGACTGCATCTGACATGTGAGCTTCAGCTATACCATAACGTAATTTAATGCATCTTAACGAAAAATTTGAAGCAAGGTAAAGTGGTAATGCAATATCACAAGGTTGAATAAATATTTAGCAATCTCATTTTTAACCAAGGTTGACTAAATATTTAGCAATCTCTATTTGAACCCAGCATGCACTTCATGCTTCACCAACTATTTGACCAATCAACGGCAGTAGCAAAAAAGAGACATTTTATTCCAGGGTTGATGTTGCATATAATAGCACGGAAGAATAACCGGACCTGAGTCCACAATTTGAAAATGGCTACAGAAACAAGAGGTGACTTATTTTATGAGAGGACATCCCAACATCAGTTTCCAAGTTTTTAGTAAAAGTGAAAAACGTACGAGTTCCTCACCTGTTAGAATCTATTTACAAATGCTAAACGCTTTGTGGTGAAAGTAAGTTCCTTGTCCACCAATTGTTTTTCCAAGAAGTCTGGTACTGCTACTTGACATACTGTATCTTTTAAAAACAAGATCAACATTGAAGTCATACTAAAATTTCATGAAAGGGAGACGACATAGATTACACATAATTTCTGTTCCAAGTAGCTGAGCCAAGAATTAGGCAAACAGTAGCTGAAATATGCCTCACATATTAATCTGAAATACAACCTTTTGACATTATGATCAGGACGAATTCAACAAGACAACATCAATTAATTGTAAGGACTTGCACAATTTGTAAGTAAACTGCTGAACAGAGAATAAACGACTTCACACTTCATAATAGCAGCTCTAAAAGAAACCAGCAGCACACTTTGATCAGCTAATCCGTATTAGCAATAACAATCCGTATTAGCAGGGGCGGACCCAGGAATAAAACTTAGAGGGGGCAAAAAAAAAAAAATTGGACGTATTTAAGAACAAACAAGGCAAAAGCACGATATAAACTAAAAGTCGGGCATAATCACTTAATTTTCCACATGGTAACCCATATTATTAAAAAAATTGGAAGTAAACTAACCTTTTAGACAAAATGAATTAAATCAATATCCCAATATCTTGTTCCAAAGTTGCAAAATAGAACATTGACAAATTGTTGTAACAATCTAATGTACGATCTGCAAGAAGAAAAAGGCGTTATCAAATTGAGGGAGAATGAAAACATAAAAAAAAGTATTAATAAAAAGGAAAAAAGAGCTATAGCGCATTGCCTTTAGTTTCATCCTACGACGGTCTTGCACTGCATGGAAACTTTTAGCTTTAGTTTCAACTTCTTAACATTATAATGACTAAACTGAGCACTTGGAATCAAAAAGACATTCAACGAAGTAACTCGGAATTTCCAACATTGGATCTGCCATTTAACTCATCTACCAACATGTCTAGGACAGAAAAGAAACAATCGATCCGATAATGATGCTCATTATTAATGTCTAACACTAAATCATTTCCCATGTTTTCCATGTCTAACACTAAAATGCTGCTGTTTCATGTGTATTCATGGATGCACATGATCATTTTCCATGTCTAACACTAAAATGACATTCTTCTCACAAAAAGAATGTACCTTGTTTAGAAGATCATTCTAACCATGCTCAGATCTAGGCTTATGTAGCTCTCTCTTGGTAGATTCCACATTTGACATGGCATTAACAATGTTCATATCCTTTCCATGGAAGATTTTTGATAGCCCATTTGTCAAAGCAAATATCATCATTAGTGCGTGTAGATAGAATGTCCAAATCAATCAGTTCAGGCATTTTGGAAGTTGCTGATTTTTTGAAAAAAATCTCTCCATTAGCTTCCCTGCAAGTTAAGTGCCCAAAACTGAAACCTTAAAGGCATTTTCATGCTATCACAAATCATGAAGATGAAGGGTCATTATCAGAATTGAACTGGAGTCTCTCAATCCGACTAGCCAATTTCTTAATAATTAGTAATAAATTCGAAGTTGCATACTAGTAAAATTTATATGTTACAAAAAATTGAACTTGCCTAATAATACAAATAGGTAAACTATATACTCCCTCTGTCTGAAAATACTTGTCATCAAAATGAATAAAAGAGGATGTATCTAGACGTTTTAGATACATCCCTTTTTATCCATTTTGATGACAAGTATTTGCCGGACGTAGTACATAACTTGATCAAAGGTTGAGAGTACTTTGGTTTCTAATTTCGAAATTGCAGACGAACAAGAAAAATCTGGAAAACAAAACCTTGATTATACTACTTGCTTTCTTACCTCGAGATCAATTAGACTGAGGGAATTGTGGAATTGAAATTTGGTGATGGGGGCATGGGGCTATGCTGCAACGTCGTTGTACAAGGGCCAGAGGGATTAAGGATAGACAACGGCAGATCGGCGATTACCACCAACGTGGCGGAGAGTGTCTGCGGCGGCTCCGTGCGAGTGGCGAGATCAGGTATTTCCGATCTGTCTTGTATGGTGTACTAGGATGGAGTCTGAACCGTCCCACCTGGCAGGCTACGAGGCAAAAAGGGTCTAATGCAAAGTTGCAAGACGTACACACAGGCAGGGGGCAGCAGGCCAGCAATTCTTTATTTTTGTGGGCTGCTAGTTAGACTAAACAGGCTTTAAAAATACAAATGAAGCTAAGCCTAGTGGGGGCAACGTACGCTAACAAGTGGGGGCACACAGCCTGTACACCCGATCAGGTATAAGCGAGCATAAAAATCAAGTGGGGGCAGGTGCCCCCACAACCATCAACGTAGGTCCGCCCCGGTATTAGCAATCCGTATTAGCACACTTTGATTAGCAATATCATGTACAAAACTCATAACCAACTCCAAGTCAGCATTTTACTTTGGTGAGCTATATGCTAGTACCAATTCCAATGGTTACAACACTGGGTTTGAGATGTGACCTTCAGCTATGCCACAAAATAAGAGATGGTTATTTATAAGAAAGTCTGACGGAAGGTAACAGGATAGTACGAGACCAGCATGTTTGTGTACATATTTCGCAATTCGACCAATGCATGGTCATGGTCCTTCACATGTCAAATCTCATACCATAAACTACATTATGTTTTCCAGCGTCATATATTAAGTTTTCTCTATCACAGAGAATTGTCCTTGGCAAGATTCATATGTGAATATATATATAACAAACATATATTGCTTTCACTATGACTAATTGTTCACAACCAACTAAATAAGCAAACATACAGAAGCCGAACGAAAATGCAAGACAATAGACAAGAAGCAAGGTCTAGCAGCAATACCTGGAGTGTAGAAGCTCATGTAGGGTAGGGCGCTAAAGTACTGTGCGGGCTCATCAACCTTCCTGACTCGCCCTGACTTCAGCTCTAGAGCGAATAAGCCAGCATCTGTGTTTATGAAGATGACACCCACACCCTCTCTGGAACCAACCACAAATGGTTGGTAATCTGGATCCACAACGGGCACAATTGTCTCCAGCTCGATGCTCCTGCATTTTACCCATTCAGCAGCTGCTTCTGAATTCACCTTCCTTGACCACAGATAAAGACTAGAACTCTCAGTGCAGGCAAACCCCAGCGAACTGTCCTCCATCACCATGAGAGCAATTGGGCTCCTAGTGTGTGGCGGCGGGTTAATCATGGATAAGCAGTTGCTTGGCAAGCTGTACTTGACGATTTTGTGAGCAGAGCGAAGTGTGAAGTAGACTTCATCTCCAATGACAGCTACTCGGCGAGGCATGACATAGGGCAGGTGGAAGAGGTTTTCTGCAATGTCATCTCGGATGTGCAGGGCATAGCATTCGCAACCATCGTCAAGAGATACTGGCGCACTCCACGCACCTGTCACCGATGAGTACACGCTCGCCTTAACGATACGGTCGTCGTCGTCGGTGGCCAGGAAGGCCACGCGGAAGGGGCCGCCTTGGCAGTCGAGATGCTGGCAGCCGTCGGCGGCGCAGAAGACCGCGGCGGTGGAGATGAGCCAGACGATGCCCGGCGCGGGCAGGACGTGCCGGTCGCCCGTGACGGGGTCCGAGACGACGAAGACCAGGCGCTCGTCCTGCACCATGTGGATGAGCACGCGGCCGTGGCGGCAGTCGAGGGGAACGGGGTGCTTGCCCTGGCCGTCAGAGCCCGGGTAGGGGAAGTCCGACATCGAGGTGGTGGAGGTGAAGCGGGGCGCGGGCCTTTCTTGGAGGACCTGGAACTGTTGGAGGAGGCCGAGGAGGGGAGGGGCTCCGTGGAAAGCGCGGTAGCGGCGGCGGAAGGAGGGGTCGCAGACGACGCGGAGCCACGACTTGCAGACGAGGGCGGCGCGGAAGAGGTGCTCGGGCTCGTACGGACGAAGGAGGAGGAGCACCTCGCCGACGAGCTCGTCCATCAGCTCCGGCGGTGGGGCCATGGTGCGGTCGGCGGAATGGGTGGGGGGCGCCGCCGGGTCGGTGGGTCGGGGAGGAGGCGAAGAAGCGAGTGAGACGGCCCGTTCTACTTGGTTCGGCTCGACCAGGGTCTGCGCCGCGTGTGGCCTCGCTCAATAGAAAATCATGAGACCTGGTCTGCGGGACCGCCAACACGCTATTTGCCGCACCATGCAGAAAATTGTCGGGGCTTCGCACGTGTCGCCCGCTACTGGGCCGACCCAATTGCTTTTTAATTTCTTCTGTTTCTGTTTCTGTTTACAATTTTCGAAAAATGTCCAGAAATTCAAAAAAGTTTAGAATTTTAAAAATTATTCTCTTATTTTCATAAAATGTTCGAAAATCTATAATAAAAATCAAAAAATGTTTTTTATTTTCACAAATTAAAAAAAGATCCCATTTTTTATTTGCCTAAAAATTCAGAAAATGGTCATGTTTTCACAAAAAAAAATCGAATATTCATAATTTTTTTACGGAATTTCAGAAAATATCCATGTTTTCAAAATATTGCTCGTAATTTAAAAAATGTTCAGTTTTTCAATTTTGTTCCTATTTTTTAATTTTTTACTTTTTAAGAAAGTTACAATTTTTAAAATGTTCAGGTTTAAAAAATATTTATGTTTTAAAAAATCACATTCAAAATTGCAAGAAATGTTTATATCTCTCACGACTTGTAGTTCATACACACCATGTTGCCTATATCGTCACCAGAGCTCAGGAACATGCAATGGCAAGCGACGAGGTTCACCACTGGGAGGTGCAGTTCGATCTGAGGTCCCGGGCTTTCCACGCCCTGATCCAAACGAAATAGCCAAATTTCAATCCACGTGTAACAGTTCGCCTAGGATGGTCCGCGTGGCTCCGCCCAATCCACATGGATTAAGCCTTGACTAAACAAGGCCCTAGGGACCCTAGACAAGAACCTATATGCATCGGGCTCGCGCAGAGCTGGCCAAACGGGCCAGCACGACACGACAGCACGCCCCGGCCCATGCTAATCGTGCCTGGCACGACACGGCCCGTGGGTGGACCGTGTCGTGCCTTGCTCCCTGGCCTTGGCACAACATATTTAGTAAATGGGCCGGCCTGTGGCACGTCTCGGCCGCATGCATTTTAGCATGTTGTGCTATTTTTTAAGTTTATTAGGCTGTTTTAGGTCATATAAAAGAAATAATAATTAAAACAAGCCCTGTCGTGTCGGGCCCGTGTGCCTTGCTTCCAGGCCCAGGCACAGCTCCTAGCATGCCGCTTGGCGGACACGGCCGAAATCATTAATTGAGAAGCACTCTTTGCAAAGGTTACTCCCACCTCCTCAGGTTGCGACAACGTGCGTCACTTGTCGCAATATGTAAGTTTTCTCTTTTTCGTAGATTTGTTTATTCAAAACGTTTTATCTCTTAAAAAGTGCATTCAAATATCAAACTGTTTTTACCGTTGGATTCCTCGCGTCAAGCTCTTCAAACTAGACCCCATGTTGATATGTTTATATAATGATCTATGTAGACCGTTATCACCTTCCGTATAGTACAAAGTGCATGTATAGTACAAGATCACAACAGTCTATGTCGATTCCGGGAGCGGAAGGTGACAACAGTCTACATCGATTCCGGGAGCGACAACGAGGAGTCCGACGATGAAGATGCATGGGAACCGAGCGAATCTGACTACTCCGGTGAAGACTAGAGTACCAGACTCCTTAGTTCAGCTGCTCAAACGGTGTGTGGAGTGCAGTGTGACTGGTTTCTAAGGCATTTGGTTAGCTAATCTGATGCATTGGTGCTTTTGCTCAGGTGCATCTCTTGTGCGTCTTATGTTTATGTTAGATGTGTGTACTGAGATCACAAGAAGGTTTGGAAGCTATGTGTTGCTTACAGTCTCTCCATGGCTTCTATTCGTTAGAGCATCCCTAACAGACCCTTTAAAACGCACGAAACTGTAAAATAACCGCCGGTTTACAGTTTTAGGTGAAAAAAATGACCCAAATAGGACCCGTAAACGACTTCGGCCTGTAAATTTTTTAAGGGGTGTGAAAAACAACCCCACTGAATCTGTGAAAAAAAAAGGATTTCGGAGCCAACCCAAGGGTGCCCTGTATATGCGAAAGACCGTTGGCGGGAGTCCAACTGCCATCGGAACATTCATGGCTTGCTTCCGGTCGCCGCCCCGTCCGTTGCTACGTCTTGAGCTTCGTTGGTTTTCCTCGAAGAGGAGAGGGTGATGCAGCAAAGTGTAGCGTAAGTATTTCCCTCAGTTGTGAGAACCAAGGTATCAATCCAGTAGGAGGCTCCTCAAAAGTCCCACGCACCTACACAAACAAACTGAAAACTCGCAACCAACGCAATAAAGGGGTTGTCAATCCCTTCACGGCCACTTGCGAACGTGAGATCTAATAAAGATAGTAAATAATATTTTTGGTATTTTTGGTATAGATGCAAAAAGTAAAGATGCAAATAAAAGTAGATTGAAAGCAAATATGATAAGAGATAGACCCGGGGCCATAGGTTTCACTAGAGGCTTCTCTCGAGATAGCATAAGTATTACGGTGGGTGAACAAATTATCACGAGCAATTGATAGAAAAGCGCATAGTTATGAGATTATCTAGGCATGATCATATATATAGGCATCACGTCCATAACAAGTAGACCGAATCCTGCCTGCATCTACTACTATTATTCCACACATCGACCGCTATCCAGCATGCATCTAGAGTATTAAGTTCATAAGAACAGAGTAACGCATTAAGCAAGATGACATGATGTAGAGGGATAAACTCATGCAATATGATAAAAACCCCATCTTGTTATCCTCGATGGAAACAATACAATACGTGCCTTGCAACCCTTTCTATCACTGGGTAAGTACACCCCAAGATTGAACCCAAAGCTAAGCACTTCTCCCATGGCAAGAAAGATCAATCTAATAGGCCAAACTAAACCGATAATTCGAAGAGACTTGCAAAGATAACTCAATCATACATAAAAGAATTCAGAGAAGATTCAAATATTATTCATAGATAAACTTAATCATAAACCCACAATTCATCGGATCTCAACAAACACACCGCAAAAAGAGATTACATCGAATAGATCTCCACAAGAGAGGGGAGAACATTGTATTGAGATCCAAAAAGAGAGAAGAAGCCATCTAGATAATAACTATGGACCCGTAGGTCTGTGGTAAACTACTCACAACTCATCGGAGGGACAAGGATGTCGATGTAGAGGCCCCCCGTGCTTGATTCCCCCTCCGGCAGAGTGCCGGCGAAGGCTCCAAGATGGGATCTCGCGGATACAGAAGGTTACGGTGGTGGAAATTGTGTTTCGTGGTGCCCCTGGATGTTTTCGGGTGCGTGGTATATATAGGAAGAAGAAGTACGTCGGTGGCGCTGAGGGGCCACGAGACAGTAGCGCCCTCCTATCTCGTGGAGGCTCGGTTGCTTCTTGACTTGCACTCCAAGTTCTCTCGATCACGCTCGGAGAAAATCACGTTCGAAGGTTTCATTTCGTTTGGACTCCGTTTGATATTCCTTTTCTTGAAATACTGAAATAGGCAAAAACAAGCAATTTCGGCTGGGCCTCCGGTTAATAGGTTAGTCCCAAAAGTAATATAAAAGTGGAAAATAAAGCCCAATAAAGCCTAAAACAGTAGATAAAGTAGCATGGAGCAATAAAAATTATAGATACGTTGGAGACGTATCGCATCCCTAAGTGAATTCTGCTCGTCCTCGAGTAGGTAAATGATAAAAGAGAATTTTTGATGCGGAGTGATACTTTGGCATAATTTCAATGTAAATCCTCTTAATTGTGGTGTGAATATTCAGATCCGAAAGATTCAAGACAAAAGTTCATATTGACATAAAAATAATAATACTTCAAACATACTAACTAAGCAATCATGTCTTCTCAAAATAACATGGCTAAAGAAAGTTATCCCTACAAAATCATATTGTCTGGCTATGTTCCATCTTCCCCACACAAAATATTTAAATCATGCACAACCCCGATGACAAGCCAAGCAGTTGTTTCATACTTTAAATTTTTTAAAACCTTTTCAATCTTCACGCAATACATGAGCGTGAGCCATGGATATAGCACTATATGTGGAATAGAATGGTGGTTGTGGAGAAGACAAAAAGGGAGAAGATAGTCTCACATCAACTAGGTGTATCAACGGGCTATGAAGATGCCCATCAATAGATATCAATGTGAGTGAGTAGTGATTGCCATGCAACGGATGCACTAGAGCTATAAGTATATGAAAGCTCAAAGTGCATCCAACTCGCTTGCTCACGAAGACCTAGGGCATTTGAGGAAGCCCATCATTGGAATATACAAGCCAAGTTCTATAATGAAAAATTCCCACTAGTATATGAAAGTGACAAAATGAGAGACTCTCTATCATGAAGATCTTGGTGCTACTTTGAAGCACAAGTGTGGTAAAAGGATAGTAGCATTGTCCCTTCTCTCTTTTCTCTCATTTTTTCTCTCTTTTTTTCTTTAGGCCTTTTCTCTTTTTTTATGGCCTCTTTTTTCTTTCTCTTTTTTTTTCGTCCGGAGTCTCATCCCGACTTGTGGGGGAATCATAGTCTCCATCATCCTTTCCTCACTGTGACAATGCTCTAATAATGATGATCATCACACTTTTATTTTCTTACAACTCAAGAATTACAACTCAATACTTAGAACAAAATATGACTCTATATGAATGCCTCCAGCGGTGTACCGGGATATGCAATGAAACATGAGTGACATGTATGAAAGAATTATGAACGGTGGCCTTGCCACAAATACGATGTCAACTACATGATCATGCTAGCAATATGACAACGATGGAGCATGTCATAATAAACGGAACGGCGGAAAGTTGGATGGCAATATATCTTGAAATGGCTATGGAAATGCCATAATAGGTAGGTATGGTGGCTGTTTTGAGGAAGATATATGGTGGGTGTATGATACCGGCGAAAAGTGCACGGTATTAGAGATGCTAGCAATGGTGGAAGGATGGGAAAAAGTGCGTATAATCCATGGACTCAACATTAGTCATAAAGAACTCATATACTTATTGCAAAAATCTAGAAGTTATCAAAGCAAAGTATTACGCGCATGCTTCTAGGGGGATAGATTGGTAGGAAAAGACCATCGCTCGTCCACGACCGCCACTCATAAGTAAGACAATCAATAAATAAATCATGCTCCGAGTTCATCACATAACGGTTCACCATACGTGCATGCTACGGGAATCACAAACTTCAACACAAGTATTCTTTAAATTCACAACTACTCAACTAGCATGACTCTAATATCACCATCTTCATATCTCAAAACAATTATCAAGCATCAAACTTATCTTAGTATTCAACGCACTCAAAAGAAAGTTTCACATATCTTGAATACCAAGTATATTAACATTAAGCAAATTACCATGCTACTAACGACTCTCAAAATAATCTAAGTGAAGCATGAGAGATCAATAGTTTCTTTAAAACAAATATACCACCGTGCTCTAAAAGATCTAAGTGAAGCACTAGAGCAAAAATTATAACGCTCAAAAGATATAAGGGAAGCACTATGAGAAAAATTATCAAGCTCAAAAGATATAAGTGAAGCACATAGAGTATTCTATCAAATTCCAATTCATGTATGGCTTTATCAAAAGGTGTGTACAACAAGGATGATTGTGGTAAACTAACAAGCAAAGACGCAAATAATACAAGACGCTCCAAGCAAAACACTTATCATGTGGTGAATAAAAATATAGCCCCAAGTAAAGTTACCAATGAATGAAGACGAAAGAGGGGATGCCTTCCCGGGGCATCCCCAAGCTTAGGCTTTTGGCTATTCTTGAATATATTGGGGTGCCATGGGCATCCCCAAGCTTAGGCTCTTGCCACCTGACGGTGTCCTGGACTAGGGGGTACTCACCACGTCGTCCCCCAATCGGTTAGATTGGGCCGAGGACCCCCAGGGCCGCATACTCATGGGCCAGTCCGGACAGGTGCCGCATACAAGGAAGATTCCACAAGACTTGGTGATCAAGACAAGGACTCCTCCCCCACCGGTGTATTCGGCTAGGACTCTTGTTAACCTAGGCCTCTGGTGCATTATATAAACCAGGGCCAGGCTAGTCGACATATATACAATATACAACAATCATACCATAGGCTAGCTTCTAGGGTTTAGCCTCTACGATCTCGTGGTAGATCCACTCTTGTAACACACATCATCAATATTAATCAAGCAGGACGTAGGGTTTTACCTCCATCAAGAGGGCCCGAACCTGGGTAAACATCGTGTCCCTTGTCTCCTATTACCATCCGCCTAGATGCACAGTTCGGGACCCCCTACCCGAGATCCGCCGGTTTTGACACCGACATTGGTGCTTTCATTGAGAGTTCCTCTGTGTGTTCGGCAAAAGGTCGATGGCTCGCCCGCAGATCAACTGCGACTTCGGCATCTTCGTCTCCAGATCGACTGGTCACCTTGGTTCGACCAAGGACTGCACCCTACCTCCGATCGTCATGTTCGGATGAGGGCCTTCATCAACATCAGCTCCGATCTCTATCAAGATCACGGAGGAGTCATCCAGGGAGCCCGGGGGCTCAACGTCAACATTGCCCTCGGGCGACCGTACTGTATTTCTGGACAACGGACTTGTGTCCGCCGCCACCGCCTCCTCAGTGTCGTTTTAATGATTGCTTCGGTGGAATTGTGCGGAATTGAGTCTACAACAACCCTGGAAAATTTCGTCGAGTTCCGATGGAGGAATCTCTAGCAATCTCCGGTATACCGGAGCCGCATTGAATCTGAACGAGAATCCGGACGAGTTTAGGGCGTGGTGTCCAGCTTCTAGCTCGGACTTCCTTTGGAAGATCCAACCTTTGATCGGCTGCGGAATTCCTATATCTACCACTCCTCAAAATTTCAGCTCGATCCGACCGTCCAAACTCCGGGAACCTTCCGATTAGTGCATCACTTTTCGGATCTGTTTTCTGCGCAAAACGAATCCGCCCGAGTTCGTCTTTTTATGAACGGGATTTGGACATCCTTTTGAAGGAAGTTTTGTATGGGGTATTGTGTTTTGTTTCCGAACACATCCCACTAACTTTAAAATCTTTTGAACATGATCTTCAACATCATGCTGGTGTCAAACCAGTCCGGCAATATTACTCCACGGTTGCCGACCTGCGCTAGACACGTCGTCACTTTGTTGAACCGAGCTCAACTTCTTCGGATCATTATCTCGGCAAGCCGAACAAGAGTCCGGCATCGCGAAGGATAAATCATCACCAACATCGCCGCCCCACGGATTACACGGAGCGGGCATACCGGCATCGCCGCACGTTCTCTTCATCAAGCCGGCATCGACCACGTCACGACCTGCATCGGCAGGGCCGCACTATTGCTTCTTCAAGCTGGTGTCCATCACGCCGACCTACTTCGACATCTCGGTTGGACCGGGGGCTTCGCCATCTCTTCATCAACCTACTCCGGACACTTCGGCGTCACTAGCCGACCAAGCAATGGGTGCGCGGATCGAGTCCCAATTTTGAGAATCACCTTTCTTCAGATTGCTACAACAAATAAACCAGGTGCTATTAATCCTAGTATTTTTTGCTTGTTTGGGTTTATTTTTCCCAACGAATTATTACTCTGGTTTGTCCATCATATGTACGCAGGTCTATCAAATGGTGGCGCGATTAAGACGGTTGCATGGTGGTTCCGTCGGTTTCAGACATAGTCCGTGAACGCCGCATCCGAACTCGAACCGACACGTGAATTCAGGCCTTGCCATGCCTTTACCGCATCACGCCACGCCTCTGCATCGACATTGACTTGGCGCCAGCCATATTTCTTTATTACTCACTTTGCATAAATTGTTTATTATGCAACGATTTTTTATTACTATTATCTCTGGTTTGCACTATTTTTGTGCACAGAAAATGATCCACCGGACTATATCCTTTGACGTCACCTCGGTACGGACGGGGCTTCGTCAACACTTCATTACCCCATGCCGGGACTTGGCATCACTATGCCGTCCTGCATTGACCGTGCTATGTCACCACTTCGGAATGCCGAGCTCTTTGCTCCACCACCTCGGGACCGGCTTGGGGGATGGAACCTTGTCCCGCATCAAGCTCGGACCGCGTCGTCAATACCGAACACATTAACCAGCTAAGTTGCCTTCATGCTCAAAGTTTTAAATTTCTAACTTGTGTTCGGTTCGACCAAGCATTATACTTTTTGGAACAAAAGTTGCTTGTAAAATTTTCCTTGTCCAAACTTTGTTCGCAGATACTTGACGCGCTACCCGCTCATTATACAGGGGCTTCTTTAATGAAGCTTATTAATCTGGCTTTATGCCCAACACATGTGTCACACTTCCGCATGTACCTTTTATTCACCATTATATGCATCGATATGACTTAATTTTTGGCCAAGCTGGGTTGCTGGCTCCATGCTTACCCCTCGTTCCCGATTGTTCGGCTAGGTGGTAAAGGAGCACCTCTGCGATTATTATTGCCGGTCAGCCGGATGTGTACCTCGAGACTGGTGAAGCCGAAAGCTAGCGTTCTTAAGGGAATACTCGGTCGGTGAACTAAAAGATGATTTCTTACCTATTTATTTACCTGCCCCGGATGTTTTTCTCGCTCTTTTCGCAGTCCGGACATGCACTTTAGGGCATGCTTCCTGAGAAAGGAACCCCTAACGGAACTATTCTCCCTGGAAGATGTTTCTTACTAACCATGTAATATAACATAACTAGTTGGGCACTTGTCTGATAAAGCACTAATGACCCCTACACCTGGTCTCCACGCATGCCCCGGTTTTTATAACTGTGAGGGTATTCGGACACACTCCAGACTATTGGGTCCAGAGGTTGAAGCGAAAAGGTCCGCTACGACAAACGATCTACAATCCGGCTAGAAGGCATTCTACATGTCACCTTACATTATATAGTCAACTTTTACCCAAGTCACTTGGGGGCTCTTATGTTTATTAGAGCCGTTTCATACTAAGTGTTTTTCTTCTTAGTCGTTGCAAAGATTTTATTATTTATCACTCCTTTTCTCGACACGAGTGTGCGGTCACTAGCCAGGGAGCCTAATTTCTCTCTCAAAACCGCTAGGATTTAGTTTTCTAAACTGGCCTAATGAGAAGTACTCCGCCTTGGGATGGGAGACTAAAGCCGTAGGCTGACCAGCAAAGTCTGAGATAGGATGTGTCATGTTAAAGCACGCAGAAGCACTTTTTTTCT
This sequence comes from Aegilops longissima, assembly GCA_021605205.1. Taxonomy (NCBI): domain Eukaryota; kingdom Viridiplantae; phylum Streptophyta; class Magnoliopsida; order Poales; family Poaceae; genus Aegilops; species Aegilops longissima. The sequence goes on from CM038676.1 coordinate 468,204,156, forward strand.
AAAGTCCAATTTTGGATTGGCACGAACACTTGATCTTGTTCGAACGTCATGTTTTTACCGACGTTTTTGGTTTTCAAGATTTTGGCACTTTTAAACTATTTGTGTGTTTTCAGCACAAGTCTCATGATGCAGCACCGGACACCTTTAGAGATTCGACAAAAACATTCTCGGGTATTGCTATATATGCATCAGTTTCGAATTGTGTCCTCGGTCAATAGTTGGGTTGCCCGCTCCCCGCTTGCCTCCTACGTTCCGCTTTGTTCGGCTAGGTGTGCAAAGGAGAACCATCATGATCATTGTGCTTCCAGCTCGCATGGTTAAGCACCTCGATGGAGAAAGCGGCCCGATCGTCACAATAGGTGTTAACTGGTCAGCGATCCGATGACTATATTAAATGACGGGCCATTCATAAAATTGGCCGAAGTGTTTCCGGCTTGACCTCGACTGTCGCCGAACACTACCGGGGGCTAGTAGCTGGCCTCCCAAACTAAATCCTCAATATTTTGCTCTTACATTGGAGCTGAGGTTTCATGATCATGCTTAACATGACAACCCAAAGAAAGGAACCGATATCGGGACTATTTTCTTTGGAAGACATTTCTTCTGTTAAACGGTAATATAACATGTCTCTCCGTGTACCTTTGTTTATAAAACCGTATGGCCAGATTGCCTTGTTTGTTGTAAATCTTTGCCCTCATAAAGGCTTTATAAAGTAGGACAAACACTCCTCGCCATTGCCGAGGAGGTTGAAGTTGATGGTCGGTCAACAAAGTTTTGTACAATGCGGATCCGAGCATTAATGACATAAAGTACTTGGATACATTGAGTCATTACACATAATTTGTGATTTTACTATGGATATCGATCCTTAATTGCCACCCGTGCCGCATTAAGGCTCGGGGCTACTAGGCTTCGGGCTTATTATTTACAAATATTAAAGGGTACATCGATCCCCGATGCAAGCGTTACCACCGACCCGATGTCTGGGGCTACTGCATTGCATGTCCAATGCAGAAATTTTTAAGTGTAATACGCCTCCGAGGAGATTTGATCCTTAGGTTGGTCGGCCACACCCAACCTGAGTCTTGAGGACTGAGCACGCCGCTTTTGTGTCCCAAGTATTCTGCCGAGCTAGGATTTGATCCTCGACCGATTTTGCAAATCAACTTTGAGTCTCGGCTCTGAGGATCAGCGGTCTTATGTCATCCTTCATGTGCATCTCGGTTTTAGACCGATACCCACCTCGAGGGCTACGGCTATGTATCTCGGCAGAGAATAAATTGCACCAATAAAAAATATTGACAAAAATCGGCCCACATTCGGGGTGGTGCACCACCTCGGAAGCAATCCGGCATAAAGCTCGGACGCTAGTGGCTGGCTCCATAGAGGGCATTTCCGGCATTAAGCTCGGCTAAACTCCTTCAAACTTCTTTGAACCAAGGTGATTTACGACACCTCGGATACATAATCCGGCGTTGGAGCTCGGATACAGTCCGGCGTTGGAGCTCGGATACATAGTCCAGCGTTGGAACTCGGATACATAGTCCGGCGTTGGAGCTCGGATACATTCCGGCGTTAGAGCTGGGAAGCGGTCCGGCGTTGGTGCTCGGCTGCAAAAGATACCTCAAAAGCAGTCCGGCGTTGGAGCTTGGACGCAAGAGGACGCTGCCGCCCGGGAACAACTTCAACCCCGAGGTGTGGCATAAAAATAACAAGGCATTGATAAAGGCCGGAAACTTAAAGGGGCTCCTCGGATACCCGACGTGTAAACTCGTCGAATGCATTTCGGCGATCCTCAAGATCAAAGATGAGAAGATTTGTTGAACCAGTTTTCAAGACCGGCAACCGAAGATGAAGAATAGTTCGGAGGAATCGAGGAGCGTCCCTAACTTGAAGACCGGTTCAGGGGGCTACTGACGGTGTCCTGGACTAGGGGGTACTCACCACGTCGTCCCCCAATCGGTTAGATTGGGCCGAGGACCCCCAGGGCCGCATACTCATGGGCTAGTCCGGACAGGTGCCGCATACAAGGAAGATTCCACAAGACTTGGTGATCAAGACAAGGACTCCTCCCCACCGGCGTATTCGGCTAGGACTCTTGTTATCCTAGGCCTCTGGTGCATTATATAAACCAGGGCCAGGCTAGTCGACATATATACAATATACAACAATCATACCATAGGCTAGCTTCTAGGGTTTAGCCTCTACGATCTCGTGGTATATCCACTCTTGTAACACACATCATCAATATTAATCAAGCAGGACGTAGGGTTTTACCTCCATCAAGAGGGCCCGAACACAGTAAACATCGTGTCCCTTGTCTCCTGTTACCATCCGCCTAGACGCACAGTTCGGGACCCCCTACCCGAGATCCGCCGGTTTTGACACCGACACCACCCTTTATTCCATAGTCCATAAAAGCTTTACCCAAAACTTGAAAACTTCACAACCCAAAACTCAATAGAAATCTCGTGAGCTTTGTTAGAGAAAGTAAACAAAAGACTACTTTAAGGTACTGTAATGAACTCATTCTTTATTTATATTGGTGTTAAACCTACTGTATTCCAACTTATCTATGGATTATAAACTAATTTATTGGCCATAGATTCATCAAAATAAGCAAACAACACACGGAAAACAGAATCTGTCAAAAACAGAACAGTCTGTAGTAATCTGTAACTAACGCAAACTTATGGAACTCAAAAAAATCTACCAAAATTAGAAGACATAGACAATTTGTTTATTGATCAGCAGCAATTGGAATCACTATTTTATCACGTTTTGTGATTTTTAACAATTCGGTCACTGAGCGCAAAGTTTCTGGAAATTACAGCAAGATCAAATAACTATCGTCCAAGAAGATCCAATAGGTTTAACTTGGCACAAACACTAATTAAAAGATAAAACCACATCTAAACATAGGCTAGATGGATTATTTATTCCTAAACAGAAACAAAAACAAAAAACATAAAATAAATTGGGTTGCCTCTCAACTAGCGCTATCGTTTAACGCCCCTAGCTAGGCATAAAAGCAAGGATAGATCTAGGTATTGCCATCTTTGGCACTAAACTCATAAGTAGCACGCATGATAGATTCATAAGGTAATTTAACTTTCTTTCTTGGAAAGTGCTCCATGCCTTTCTTTATGGGAAATTGGAATCTAATATTCCCTTCCTTCATATCAATAATCGCACCAATCGTTCTAAGGAAAGGTCTACCAAGAATAATAGGACAAGAAAGATCGCAATCTATATCAAGAACGATAAAATCTACGGGCACCAAATTTCTATTTGCAACGATAAGAACATCATTGATCCTTACCATAGGCTTTTTAATGGTGGAATCCGCAAGGTGCAAATTTAACGAACAATCATCAAGATCATGGAAACCTAGAATATCACATAAAGTTTTCGGAATCGTGGAAACACTAGCACCCAAATCACACAAAGCAAAACACTCGTAATCTTTAATTCTAATCTTTATAGTAGGTTCCCACTCATCATTAAGCTTTCTAGGTATAGAAATTTCCAAATTAAGTTTCTCATCATAAGATTGCATCAAGGCATCAACAATATGCTTAGTAAAAGCTTTATTTTGACTATAAGCATGAGGAGAATTAACAACGGCTTGCAACAAGGAAATACAACCTTTTAAGGAGAAATTATCATAATTAAATTCCTTGAAGTCTGAGATAGTGGGTTCAACATTATTAGAAGTTGAGGATTCTCCAATCTCACTTTTACCAAATTTATCATTAAGATCTAAAGATTCCGAATTCTTGGGACGCCTTCTAGGCAAAGTTGATTCATCATCAGTCCCATAATCATCAAAGTTCATATTGCAAAACATAGATCTAATCGGAGATGCATCAGTAACTTTAAGATCCTCATCATTATTTTCATGGAAACTAGAGGAACACGCTTTTATAAAGCTTTCTTTCTTAGCACGCAATCTAGCGGTTCTTTCCTCGCACTCGTCAATGGAAATTCTCATTACTTTGAGAGTCTCATTGATATCATGCTTTGGAGAAGAAGATCCAAGTTTAAGAGAATTAACATCAAGCGAAAGTCTATCAACGTTCCTAGCTAAATCATCAACTTTGAGCAATTTTTCTTCAAGCATAGCATTAAAATTCTTTTGATAGATCATAAATTCTTTCACACTATTCTCAAAATCAGAGGGCATCTTATTAAAATTACCATAAGAATTATTGTAGGAATTTCCATAATTATTAGAGGAATTACTAGGGAACGGTCTAGCATTAAAATTTCCTCTATAAGCATTGTTTCCAAAACTATTCCTACCAACAAAATTCACATCCATAGATTCATTATTATTCTCAATCAAGGAAGACAAAGGCATATCATTGGGATCAAGAGGAGTATTTTTAGTAGCAAGCATCTTCATAAGTTCATCCATCTTTCCACTCAAAACATTGATTTCTTCTCTAGCATGCACTTTTTTACTAGAAGATCTTTCGGTGTGCCATTGAGATAATTAGCCATAATATTATCAAGAAGTTTTGTAGCATCTCCTAACGTGATTTCCATAAACGTGCCTCCCGCGACCGAATCTAAGAGATTTCTAGAAGCAAAATTCAAACTGGCATAAAAATATTGTATGATCATCCATAAATTCAAACCATGAGTAGGGCAATTACGAAGCATCAATTTCATGCTCATGATCAAGTTGTTTAAAATTCATAATATCGTTCCTAAGAGTGATGATCTTAGCGGGAGGAAAATACTTAGAGATAAAAGCATCTTTGCACTTGTTCCAAGAATCAATACTATTTTTAGGCAAAGACGAGAACCAAACTTTAGCACGATCTCTAAGTGAAAACGGAAATAACTTCAATTTGACAACATTGTTATCTGTATCTTTCTTCTTTTGCATATCACACAAATCAACAAAGTTGTTTAGATGAGTAGCGACATCTTCGCTAGGAAGGCCGGCGAATTGATCTTTCATAACAAGATTCAGCAAAGCGGTATTGATTTCACAAGACTCGTCATTATTAAGAGGAGCAATCGGAGTACTAAGGAAATCATTGTTATTCGTATTCGAGAAGTCACACAATTTGGTATTATCTTGCGCCATGGCAACAAGTAATCCAACACACAAGCAAACAAACGGACGAGGAAAAGGAAACGGGAAAAATAGGAGGGGATTGGGAAAGAGAGGGCGAATAAAACGACAAGGGTGAAGTGGGGGAGAGGAAAACGAGAGGCAAATGGCAAATAATGTAAATGCGAGGGAGATAGGTTTGTGATGGGTACTTGGTATGTCTTGACTTGAGCGAAGACCTCCCGACAACGGCGCCAGAAATCCTACTTGCTACGCCTTGAGCTTATGTTGGTTTTCCTCAAGAGGAGAGGGTGATGCAGCAAAGTGTAGCATAAGTATTTCCCTCAGTTTTGAGAACCAAGGTATCAATCCAGTAGGAGGCTCCTCAAAAGTCCCACGCACCTACACAAACAAACTGAGAACTCACAACCAACGCAATAAAGGGGTTGTCAATCCCTTCACGGCCACTTGCGAAAGTGAGATCTAATAAAGATAGTAAATAATATTTTTGGTATTTTTGGTATAGATGCAAAAAGTAAAGATGCAAATAAAAGTAGATTGAAAGCAAATATGATAAGAGATAGACCCGGGGGCCATAGGTTTCACTAGAGGCTTCTCTCGAGATAGCATAAGTATTACGGTGGGTGAACAAATTACTGTTGAGCAATTGATAGAAAAGCGCATAGTTATGAGATTATCTAGGCATGATCATATATATAGGCATCACGTCCATAACAAGTAGACCGACTCCTGCCTGCATCTACTACTATTACTCCACACATCGACCGCTATCCAACATGCATCTAGAGTATTAAGTTCATAAGAACAGAGTAACGCATTAAGCAAGATGACATGATGTAGAGGGATAAACTCATGCAATACGATATAAACCCCATCTTGTTATCCTCGATGGCAACAATACAATACGTGCCTTGCAACCCTTTCTGTCACTGGGTAAGGACACCGCAAGATTGAACCCAAAGCTAAGCACTGCTCCCATGGCAAGAAAGATCAATCTAGTAGGCCAAACCAAACTGATAATTCGAAGAGACTTGCAAATATAACTTAATCATACATAAAAGAATTCAGAGAAGATTCAAATATTATTCATCGATAAACTTGATCATAAACCCATAATTCATCGGATCTCGACAAACACACCGCAAAAAGAGTTTACATTGAATAGATCTCCACAAGAGAGGGGGAGAACATTGTATTGAGATCCAAAAAGAGAGAAGAAGCCATCTAGCTAATAACTATGGACCCGTAGGTCTGTGGTAAACTACTCACAACTCATCGGAGGGGCAAGGATGTTGATGTAGAGGCCCCCCGTGCTTGATTCCCCCTCTGGCACAGTGTCGACGAAGGCTCCAAGATGGTATCTTGCGGATACAAAAGGTTACGGTGGTGGAAATTGTGTTTCGTGGTGCCCCTGGATGTTTTCGGGGTACGTAGGTATATATAGGAAGAAGAAGTACGTCGGTGGCCGCCCGAGGGGCCCACGAGACAGGGGCGCCCTATGGGGGCGCCTCCTATCTCGTGGAGGCTCCGTTGCTTCTTGACTTGCACTCCAAGTTCTCTCGGATCACGTTTGGCGAAAATCACGTTCCCGAAGGTTTCATTCCGTTTGGACTCCGTTTGATATTCCTTTTCTTCGAAATACTGAAATAGGCAAAAAAACAGCAATTCTGGGCTGGGCCTCCGGTTAATAGGTTAGTCCCAAAAGTAATATAAAAGTGGAAAATAAAGCCCAATAAAGCCTAAAACAGTATATAAAGTAGCATGGAGCAATCAAAAATTATAGATACGTTGGAGACGTATCATCCATCCCCAACCGCCACCCTCCTCATCCAGGAAGCAACCCCACCCGTCCGGGTCCCCACCCCGCCTGTCCCTCGACGCCGGCCTCACGCCCCTCCCCCACCCCCACCCCCAGCCGCCGGAGGTAGGCATTGAGGAGGTGGAGGCCCCCGAGCCGGAGAGACCAGAGCTCGCACGATGTGGCAGGAAGGGAGCGGAAGAGGAGGCGTGCGGCGTCGCGGCCGGAGGAGAAGACATAGATCACGACGTCGAGTGCGTCAATCTCCGTGGCCGTCGGTGTGGAGATGTTGGGGCCTGCGTGAAAGAGGATCACGGCGAACCGCGGGGCCGATTGCGGTTGGCAGTGGCCTCTACTGGTGGTGCTGGCGGCAGTGGGGGGGACCCCAGTCCGGCGGGAGGAAGGGGCGACGGTGATTTGATTGATGGATTGATGCATGGAAGGTACAGAGGCGCGTCGAGAGAGGCATGGTGGGGCGGCGACACGTCAAGGAAGGATTGGTGGCTGGGGCGGCGGTGAGTCGAGGAAGGCGAGGTGAGATGTATATTTAAAGAATATTTTTTTACGGGTTGATTATACAGGATTTATTTGGCGCCGCTAAAATCAGTCCTTAAAACACATTTTTCTCGGCCCTTATAACGACTTTAAGGATCCGCGTTATAAGGGGTCTGTTAGAGATGCTCTTAGTCTGTGAGCTTGTATCATTGTTCAGTTTATCAATATTGATAATTTATTTATATCTGTCTTATTCTACAGTCAATTTCTTCATTATATATTCAGTTTATTATTATTCATTTGTGAGCTTGCATGGCCACGGCCTTATTCTCAGTATTTTCACGTATACTATATCATATTTGAGTGTATGTAGCTATGGTCATTCAGTTTCACTTAGTCTAGTACCTCAGTTTTTTAGCTCCTTATTTTTCTTCAGTTTTCAATTTTCAGTCTAGTGCGGCAATGATTATGAAGGCAGACTATCCTTCGTTCCTCTTTTCTTTTGCAAGGTTGAATTTTTTTTGTAGATGATGATTTTCATTTGCACGGTCGATTTTGCATCGACGGTGAATTTCAAGTGCAACCAAGCTGTAAATCAATCACCTACTCACCTCGGCCGATTTTATACACGATGAATGGAAATTGTCCTATGATTTCCAATACAGTACATAAAGCAAGGCAAGATAACTAGCAGACCTTTTTTGACTACCACAGGAAAGAGAAGTGCGGGCACAACAGAAGTCCGACAATAGCCATTCATGATAGAACGCCGAATCCTCTTCCATATAATCAATTGGGAATGAATGAAATGGTAAAAATGATAAGTTGTTGTAATCTTGTTGAGCGTTGCCAACTAGACACAGTTCAAACATTGCACAAACCACACGAAACAACTCCTCTCTCTGCTCGAAACAAATGTTGTCTCTGACAACAACCCGACATGATATTCAACCAAAAAAAAACTTCCAAAACATAGTTAAGACACAAGCCAACATAGATAAAATCAAAACAAGACAATCGCTCGCAATAATCTACTTGATACAGAAGAGTTAATATCATGAGTGAAGAACGGCGATGTTAGCCTCCAGTCTCAGTCAGTGTACCGTAGTGCCAAGAATTCCTACATGAAACCAAAGATCTCTTCCGATCATTTTTGAAGCCATCAGTAGCGAAGCTACTACTCTTGCATTCTGTACAATCAAGAGCGAATATTTCCTCATATGCGTCTAGATAGTGAAGCTATTGTTGGGCTGCCCTATCTTGAAGAAGCGCTTGACTGCTTTCGGGATGTTGGTCTTCTACCGTTTGTAACAGACAAAGAGCACTGGAATGAAGAGCTTCAGCTGCAGTTCTATGCCACACTTCATATTCGCGGCTACAACAGGGATCCGAAGACATGGATCCTTGAGTGGATGTCAGGTGATGTACATCACGAAGCCAAAGCTCAAGACATTATCGAGTTTACTTCCCTGCCCACTCCAGGTGAGTTATACGAGCCTGGTTGTCAGCGACATCGAGATGAACTGCAGAGTATCTTTCAGAGGCCCGAACCCAATATGATTTAGATGCTCGGTATGATGAAGCCATTGCCTCAAGATGATGAATACCCAAAGGAATTCTTCGTCCAAGACCTTGAGTACTTGCCACTGCTACGTCTTGAGCTTGCGTTGGTTTTCCCCGAAGAGGAGAGGATGATGCAGCAGAGCAGCGCAAGTATTTCCCTCAGTTTTTGAGAACCAAGGTATCAATCCAGTAGGAGGCCACGCGCGAGTCCCTCGTACCTACACAAAGCAAATAACTCCTCGCAACCAACGCGAATAGGGGTTGTCAATCCCTTCACGGTCACTTACGAGAGTGAGATCTGATAGAGATGATAGATAATATTTTTGGTATTTTTGGTATAAAGATGCAAAGTAAAATAAAAGGCAAAGAAATAGCAAAACAATAATAAAGCGTAGGAAGATTAATATGATGAGAATAGACCCGGGGGCCATAGATTTCACTAGTGGCTTCATCAAGAGCATAGGTATTCTACGGTGGGTGAACAATTCTCGTTGAGCAATTGATGAAATTGAGCATAGTTATGAGAGTATCTAGGTATGATCATTTATATAGGCATCACGTCCGAGACAAGTAGACCGACTCCTGCCTGCATCTACTACTATTACTCCACTCATCGACCGCTATCCAACATGCATCTAGAGTATTAAGTTAATGAAAACAGAGTAACTCCTTAAGCAAGATGACATGATGTAGAGGAATAAATTCATGCAATATGATAAAATACCCTATCTTGTTATCCTCGATGGCAACAATACAATACGTGCCTTACAGCCCCTACTGTCACTGGGAAAGGACACCGCAAGATTGAACCCAAAGCTAAGCACTTCTCCCATTGCAAGAACTACCAATCTAGTTGGCCAAACCAAACGGATAATTCGAAGAGACTTGCAAAGATAACTCAATCATACATAAAAGAATTCACTAAAGATTCAAATATTGCTCATAGATGATCTTGATCATAAACCCACAATTCATCGGTCTCAACAAACACACCGCAAAAAGAAGATTACATCGAATAGATCTCCATGAGAGAGGGGGAGAAGATTGTATTGAGATCCAAAAAGAGATAAGAAGCCATCTAGCTACTAACTATGGACCCGAAGGTCTGAGGTAAACTACTCACACTTCATCGGATAGGCTTTGATGATGATGTAGAAGCCCTCCATGGTGGAATCCCCTTCCGGCGGAGCTCCGGAACAGGCCCCAAGATGGGATCTCGTGGATACAGAAAGTTGCGGCGGTGGAATTAGGTTTTTGGCTCCGTATCTGATCTGACGGTGGTACGTAGGTATATATAGGAGGAAGAAGTACGTCGGTGGAGCCTCAAGGGGCCCACGAGGTAGGGGGCGTGCCCTAGGGGGGGGCGCCCTCCACCCTCGTGGCCGCCTCAGAGCTTTCTTGACGGAGGGTCCAAGTCTCCTGGGTCTTATCCGATGAGAAAATCACGTTCCCGAAGATTTCATTCCGTTTGGACTCCGTTTGATATTCCGTTTCTTCGAAACACTGAAATAGGCAAAAAACAGCAATTCTGGGCTAGGCCTCCGGTTAATAGGTTAGTCCCAAAAGTAATATAAAAGTGGAAAATAAAGCCCAATATAGTCCAAAACAATAGATAATATAGCATGGAGCAATCAAAAATTATAGATACGTTGGAGACGTATCAGCCACGCACAGTATACCACATTCTGAGGTGTACTTTATGGCCAATTAAGGGACATTCTTCTGAAGCTAAGCTTGAAGGAGCCATGAAGACTTTGGCATTCTACATCATCAATGGCATCAGATTCAACACCCAGGATTTCTTCATTAGACAACTTGTTCCGTCTGAGATTGATCTGTTTGGCCTGAAGTTCTATGCTCCATGGGTGATGCGCCTAATCAAGCTCCATTCCACCGTTGACTATCAGCCCTCAGCTCGCAACCACATTGTTTTCCTGTCTGAGGTTGATATGTCCATTGAAGCCATCTACCCCGAGCCTGCCAAGAAGCCTCTACATCTTCAGAATGCTGAACACCAGAGCTTCTCGCAACCAATGGAGGGAATTCTTATCCACAATGCTGCAACCCCGCTTATACTCTGGCTAGAAATATGAGAGTGCCACATTGTGCCAACACCAAAGACACTGCAAGTACGGTTGCCCAAAGGCCTCGAAAGTGTTCTCGTGTACTCAATGACAGAGAGCTTCTTGTGGCCTTGCATCAGAAGCAGGATAAGCATCACGACTGGCTCAAGCGTTAGATGCAGAGTATCTTGGTGGATGTTAATCGCATTCGAAACTTGGCCACCACGAACTCGTTTGTTGCCCATGAAGCCTGTCGGCGGTCTTGGAAGAGTCTCACACTACTATGTCCTGAAGACGATCTTCGCATATGGCTTCACTAAGGACTTCAAGTTTGATTTCAGGCCTCCACAAAATGCAAGCTGGCGCCGCACTCCCCCGATTGAAGATTCTGAGCGTTCATCTTCGGCTGCAACTGTTGTTGCGAGAGTCGTCGATGAAGAAGACGACGCCACTTCACCGACCATGGCTGCACTGCATCTCGACACTGTGTCAGGCCCGTTGTAAGGGCATCTTTAGCCCTAAGATATTTTGGTGATTGATGACAATGCTTTTGCGGACTAATCGTGTGCACTGAGCTTTTCAGAGATTCATCCTTTGGCACGAGACGATTCCCTCCCCTCGGAGTTTTGAAGTCAAGACGGTGTAGTCTTTTCGATTCAGTTTGGTGGATTAGTTTCGTAGAGATCACCGTACTATCAAGAGGGGGTCCGCTTTGGAAAGGCTAGGGTGGAATCATCACGTACACTTCCCTTGCACACCTTCTGAGCCTTTCCACTTCAATGGAGAGCTCGTTCTTGTCCTCTTTGTGCCTTCTCCGTCTCGAGCGGTAGTATCATGGGCGAGCGGTAGTACCGCTTGGGTGCTATAAGCAGCAGTACCGCTCCACAGCGGTAGTACCGCTTGTACCCCAGCGGTAGTACCGCTGCGGTTTCGTGCTAGTGTCGCCTCGATTCGAGGGCTCTTTTTTGTGTCGGACTTTACGGTACCAGCCGCGGCAGGAGAGGCGGTAGTACCGCTCTCGAGCGGTAGTACCGCGAGGAGGAGCGGTAGTACCGCTTAGGCTGTTAAGCGGTAGTACCGCTGACCTAGCGGTAGTACCACTCTCTACGGGGCTGGTAGGGGGGTAACGGTTGGATTGTTCCCCCCACTATATAAGTGGGTCTTCTTCTCCAAAGTTGACCTACCTCTTCCCCCAAGAGCTCCATTGTTGCTCCAAGCTTCATTTTTGCCCGATCTCTCTCCCTAGCCAATCAAACTTGTTGATTTGCTCGGGATTGGTTGAGAAGGAACCGATCTACACTTCCACCAAGAGAAATTTGATTCCCCCCACTAATCCCTAGCGGATCTTGTTACTCTTGGGTGTTTGAGCACCCTAGACGGTTGAGGTCACCGTGGAGCCATAGTCCATTGTGGTGAAGCTTCGTGGTGTCGTTGGGAGCCTCCAATTAAGTTGTGGAGATTGCCCCAACCTTGTTTGTAAAGGTCCGGTCGCCGCCTTCAAGGGCACCAATAGTGGAATCATGGCATCTCTCATTGTGTGAGGGCGTGAGGATAATACGGTGGCCCTAGTGGCTTCTTGGGGAGCATTGTGCCTCCAAACGCTCTAACAGAGACGTACTTCCCCTCAAAAGGAAGGAACTTCGGTAACACATCCTCGTCTCCACCGGCTCCACTCTTGGTTATCTCGTGCCTTTACTTGTGCAAGCTTATTTGTGTTATATCCTTTGCTTGCTTGTGTGCTTGTTGTTGTTGCATCATATAGGTTGCTCACCTAGTTGCATTTCTAGACAACCTACTTTGATGCAAAGTTTAATTTGGTAAAGAAAAGCTAAAATTGTTAGTTGCCTATTCACCCCCCCCCTCTAGTCAACTATATCGATCCTTTCAATTGGTATCAGAGCCTCGTCTCTTGACTAAGGACTTTACCGTCCGAAGAGTATGGTTGACGTCGTAGAAGGTGCGGAGGAGCACTCCGGTGCAAATCCGGTCTCTTCTACGGGAGATGGGGGAACCGCGGTCTCTCGTGAGGAGTTCAATGTGGCATTGGAAACATTGAAAACCTCCATGACGACCGAGGTCAAAGGCATGTTTCATGAATTCTTAGAAGGGCTTAAACTTTCCACTGCACCGCTGAAAGTGGGTGATCCCGCCAACAAGGTGACGGATGCTACCTCCGACAAGGGGGAAGCTACTAGTGAGAAAGCCCTTCCTTCTAGTGGTAAAAGTGGCACCGGCATCTTTGCCAATGTGGAACCTCCACTTATCCATGGTGGACCGATTCCTTCTACTCACTTGAATCATGCCGGTCCTCCCCCAAAGATTGATAAAAAGGAGGATTTTGATTCTTGGGTCTATCGTTTTAAGCGTCATTTAAATCATGTGAACACTAACCTTTGGAGAATCATTGAAGAAGGTTTTTATCCGCATGACCGGAGCAACTTCACTCCTAGAGAAGCCGTGGATGATCAATTCAATGAGAATGCTCTCTTCATCATCCAAGAAGCAATCCCTCCCGAAGACCTTCCTCATCTTCTGCCCTATTATTTGGCCAAAGATGCTTGGCGCCAAGTGGTTTCCCTCTATCGGGGAAGCTCAAGCATTCAACGTTCCAACTATGAAGTGGTACAAGATGAAGCCGATGAGTTTGCAATGAAAGAAGATGAAGAACCTCGTGAACTTTATCGGAGAGTAACCAAGCTCGTGGTCTCTCTCCGAGATCATGGAAGTAAGGACACGGATGACAATTGGATCAAGCGCAAATTTCTCAAGGCAATGATGCCCTACCACAAAGCCACATCCTCCGTCATCCGTCAAAGGCCGGACTTCCACACCTTGTCCTCAAGTGAGGTATTAGATGAGTTTGTGGCTATGAGCATATTGGACAAGACCGCCGACAATGCGGTACTTCACTCTCAAAGAGCAAAAAGGGCCAACCTTGCTTTGAAGGCCAAGGTCTATGTCAAAGAAGAGGAAGAGGAGGAAGAAGAGGAGAGCAATCTCGAAGATACGAAGTATGCCTATCATGAACACATGGCACTTGCTTCAAGGCAATTTTGGAGCAAGAAGAACCCAAGGCCCAACTTCAACAAGAACAATTCAAGTGGCGCAAAGGGCAAGCAATGAGTGAGGACTTGCTTCAATTGTGGCAATGTGAGCCATTTTGTTGCGGAGTGCCCTTATGAGAAGAGGGAAGACAACGGTGGCAATCTCATTCGTAAGGACAAGGCCAAGTCGTTCCCCAACAAGAGCAACTTCACCAAGAAGACTCCTCCCAAGGCTTTGGTGGTACAAGAAGAGTACAATGAGGACGATGACGATGATGAAGATGGTGAGTCGGTTGCCATGGCCTCCGTTTCCATTGCGACGACTCCACGGGTGTCTCTCTTCGACTCACCCAATGAGAGCATCACCGCCAAGTGCATCATGGCTAAATCCACCAACAAGGTAAACCCCAACATTAAAAGTACCATCATCAATCATTCTTCTTCGACGGATAGCATTGATGAACATGAGGGAACTAATGTGGAGGAGAATGAGTTTGAGGCCTTTATGGGTAAACTCAAGGGAAAATCCAAGAAGCACTTCGTTGCTCTCTTGGAACAACTTGGTGAAGCCAATGACATGATCGAGGCTCACGAAGATACCATCTCTAAGATGGAGGGGCATAGTCGTGACTATGCCGATGAGATTTCGGATCTTTCCAATGCTCTTGAGGAAGAGCGTGGTCTTCGTTTGGCTCTTGAGGAGTCATACAATGATGATCATGCTAAATTAAAGAAAGATCTTGATCATGCTCTTATTGTTTCTCGTGTGCTAAACTCTGAGAAGGCAAAGCTTGGGGTTGATCTTGCTAGACTCAAAGAGGAGTTTGACATTCTCGACAAGGCTCACAAAGTCTTGAAGGGTGTTCATGCTAGCCTCAAAGAGTCTCATGATCAACTCCAAGTAAAGCTAACCAATGAGAAAGCCACCTTTCCTCATATGGTTCTAATTGATAATGCAAATGCTACTAACCCTTGTTGTGAGCATGAGCATCTTATTGTGGAGAATGCTAAGTTGAAGAAGCAACTTGAGAAAGGCCTTGTGTCGTGCATACAAGGTGAGAAGAACCTCAATGACCTTTTGAGTAATCAAAAGGAAGTGGTTGCCAAGGAAGGGATTGGGTTCGCACCCAAGCCCAAGAACAAGAAGAAGAATGACAAGACCAAACGACCTCCTCCTCTCAAGCAAACGTTTGTGAAGGAAGGAGAGGGTGCTCCCAAGGAGAAGAAGAACAATGAGAAGGGTGGTAATGTCAAGAAGGGCAATGCCACCCCTTCCAACCAAGCCGGCAACTTCAACCCTTCTTATGTGTTGTGCCGTGCTAGTGATGGGCATGTCTATGCCAAATTTGTTGGTTCTCCTTATGAGTACATTGAATGGTCTATTTGGGTTCCTAAGACCCTTGTCACTAACAACAAAGGACACATTACAAAATGGGTACCTAAATCCAAGCATTGATCTCTTGTAGGTGTTTG
Source organism: Aegilops longissima (assembly GCA_021605205.1). Taxonomy (NCBI): domain Eukaryota; kingdom Viridiplantae; phylum Streptophyta; class Magnoliopsida; order Poales; family Poaceae; genus Aegilops; species Aegilops longissima. Next base: position 468,219,681 of record CM038676.1, read on the forward strand.
CTTCCGGTGGGGGATCATGGTTGCTCGATAGTGGAGCTACAAATCATATGACCGGAAGCAAGGACTTGGTGGTGGATGTTCACAAGATTCCATCCATGCCCACCAATGTCGAGTGGGGTGATGCCTCATCTTCTAAGGTATTGGGACTTGGCAAGGTTGTCATTTCTCATGATCTCACGATCGAGAAGGTCATGCTTGTTGAGTCCCTTGCATACAATTTACTTTCCGTTCGTCAACTTGCAATCATGGGCTTTGCCACTTTCTTTGATATTGATATCGTGGCCCCCTTGTGGAGAAAGACTCTTAAAGTAGCCTTTGTTGGGCATGTCGAGAACGGTCTATATGTGATTAACTTTTCGGAGCAACCCACTAAGACCGCGACATGCCTAATGGCTAAAGTTGACGTGGGATGGCTTTGGCATCGCCGTTTAGCCCACGTCAATATGAGATCTTTGCAAAGTCTTCTCAAGGGGGACCATGTCCGTGGACTAACCAACGTTAGTTTTGCCAAAGATCGTGCTTGCAGTGCTTGTATCGAAGGAAAGCTACATGAGAAGGCTCACCCTCCCACGACTTTGATTTGCTCAAAGAGGCCTTTGGAGCTCCTTCACATGGATCTCTTTGGGCCTCCATCCTTTGATAGTCTTGGGGGTAGAAAGTATTGATTGGTGATTGTGGATGACTATTCAAGATACTCTTGGGTATATTTCTTCAAGAGGAAGAGCGAGACCCAACAAACCGTCATTGACTTTGCAAATGAAGCTCAGCGTCAACACAATGCAAAGATATTGACAATAAGGAGTGACAACGGCACCGAGTTCAAGAACTACACCTTGGATGAGTTTCTTAGTTATGAGGGGATCAAGCATCAATATTCCGCTCCATACACCCCTCAAAAAAATGGTGTTGCGGAGAGAAAGAACCGGACGTTGATGGATGCGGCAAGGACCATGATGGCGGAGTTCAAGTCTCCATACAACTTTTGGGTCGAAGCCATCAACACCGCGTGTCATGCATCAAATCGTCTCTATCTTCGCAAAGGCTTGAACAAGACTCCTTATGAGATACTCACCGGTAACAATCCCAACCTCAAGTACTTTCGGGTGTTCGGGTGTAAGTGTTTCATTCTCAAGAAAGGTGTTCGTTTGTCCAAATTTGAAGCTAGAGCTCATGAGGGCATATTTGTTGGTTATGCTACAAACTCCCATGCTTACCGTGTTCTCAATAAGTCCACGGGACTTATTGAGGAGACTTGTAACATGGAGTTTGATGAGAATAACGGCTCCCAAGTGGAGCAAAGTGGTACTTGTGATGTAGGTGATGAAATTACTCCCCAAGACATAAGAAGAATGGGTGTTGGTCATATCCTACCCATTGAGGAACCCCTTGTGGCTGAAGGAGAAGGACAATGCTCCACCCAAGTGCAGCCATCACCAACCCAAGACCCACACACTTCCTAAGAACAAAGTGAAGGCCCTCAACCTTGTGAACAAGATCAAGGGCAAGATCAACCTCAATATGGTGGTTGCTACGTCTTGAGCTTGCGTTGGTTTTCCTCGAAGAGGAGAGGGTGATGCAGCAAGTGTAGCATAAGTATTTCCCTCAATTTTTTAGAACCAAGGTATCAATCCAGTAGGAGGCTTCTCAAAAGTCCCACGCACCTACACAAACAAACTGAGAATTCGCAACCAACGCAATAAAGGGGTTGTCAATCCCTTCACGGCCACTTGCGAAAGTGAGATCTAATAAAGATAGTAAGATAAGATAAATATATTTTTGGTATTTTATAATATAGATGCAAAACGTAAAGATGCAAATAAAAGTAGATTGGGGCAAATATGATAAGAGATAGACCCGGGGGCCATAGGTTTCACTAGTGGCTTCTCTCAAGATAGCATAAGTATTACGGTGGATGAACAAATTACTGTCGAGCAATTGATAGAAAAGCGCATAGTTATGAGATTATCTAGGCATGATCATGTATATAGGCATCACGTCCATAACAAGTAGACCGACTCCTGCCTACATCTACTACTATTACTCCACACATCAACCGCTATCCAGCATGCATCTAGAGTATTAAGTTCATAAGAACAGAGTAACGCATTAAGCAAGATGACATGATGTAGAGGGATAAACTCATGCAATATGATATAAACCCCATCTTGTTATCCTCGATGGCAACAATACAATACGTGCCTTGCAACCCTTTACATCATTTGGTAAGGACACCACAAGATTGAACCCAAAGCTAAGCACTTCTCCCATGGCAAGAAAGATCAATCTAGTAGGCCAAACCAAACTGATAATTCGAAGAGACTTGCAAAGATAACTTAATCATACATAAAACAATTCAGAGAAGATTCAAATATTTTTCATAGATAAACTTGATCATAAACCCACAATTCATCGGATCTTGACAAACACACCGCAAAAAGGGTTTACATCGAATAGATCTCCACAAGAGAGGGGGAGAACATTGTATTGAGATCCAAAAAGAGAGAAGAAGCCATCTAGCTAATAACTATGGACCCGTAGGTCTGTGGTAAACTACTCACAACTCATCAGAGGGGCAAGGATGTTGATGTAGAGGCCCTCCATGGTTGATTCCCCCTTCGGCAGAGTGCCGGCAAGGGCTCCAAGATGAGATCTCGCGGATACAGAAGGTTACGACGGTGGAAATTGTGTTTTGTGGTGCCCCCGGATGTTTTCGGGGTACGTAGGTATATATAGGAGGAAGAAGTACGTCGGTGGCCGCCCAAGGGGCCCACGAGACAGGGGGCGCGCCCTATAGGGGGGCGCGCCCTCCTATCTCATGGAGGCCTCGGCTGCTTCTTGACTTGCACTTCAAGTCCTCTCGATCACGTTTGTTCCAAAAATCACGCTCCCGAAGGTTTCATTCCGTTTGGACTCCGTTTGATATTCCTTTTCTTCGAAATACTGAAATAGGCAAAAAAACAACAATATGGGCTGGGCCTCCGGTTAGTAGGTTAGTCCCAAAAATGATATAAATGTGTAAAATAAAGCCCATAAACATCCAAAAGGGTAATATAATAGCATGGAACAATAAAAATTATAGATACGTTGGAGACGTATCAAGCATCCCCAAGCTTAATTCCTGCTCGTCCTCGAGTAGGTAAATGATAAAAGAAATTTTGATGTGGAATGCTACCTAGCATAATTCATAATGTAATTTTCTTTATTGTGGCATGAATGTTTAGATCCAAATGAATACAAAATAAAAGTTCATATTGATAAAAGAAGTAGTAATACTTCAAGCATACTAATCAAAGTAATCATGTCTTCTCAAAATAGCATGGCAAAAGAAAGTTCATCCCTACAAAATCATATAATTAGGCTATGCTTCATTTTCGTCACACAAAGATGTTCCCAACTTCTATACCCCCGATGACAAGCCAAGCAATTGTTTCATACTTAAATAATCTCAAACTTTTTCAACCTTCACGCAATACATGACCGTGAGCCATGGATATAGCACTATGGGTGAAATAGAATATGATGATGGGGATTGTGTGGAGAAGACAAAAAAGGAGAAAGTCTCACATTGACGAGGATAATCAACGGGCTATGGAGATGCCCATCAATTGATGTCAACATGAGGAGTAGGGTTTGCCATGCAACGGATGCACTAGAGCTATGATGCTCAACAAAAGAAAACTAGTGGGTGTGCATCCAACTTGCTTGCTCACGAAGACCTAGGGCATTTGAGGAAGCCCATCGTAGGAATAAACAAGCCAAGTTCTATAATGAAAAATTCCCACTAGTATGAAAAAGACAGCTTATGAGACTCGCTATATGAAAAACATGGTGCTACTTTGAAGCACAATTTATGAGACCCACTACATGAAGAACAAGGTGCTACTTTGAAGCACAAGTGTGGAAAAAGAGATAGTAACATTGCCCTTTTTATTTATTTTCTTTTTTTTGGGCCTTTCTTTTTTTCTTTTTTGGCCTTTCTCTTTTCTTTTTTTTGATTGGGCAATGCTCTAATAATGATGATCATCACACTTCTATTGATTACAACATAAGGATTACAACTCGAAACTAGAACAAGATATGACTCTATATGAATGCCTCCGGCGGTGTACCGGGATGGTGCAGTGAATCAAGAGTGACATGTATGAAAAATAATGCATGGTGGCTTTGCCACACATACGATGTCAACTACATGATCATGCAATGGCAATATGACAAAAGTAAGGTATGTCATCATGATGATGAACGGAACGGTGAAAGTTGCATGGCAATATATCTCGGAATGGCTATGGAAATGCCATAATAGGTAGGTATGGTGGCTGTTTTGAGGAAGATATAGGGAGGTTTATGTGTGATAGAGCGTATCGTATCACGGGGTTTGGATGCACCGCTAAGTTTGCACCAACTCTCAAGGCGAGAAAGGGCAATGCACGGTGCATCAAGAGGCTAGCAAAGGCGGAAAGGTAAAAGTGCGTATAATCCATGGACTCAACATTAGTCAAAAGAACTCATATACTTATTGCAAAAATTTAGAAGTCATCAAAATCAAGTACTGCAGCATGCTCCTAGGGGATAGATTGGTAGGAAAAGACCATCGCTCGTCCCCGACCGCCACTCATAAGGATGCACAAGCCAGGTACACTTCATGTTTCGAATTTGTTACACAACTTTAACCATACGTGCATGCTACGGGACTTGCTAACTTCAACACAAGCATTCTTTAAATTCATAATCACCCAACTAGCATGACTTTAGTATCGCTACCTCCATATCTCAAAACAATTATCAAGTATCAAGTTGATCATAGCATCCAATTCACTTTCTATGATAGTTTTTATTATACCCAACTTGGATGCCTACCATTCTAGGACCAACTTTATGACCATAGCAAGTACCATGCTGTTCTAAAAGACTATCAAAATAATATAAGTGAAGCATGAGAGACTAGTAATTTCTTCAAAATTAAGACACCACCGTGCTCTAAAAGATATAAGTGAAGTACTAGAGCAAAAACTATCAAGCTCAAAAGATATAAGTGAAGCACATAGAGTATTCTAGCAAATTCTAACCAAATAGGCTTCTCCCAAAAGGTGTGTACAGCAAGGATGATTGTGGTAAACTAAAAAGCAAAGACTAATATAATACACGACGCTCCAAGCAAAACACTTATCATGTGGTGAATAAAAATATAGCTCCAAGTAAAGTTACCAATGAACGAAGACGAAAGAGGGGATGCCTTCCCGGGGCATCCCAAGCTTAGGCTTTTGGATATTCTTGAATATCTTGGGGTGCCATGGGCATCCCCAAGCTTAGGCTCTTGCCACCCTTTATTCCATAGTACATAAAAGCTTTACCCAAAACTTGAAAACTTCACAACACAAAACTCAACAAGAAATCTTATAAGCTCCGTTAGTGAAAGAAAACAAAACCACCACATAAGTTACTGCAATGAACTCATTCTTTATTTAATTTGGTGTTAAACCTACTGTATTCCAACTTCTCTATGGATTATAAACTATTTTATTGGCCATAAATTCATCAAAATAAGCAAACAACACACGAAAAACAGAATCTATCAAAAACAGAACAGTCTGTAGTAATCTGTAACTAACCCAAACTTATGGAACTCAAAAAATTCAGAAAAACTAGGAAGACCTCATAAATTTGTTTATTGGTCATCAGAAATTAGAATAACTATTTTATCACGTTCTGGTGATTTTTAACAATTGTTTTCATGAGCCGAAAGTTTCTGGAAATTACAGCAAGATCAAATAACTATCATCCATGAAGATCCTATAGGTTCTACTAGGCACAAACACTAATTAAAACATAAAACCACATATAAACAGAAGGTAGATGGATTGTTTATTCCTAAACAGAAGCAAAAACAAAAAACATAAAGAAAATTGGGTTGCCTCCCAACTAGCGCTATCGTTTAACGCCCCTAGCTAGGCATAAAAGCAAGGATAGATCTAACGAGTGCCATCTTTGGCACTAAACTCATAAGTAGAGAGATTGTGATCTCTAGGGATCTCTCCCTTTTTAGTAATGGCTAAACCTTTAGGCAAAAATTTAAGAAATTCATTGGTAGCAAAAGGTTCCTTAACGATAGAGAGACAATTTGGAAGAATACTTATGGATTTGAGATCCGCGCCTCCCTTACTAGAAGATTCACCCTTATTTTTAGGGACATAAATAAACTTGGCGGTTTTAGTAGGGGGTTTTGGAGTGTTTTTCATGGGGGAAAACGCGGAACCTAAGTTTGTAATGATATCCTCAAGTTTACCGATTCTAGCAGAGTCTAGATCTATCTTTTCATTAACTATAGGTTCTTTTTCTTTAAGATTTTTCAAAGTAACTCCAACCCTAGATCCAAATTGGGTAATGTGATTGTGGATGTTTTTATCTAGATTTTCAATTAACTCAATGGTAGCAACTTTATTTTCAATAATTTCAAGTCTTTGCATTACATGCTCCAAAGTTAACATAGTCCCATTAACCAAAAGAGGTGGAGAGCCAAATAAATCTATCATAGCATTATAAGAATCAAAAGTATGGCTACCCAAGAAATTCCCTCCGGTAATGGTATCGAGGATATATCTATACCAAGGATTAGCACCTACATAAAAATTGCGGAGAAGAACTGAGGTAGATTGCTTCCTGGTGGATCAATTTTGAGCATTGCAGATTCTATACCAAGCGTCTTTTAGATTTTCTCCCTCCCTTTGTTTAAAATTTAGAACTTCATTCTCGGGAGACAATGGAGAAGATATAAGACTAGCCATAACGACACGCAAGCGAACTAACACATGAGCAAACAGAAAAACAGCAAGCGAAAAGAGAGGAGGAGATAAAACGGCAAGGGTGAAGTGGGGGAGAGGAAAACAAGAGGCAAATGGCAAATAATGTAAATGCGAGGGAGATGGGTTTGTGATGGGTACTTGGTATGTCTTGACTTGAGTGAATACCTCCCCAGCAACGGCGCCAGAAATCCTTCTTGCTACGTCTAGATTATGTGGGACCTTTTCCTGCTTCTAATGGATACACTCATATTTTAGTTGCTGTTGATTACGTTACTGAGTGGGTAGAAGCTATTCCAACTAGTAGTGCTGATCATAACACTTCTATTAAAATGCTTAAGGAAGTTATTTTTCCGAGGTTTGGAGTCCCTAGATATTTAATGACTGATGGTGGCTCACATTTTATTCATGGTGCTTTCCGTAAAATGCTTGTTAAATATGACGTTAATCATAAAATTGCATCTCCATATCACCCACAGTCTAGTGGTCAAGTAGAATTGAGTAATAGAGAGCTCAAATTAATTTTGCAAAAGACTGTTAATAGGTCTAGAAAGAATTGGTCCAAGAAACTTGATGATGCATTATGGGCCTATAGAACTGCATATAAAAATCCTATGGGTATGTCTCCGTATAAAATGGTTTATGGAAAAGCATGTCACTTACCTCTCGAACTAGAACATAAGGCATATTGGGCTATTAAAGAGCTCAACTATGATTTCAAACTTGCCAGTGAGAAGAGGTTATTTGATATTAGCTCACCTGATGAATGGAGAACCCAAGCCTATGAAAATGCCAAGTTTTTTAAAGAAAAAGTTAAAAGATGGCATGACAAAAGGATACAGAAGCGTGAGTTTAATGTAGGTGATTATGTATTGCTATGCAACTCTTGTTTAAGATTTTTTGCACGAAAACTTCTCTCCAAATGGGAAGGTCCCTACGTTATCGAAGAGGTCTATCGTTCCGGTGCCATAAAAATCAACAACTTCGCAGGCACAAATTCGAAGGTGGTAAACGGTCAAAGGATCAAACACTATATCTCAGGTAATCCTATAAATGTTGAAACTAATATTATTGAAACCGCAACCACGGAGGAACACATAAGGACACTTTCCGAACGCCTCCGGACTCAAAAGGAATAGGTATGTGTTACGGTAAGTAAACCGACTCCAAAACAAATTCTAAGGCAATATTTCTCCCTTTTAGAATATTTAGAAAAATAGAAAAATAAGTAGCAGTCCGGGGAGGACACGAGGCTTCCACGAGGGAGGAGGGCGCGCCCCCCTACCTCGTGAGCACCTCGTGTGCCCTCCGGATTCCATTTTCTTGTATGATACGTATTTCGGTCGGTAAAAAATCATTATATATTCTCCCGAAGGTTTTGACTCCCGTATCACGCAAATATCCATAGTTTTTGTTTCAAGTTGTCCTACTGCAGGTTAGATCAACATGTCGTCTCAAGATTCAGAGGAGGATTGCCCAGTTTCTTACCGGCCTTTAGATAAAAACATATTCAAGGATACCTATCCATATATATGGTACCCTGTTGAGGAAGATGAAGATGAACCAGTTCCCCCTCGCTTCAAGCAAGAAAGCAAAGAGGCATTGTGCAAAAGGATAATAAAGCTTGAGATCGAGAATGATGAGTTGAAGATTGATAATTTCACCCTCAGATGCAAGTTGGAGAAAGAGAAGGACAAGCCTGCATCATCGACAACAACTCCACCTTCTTCACCAACAACAAAGGAGACATAATCACATGGGTATGGGCACTCCCCTTGGCAACTGCCAAGCTTGGGGGAGGTGCCCCGGTATCGTATCACCATCACAACTCCTATCTTTACCGTTTTTCTTAATTCGATCCTATTAGTAGTATCTTGATTTAGTAGAATAAAGTCATGGCATGATCTAGTTTTGAGTTTTGTTTTATGATCTTTCTTTGTAATCGAGTCCGTGAGCTATATAAAAAAGATTAGTGTTGAGTCAAGGGCTTGAGTATTTTGCCATGATCTTGGGTGATTAGAAAAAAAGGGGAGAATAAAAAGAAACAAAGAGTTCATATTAATCTCATTGAAAGTAATAACTTCACATAGAAAGAGTATGATGATTAAAAGTTGTTGGGAGTTGGCAAATATAGTTTTGGTCATCGTTGCAATTAATAGGAAGTAATAAGGAGAGAGAGGTTTCACATATAGATATATTATCATTGACATCTTTTATGATTGGGAGCACTCATTAAAATATGGCATGCTAAAGAGTTGATGTTGGACAAGGAAGACAACATAATGAGTTATGTTTTCTTGTATCTGAGATAAAGTATGTTGTCATGGATCCTCTAACATGTTGAGCTTGCCTTTCCCCCTCATGCTAGCCAAATTCTCAGCACCAAGTAGAGATACTACTTGTGCTTCCAAATACCCTTAAACCAGTTTAGCCATGAGAGTCCACCATATCTACCTATGGATTGAGTAAGATCCTTCAAGTAAGTTGTCATCGGTGCAAGCAATAAAAATTGCTCTCTAAATACGCATGACTTATTAGTGCAGAGAAATAAGCTTTGTACGAACTTGTTGTGGAAGTAATAAAAGCAACGGACTGCATAATAAAGTTCCACATACAAGGGGCAATATAAAGTGACGTTCTTTTGCATTAAGATTTTGTGCATCCAACCATAAAAGCGCATGGCAACCTCTGCTTCCCTCTGTGAAGGGCCTATCTTTTATTATTATCTTCTACCTTATGCAAGAAGTCACGATGATCTTCACCTTTCCTTTTTCATTTTATCCTTTGGCAAGCCCAAAGATGTTGGAAAGAACATGATATATATATATATATATATATATATATATATATATATATATATATATATATATATATATATATATATATATATATATATAATTGGATGTAGGTGAGCATGAATTGTTATTGTTGACATTACCCTTGAGGTAAAAGGTTGTGGGGCAAAATTATAAGCCCCTATCTTTCTCTGTGTCCGATTAAAACTCCGTAACCACAAGTATTGCGTGAGTGTTGGCAATTATGAAGGACTAAGTGATAGTTGACTATGTGGACTTGCTTTTAAGCTCTGACATAGACTCTTTCCGATGTTATGATAAATTGCAATTGTTTCATTGACTAAGGAAATAATTTGTTGGTGCTCAATAAGGTTTCTGATTCATACTTTGGCTTTGAAAAGATCATCACTTGAACATGAGTAATCATATGACAAAATCAATATATGTTGCTGCTATGAGAATAATCATGATGCCTTCATGTCCGTAGATTTTATTTTATCGACGCCTACCTCTAAACATGAGGACATATTTATTGTTATCGGCTTTTCGCTTGAGGACAAGCGAGGTCTAAGCTTGGGGGAGTTGATACGTCCATTTTGCATCATGCTTTTATATCGATATTTATCGCATTATGGGCTGTTATTTTACGTTATGTCACAATACTTATGGCTATTCTCTCTTATTTTACAAGGTTTACCATGAAGAGGGGGAATGTCGGCAGCTGGAATTCTTGCTGGAAAAGGAGAAAATATTGGAGACCTATTATGTGCAACTCCAAAATTCGTGAAACTCCACGGAATATCTTAAAATAAATAAAGAAAAATCGTCGTGAAAGATGAAGGCCAGGGGGGCCACACCCTGCTCACGAGGGTGGGGGGGCGCGCCCTCCCCCTGGGCGCGCCCCCTACCTCGTGGGCCCCCTGGTGGCTCTCCGACGCCCATCTTCTCCTATATGAAGTCCTTCGATGAGAAAAAAATCATAAGCAACCTTTCGGGACGAGACTCCGCCGCCACGAGGCGGAACCTTGGCGGAACCAATCTAGGGCTCCGGCAGAGCTGTTCTGCCGGGGACACTTCCCTCCGGGAGGGGGAAATCATCGCCATCATCATCACCAATGCTCCTCTCATCGGGAGAGGGCAATCTCCATCAACATCTTCACCAGCACCATCTCATCTCCAAACCCTAGTTCATCTCTTGTATCCAATTCTTGTCTCCAAGTCCGGGATTGGTGCTAGTAGGTTGCTAGTAGTGTTGATTACTCCTTGTAGTTGATGCTAGTTGGTTTACTTGGTGGAAGATCATATGTTCAGATCCTTTATGCACATTATTACCCCTCTGATTATGAACATGAATATGCTTTTTGAGTAGTTACGTTTGTTCCTGAGGACAAGGGAGAAGTCTTGCTATTAGTAGTCATGTGAATTTGGTATTCGTTCGATATTTTGATAAGATGTATGTTGTCTAACCTCTAGTGGTGTTATGTGAATGTCGACTACATAACACTTCACCATTATTTGGGCCTAGAGGAAGGCATTGGGAAGTAATAAGTAGATGATGGGTTGCTAGAGTGATGAAGCTTAAACCCTAGTTTATGCGTTGCTTCGTAAGGGCTGATTTGGATCCATATGTTTCATGCTATGGTTAGGTTTACCTTAATACTTTTGTTGTAGTTGCAGATGCTTGCAATAGAGGTTAATCATAAGTGGGATGCTTGTTCAAGTAAGAACAGCACCCAAGCACCGGTCCACCCACATATAAAATTATCAAAGTACCGAACGCGAATCATATGAGTGTGATGAAAACTAGCTTGAAGATATTCCCATGTGTCCTCGGGAGCGCTTTTCCTATTATAAGAGTTTGTCCAGGCTTGTCCTTTGCTACAAAAAGGATTGGGCCACCTTGCTGCACTTTATTTACTCTTGTTACTTGTTGCTCGTTACAATTTAGCTCATCACAAAACTATCTGTTACCACTTATTTCAGTACTTGCAGAGAATACCTTGCTGGAAACCGCTTATCATTTCCTTCTACTCCTCGTTGGGTTCGACACTCTTACTTATCGAAAGGACTGCGATAGATCCCCTATACTTGTGGGTCATCAAGACTCTTTTCTGGCGCTGTTGCCGGGGAGTGTAGTGCCTTTGGTAAGTGGAATTTGGTAAGGAAAAATTTATATAGTGTGCTGAAATTTTCTGTCACTTGTTACTATGGAAAGTAATTCTCGAGGGGCTTGTTCGGGTATCTTCACCCGTCCAAGAGAGCAAAGAGTTGCTCCTCAACCTACTGAACCTATTGAAAATGAAACTCCTTTTGAATTTCCTTCGGTATGATGGAAAACTGATAGCTAATCCTTTTACAGAGATGGAACAAAGCATCCTGACGAGCATCTACGCTATGTGGATGATATTTGTGGACTATTTAAGCTTGCAGGTATACCCGATGATTTTGTTAAGAAGAAGGCTTTCCCTTTATCTTCGGAGGGAGACACATTGACATGGTATAGGCTATGTGATGATACGAGATCATGGAACTATAAAAGATTGAAATTGGAATTTCATCAAAAGTATTACCCTATGCATCTTGTTCATCGTGATCGCAATTATATATATAATTTTTGGCCTCGCGATGGATAAAGCATCGCTCAAGCTTGGGGGAGGCTTAAATCAATGTTATATTCATGCCCCAATGATGAGTTCTCAAGAGAAATAATTATTCAAAGTTTTTATGCTCGGCTTTCTGATAACAATCGCACCATGCTCGATACTTCTTGTGCTAGCTCTTTTATGATGAAGCCTATTGAATTTAGATGGAATTTATTGGATAGAATTAAACGCAACTCTGAAGATTGGGACCTTGACGAAGGTAAGGAGTCAGGTATGACACCTAAATTTGATTGTGTTAAATCTTTTATGGATACCGATATTTTCCTTAAGTTTAGCACTAAATATGGGCTTGACTCTGAGATAGTAGCTTCTTTCTGTGAATCTTTTGCTACTTATGTTGATCTCCCTAAGGAGAAGTGGTTTAAATATCATCCTCCCATAGAAGTAAAAGTAGCTGCACCTATTAAAGTTGAAGAAAAGACTATCACTTATAATGATCCTATTGTTCCCACCTCTTATGTTGAGAAACCACCTTTCCCTATTAGAGTAAAGGATCATGCTAAAGCTTCAATCTGTTGTTCAGTAAAAGCAATATTAGAACTTATACACCTCCCGAGCAAGTCAAAGTAGAACCTAATATTGCTATTGTTAAAGATCTCTTGTCGATAATATTGATGGGCATGTTATTCAATTCTGTGGTGAAACTGCTAGAATTGCTAAACCTTGTGCTAAAGATAAACATAGACCTGTGGTAGGCGTGCCTGTTATTTCTGTTAAAATAGGAGATCATCGTTATCATGGCTTATGTGATATGGGTGCTAGTGCTAGTGTTATACCTATTACCTTGTATGAAGAAATTAAGCATGAAATTGCACCTGCTGAGTTAGAAGATATTTATGTTACAATTAAACTTGCCAATAGAGATATTATATCTGCAATGGGAATTGTTAGAGATGTTGAAGTCTTGTGTGGGAAAACCAAATATCCCACTGATTTTCTTGTTCTTGGTTCTCCACAAGATAGCTTTTGTCCCATTATTTTTGGTAGACCCTTCTTGAATACTGTTAATGCTACGATAGACTGCAAAAAGAATGTTGTTACTGTTGGCTTGGATGATATGGTTCATGAGTTTAATTTCTCTAAATTTAGTAAACAACATCGTGAGGAAGAATTGCCTAGTAAGGATGAAATTATTGGTCTTGCTTCTATTGTCGTACCTCCTAGTGATCCTTTGGAACACTATTTGCTAGACCATGAAAATGAGATGTTCATGAATGAAAGAAGGGAAATAGATGAAGTATTCTTTAAACAGGAACCTATTCTGCAACATAATTTGCCTGTTGAAATCCTAGGGGATCCTCCTCCACCCAAGGGTGATCACGTGTTTGAGCTTAAACCGTCGCCTGATAATCTTAAATATGCTTATCTTGATGAAAAGAAAATATATCCTATTATTATTAGTGCTAACCTTTCAGAGCATGAGGAAGAAAGATTATTGAAAACTCTGAAAAGCACCGTGCCGCTATTGGATATACTCTTGATGATCTTAAGGGCATTAGTCCCACTCTATGTCAGCATAAAATAAATTTGGAAGCGGATGCCAAACCAGTTCGTGATCCTCAACGACGTTTGAATCCTAAAACGAAAGAAGTGGTAAGGAAAGAAATACTCAAGCTTCGGAGGCGGTATAATTTATCCCGCTCTTGATAGTCGTGGGTAAGTCCTGTCCATTGTGTCCCTAAAAGGGAGGTATTACTGTTGTCCCTAATGATAAAGATGAATTGATTCCGCAAAGAATTATCACAGGTTATAGGATGGTAATTGATTTCGAAAATTAAATAAAGCTACTAAGAAAGATCATTACCCTTACCTTTTATTGATCAGATGCTAGAAAGATTATGCAAACATACACATTATTGCTTTCTAGATGGTTATTCTGGTTTCTCTCAAATACCTGTGTCGGCTAAAGATCAATCAAAGACTACTTTTACATGCCCTTTTGGTACTTTTGCTTATAGTCGTATGCCTTTTGGTTTATGTAATGCACCTGCTACCTTTTAAAGATGCATGATGGCTATATTCTCTGACTTTTGTGAAAAGATTTGTGAGGTTTTCATGGACGACTTTTCCGTCTATGGTTCTTCTTTTGATGATTGCTTGAGCAATCTTGATCGAAGTTTTGCGAGATGTGAAGAAACTAATCTTGTCTTGAATTGGGAAAAGTGCCACTTTATGGTTAATGAAGGTATTGTCTTGGGGCACAAAGTTTCGAAAGAGGTATTGAAGTTGATAAAGCCAAGGTTGATGCTATTGAAAAGATGCCATGTCCCAAGGACATCAAAGGTATAAGAAGTTTCCTTGGTCACGCCGGATTTTATAGGAGGTTCATTAAGGACTTCTCAAAATCTCTCGGCCTCGACTAATTTATTACAAAAGATGTACCATTTGTCTTTGATGATGATTGTGTAGAAGCATTTGAAATACTTAAGAAAGCATTAGTCTCTGCACCTGTTGTTCAGCCACCTGATTGGAATTTACCTTTTGAAATTATGTGTGATGCTAGTGATTATGCTGTAGGTGCTATTCTAGGGCAAAGAGTTGATAAGAAGTTAAATGTTATCCATTATGCTAGTAAGACTCTAGACAATGCTCAAAGAAATTATGCTATCACCGAAAAGGAACTTTTAGCGGTTGTATTTGCTTGTGATAAATTCAAACCCTATATTGTTGATTCTAAAGTAACTATTCACACTGATCATGCTGCTATTAAATATCTTATGGAAAAGAAAATGCTAAACCTAGACTTATTAGATGGGTTCTCTTGCTGCAAGAATTTGATTTGCATATTGTTGATAGAAAAGGAGCTGAGAATCCCGCTATGCATAATTTATCTAGGTTAGAGAATGTTCTTGATGACCCACTACCTATTGATGATAGCTTTCCTGATGAACAATTAAATGTCATAAGCACTCCTCGTAGCACTCCATGGTATGCTGATTATGCTAATTATATCGTTGCTAAATTTATACCCCCTAGCTTCACATACCAACAAAAGAAAAAGTTCTTTTATGATTTGCGACATTACTTTTGGGATGACCCACATCTTTATAAAGAAGGAGTAGATGGTGTTATTAGACGTTGTGTGCCTGAGCATTAACATGAACAGATCCTACGCAAGTGTCACTCCGAAGCTTATGGAGGACACCACGCTGGAGATAGAACTGCACATAAGGTATTGCAATCCGGTTTTTATTGGCCCACTCTCTTTAAAGATGCCCGTAAGTTTGTTTTGTCTTGTGATGAATGTCAAAGAATTGGTAATATTAGTAGACGTCAAGAAATGCCTATGAATTATTCACTTGTTATTGAACCATTTGATGTTTGGGGCTTTGATTATATGGGACCTTTTCCTGCTTCTAATGGATACACTCATATTTTAGTTGCTGTTGATTACGTTACTAAGTGGGTAGAAGCTATTCTAACTAGTAGTGTTGATCATAACACTTCTATTAAAATGCTTAAGTAGGTTATTTTTCCAAGGTTTGGAGTCCCTAGATATTTAATGACTGATGGTGGCTCACATTTTATTCATGGTGCTTTCCGTAAAATGCTTGCTAAATATGACGTTAATCATAGAATTGCATCTCCATATCACCCACAGTCTAGTGGTCAAGTAGAATTGAGTAATAGAGAGCTCAGATTAATTTTGCAAAAGACTGTTAATAGGTCTAGAAAGAATTGGTCCAAGAAACTTGATGATGCATTATGGGCCTATAGAACTTCATATAAGAATCCTATGGGTATGTCTTCATATAAAATGGTTTATGGAAAAGCATGTCACTTACCTCTCGAACTAGAACATAAGGCATATTGGGCTATTAAAGAGCTCAACTATGATTTCAAACTTGCCGGTGAGAAGAGGTTATTTGATATTAGCTCACTTGATGAATGGAGAACCCAAGCCTATGAAAATGCCAAGTTGTTTAAAGAAAAAGTTAAAAGATGGCATGACAAAAGGATACAGAAGCGTGAGTTTAATGTAGGTGATTATGTATTGCTATACAACTCTCGTTTAAGATTTTTTGCAGGAAAACTTCTCTCCAAATTGGAAGGTCCCTACGTTATCAAAGAGGTCTATCGTTCCGGTGCCATAAAAATCAACAACTTCGCACGCACAAATCCGAAGGTGGTAAACGGTCAAAGGATCAAACACTATATCTCAGGTAATCCTATAAATGTTGAAACTAATATTATTGAAACCGTAACCCCGGAAGAATACATAAGGGACACTTTCCAGAACGTTCCACACTCCGAAAAGGAATAGGTATGTGTTACGGTAAGTAAACCGACTCCAAAACAAATTCTAAGGCAATATTTCTCCGTTTTGGAATATTTAGAAAAATAGAAAAATAAGTAGCAGTCCGGGGAGGACACGAGGCCTCCACGAGGGTGGAGGGCGCGCCCTACCCCCCTGGGCGCGTCCCCCTACCTCGTGAGCACCTCGTGTGCCCTCCGGACTTTGTTTTCTTGTATGATACGTATTTCGGTCGGTAAAAATTCATTATATATTCTCCCGAAGGTTTTGACTCCCGTATCACGCAAATATCCTCTGTTTTTGTTTCAAGCTGTCCTACTACAGGTTAGATCAACATGTCGTATCAAGATTCAGAGGAGGATTGCCTAGTTTCTTACCGGCCTTTAGATAAAAACATATTCAAGGATACCTATCCATATATATGGTACCCTGATGAGGAAGATGAAGATGAACCAGTTCCCCCTCGCTTCAAGCAAGAAAGCAAAGAGGCATTGTGCAAAAGGATAATAAAGCTTGAGATCGAGAATGATGAGTTGAGTATTGATAATTTCACCCTCATATGCAAGTTGGAGAAAGAGAAGGACAAGCCTGCATCATCGACAACAACTCCACCTTCTTCACCAACAACAAAGGAGACATAATCACATGGGTATGGGCACTCCCCTTGGCAACTGCCAAGCTTGGGGGAGGTGCCCCGGTATCGTATCACCATCACAAATCCTATCTTTACCGTTTTTCTTAGTTCGATCCTAGTAGTAGTATCTTGATTTAGTAGAATAAAGTCATGGCATGATCTAGTTTTGAGTTTTGCTTTATGATCTTTCTTTGTAATCGAGTCCGTGAGCTATATAATAAAGATTAGTGTTGAGTCAAGGGCTTGAGTATTTTGCCATGATCTTGGGTGATTAGAAAAAAAGAGGGGAGAATAAAAAGAAACAAAGAGTTCATATTGATCTCATTGAAAGTAATAACTTCACATAGAAAGAGCATGATGATTAAAAGTTGTTGGGAGTTGACAAATATAGTTTTGGTCATCGTTGCAATTAATAGGAAGTAATAAGGAGAGAGAGGTTTCACATATAGATATATTATCATTGACATCTTTTATGATTGGGAGCACTCATTAAAATATGACATGCTAAAGAGTTGATGTTGGACAAGGAAGACAACATAATGAGTTATGTTTTCTTGTATCTGAGATAAAGTATGTTGTCATGGATCCTCTAACATGTTGAGCTTGCCTTTCCCCCTCATGCTAGCCAAATTCTCAGCACCAAGTAGAGATACTAATTGTGCTTCCAAGTACCCTTAAACCAGTTTAGCCATGAGAGTCCACCATATCTACCTATGGATTGAGTAAGATCCTTCAAGTAAGTTGTCATCGGTGCAAGCAATAAAAATTGCTCTCTAAATATGCATGACTTATTAGTGCAGAGAAATAAGCTTTGTACGAACTTGTTGTGGAAGTAATAAAAGCGACGGACTGCATAATAAAGTTCCACATACAAGGGGCAATATAAAGTGACGTTCTTTTGCATTAAGATTTTGTGCATCCAACCATAAAAGCACATGTCAACCTCTGCTTCCCTCTGTGAAGGGCCTATCTTTTATTATTATCTTCTACCTTATGCAAGAAGTCACGGTGATCTTCACCTTTCCTTTTTCATTTTATCCTTTGGCAAGCCCGGCATGTTGGAAAGAACATGATATATATATATATATATATATATATATATATATATATATATCTAATTGGATGTAGGTGAGCATGAATTGTTATTGTTGACATTACCCTTGAGGTAAAAGGTTGTGGGGCAAAATTATAAGCCCCTATCTTTTCTCTGTGTCTGATTAAAACTCCATAACCACAAGTATTGCGTGAGTGTTGGCAATTATGAAGGACTACATGATAGTTGAGTATGTGGACTTGCTTTTAAGCTCTGACATAGACTCTTTCCGATTGTTTCAATGACTAAGGATATAATTTGTTGGTGCTCAATAAGGTTTCTGATTCATACTTTGGCTTTGAAAAGATCATCACTTGAACATGAGTAATCATATGACAAAATCAATATATGTTGCTGCTATGAGAATAATCATGATGCCTTCATGTCCGTATGTTATTTTTATCGACGCCTCTACCTCTAAACATGAGGACATATTTATTGTTATCGGCTTTTCACTTGAGGACAAGCGAGGTCTAAGCTTGGGGGAGTTGATACGTCCATTTTGCATCATGCTTTTATATCGATATTTATCGCATTATGGGTTGTTATTTTACGTTATGTCACAATACTTATGGCTATTCTCTCTTATTTTACAAGGTTTACCATGAAGAGGGGAATGCTTGGCAATGGAATTCGCTCGAAAAGGAGAAAATATTGGAGACCTATTATGTGCAACTCCAAAAGTCCTGAAACTCCACGGAATATCTTAAAATAAATAAAGAAAAATCGTCACCAAAGATGAAGGCCAGGGGGCCCACACCCTGCTCACGAGGGTGGGGGGCGCGCCCTCCCCCTGGGCGTGCCCCCTACCTCGTGGGCCCCCTGGTGGCTCTCCGACGCCCATCTTCTCCTATATGAAGTCCTTCGATGAGAAAAAAAAATCATAAGCAACCTTTCGGGACGAGACTCCGCCGCCATGAGGCGGAACCTTGGCGGAACCAATCTAGGGCTCCGACAGAGCTGTTCTGCCGGGGACACTTCCCTCTGGGAGGGGGAAATCATCGCCATCATCATCACCAACGCTCCTCTCATCGGGAGAGGGCAATCTCCATCAACATCTTCACTAGCACCATCTCATCTCCAAACCCTAGTTCATCTCTTGTATCCAATTCTTGTCTCCAAGTCCGGGATTGGTGCTAGTAGGTTGCTAGTAGTGTTGATTACTCCTTGTAGTTGATGCTAGTTGGTTTACTTGGTGGAAGATCATATGTTCAGATCCTTTATGCACATTATTACCCCTCTGATTATGAACATGAATATGCTTTTTGAGTAGTTACGTTTGTTCCTGAGGACAAGGGAGAAGTCTTGCTATTAGTAGTCATGTGAATTTGGTATCCGTTCGATATTTTGATAAGATGTATGTTGTCTAACCTCTAGTGGTGTTATGTGAACGTCAACTACATAATGCTTCACCATTATTTGGGCCTAGAGGAAGTCATTGGGAAGTAATAAGTAGATGATGGGATGCTAGAGTGACAGAAGCTTAAACCCTAGTTTATGCGTTGCTTCGTAAGGGGCTGATTTGGATCCATATGTTTCATGCTATGGTTAGGTTTACCTTAATACTTTTGTTGTAGTTGCGGATGCTTGCAATAGAGGTTAATCATAAGTGGGATGCTTGTTCAAGTAAGAACAGCACCCAAGCACCGGTCCACCCACATATCAAATTATCTAAGTACCGAACGCGAATCATATGAGCGTGATGAAAACTAGCTTGACGATATTCCCATGTGTCCTCGGGAGCGCTTTTCCTATTATAAGAGTTTGTCCAGGCTTGTCCTTTGCTACAAAAAGGATTGGGCCTCCTTGCTGCACTTTATTTACTCTTGTTACTTGTTGCTCGTTACAATTTAGCTCATCACAAAACTATCTGTTACCACTTATTTCAGTACTTGCAGAGAATACCTTGCTGGAAACCGCTTATCATTTCCTTCTGCTCCTCGTTGGGTTCGACACTCTTACTTATTGAAAGGACTGCGATAGATCCCCTATACTTGTGGGTCATCATGTAGCGTAAGTATTTCCCTCGGTTTTTGAGAACCAAGGTATCAATCCAGTAGGAGGCTTATCAAAAGTCCCACGCACCTACACAAACAAACTGAGAACTCGCAACCAACGCAATAAAGGGGTTATCAATCCCTTCACGGCCACTTGCGGAAGTGAGATCTAATAAAGATAGTAAGATAAGATAAATATATTTTTGGTATTTTATAATATAGATGCAAAAAGTAAAGATGCAAATAAAAGTAGATTGGGGCAAATATGATAAGAGATAGACCCGGGGGGCATAGGTTTCACTAGTGGCTTCTCTCAAGATAGCATAAGTATTACGGTGGGTGAACAAATTACTGTCGAGCAATTGATAGAAAAGCGCATAGTTATGAGATTATCTAGGCATGATCATGCATATAGGCATCACGTACATAACAAGTAGACCGACTCTTGCCTGCATCTACTACTATTACTCCACACATCGACCGCTATCCAACATGCATCTAGAGTATTAAGTTCATAAGAATAGAGTAACGCATTAAGCAAGATGACATGATGTAGAGGGATAAACTCATGCAATATGATATAAACCCCATCTTGTTATCCTCGATGGCAACAATACAATACGTGCCTTTCAACCCTTTCTGTCACTGGGTAAGGACACCGCAAGATTGAACCCAAAGCTAAGCACTGCTCCCATGGCAAGAAAGATCAATCTAGTAGGCCAAACCAAACTGATAATTCGAAGAGACTTGCAAATATAACTTAATCATACATAAAATAATTCAGAGAAGATTCAAATATTATTCATAGATAAACTTGATCATAAACCCACAATTCATCGGATCTCGACAAACACACCGCAAAAAGAGTTTACATTGAATAGATCTCCACAAGAGAGGGGGAGAACATTGTATTGAGATCCAAAAAGAGAGAAGAAGCCATCTAGCTAATAACTATGGACCCGTACGTCTGTGGTAAACTACTCACAACTCATCGGAGGGGCAAGGATGTTGATGTAGAGGCCCTCCGTGGTTGATTCCCTCTCCGGTAGAGTGCCGGCAAGGGCTCCAAGATGAGATCTCGCGGATACAGAAGGTTACGGCGGTGGAAATTATGTTTTGTGGCGCCCCCGGATGTTTTCAGGGTACGTAGGTATATATAGGAGGAAGAAGTACGTTGATGGCCGCCCGAGGGGCCCACGAGATAGGAGGGCGCGCCCTCGTGGAGGCCTAGGCTGCTTCTTGACTTGCACTCCAAGTCCTCTGGATCACGTTTGTTCCAAAAATCACGCTCCCGAAGGTTTCATTCCGTTTGGACTCCGTTTTATATTCCTTTTCTTTGAAATACTGAAATAGGCAAAAAAAACAGCAATATGGGCTGGGCCTCCGGTTAGTAGGTTAGTCCCAAAAATGATATAAATGTGTAAAATAAAGCCCATAAACATCCGAAAGGGGTAATATAATAGCATGGAACAATAAAAAATTATAGATACGTTGGAGACGTATCAGTGGTGAACCACCAAATGATGCCCGAGGTCAAGTTCTCCCCCTCGAGCAAGTCCAAGATCATGAGCAAGCTCAAGATCGAGAACAAGCTCAAGACGGTGCTCAAGATGATCAAGTTACCCCTCCTCGTCTCACTTCCGAGGAGGAATTGGAGCGTCGTGCCGCGAAGATTGCTTCCAAGCTCACCACCAAAGGTCATCTCATGGAGAATGTGGTTGGAAGCCTAAGAAAGGGGGTAAGCACTTGTAGACAATTAGCAAAGTATTGTGAACATCATGCGTTTGTCTCTTGTGTGGAACCCCA
Organism: Aegilops longissima; assembly: GCA_021605205.1. Classification (NCBI taxonomy): domain Eukaryota; kingdom Viridiplantae; phylum Streptophyta; class Magnoliopsida; order Poales; family Poaceae; genus Aegilops; species Aegilops longissima. Next base: position 468,241,721 of record CM038676.1, read on the forward strand.
AAAGGTCTACGAGGCGCTCGAAGACCCGGATTGGCTCAATGCCATGCATGAAGAACTCAATAACTTTGAGTACAACAAGGTGTGGAGATTGGTGCCAAGGCCAACGGGGAACCATAATGTCATTGGAACCAAGTGGATTTTCAAGAACAAGCAAGATGCTCATGGGACCATCGTTCGCAACAAGGCAAGATTGGTGGCACAAGGCTACTCCCAAGCCGCACCAAAGGAAAGCCACTATGTGGTGGTCAAACGAATCATTCGATATTTAGCTCATACCCCAAACTTCGGCTTATGGTACCCAAGAGGAGCAAATTTCAAGCTTGAAGGATATACGGATTCCGATTGGGCGGGAGACAAAGTGGATAGGAAGTCAACTTCCGGAGGGTGCCAATTTCTGGGTTGCTCTTTGGTGAGTTGGTCTTCCAAGAAGCAAAGTTGTGTGTCTCTCTCGTCCACCGAAGCGGAATATGTGGCGGCCGGTAGTTGTTGTGCACAACTCCTATGGACGAGACAAACTTTAAAGGAGTATGGTGTCATTTGTGACAAAGTGCCTCTTTGGTGTGACAATGAAAGTGCCATCAAGATTTCTCTAAACCCAGTGCAACACTTCAAGACGAAGCTGTTGGGGAACGTAGTAATTTCAAAATTTTCCTACGCACACGCAAGACCATGGTGATGGCATAGCAACGAGAGGGGAGAGTGTATGTCCACGCACCCTCGTGAGACCGAAAGCGAAGCGTTATAACAACGCTGTTGATGTAGTCGACGTCTTCACGATCCGACCGATCCAAGTACCGAACGTCACGACACCTCCGAAGTTCAAGACACGTTCAGCTCGATGACGATCCCGGGCTCCGATCCAAAGAAAGCGTCGGGGATGAGTTCCACAAGACGACGGGCGCAGTGACGATGATGATGCTCCACCGACGCAGGGCTTCGCTTAAGCTCCGCGACGATATGACTTCATCGGGCGCAGACTTCGCCTAAGCTCCGCGACGATATGACCAAGTGGAATATGGTGGAGGGGGCACCGCACACGCAGCTAAGGAACGATCCGTAGATCAACTTGTGTGTCATGGGGTGCCCCTGCCCCAGATATAAAGGAGCAGGGGGTGCGGCCGCCCTAGGGAGGCGCTGCTGAGGAGTCCCACTCCCACCGGAGTAGGACTCCCCTTCCTAGTTGGATTAGGTCTTGTGGAAGGGGAAGAGGGGGGCGCCCCCCTCTCCTTGTCCTATTCGGACTAGAGGGGAGGGGCGCGCCTGCCCCGGCCGCCCTCCTCTTCTCCCTTATGGCCCATCAAGGCCCATTGGTCCCCGGGGTTCCAGTAACCCCTGTTCCCAGAAAATCCGCTTTCATCCGAACCTTCCAAGTCCAAACATAGGCTTCCAATATATCAATCTTTATGTCTCGACCATTTCGAGACTCCTCGTCATGTCCTTGATCACATCCGGGACTCAACAAACTTCGTACATCAAAACTTATAAACTCATAATAAACTATCATCGAAGCGTTAAGCGTGCATGGACCCTACGGGTTCGAGAACTATGTAGACATGACCTAGAACTATTCTCGGTCAATAACCAATAGCGGAACCTGGATGCCCATATTGGTTCCTACATATTCTTCAAGATCTTTATCGGTCAAACCGCATAACGACATACGTTGTTCCTTTGTCATCGGTATAGTTACTTACCCGAGATTCGATCGTCGGTATCCAATACCTAGTTCAATCTCGCTACGCAAGTCTCTTTACTCGTTCCGTAATACATCATCTCACAACTAACTTATTAGTTGCAATGCTTGCAAGGCTTATGTGATGTGTATTACCGAGAAGGCCTAGAGATACCTCTCCGACAATCGGAGTGACAAAACCTAATCTCGAAATCGCCAACCCAACATGTACCTTTGGAGACACCGTAGTACTCCTTTATAATCACCCGATTCGTTGTGACGTTTGGTGGTACCAAAGTGTTCCTCCGTAACGGAGTTGCATAATCTCATAGTTACAGGAACATGTATAGGTCATGAAGAAAGCAATAGCAATATACTAAACGATCAGGTGCTAAGCTAACGGAATGGGTCATGTCAATCACATCATTCTCCTAATGATGTGATCCCATTAATCAAATGACAACACATGTCTATGGTTAGGAAACATAACCATCTTTGATTAATGAGCTAGTCAAGTAGAGGCATACTAGTGACTGTATGTTTGTCTATGTATTCACACATGTATTATGTTTCCGGTTAATACAATTCTAGCATGAATAATAAACATTTATCATGATATAAGGAAATAAATAATAACTTTATTATTGCCTCTAGGGCATATTTCCTTCATAAGCATATTGAGATTCGGTATCATTTCATCCGGGATCATATTAGGCGAGGGGAGATCGAGCTCAAGTATGTCAACACTCATGATAACCTTGCAGATATTTTCACGAAGCCCTTGGATGAAGCAAGATTTCGCGAGTTAAGGCATGAACTAAATATCATTGATTTGAGCAATGTGGTTTGAACCCTTGCATAACCCACCACACTCAACTTGATGTTTAGTTTAGATGTAGGCATGGACATAGGGGGAGTGTTGTTCTCTCAATGAACTTTCCCTCCCCCCATTATGCATAAATTGATCAAATCTTTCACATTAGCCATTTTTATGGTACTTGTGCTTCAAAGAGGAGTTCTGGTCATGGGCCCAAGGTTAAAATCTTCGTGGTGCCATACCTCTTGACTCAAACATAGGTGGCCTCGGCCACCGCCCCTCTCTTGAAGGGGTGCGTCTTCTGTCCTCTTGCTAGTGTTCCTTGGTGGTTTCTTGGTTTTCGGTTTGTCTTTCCTTGTCTTTTGAGCCGTGCGTTTAAAAGTTTAGTTTTGATGTGCGCTGGGCGGTACTACCGCTGGTGGTGCAGTACTACCGTTGGGGGCGGGTCCAGGGGGTTAAGTCGTGGGCAGGGGTGGTTTTCTCCCCCATACCCATTTGCTTCGTTCCCACTTCTTCTCTCCAGCGCCATCTCGCCACGGGAGGGCTCCGGCGGCCCTCCGTCTCCGGGCCGTCCCTCTCCATTTCCTTCGGTGGAGTCGATCCCCACCTCGTCCTCTTGCCATGGATGCCGGTATTGCCCTCGTTCCTCTTCTCTTCTTGTCTAGATTTCAAATCTAGTGTTTAGGGGCAATGGTGGATGCATCTCTAGTTTTTTGGCTAAAACTAGGCTTGAGTAGGTTGGAGAGGCAACTAGACTCTTTGGATTGATATTTGGTAGGTTTATTTTTGAATTTGGCATCTCCGGTAGTGCCGGATCTTTCCACGACAGTAGGGAACTGTTGTTCCTCGTCTCGAGCGGTACTACCGCCCAGTCGAGCGGTACTACCGCGCGAGCGGCACTAGAGCGGTACTACCGCTCAAGTGGTACTGCTGCGGAGGGTCACGGTACTACCGCCTGATGCCCATTTCCATCGTTTCCTACCACATATTGATCTTTGTTTGTTGGTTTTTGATCGTTCTTTCTGGCTGCTTCGTGTGTCCGTGTGTTTGGTTCCAGGTGATGAACATCCTGAGCAGCAAGCCCGCCGTGTCAACCCCGGCGTTTCCACGCCAAAGCGCCATCCGACTTCCGAGTCCGCTGGTGGTTCCTCCAATGCTCCACCGCCGCCAATGGGTGCTTCTTCAAGCACTAAACCCCCTCCCAAGAAGATGCCAGCCAACAGACCAAAGCCCCGTGGGAAGAAGGTGACTGAGATGTCCTCCAAGGAATTCTAGGACAGGCGTCGCCGCAATCCTTATGATGAAGACCAAGAGCCCATCTTTGTCAATCGTCCGTTCTGGAACCGCTTTCAGTATGCCACCTATTTTGAAGTGATCAAGTCTAAGAAGAACCTCTTTGTCAATGTTCACTCCATCAACACGGATGCTATGGAAAAGGACCCTGAGTACTTTGGTGAAGCCCTTCAGATGTGCTCTCAGTTGAACATTCTCAGGATCATGCAGTTCAACAAGAACTTTGATGCTGACTTGGTGGCTCAATTATATGCCACTGTCCATCTAGGAACTTATGAAAACATGACTCTGACTTGGATGACGAATGGGAAGCTGCTAGTTGTCAAGTGGAAGGCTTTCATGGAGTTGCTTGAGGTGGAAGATCAAGGGCTTGAGTCTCCAGTTGGGTTCCGTCCTCACCCAAATGTTACCTCCACTCACAAGCAAGCTCTCTGGCCCTACTGCATTAAGAAGGTCAATCCTGAGACTAAGAAGACAACCTATGAGCCGCCTGCCTTTCTGGACATCCTTCACCGTGTGTTTCGCGAGACTCTCTTCCCTCGTATCGGGAATCTGGATCATGTTCATTCCTATCTTGTTGACATGCTTCTCTTCTGCTAGCATGAGAAGGAGGCAAACACTGGCGAGTCCCTGGATATCTCTCATGTGATGTGGTCTGAACTTCTTTCTGCCGTGTCTGAGCGCAAGTGCCCGATCTATGCTCCGTTCATCATGTTGCTCATTGAGAAGGCCTGGAGACGCACCTATCCCGAGGAGTCGCTGGAAACTGGAGAGTTGGTTTCTCATGAGATCAAGCATCTGAGGAAGAAGGATAATTGGGGTACCTCCATTCCTCAATCTGGGGTTCCATCTTCGGCGGCTGCCATGGAGACTAAGGGCGAGGCTGATGCTGGTATTGATCATGACTCTGAGCCTTCTGAGGCAGAGCCCTCTTGGGCAAAGAAGCTCAAGTACAAGATGAAGAAGTTGTTCTGCATGGAGTCTCATGGTCAGTACATGACTCATGTGGCCGAGAAGAAGGCAAGGGGACATCACAAGGAGCTTATGCGTCAGTTGGGTGCGACAGTTAACAGCGGCTCTGAGGGTCAGATCACTGAGGAGGAGGAGTGGATCCAGCAGCACTGTCCGTGGACCGATTCAGATGCCGAGCAGTTTCCGACTGAGGATGGTGGCGATGTCGACTGATGTTCAAGATCTTCAGTTTGCTCTCACCTGGAGCCATAGGGTCGCTCTTTTCCCCTTTTGGTGTCTTGATGCCAAAAGGGGAGAGAGAGTCTAGGGGTTTGTGTCGCTGAGTTGCGAGTGCGTCTTTGTGGTTTCGTTGTGTTTGCTCGTCATTTGCTTTGTTTGGTTTTGTGTCAGTGAGACCTAAGTTCCAGTCATATGGTGTGAGACATATGCTACCCTATCTCTTTCTTATTATTATCTATGTCTCTAGTCATTTGGTATCTTATAGTTGCATGCTTATTATGTTATTTATATACCTTGCTCTCATGGATCGTGCTTAGTTTGTTGATCTCTAAAATACAGGGGGAGTGTTGATCCTAGTATGTGTGTCGTGCAGTCCAAAGCACTTATCTTGATGGCACACATCTAGGGGGAGCCCGTCTCTATTTTAGAGATGTGGGGTTTGCTTATGGCCTTTATCTTTCTCCGATTCGTGCAAATTCCGTATTGTCATCAATCCACCAAAAAGGGGGAGTGTCGGTGTCAAAACCGGCGGATCTCGGGTAGGGGGTCCCGAACTGTGCGTCTAGGCGGATGGTAACAGGAGACAAGGGACACGATGTTTTACCTGGTCCGGCCCTCTCGATGGAGGTAATACCCTACTCTGCTGATTAATATTGATGATATGGGTAGTACAAGAGTAGATCTACCACGAGATCAAGGAGGCTAAACCCTAGAAGCTAGCCTATGGTATGATTGTTGTTCGCCCTATGGACTAAAACCTCCGGTTTATATAGACACCGGATAGGTTAGGGTTACACGTAGTCGGTTACAATGGTAGGAGATCTACATATCCAGACGCCAAGCTTGCCTTCCACGCCAAGGAAAGTCCCATCCGGACACGGACGTAAGTCTTCAATCTTGTATCTTCATAGTCTTGGAGTCCGCCGTGACGATAGTCCGCTATCCGGACACCCCTAGTCCGGACTCCTCAAGAGCTCTCGAACCAGTGCTTCAATGACGATGAGTCCGCGCGTTGATTGTCTTCGCATTGCGAGGCGGGTTCCTCCTCCAATACTTCATAGAAGGTTTTGAACACAAGGATAGTGTCCGCTCTCGCAAAACAAGTTCCACACAACACCGTAGAGAGAATAATTTTCGATAGATCTCGCTGACGATACCGAGGCGTGATATCACACCACGGCAAGGCCTTTATATGAATCGTTTTTTATGCTCCCACCTCAGCGTGTTTAGCGAGGCGGTTTCTTGGCATGTCTTATCAAAGCATAGATCGTGCCCCTTATTCCGGGATTCTCATCAATACGGACGTGGGTAACCCATCCGCGCCATTGATTACGGCGCTTGGGAAATAAGCGAGTTTTACCAGTTGGTGGGGACGATAAGCCGTCTGTCTATATAAGGGATAAGGATCCACCTTTTCACCCACGCCTTCTTCCTCCTTTGCTTATCCATTTCCGCAAGACTCGAGCTCCAGCGCCCAAGTCCGCACATCCCACCTCAACCTTTCTCCAATCATGTCGAGCGGAGGCAGGTGGATGGCCTCCTCCGTCCACGGAGGGGCACATCGCAAGATCAAGGGAGGCCGGATACTTGTCCGCAACATCGCGCACAGGTTTCCCGACGAGGGGCACCTCATTCCGACCCCTGGGCCCCGTGAGAGGGTGGTGTTTCTCCCCCACTTCCTCCACGGACTAGGGTTTCCTCTTCACCCATTTGTCCGGGGGCTCATGTTCTACTACGGCCTGGACTTCCACGACCTGGCCCCGAATTTCATCCTCAACATCTCAACGCTTATCGTCGTGTGCGAGGCTTTCCTCTGCATCCAGCCCCACTTCGCTTATGGCTGAAGATCTTCAACGTCCGGCCAAGATAGTGGGCGGTCATTGCCGGAGTGCGGAGGCGCCGTGGTTGGCAAGATGGCCAAAGTCCCATGGCTCAAGGCGCCTTCGTGGAGACAATAAAGGTGGCAATCGGGTGGTTCTACATCACCGAGCCCGAACACCAAATGGGCGGCGGCCCCAATTCAGATTTGGCTTCCCACACGGCTCTCGCCATGGAAAGAGATGGGCCCGACGGGGGGGAATTCGACGAGACATCCGGACTTCAAACATGCGTCCAAACCGGTGGCCAAGAATCTTAGGCTCGCCGACGTAATCCGGTGATGCTCATCCGCCGGATTCTCCCATGCCAACAAAGGGCCTTTAACTTGTGGGAGTTCGATCCGACAAAGACTAAACCTTGAACCGCTCTTCGACACTACGCACGAAGATGCCCGGAAGGTGCCGTTCAAGGGCGCTGAAGCCCAAAGATCCGCTACCAAAGATCGCGGATACATCTCGCAGTGTCCAGCCGGCGAGGTAAGTTATTTTACCCTTTACGGACTCTTTTTCATAGATTGACTCTACGGGATCTAAAACTCCCTAATCTTTGACAGATCGGTTGAAGACGCCCCACAGATTAACCGTCCGGCCCTTTGCCGAAGACCCAGCGGACGCCTGATTGACGGAGGCTGCTGGCTCCGCGCCGACGTGGTGCCGAGAAGAAGGCCAAGAAGGAGGTCACGGGAACTCGAAGGAGCTCCCGACGCCAGGTGCTGTCAGATTCTGAAGCGGAATGTTCTCCTGAAGATGAGGAGGAAGAATAAGAAGCTCGGAGAAGAAAAGGAAGGCCGCCCCAGCTGGGGAGGCCGGAGGGTCCAAGAAGGGAAGAACCCTTCCTCCGGACTTCTCCACCAACGCCGACGACGAGGAGGAGGACTGGCCTACAAGGGCCAAGCCCTCGCGAGATCGTAAGTGTCCGGATACCCATGGTTTTTTATTATTGCAGAGTGTTCTCTAATGTTGAACAACCGTGCAGCTCTGCCCAAGGGCGAAGTTCGCGATTCATCGAGCGGGTCCCTGGGCTCGTCGGAAATGGAGAGTACTTCGCTTCCGACCGCCTCCTCGCCTCACGCTACGGGCGACGCCGCAAGGGGCCCCAAGAGGGGCTTGGTCAAGAGGAGGTAGCGCAGAGGTGCCACAAGGCAACCTCCCGACTCAGCGCTGGGGGTAAGATCCCGGGGCTCTAAGCCCGACCCTCGTCCGGACTCCATGCCGGAACCATCAGCGGTTCCGAAGTCCGGACAGCGGATCCTTCGCAAGAAGGGTAAGACGCCGGTGTCCTCCGTCCAACCGGAGGCACCAGATAGCTTACAGGAGGCGCTTAACAGCGCTTCCATCAAGGAGGAACACCGCACTGTCATGAGTGCGGTGATCCGACAGCTCACCCGCCAAGAGCGACCGACTGAAGCTCTGCACCAGCCTTCTAACAGGCTTTGAGGTAAGTTTTAGAATATGTAAAAATATAACCGCATAGACAAGAGCCCCTCGATGCTTAGTTCGTGTTCGTAAATAAAAGCTGGACTAAGGATCTAAAAAGATATACGCAGGAGTCTAACATAAGTATGTCAATATGGGAATGCAAAGGCGCTGCCGACCTCTGCCAGACCGATCATGGAGGTCAATGTATTGAAGCAGAACCTCGAGCGGTCCGAGAACAAGCTCGCATAAGCCAAGAAGGAGCTCGAGGACAAGGAAGGTAAGTAATACCTTATTAAAGAAATACCTTATAGAAAAGGTTTTGGTTGCGAAAAATAACAGGAATAACATGGGTACTGCAGGGGCCACGAACGAGGTGGCGGCCCTGAAGAAAGTGGTGTCCGTGGCCGAAAACAAAGCGGCTGCGGAACGCACCGAGCGAGAGAAGGGGGAGGCGCAGCTGGCCAAGGTACGGAAAGAGCTCCAAGCTCTCGTGGAAAAACACGAGAGTTTGGAGCGTGAATCGAAGACTCGAGAGTCCGAGCTCGCCTCGGCTCTTGAGAGTGCCAAAGCTGCTAAGGCCGAGGCCCAAAAAGCCCTCCAAGAAATTGAAGCACTAAAGAAGATAGCGGCGGGTAAGGCATTCTTTATGCAAAGCAAGAATGTAAAAGTCAATTACCTGTTACTTACCCGGATTCAGAGCTCTCCAGGAGCATTCGCAGATTTGCCCCAGAGGTCGCCGGATGTCGCCGATTCTACCGCGCCTGTGAGGGGAGCTCCACGAGAAGGTGTTCTGTCTCAAGATGCCGAGGCCGACCACCCGGCAGCCCTGAGCGACCAGCTGAAACAGCTGGTCGAGCTCCATAAGGTCGCCGAACAGGCCATGAAGGGCCTTATAGCGCCGGTTGGGCCATTGGAGGCCATGCCCGGAGCTACTTCGCTTGGTGCGCGGCCGGTGGATGCCTGTCCGCGGCTTGAAGTCATCAAGCACTCCGTCTGTATTGAAGGTGTCCGTCGGGCCCTTGCCTGCTAAAGTGCACCGGGCAAGCCGGATGCGAGAGGCTTGTGACGGACGGGCCACCAAGGGCCATGAGCATCGCACGCCCGAAATGTACTATGAGGGCCTCCTCAAGGGTGCCCGCCGAATAGCGGATGAGTGCTCCAGATGTAATTTTGAATAAACTCGCATTTGTTATCCCAGACAAAAAACTTGTTCATATGCGCTAAGCAACGCTTATTAATTTAAAATATTACCTTCAGGCGGCCGCTTATCAAATTTGAGAGATGGCAAGTCGTTGGCTTCAGCCCCCATGCCACGAAGTGTTTGGGGTGTTCGGGATAAACTTGAGCGCTCTTGTTCCCATTCTTGGGTCCATCTAGGAGGCGCCAACACAACGAACAAGGCAACCGGACTTATAGTGCTTGAACACTCTCACTTAGCCATAGAATTCTATAATTTTAAATTTCAGCGAAGCCCCTAGTATTCGAAGACCGAGTTCGGGCGCTATCCACGCCTGGCCGGACAATTCGGTTCCTCGCCTAAGCGCATAAGTCTTTAGGGACCCGAAAAACCTCTCGAACAGCGACCGCTCTCGCCTCTATCATGACGGTCGGTGTTAGCTTTCTCCATCGAGGTGCTCGACCCAAAGATAACTGGGCACAATCGCAGTGGTTCTCCTGCTACCTTAGCCGATATAGCGGAACGTAAGGTACCAAAACACGGAGCCGCAAACCCAACTATTGACCCAAGACATGATTCGAGCCGATTCATATAATGCTATAAGTTCGGGTGCCGCACTTGTGAAAGTGTTCGAACTTATCACACCATAATTTTGGGATACTTGAGCCCCTGGTGTATTGGCCGTACCAAAGTGTACGGTTGCAACATGTCGTGTAATGAACATATGTGTATATAAAGGAAGTAGAGCAATAATAAGCAAAAGCTATGTGTTGTTTATTCAAAAAGGTACTGCAATGGAAGCAGAACGATACAAATAGTGCGATAAGAAAGGGATGGGACTATCTAACATGTCCCCCTCCAGGGGTAAGCTGCTAGATGATATGTAAAACATGTATAATGCTCGTAATAGAGACCACCTGAACACTTGACGTGGCTTTCAGCTTCCCTGGCTGTTGCATCGTGAGTTCGGCGATTCGAGTGCCGGACAGGACTTCTCAAAGACGGAGTCCTGGAAGTAAAAAAAGGAAAAAAAAGAAAAAAAAAGGAAGTGACACGAACGGGAGCCCCTGGTGCGGTCGAGCCGCATTCTTGGCGTACCGTTGTCTTGCCCCTCCCCATGTGCCCATGGTATCTCCAGAGCGTAACTATGTACGCGTAACACTAGCATCGCAATTTCGCGAGGGCTGGGGTTGGGGCGGGTTGCTACCGTGCTTGAATCGTGCTGTGGTCTTGTTGCGTGTTACTCCGGCGCGCTGGCGGTGTCCGGACGCTTAGTGGCCGGACTCGAGAATTGCCGTGAGAGGTCTGCTTTGCACCTCCGCCCGAGGGTCGCCAGATGCTCCTCCGCTCGGAGAGCTGCTCGGTGTTTCCATTGACCGTGATTACCTCGAGGGCCCGCATATTGAGCTTGAGGTATGCGTAGTGCGGCACCGCATTGAACTTTGCAATGCGGTTCGTCCGAGCAAAGGTATGATAGCCGCCATGAATGGGTCGATGTCGAAGATTAACTCTTCGCTCGAAGTTATCCGGAGATCCAAGACCACTTCGAGTGTGACTGAGCCTGCATAATTGGCCTCTACACCCGTATGACGCTTTAAAGGTCATCTTTGTAGGTTTAATCCTTGAGGGTCTATGCTCATTTTATGCGACAGATCCCGATAAAGCAGGTTCAGTTGCTACCGCCATCCATCAGACTCGTGAGGTGAAATCCACAATAATTGGGTCAAGAACCAATGCGGCGAAGCCGCCGTGATGAGATGCTAGTGGGTGGTCCTTCGATCAAGGTGATCGGGCAGAAGACCATGGGTTGAACTTTGGGGCGATCGCCTCCATTGCATATACGCCCCGTAGTGCACGCCCGCTCCCTTTTGGGTATGTGGGTTGCGTATATCATGTTCACCGTCCGCACTTGTGTGGGAAAACCTTTTGTCCTCTATTGTTCGGCGGTCGGGCTCTTCCTCGCCATCGCTATGCAGCCCCTTGTCATTGAGTTCGACACTTAACTTGCTCGCTTGTTTGAACACCCAACAATCCTGTTGGTGTGATTGGCTGGTTTTTCGGGTGCCATGTATTTGGCACAAGCGATCGAGTATGCGGTCCAGTTGGACGGGCCTGGGTATTTCTTTTGAATGGCTTCTTCCGCGACCGGTTTAGAGCCTCTGAATCCGCATTGACGGCCGATCTTCATATATCGCCGCACGCGGCGCTTGTTCTTGTTGCGACGCGACCGCCATTGCTGTCCTTGGTATCCGGACTATCAGGATGTTTGGCCAAGTTATTGCTTTGAGCTAGCCAGCTGTCCTCTCCCGCACAAAAGCGAGTCATGAGGGTTGTGAGGGCTGCCATAGATTTCATCTTTTCCTGTCCTAGGTGCCGGGCAAGCCACTCGTCGCAGATGTTATGCTTGAAGGCTGTGAGGGCCTCTGCATCCGGACAGTCAACGATTTGATTTTTCTTTGTTAGGAACCGAGTCCAGAATTGTCTGGCCGATTCTTATGGCTGCTGAATTATGTGGCTAAGGTCATCGGCGTCGGTGGTCGCACATATGTGCCCCGGAAGTTATCAAGGAATGCGGCTTCCGTGTCCTCCCAACAACCAATTGATTCTCACGGTAAGCTATTGAGCCATGTCGAGCTGGTCCTTTAAGCTTGAGTGGGAGGTATTTGATGGCATGTAGATCATCACCACGGGCCATGTGGATATGGAGGAGATAATCCTCGATCCGCATCGCGGGATCTGTGGTACCATCGTATGATTCGATGTTTACGGGCTTGAAGCCCTCGGGATTTGATGATCCATTACTTCATCCGTGAAGCATAGTGGGTGTCTGGCGCCTCAGATTGGGCTATATCACGACGTAGCTCATATGAGCTTTGTCTCATCGTGGTTTGGCCCGACCGGTTTTTCTCAGATCCGCGCGACGGTAATCATCCCGCATTGTTTGGCGCCCACGCGATCCGTGGATCGATCTTGTATGCTTTGCCTTATCCTCCAATATATCTCGCAAGTCCGTAGCGCTTTCCGTGCCTTGGTACTTTTGAGCGGCATCGGGTGTGGCTTGAGCGGAGGGTCTAGAGGCCTCTCTATCGCGCCACGGGTGGCCGGTCCGCCATGTCATGCGCCGGTGACTTGGGTGCTTCCTCCTCTAGTCGAGGCAATGGCCTGCGTTTGGGGTAGCTTTTGGAGGGTGTTCGAGTTCATACTCTTCGCCGCAAGGACTTCATCCACCCGTCGCCTAGCGTGTCTTGGTCACTCTAAGTCGTTCGCTTTTCTTGAGGCTGCTTGCCGTGGCTATAAGCCCGCGCTTGAAACGCCCTGTTCGGCGGGATCCTCGTGCACGACAAACTCGTCGTCGCCGAGGCTTGCCTCATCTTCGGAGGGAGGCGATAATTATCGCCCTCAACCTCTTTTTACGCCGCAGACCGTCGTGCGGACTTGCTTCTCCCTCCTCCCCGCGCCGAGTCCTGCCGGAGGGGGTTCTCTTCGCACTGTCCGGGTGTTATTATCTCCGTGCGGAATCACCGCTTTTATTGTGGCGGATTTAGAGCGGCGCCACGACGCGTCGGTGCTTCGGCTGTTTCTTGGAGGGTCATCCTCCGTTGTTCCATCGCTGCTCCGTCTTTTGGGATGTCCACCATATATATGTCATATGAAGAGGTGGCCTTCCAAAGGCCCTCGTAGGCGCTGGGTCTTGATCGCCTCCGACATCGCCGCCCATACCGCCGATGTCTTGGAGTCGTAGTCTAGCATGTCGGTTAAATCATCGGCGGTGGCTACAAAGTGGGTGGTGGGTGGGTGTTGAATTTCTTCGTCGTCCGCACCTTCCCGTCCGTAGTCCGCCAGGCTCTCTCGGATAAAGAGAGAGACTTTAGTGAATTCAGGATGTCGCCAAGGGCGAAAAGCCGAAAGATGTCCGCGGCACGAGTGAACTCCATGACCGGCGCCTAATCGGATTCGATTAAGGGGAGGGCACGGAGGGTTCGGAGTCCGGAGAGGAGTCCGCACCACAGAGTTGAGGTCTTTGCAAGGACAGGGATGGAGTTCGCTCGATCACCATAGAGATTGTAGCCCCGAGGCGGTGTCCAACCACTCGCCCTCGATCGGGAATCCAGCTCGGATTAAGGGTTGAGCGGATATCGGTGCGGCCTCCGTGGCACCGCTCGCCGCAGAGCTAGATCATGCCCATCGAGACAGCGCGCGCGCGCTTGGTTGCGGCTCGAATCCATCAAGATCAAGTCCCCATGAATATCGACCGATAGTTTAAACTTCCAAATCGACTCGATGGCGGGCGAGCTTCGATCTGCTCCAGATGGCTGCTTAATTGGCCCGCAGCATGCAAAGCCGTCGAACACGAAGATCTGTGACGGGAGAAAAGTCTCACCTGGACCGCGTCGTTGTTGATGATCGAAGGAGCCATCGGGCCTATCGGTGACGACACGGAGGAACTCTCAATGAAAGCACCAATGTCGGTGTCAAAATCGGCGGATCTCGGGTAGGGGGTCCCGAATCGCGTCCTAGGCGGATGGTAACAGGAGACAAGGGACACGATGTTTTTACCTGTGTTCGCCCTCTCGATGGAGGTAATACCCTACCCCGCTTGATTAATATTGATGATATGGGTAGTACAAGAGTAGATCTACCACGAGATCAAGGAGGCTAAACCCTAGAAGCTAGCCTATGGTATGATTGTTGTTCGCCCTCGGACTAAAACCCTCCGGTTTATATACACCGGATAGGTTAGGGTTACACAGTAGTCGGTTACAATGGTAGGAGATCTACATATCCAGACGCCAAGCTTGCCTTCCACGCCAAGGAAAGTACCATCCGGACACGGACAAAGTCTTCAATCTTGTATCTTCATAGTCTTGGAGTCCGGCCGTGATGATAGTCCGGCTATCCGGACACCCCCTAGTCCGGGACTCCCTCAGGGAGATTGTAAGGGCATCTTTAGCCCTAAGATATTTTGGTCATTGATGACAATGCTTTTGCGGACTAATCGTGTGCACTGAGCTTTTCAGAGATTCATCCTTTGGCACGAGATGATTCCCTCCCCTCAGAGTTTAGAAGCGAAAACGGTGTAGTCTTTTCGATTCAGTTTGGTGGACTAGTTTCGTAGAGATCACCGTACTATCAAGAGGGGGTCCGCTTTGGAAAGGCTAGGGTGGAATCATCACGTACACTTCCCTTGCACACCTTCCGAGCCTTTCCACTTCAATGGAGAGCTTGTTCTTGTCCTCTTTGTGCCTTCTTCCGTCTCGAGCGGTAGTATCATGGACCGGAGCGGTAGTACCGCTTGGGTGCTATAAGCAGCGAGATTCCACAGCGGTAGTACCGCTTGTAGCCCGCCCCAAATAGTACTGCGGTTTCGTGCTAGTGCCGCTCGATTCGAGGGCTCGTTTTTTTCATGTCGGACTTTACTTGTACCACCAGCCAGCAGAGAGGCGGTAGTACCGCTCTTGAGCGGTACTACCGCGAGGAGGAGTGGTAGTACCGCTTAGGCTGTTAAGCGGTAGTTCCGCTGACCTAGCGGTAGTACCGCTCTCTGCGGGGCTGGTAGGCGGGTAACGGTTGGATTGTCCCCCCCCCCACTATATAAGTGGGTCTTCTTCTCCAAAGTTGACCTACCTCTTCCCCCAAAAGTTCCATTGTTGCTCCAAGCTTCATTTTCGCCCGATCTCTCTCCCTAGCCAATCAAACTTGTTGATTTGCTCGGGATTGGTTGAGAAGGCCCCGATCTACACTTCCACCAAGAGAAATTTGATCCCCCCCACTAATCCCTAGCGGATCTTGTTACTCTTGGGTGTTTGAGCACCCTAGACGGTTGAGGTCACCGTGGAGCCATAGTCCATTGTGGTGAAGCTTCGTGGTGTCATTGGGAGCCTCTAATTAAGTTGTGGAGATTGCCCCAACCTTGTTTGTAAAGGTCCAGTCGCCGCGTTCAAGGGCACCAGTAGTGGAATCACGGCATCTCGCATTGTGTGAGGGCGTGAGAAGACAGTGGCCCTAGTGGCTTCTTGGGGAGCATTGTGCCTCCAAACCGCTCTAACGGAGACGTACTTCCCCTCAAAAGGAAGGAACTTCGGTAACACATCCTCGTCTCCACCGGCTCCACTCTTGGTTATCTCGTGCCTTTACTTGTGCAAGCTTATTTGTGTTATATCCTTTGCTTTCTTGTGTGCTTGTTGTTGTTGCATCATATAGGTTGCTCACGTAGTTGCATTTCTAGACAACCTACTTTGATGCAAAGTTTAATTTGGTAAAGAAAAGCTAAAAATTCTTAGTTGCCTATTCACCCCCCCTCTAGTCAACTATATCGATCCTTTCACCCGTCTGCACCACCAAACACCAATGTCGACCCTGCCCCCTCTGGGAACGAGTAGATACTATATGTCTTCAAACCTTTTTGGTCATTATTGACAAAAGGGGGAGAAGCATATGAGTTGATAGTCTTCAAGCGGGTCCTTTTGGGTGGTTGCATTATTTTTGCCAAGTCTTTAAAACTCTCGTCTTTTGATACATTTGGTTCTTTGAGTTGTAACACTTAAACTCGATGGTCGTCTGCTACTTCTTCTGCTACTTTGTGATGTGATAAATCCCGCATGAAGCCATTCCGCAGACGTCCATTTTTTATTATGCATGTCATTATCTTCGTTATCTCTTTATATGCATGATGAATTGTCTTCATAATTTGAAGAGGATCTCCACAAGTAAAACCTGCCATGTGCATTTGCATTCAAAAGCAAACTACTTATATGCACATCTTCAGGGGGAGCCTTTTGCTACTTATGAAGACAATCCCTTAATCCTTAACTTTCACATACTTTTATCCCCGTTGAAAACTTCAACCTGTTTGTCATCAATCACCAAAAAGGGGGAGATTGTAAGTGCATCTAGTGCCACCCCAGTTGGTTTTGGAGTATTGATGACAAACTTGGTTGAGGGACTAATGTGTTTGTGAGAATTGCAGGATAACACAGGTAGTAGTCCCACATTGATTCGGTTTACCTACCAGAGATGACCCCTAAAAATGTGTGAAGACATTGAAGACAATGGTGGTCTATGAAGATATTCACAACGAAGATTATGACTTGAGAAGACATTCACATGAAGACTAGGAGTGCAAAGACATAGTTGTTTCGTAGTTTCCTTTCTTCTTTGTTGAGTCATAGGAACCATCGTATTGTTAAGTGGGGTCCAAGTGAACAAAGTCAGAGTGACTGATGTGATGCTTAACCAAAGCCTATGTCTTCGAGCGAAGACAATGAGAGCAAATCTTATCCAAAGCTGGATGAGTCAGCTTTACTTGTAGCCCAAGTCAAGCTGCCGCGTGTGTTTGAAATCTGACCGTTGGACACGTGTCAGTTCCTTAGTGACCCAGGGTCATTTCGGACAAATCAGGTCGGGTAGCCTCCTGCTATAAGTAGCCCACCCCCTACACCATAAATTGGTGGCTGCTCAGAGTTAGTGCACGACTTTTGTCGTTTGAGAGCAACCCACCTCCGAAGCATTAGAGAGAGAGATCATTGCGAGGACAAAGCCCAAAACACCCAGAGCCAAAGAGTGTTAGGCATCACTGAAGTCTTTCTGTTCGCGTGATCTGAAGATTTGTTACACTTGAGGACTGTGAATCCTCCAGCCGGTTAGGCGTCACGTTCTGAGCATCCAAGAGCCATTGTGGATTGCCAGTGAACGAATTCTGTGAAGGTTTGGAAGTTTACCTTGAAGACTTACCAGAGTGATTGGGCGAGGACTAAATGTTCTTAGCTCAAGGGGAATAAGGTGAAGACGCGGTCTTCTGAGTTGAATCTCAGCCTCCCTAACCAGACGTAAAGTTGTCACAGCAACTGGAACTGGTCTACCAAATTCTTGTCCTCACTAAGCAACTGGTTCTATCACTTACCTGTCTTTACTTTCAGTTGATCTTCGTGAAGTCATTGCTTGCTTGCATGATCTGATTGTCTTCACTGTGTGAAGACCATTTACTGTTTGGCATACTATCTTCCATCCTGATCCATACTACCTAGCTGCTGATAGTCTTCGTGCTTTCACTTCATTGCTTACTTGACTATGGCTTGTCTAGTGTAGTCTACCTTCCGCTGCATATTAATAGGTTCATTTCTACTGTTTGTCTTCAAAGCCCCCGTGTTTTGAAGACTTTCATAAAAATCACATATTCACCCTCCCTCTAGTATTTTTTGGAATGTTAGAGGTCTAAATGGAACCTCTAAAAGCTCTAGGGTGCAGGAGCTCATGAGAGCACATCGCCCTAATTTCGTTTGCCTTTCTGAAACAAAAAAAGAAAACTTTACCAGCTCCCAGCTAGAGGCCATAGATACTGGCCTTGAGTTTGTGTGGAACTGGCTTCCAGCAACTAATACAAGCTGGAGGGGTGCTAGTGGGTGTGAAAGAAGATGTGATTGACATTATTAGTTGTAACATTCATACTTTTAGTGTGGTCCTTGTGCTGAGATCTAAGAATGATAACAACACGTGGAGGCTGATCTCTGTATATGGGTCTGCATATGATGCGATGAAATTAGATTTTATTCAAGAACTCCATAGAGTATTAGATATGTGGGATGACCCTACTATAATAGGTGGGGATTTTAATTTGGTCAGAGAAGCCTGTGACAAAAATACTGGTGATATAAACCAGCATTGGGTAGATCTCTTTAATGATTGGATTAATAAATTCGGTCTTATTGAGCTTAGAAACTCAGGTAGAAAATATACCTGGGGCAACAATCAGGACCGCATGATTATGGCCACTCTGGACAGGATTTTCATTACTGTTGAGTGGGAGGGGATTCACCCTGATGTTCAGGTTAAGGCTTTGCCTAGAGTAGCTAGTGATCACACCCCCCTGGTTATTGATACTTGTGCCATCAAGATACCTAAGAATAAATTGTTCAGGTTTGAGAAATGGTGTCTTGAGGTAGAGGGTTTCAGGGAGGTTGTGACTAAAGCTTGGAACACTAAATGTCACCTAGTTAAAGCTATTGATATTTGGCAGTTTAAAATCAGGATTACTAGAAATGCCATTAAAGGGTGGTGCATCAACTATGAGGCTGCTCAAAATAGACAGAAACAAGCTCTTATTGCTGAGTATAACTGTCTAGATATTATTGCAGAAACACAACCTCTTTCTCCTAACTCCAGGGACAAAATCAAATCCATTTCAGGTGAGCTAAATAGCATCTGGAATATGGAGGAGATCAAGGCCAGGCAGAGGTCCAAGGAGAGAGACATTCTGGAGGGGGAGCATAATACTGGATATTTCAAAGCCATAGCTAACCAGAAAAGAAGGAAGAAACAAGTGCAAATGCTGGAAGGTGAAGATGGACCAGTGAATGACCCTAAAGGTATTTTAGATGTTGCTGTTAATTTTTATAAGAAACTTTTTGGGTACCAAGATAAAATTAACATTGCCCTGGAAGATGATTTTTGGGGTGAAGATAGTAAAGTTACTAATGCTCAAAACGATATTCTAAACACCCCTTTTTCTGAACAAGAAATTAGGGATGCAGTCTTTGGCTCATATGCTGAGGGGGCTCCTGGACCTGATGGGTTCCCTTTTCTATTTTACCAGCAATTTTGGGAGGTTATTAAGAATGATTTGTTTGCTTTGTTTAGAGATTGGGAGAGAGGTGAACTGGATCTGTTCAGACTTAATTTCTCCCTTCTCGCTCTAGTCCCTAAAGAGGTGGATGCTGTCAGAATTGAAAAATTCAGACCTTTGGCAATGACTAACTGTAGTTTCAATTTTTTCTCGAAATGTGTTACTAACAAGTTTGGCCCTATCTGCCATGAGCTCATTTCACCAAATCAAACTGCTTTCATTAAAAGCAGATATATTGTGGAAAGTATAGTGGCAGCACATGAAATTATTCATGATGTACACGCCAGGAAGAAATCTGGTTTAGTGTTTAAACTAGATTATGAGAAAGCTTATGACATGGTTAACAAAGAGTTTCTAATTGATGTAATGGCCACAAGGGGCTTTAGCCCTGGCTGGATCAATAAAATTAAGTCTCTGTTGTACAATGGATCTGTTGGTGTCAGACTAAATGACATGAACAGTGATTTTTTTCTGGCTGGGAAAGGGGTGAGACAGGGGGACCCAGCCTCACCCCTACTTTTCAACATTGTTGCTGATGTCTTCACTAGAATTTTAAATAAAGCTTCTTCAAAAAAGTTTATTGAGGGGGTTTCCCCCCCCCCCCCTCAAATCCTACTGGAGTTATCAGCCTGCAATATGCAGATGATACTCTTCTTTTTGTAGGCAATAGCTTAGTTCAAGCTAAGAACTTGAAGTGGTTGCTTTCCTGTTTTGAACAGGTTTCTGGGTTGAGAATAAACTTCCATAAGTGTGACTTGGTCCCTATCAATGTTGAGCCGGATAGGGCCAATATTTTTGCCCAAGTCATGGGGTGTAAGCTTGGGGGTTTCCCTATTAAATATTTGGGAGCCCCCCTTCATCATAATAAACTTAGGAAAGAAGACCTCCAACTTTGTAGTTGACAAAATTATCAAAAGAGGCGGGTTGGAGAGGCGACTATTATCCCATGGCAAGAGATTAATTCTAGTGCAGTCTTGCCTAGCTAGTATCCCTTCTTATTTGATGGGAGTAATTAAATTCCCTAAGTGGGCTATAACCCTGATTAATTCCCAACTAGCTCATTGCTCAATGTGGATGCCAGAGTCGGCCGAAGGTGGAGGAGCCCGACCCCTTGGTGATCGCCTTCTTCCTCGGGGCCTTCGCCCGCGCATCGGCAGGGTCGGTGGAGGCGGTCTTCTTCCTCTTGACGCTGGAATCGGGCGGGGCGAACTTCGGTGGTGCTTGCGCCATTCTGCTGCCTTGAACGAGATGGCTCCCTTGCCGCTTTCTCTTGATGGCGCCGACGGGAGGAATTGGGGGGGTGGGGGCAGAAGGAGTTGGGGTCGTGGGAGGCCCGGGCGGAAGGAGCGACGACGGTGGAGGTGGCGGCGACGCATGGTATGGCGCACCCGGGGGCGGCGGGTACTCCATCCGGCTGAATTCTGGCGCCGCGAGGCCGGATAGCAAGGTCGGAGGACGGATTGGCGACGGCAGGAGGCAGGAACCGAAGCCGACGGAAGTGGGTTTGCGCCAACCGAAAGCGGATCCAACAAAATCGGGTGAAATCCCGTTGCTATTGAGGAATTGGGCTCACGGATTCGGGATCCCACAATTATTTTTACAGGACGGCTGTATTTAAAGGATCTATTTGGGACGGGTTTATGAGATCCATACCGCAAACCAGTGGTTATTATAGCGGACGGCCCGGTTTGCGGGATCTGTTAGAGATGAACTACTTCATGATTTAATTTTTCAAAAATAACCAGTGTTTTCCTTTAGACTAGCCATAGTGCATAGTAACATACACTAGTAACATACACATATCCCTAGACTATGTTACTACCTTCATAGTGGGTAGTAACATAAGTGTGGTAACATGCAAAGCTTCATTTATTATGTTATAGACTCATATTGCATTGGGACATGTGATGTTACGATGGCTAGCTAAGTTACTACAACTACCTCTCTCCTCATTAACTCATTCTTGCCACATAAAGAATTTCTTTGAGTTGAATTTCGATATTCTTCTTGAAGTTACTCCCACTATGGCTAGTCTTAGCGCTCCACATTCCCCCCTTCGCTGCCTGGCTCGACCCAGCCCGCCGTGGTCTTTTCCCTTCTTCAAAAATGGGTGCGGCATCCAAAAAGCCTCCCCTCGCTTCCGCTCCCTAAATAAAAAAGAAAAAGAAAAAACTCCCCTCTCCCTACAGGCGGGCCAGACCAGCGGGAAGCCTCTCGAATTCGCTTTCCACCGCTCAGTGTCCCGCGCGACCCCCGCTCCCAAAATTCAAACGCCTCGACCGTTCCCTTCCCCACCCCCTCCCTCCCCGGCCAGAACCAGTGCCAGACCACCAATTCCACCCCCAACCCCGCAATCCCCCACACCCAAAACCAAACCCCAGCCGCTAGCTAGCGCGCACGCCACCTCAGCGTGCGCCCGCCGCCATGGCGCCCGCCGCGAAGAAGCCCCCGCTCAAGTCCAGCTCCTCGCACAACTCCGCTGCGGGGGATGCCGCCGCCGCCGCCGCCGCGGCCGCCGGGGGGAAGACCATCGAGGAGATGTACCAGAAGAAGACGCAGCTGGAGCACATCCTGCTGCGCCCGGACACCTACGTCGGCTCGGTCCAGAAGCACACGCAGCCGCTCTGGGTCTACGAGGGCGGCGCCATGGTGCAGCGGCCCGTCGCCTACGTCCCCGGCCTCTACAAGATCTTCGACGAGATCCTCGTCAACGCCGCCGATAACAAGCAGCGCGACCCCTCCATGGACTCCCTCAAGGTGGACATCGACGTCGGCGGCTGCTGCATCTCCATCTACAACAACGGGGACGGCGTGCCCGTCGAGATCCACCAGGAGGAGCGCATCTACGTGCCCGAGCTCATCTTCGGCCACCTCCTCACCAGCAGCAACTACGACGACAACGAGCGCAAGACCACCGGCGGGAGGAACGGCTACGGCGCCAAGCTCGCCAACATCTTCTCCACCGAGTTCGTCATCGAGACTGCTGATGGCCGCCGGCAGAAGAGGTACAGGCAGGTAAGACAGTCGTGGACCCCGTGACCGTTTTACGGCTGATATTCTGGTTTCCGGGTCGGTGTTTGGGGCTGGATTAGTTAGATCTGGGAGGCATCTGGCGAATCGATGTGCCATGTGACTCTTAACGAGGTGCGCCTGGTTGTGACCACACTAGAGTTGAGAATCTGGTGGTATTGGAGCGCGAGACCGTTGTTCTTATGTGTGTTGTTTAATTGGGCAAACGGCTGGAAATTCTGCAGGGTTGGTTCAAAGTTTCTCGTCTGTAGAACCTGCTTGCATAAGTTTTTCTTAACAGTTTTGCTAAAGCACATCTAGATGTGCCATAAGTATTGCGCATCTAAGTTTTATGCCATTGATCTTAATTATTACTGTACTAATCCGAATCTTGTTTCCTTTGATAGTTTATAGCATTGCTCAGTATGTTTTACCATGAATATGCACATCTGTTTAAAACCGCTACGAAGACACATAGCTAATTTAAACTGACTACT
The DNA here is from genome assembly GCA_021605205.1 of Aegilops longissima. Taxonomy (NCBI): domain Eukaryota; kingdom Viridiplantae; phylum Streptophyta; class Magnoliopsida; order Poales; family Poaceae; genus Aegilops; species Aegilops longissima. Next base: position 468,264,292 of record CM038676.1, read on the forward strand.
AGGGTTGTAGTCTGTACACTCACTATTAACTACCCAGTAGCTGTATATTAACTAATGTCTCCTGAAAGTTCTTTAGGCACAGCCACCCTAATTACCAAGTGCATGATACATCGTGACATTCCTCCTTGAATGCATGTGCAGGTTTTCTCTGATAACATGGGGAAGAAGTCGGAGCCCGAGATTAAGAAGTGCAAGCAGTCAGAGAACTGGACCAGAGTTACCTTCAAGCCTGACCTTGCAAAGTTCAACATGACCGAGCTCGAAGCTGATGTTGTGGCACTCATGATGAAGCGAGTAGTTGATATGGCGGGCACCCTTGGCAAAACGGTGAAGGTCGAGTTAAATGGCGAGAAGGTGGCAGTAAAAGGTTTCTCAGATTACGTGCAACTGTATATTGACTCTGCTTCCAAAGAAGGCATCGAGCTACCAAGGTTTGAGAAAGTTTTTTTCTTACCAGTTTGAGCATCTCCATGGAAATCTCTGACAAGCACTATTTCTGATGCTCAAATTTGCCTTCCTTTCAGAATTTACCAAAAGGTAAATGATCGTTGGGAGGTGTGTGTGAGTCTAAGTGAAGGCCAGTTCCAGCAGGTAAGTGTGGGCTAGTTTCCTGTGAAGCTCCTCTGTAGTGTGTTGTTACAGTTATACCTCAGACATTCTGTTTGGATTGCAGGTCAGTTTTGTAAATGGTATTGCGACCATAAGAGGTGGAACTCACGTTGACTACGTCGCAAACCAAATTGCCAGCCATGTGATGGGCGTTGTGAACAAGAAGAACAAGCAGGCTAACATGAAGTTGCATACAGTGAAGGGCTACCTATGGGTATTTGTTAATGCGCTCATTGACAACCCTGCATTTGATTCACAGACCAAAGAGACCTTGACGACTCGTCAAGCAAGCTTTGGGTCCACATGCGAGCTCTCTGAAGAGTTCCTTAAGAAGGGTATGCGATGAGTTAACTTTGCTATCCTGGATTTGTCTATTGTGGATGCACCACTAATGATAATGTTCATTTCTTACAATTGCAGTCTCTAGCTCGGGTGTTGTTAGCAATCTCCTTTCTTGGGCCGAGTTCAAACTAAACAAGGAACTAAAGAAGACTGATGGAACCAAGAAGACAAGTATTGTTGGCATCCCTAAGCTGGAGGATGCAAATGACGCTGGTGGGAAGAACTCTGACAAGTGCACCTTGATCCTTACTGAAGGAGATTCAGCAAAGGCTCTAGCTGTGAGTAACACGAACCTATTAAATGCCATAGCATACAGTTTCACTGTCATACTGAAGAGTTCAGCCTGTTTTCTCTGCAGATGGCTGGTATAGGTGTAGTGGGAAGGGACCACTATGGCGTGTTTCCTCTCAGGGGTAAATTATTAAATGTGAGAGAAGCAAGCCATAAGCAGCTAATGGAGAATGCAGAGATCCAGAATATAAAGAAAATTTTAGGTCTGCAGCATGAAAAGAAGTATGATAGTACAAAGGGCTTGAGATACGGCCACCTAATGATAATGACAGATCAGGTTTGCCTGACAACGTCTCCAATTTATCTCAATTAGTCAAAGTGAAGTTGTTTCTTGGCTTAGATTGAACTGATGAAATTTCAGGACCATGATGGTTCCCACATCAAAGGGTTGCTGATCAATTTCATTCACAAAGAGTGGCCATCTCTCCTCAAAGTTCCTTCTTTCTTGGTTGAGTTCATCACTCCAATTATCAAGGTAGGCAATTCTTCTGGTCATTGTCAAATGTATTTGTGTGTGTTAAGATACACATTAATACATATTAAATCCTAATATTTATCATTCAGTTTTTTATATTTCTCCCTGCCGATCAAATTGGTATTGTCACTCCAGTAAAAAAATAATGCTTTCGTTAATTTGTCCAGGCAACCAAGGGCAAAGCTGTCAAATCATTTTACTCTATGCCAGACTATGAAGCATGGAAAGAGAGCTTAGGTGGAAGTGCAAGTTCGTGGACTATAAAGTACTACAAGGTGCGCCTTTTGCCCCTTATTCAGTTCTTGCATGGTTTCGCAAAATTTGGTGTTTCCCCCCTTATTTTTACTGGAAGGAGCTATAACAAAGATGGCTGTAGTTATTTTTGGTTTTGATAAGAGTTTTGACTGGTACAGGGGCTGGGAACCAGCACAGCTCAAGAAGGTCGGGATTACTTTGAAGATATTACCCATCATAAGAAGGATTTTGTCTGGGCAGATGACAAAGAAGATGGTGAGGCTATTGAGTTAGCATTCAGCAAGAAAAAGATTGCTGAGAGGAAGGACTGGCTGACCAACTATCAGGTTTAATATTTGCATCATTTCCCTGTTTGAAACAAGTCCCTTATTCTGTATAAATAGTAACACACAAACCATATTGCAGCCTGGAACTTGCCTTGACCAACGGGAGAAACGCATCAAGTACAGTGATTTTATCAACAAAGAGCTGATACTCTTCTCGATGGCAGACCTTGAACGGTCAATACCTTCAATGGTCGACGGCTTTAAACCAGGACAGAGGAAGATTTTGTTTTGCTCGTTCAAGAAGAATTTGGTTAAAGAATCAAAGGTCCGCCAAAGAGCTTTTGAATTTGTGTATTGGAATCATCATGCATGTTCCTTAATTTGTTACTGTTGTTGGCTACAGGTGGCACAGTTTATTGGTTATGTGTCAGAACACTCAGCATACCACCATGGTGAGCAGAGTCTAGCAAGCACAATTATAGGAATGGCTCAGGATTTTGTTGGCAGCAATAATATCAATCTTTTGGAGCCCCGTGGCCAGTTTGGTACCAGAAATGCGGTGGGTTAGCTTTTGTTAAAGCCAAGTACCATATGACTCTGTTTGTAACGGGTTCTCATGCTTCTTTGCTTGTTTACATTCATTTCAGGGGGGCAAAGATGCTGCTAGTGCTAGGTACATCTTCACCAGATTGCAACCTATCACCCGCTTAATTTTTCCAAAGGATGATGATGTTCTTCTGAACTATTTGAATGAAGATGGGCAGTCAATTGAACCCAGTTGGTAATATATATTATCTTTTCGAACATTCATCCTGCCAATTATGATTGCAATTCAATTTATTTTTGTGTACCTAAAATATGCCATGTTATGTTCAGGTATATGCCAATCATTCCCATGGTTTTGGTCAATGGAAGTGAAGGCATTGGCACTGGATGGAGCACCTATGTCCCAAACTACAATCCAAGAGACATTATTGCTAATCTGAAAAGGTTGCTAAATAACGAGACTATCGTACCAATGGTTCCTTCGTACAGGGGGTTCAAGGTCGGTGCAATGCTTTTACTAACATATTTCTGTTACATTGACAGTTTGACTGCTTTAATGCAACAAATGATTTTGACGCAAATTTTTATTCATCACCTGACAGGGCTCTTTGAAGGAGACAAGTTCAAAGGCAACTGGTGTGACATATACCATCACTGGTGTTATAGAGGAAGTTGCTGACACCAGGCTTAAAATTACTGAGCTTCCCGTCCGCCGCTGGACTACAGATTACAAAGAGTTTCTTGAATCCATGTGTCCTATTCCTATTAAGGAAAAGGAAAAGAGCAAGGACAAGAACAAGGAAAAGAAGAAGGACAAGGACAAGGAAAAGGAAAAGGAAAAGAGCAAGGAACCACCATTGTTAGAGGTAGTTAATTGTACAAATAGTTCATTCTCTTGGGGTTTCAGATGTTTTGACTTTCTTGAACTGAACCAATTTACAGGAAATAAGGTCGCAGTGTGATCATGCGGATGTAGATTTTGAGCTTATCCTTACGGAGCAAAATATGAATATAGCTAAGCAAGAAGGCCTTGAGAAGAAATTCAAGCTGACTACCACAATAGGAACAACAAACATGCACTTGTTTGACTCAAATGGTAAAATCCGAAAATATGACACCCCAGAGGACGGTGAGTATATCTAACATGTATCTGTATTATAGTTACAAGTCTTTTTTCGTGTGGTTTTGTCACTGAAATCATGTTAACTTTGCAGTACTTAAAGAGTTCTTTGACTTGAGGCTCGACTTCTATGTCAGACGAAAGGTACATGTTGACCTTTTCCTTTGGTTGTTCATTTACAAACTACTGTAATAACTAACTAACATATGCTGTGCAGAAAGTGACTTTTTCCTTTGGTTGTTCATTTACAAAGTACTGTACTAACTAACTAACTAACATATGCTGTGCAGAAAGTAATGTTGGAAAACATGGGGATTGAGTTGCTGAAGTATAAGAACAAAGTTAGGTTTATTCTCGCTGTTATTTCTGGGGACATCATAGTCAATAACAGGAAGAGGGCAGAGCTATTCCAGGAGCTGAAGCAGAAGAAATATGATCCTTTCCCAAAGAAAAAACCCACGGCCGAGCCAGTAGCTGTAGGATCTACAGAAGTAGATGAAGAGAATGATGAGAGTCCTGCTGAAGCTGCAGCAAGTGATTACGAGTATCTTCTCGCAATGTCGATTGGTACCTTGACTATGGAGAAGGTGAAGGAGCTCATCGCGCAGCAGGATAAGGTAGAGGAAGATCTGAATATCCTGAGTAATACAGAGCCAAATACTCTTTGGCTGAGAGACCTTGATGCTCTTGAGAAGGAACTGGATGTAAGCAGTGTTTCTCTCTATTGTTATGTGTTCTTTTCTCTTTAGGAGGTTTTGCTCGACGTCATGTGTTTCACTGCTCTTCTCACTCATTGACTTTAATACAGGTGCTTGATGCAAAACTTGAAGCTGAACAGAATGACAGATCACGTAAGCGCGCCAAAAACGCGAAGGAATCTAATGCAGCACCCAAGAGACAGCCAAAGAAGGCCGCAGCCAAGTCTCAGAAGGTACAGAGTAACACAAGTGATACATTTCTTGAGTTGCAGTACTTGTTGCCCTTTACTGATAAAACAATCAATATTTTCAAGGCAAATTTGGCTGGGAGCGACGATGAAGATTTTGAACCACCGAATCCGAAACCTGCAGCGCAAAAGAAGAAACCACCACCCAAGAAGGTTGGTTCCTCGACCAAGCCTTGTCTCACTCTGCGTCGCATAGTTTATTTGCTGCTTTATAACAAGTCAATGTAACAATTTCATAGGCAAGTGCACCAGTGAAAGATGAAGAGGACGACGAATTGGCTGTTCTCAAAGACCGTCTGGCTGCTTATAATCTTGAGGACTCCTCTCCAGAACCTAATGGTAATGGCCACTGCCATAATGTTGCGTTTGTGAACATAAGATATCCATATTTTAGAAGTTTAAGCTGATGGCGTAACCACTTTTGCAGCCATGGAAACAGAAGAACAGCAGAAGGCAAAGAAAGGGAGGAACGGACCAAGCAAGAGAGGCGCAGCGAAGAAGGCCATGTCATCCTTAGCCGAGTCCTCTGACGAAGACATGGCAGAGCCCCGCCATGAGAGCGAGGGTGGGGGGTCTTCCATGGAAGTTGAGAAGAAGACCAAAGGAAGAAAGCCTGCTGCCGAGAAGCCGAAGGCTACCACCATCAGGAAGAGGGCGCCGGCTCAGAGCAAAGGCATGAGGCAGAAAGTGATGGAGGAAATACTCAAGCCTACTGATGACAGCAACCTCAGCGCTCCTTCTCCTGAGAAGAAGGTGCGGAGGATCAGGTCCTCCCCCTTCAACAAGAAGAGCGGCTCGCTTCTGCAGAGGGCGGCCAGCGCTTCAACAGGGGCAGAAGATGCTGAGGCTCCTCCCTCTGGCAGCTCTGCCGAGCCAGTCGCACCGAGAAGGACAGTAAGGGAGAGGAAGGTGGCGATAGTCTACGCCGATTCCGGGAGCGACGATGATGAGTCCGAGGATGAAGATGCGTCGGAGCCGAGCGAATCTGACTACTCCGGTGAGGACTAGAGTACTAGACTCCTTAGCTCAGCTGCCCAAACAGTGTGGAATTGGAGTGCAGTGTGACTACGTAGTTTCTAAGACATTTGGTTAGCTGATCTGATGTGTTGGTGCTTTGCTCAGGTGCATTTCTTGTGCGTCTTATGTCTATGTTAGATGTGTGTACTGAGATCACAACAAGGTATGGAAGCTATGTGTTGTTGCTTACAGTTTCTCCATGGCTTCTGTTCCTTCTTAGTCTGTGAACTTGTATCACTGTTCAGTCTATAAATATTGGGAGTTTAATATCTTTCTTGTTCTACAGCCAATTTTTTTTCAACATTCAGTTTCTTGTTATTCAGTTGTGAGCTTGTATTGCGACGGCCTTATTCTCAGTATTTCAACACATATCATATTTTTCCTTTACATGGGATTGAGTTCATTTCAATGCATTCCGAACCACACTATCAAAATGAATTAAGAGGGAGTAATACACATGGGAACAACAAGAAAACCAAAAACCACAGGAACAACAAGAGCTGCTTCTTATAACCACATGACTTTCCAATTGTGTCAAGGAAAAACCCTTGCCCTGCTAGTGGACGGCATTTTCCAAGACAAGGAAAACATTGCGTGACATTATAATTTTTTCAAAAAATGGAAATGGCGCAGAGTCTTCTAGGTTTCATGTAGCTGACTCAAGCATTTAAGCAAACAGTAACAGAAGTACGCCTGATATGCTAAACAGAAATACAGTTCGCGATCGACATGATCAGGACGCATTTGACATGAGAACCACAGTCAAACATGGTAGCTTGCACGATTCACACTTAAACTGCATACCAAGATAAGAAACCAACTTAAGAAACCGAAATACAAATTCTCTAGCCACATTATCATGATGAACTGAACGAGGACAGCCACAACTGATCACAGTTGAGAATTGACTTGCGCCCTTCATGCTTAAACTCCTCAACAGAAACAAAACACAACCTGGTATTAGTAGCTTGGAAGAAGCCAACGGCAGCAGACTAAAGATGATGGGTTTGCCCATTTTGCAATTCATCACCATTGAGCGGCACATCAGAGATCAGTGGGTCTTCGCTAGTGCCAACAATATGCCACGATCTGAAAAAAAATACCAAGCAGAAAACTCGTAACCAACTGTCCATTCAGAATTTATAATTTGATGTGCGGCTGTATGTATAACTAGTTCCAAAGGTTACAAGACTGCATTTGACATGTGAACTTCAGCTATACAAGAAAGTAATTTAATCCATCTTAATGAAAAATTTGAAGCAAGGTAAAGTGACAATATCAATATTGAAGTCATACTAAAATTTCATGACAGGGAGACGACATAGATTACACATAATTTCTGTTCCAAGTAGCTGAGCCAAGAATTAGGCAAACAGTAGCTAAAATATGCCTCACGTATTGATCTGAAATACAACCTTTTGACATTATGATCAGGACGAATTCAACAAGACAACATCAATTGATTGTAAGGACAAGTTGTAAGTAAACTGCTGAACAGAGAATAAATGACTTCACACTTCATAATAGCAGCTCTGAAAGAAACCAGCAGCACACTTTGATCAGTTAATCCGTATTAGCGATAACAATGTGCCATGATCTAAAATATATCATGTACAAAACTCATAACGAACTCCAAGTCAGCATTTTACTTTGGTGAGCTATATGCTAGTACCAATTCCAATGGTTACAACACTGGGTTTGAGATGTGACCTTCAGCTATGCCACAAAATAAGAGATGGTTATTTATAAGAAAGTCTGATGGAAGGTAACAGGATAGTACGAGACCAGCATGTTTGTGTACATATTTCGCAATTCGACCAATGCATGGTCATGGTCCTTCACATGTCAAATCTCATACCATAAACTACATTATGTTTTCCAGCGTCATATATTAAGTTTTCTCTATCACAGAGAATTGTCCTTGGCAAGATTCATATGTGAATATATATATAACAAACATATATTACTTTCACTATGACTAATTGTTCACAACCAACTAAATAAGCAAACATACAGAAGCCGTAACGAAAATGCAAGACAATAGACAAGAAGCAAGGTCTAGCAGCAATACCTGGAGTGTAGAAGCTCATGTAGGGTAGGACGCTAAAGTACTGTGCGGGCTCATCAACCTTCCTGACTCGCCCTGACTTCAGCTCTAGAGCGAATAAGCCAGCATCTGTGTTTATGAAGATGACACCCACACCCTCTGCGGAACCAACTACAAATGGTTGGTAATCTGGATCCACAACGGGCACAATTGTCTCCAGCTCGATGCTCCTGCATTTTACCCATTCAGCAGCTGCTTCTGAATTCACCTTCCTTGACCACAGATAAAGACTAGAACTCTCAGTGCAGGCAAACCCCAGCGAACTGTCCTCCATCACCATGAGAGCAATTGGGCTCCTAGTGTGTGGCGGCGGGTTAATCATGGATAAGCAGTTGCTTGGCAAGCTGTACTTGACGATTTTGTGAGCAGAGCGAAGTGTGAAGTAGACTTCATCTCCAATGACAGCTACTCGGCGAGGCATGACATAGGGCAGGTGGAAGAGGTTTTCTGCAATGTCATCTCGGATGTGCTGGGCATAGCATTCGCAACCATCGTCAAGAGATACTGGCGCACTCCACGCACCTGTCACCGATGAGTACACGCTCGCCTTAACGATACGGTCGTCGTCGTCGGTGGCCAGGAAGGCCACGCGGAAGGGGCCGCCTTGGCAGTCGAGATGCTGGCAGCCGTCGGCGGCGCAGAAGACCGCGGCGGTGGAGATGAGCCAGACGATGCCCGGCGCGGGCAGGACGTGCCGGTCGCCCGTGACGGGGTCCGAGACGACGAAAACCAGGCGCTCGTCCTGCACCATGTGGATGAGCACGCGGCCGTGGCGGCAGTCGAGGGGAACGGGGTGCTTGCCCTGGCCGTCGGAGCCCGGGTAGGGGAAGTCCGGCATCGAGGTGGTGGAGGTGAAGCGGGGCGCAGGCCTTTCTTGGAGGACCTGGAACTGTTGGAGGAGGCCGAGGAGGGGAGGGGCGCCGTGGAAGGCGCGGTAGCGGCGGCGGAAGGAGGGGTCGCAGACGACGCGGAGCCACGACTTGCAGACGAGGGCGGCGCGGAAGAGGTGCTCGGGCTCGTCGGGAGGAAGGAGGAGGAGGACCTCGCCGACGAGCTCGTCCATCAGCTCCGGCCGTGGGGCCATGGTGCGGTCGGCGGAATGGGTGGGGGCGCCGCCGGGTCGGTGGGTCGGGGAGGAGGCGAAGAAGCGAGTGAGAGCGTGAGACGGCCCGCTCTACTTGGTTCGGCTCGACCAGGGTCTGCGCCGCGTGTGGCCTCGCTCAATAGAAAATCATGAGACCTCCTAGTCTGCGGGGACCTCCAATACCCCTATTTGCGGCACCATGCAGAAAATTGTCGGGGCTTCGCACATGGCGACCGCAACTGGGCCGACACATTTGCTTTTTTATTTTTTTCTGTTTCTTTTCTTTCCTTTTTTATTCTTTTTGTCGACTTTAATTTCCGTTTTGAAAAAATGTTCACATATATAAAAAATGTTTTTAATTTTTTAAATTTATCAAATTTCCAAAAAGTGTTCTTGTTTTCAACTTTTGTTTAGAATTTTCGAAAAATCTTCAGAAATTCAACAAAGATTATAATTTCAAAATTATTCGCTTCTTTTAAAAAAATGTTCGAAATTTAAAAACTGAATCTCATAAAATGTTTGCATTTTTTTCACAAATTCAAAAAATGTTGCTGTTTTTGAAATTTTCCTACAAATTCAGAAAACAATCATGTTTTCACAAAAAAAATATAAAATTCATAAATTCTTTGGGGAATTTCATAAAATATCCTTGTCAAAAATATTGTTCGTAATTTTAAAAAATGTTCGCGTTCCGGGAGCGACAATGAGGAGTCCGAGGATGAAGATGCATCGGAACCGAGCGAATCTGACTACTCCGGTGTAGACTGGAGCACTAGACTCCTTAGCTCAGCTGCCCAAACGGTGTGTGAACATGCAGTGTGACTGGTTTCTAAGACATTTGGTTAGCTAATCTGATGCATTGGTGCTTTGCTCAGGTGCATCTCTTGTGCGTCTTATGTTTGTGTTAGATGTGTGTACTGAGATCACAAGAACGTTTGGAAGCTATGTGTTGTTTACAGTCTTTCCATGGCTTCTGTTCCTTAGTCTGTGAGCTTGTATCATTGTTCAGTCTGTCAATATTGGGAGTTTATTTATATCTGTCTTATTCTACAGTCCTTTTTTCATTATATATTAAGTTTATTTTTATTCAGTTGTGAGCTTGCATGGCGACGGCCTTATTCTCAGTATTTTCACATATATCATATTTGAGTATATGTAGCTATGGTCATTCAGTTTCACTCAGTCCAGTACCTCAGTTGTTTAGCTCCTTATTTTTCTTCAGTTTTCAGTTTCCAGTCTAGTGCGGCAATGATTATGAAGGCAGTCTATCCTTCATTTTGGAATTGACAAAAAAAGCAGCGCACCCAGAGTTAGGCCACTCTTTTCGTTTGCAAGTTTGAATTTTCTTTTAGCAGATGATGATTTTCCATTGCACCGCCGGTGAATTTCAAGTGCAACCAGATTGTAAATCAGTCACCTACCGATTTTGTACACGATGAAAGGAAACTATCCTTTGCTTTCTATCCTAAATATAAGTATTTTTAGAGATTTCAATATAGACTACATATGGAGCAAAAATAGTGAATCTACACTCTAAACTATGTCTATATACTGTATGTATTCATTGAAATCTCTAAAAAGACTTATATTCAGAAACGGATTGAAAATGACTGATGGCGCTCGAGCTGCATGGAGCTTGGTATCTGGGCCACCAACATGCTTCGTGATCAGGCCATAGCCATATTTATTGCATGTATTCAGGTTGTCAGTAATTTATTTCATGCCGTATTCTACAACAGTGTACAGTGCGCAGTACTCCTGCAAGAGTCCTCGTTGCTGTACATGCACGGCCTATGCATCACGTACCAACCAGTGCGGCGATAGGCCTTTGGTGTGCAAGCACATCACACATAACAAATGCTCTACATCTCACCCCACAAGTTGAACCTAGCGTGACGAGCTCGTGGAGCATAATTACTTATCTGAGTTGCTTCGACAACACATGCATCAACTGCACTTTCCTTTGATTTTTCTTTTTTGCGGAATTTTTCCTTTAAAATTTGTTCAGGTAGTTGGACTAAAACAACTTTTTGGATTTTTTGAACTGATCATGATGATCTGTGTAGAAAATATGAAAATAATCTATGAAGCACGCACAATATAGTTTCGTTCATGATTGAACAATTTATATACTTTTTTCTTATACTAGTGTAAAACTAACAAATATTGTTCGCAATTCACTGTTCCCAAAGCATCCATGTGTAAAATTGTGAATTCCATGGTGACCAGTCGCATCATTTGCACCGGGCAGACCACATATGTTCCATGCATAGGAAAGTATTTCAGTGCATCTTGAGATTTGGTGTCGCCGATGGCGCCCACCTCCCAGCTAAAATCGTCGTCCTCTAAGAAAGTAGTAAATTACAAAAAGAAAAATGAAATCCAGGTAGGACTCGTCACATGATTATATTATATGACAAGTTTTCATATCCAAATTAGAAACATATATGTAAAATTGATTATTTTTTTTTCAAATGCGCACAAGAGTATGTAAAATTAAAGGAGGCATAAAAGGGTACAGAAACCCAACCACTTGGGATGGGGGCATATATTACATGGTAGTCCACCGGCAATCAGGCCACTCGCATGATTTAGAGAACAACTCTGGATTAACCCTCCTAGACCGTACATGTAAAACTCATGTCCTGTAAACAAAAACATGGCTGGTTCAAGCGACTACCATGAACTGTGCATGTAAAATTCATGTACGGTGAACAAAAAAAAATGTTAGTCACGTATTTTATAAGTTTTGCCTCAAAAAATGTATTTTATAATTTTGTGTCGCGTACACTTACAAAGTGTTCAACTTGTATTTCAAAAATATTCATTTGTATTCTAAAATATTGAATAACTGCATATTTAGAAAAATGTACACCGTGTAACTAGAAATTGTTTAGCATGTACTTTTAGAAGTGTTCATAGTGTATTTTATTAATAATATGTGACCAAATTTTCAAAATTTCATGATTTGCTATAAATACACGAATACTTTTATTCTTGCAATACTTGACCGTCTTTTCACTTTATATCTATAGTACTGATTATTTTTTCTTTAGAAAATTTGGTGTGGGAAAAAGTTTTTTCCCACATTTTTTTCCCTTTGAATAGTTTTTTTCCTTTTGAATAGATGGCACATACTGCCGCCCCCTCGCCTGGGCTCCGCCACAGCCCGCCACCCGCCGGCCGGCCGCCCGCCGATCGCCGCCGCCTCCTCCGCCGACCTCCGCCGCCCGTCCGGTCCTCGTCGCCGCCCGGCCACAGCGCCTCCATCCGTGAGCTCACCATCGGATCCGGCCAGCCGCCATCCATCGGATCCGCGGGCGCCCCTACTCCACTGCCCGCCGACGGTCAAGATTCTCCCCCCGCGAGTCGCTCCTCCACCGCCCGCCTGATCCGATCCGGCCTCGGCCACGTCTTGCTGACTCTCTTCCTCCCTTTTCTTCTCTAAGTCTTTTGCATCCAATGTTTTTGTTGCATTTTCAACCAAGTATATCTTTGCATCTGTAGGTCCATTTTGCGCGTATAATATGTCAAAATGATCGTCTCGAAGAGTAGATCATTTCATCTCATTGCATCATTTTCATTTGAGCTCATCTTGATGCCCGAAATGCTGTTGAAAGAGTGCTATGTGATGTTAGTTTCTGTTTCTTAACAGAACTTGCACTTTTGTTATTTTTGCCATGATTATTGTGTGCACCCTATGAATTTGAGTCCTACATGTGTTTTGTAATATGCCATGCCATCTTTCCAGGGGTGTATGCCATGTATTTTTGTGATCTATGTGGTGACTAGCACAAGCATGCAAAGTAGGTGTCCTGCTGTTGCTGATTTCAGCCCTGTTTTAGCTGATTTTGATGCCATGTTAACTTGATGATACCGAGAGATCTATGCATATTTTGAGATACTTCAGTAAGGGTGTTTTGTAAAGCATGTCTTGCTCTATCCATACATGCCTTTGTTTGCAATTATGGAGTGCCATAGCTTGAGTCAATCGAGCTCTACTTTTGCTATCAAATGTTTCCTGGCAGATTGTATACATGTTATTCAATTTTGCCTAGCTTGTTGTGGTTGATCCATATATGCTATGTTAGTGTTCTTGCCATGTATGCCTTCTATGTCATGTCTTCTTGATGTATGTATGCTTAGTTTATCATTTGACGCTCTGTAGTGAGTGCATTGAGCTTGTAAACATGCCCTCTCGTTATCAGTTTTTGACATGTCATGTTGCTGAATCTGTTAACGAGACTTTCAATATTGACATGGGTGTTACTATATTTTCTAGTCCTTTTTGGCTTATGGTCAGTAAGGGACTTTTGTTCTATGCTTTGAGTAGATTCATGCCATGCCATGTTTTGCTATTTTAAGTTCCTGTAGCATGTAGTTTTGCTGCTCTGAACATTGCAACCTGATGCTATTTTTGTCATGTCCAGCCTGATATTTTGTGCACTTTTGCCATGCTTGTTTGAACCTGTTATGATGTGAACTAGCCGTAGCTCAGTGCTCATCTTTTGTCGAGCATCTTGTGTAGATCACTGCCATGTACTTTGTTGGTACGTTTGGGTGCAGTAGCTTAATTAATTGTTGCTTGCTAAGTGGCATCATGCTGTTAATGGCAGATTTGCGTCATTCTTGTTTTGCTTGTCATTTCCAAACCGTGCATCCGTTTCCGGTGATCTTTATATCGATTTCAACCGAAATCATCTCATCTTTCCAGTGGCATGCTTGGTTTGCCAAGTTGATGCCTGGTTCATCATTTACCTTCCGGAGCGCACATAAGCATTGCATATCGCATCCCGCATATCATGTCATGTTTTGCATCATGTTGATTGTGCATTGCACCGTGATTTATTGTGGTTCCTTTGTTTGTGTTGTTCCTTTGGGTAGAGTCGGGAGACGAGTACGTGAACGAGGAACCTGTTGAGAACGCTTACGAGGATCAAGCTTTCGACAACTCTGAGAACATTGCAGGCAAGATGACCATACCCTCGAAATCACTTCTATCTTTGCTATTCTAGTTGCTCGCTCTTTTGCTATGCCTATGCTGCGATGCCTACCACTTGCTATATCATGCCACCCATATTGCCATGTCAGCCCCTAACCATCCTTTTCCTAGCAAACCGTTGATTGGCTATGTTACCGCTTTGCTCAGCCCTCTTATAGCGTTGCTAGTTGCAGGTGAAGCTGAAGTTTGTTCCTTGTTGGAACATGGAGATGTTGTTCCTTGTTGGAACATGTTTACTTGTTGGGGATATCACCATATAAATCTGCTATAATTAATACATCTATATACTTGGTAAAGGGTGGAAGGCTCGGCCTTATGCCTGGTGTTTTGTTCCACTCTTGCCACCCTAGTTTCCGTCATACCGGTGTTATGTTCCTTGATTTCGCGTTCCTTACACGGTTGGGTGATTTATGGGACCCCCTTGACAGTTCGCTTTGAATAAGACTCGTCCAAAGAAGGCCCAACTTTGGTTTTACCATTTGCCACCTAAGCCTTTTCCCCCGGGTTTTCGCGAGCCCGAGGGTCATCTTTATTTTAACCCCCCGGACCAGTGCTCCTTCGAGTGCTGGCCCGAACTAGAGTGCTGTGCAGCGCCCCCTCAAGGCAACTTGAGGTCTGGTTTTAGTTGTATGGACTGCTCATCCGGATGTGCCCTGAGAACGAGATATGTGCAGCTCCTATCGGGATTTGTCGGCACAATCGGGCGGCTTTGCTGGTCTTGTTTTATTGCTGTCAAAATGTCTTGTAGTCCGGGATTCCGAGATTGATCGGGTCTTCCCGGTAGAAGGAATATCCTTCGTTGACCGTGAGAGCTTATAATGGGCTAAGTTGGGACACCCCGCAGGTAATAATCTTCAAAGCCGTGCCCACGGTTATGAGGCGATGGGAATTTGTTAATGTCCGGTTGTAGAAAACCCGGTTGACCTCATTAAAATACACATCAACAAGTGTGTAACCGTGATGGTCTCTTCTCGGCGGAGTCCGGAAGTGAACACGGTGTTGGAGTTATGTCGGACGTAAGTAGTTCAGATCACTTCTTGATCACTACTAGTTTCACGTCCGTGCTTTGCTTCTCTCCTCGCTCTCTTTTGCGATGTAGCCACCATATATGCTAGTCGCTGCTGCAGCTCCACTTTACTACTCTGTCCTTCCTATAAGCTTAAATAGTCTTGATCTCGCGGGTGTGAGATTGCTGAGTCCCGTGACTCACGAGATACTTCCAAAAACAGTTGCAGAGTTCCGACGAGGCCGGTGCAGGTGACTCAACCGAGCTCAAGTGGGAGTTCGACGAGGAACGTGGTCGTTACTATGTGTCTTTTCCTCGATGATCGTGAGTGGTGCCCAGCTTGGGACGATTCGGGATCCGTGTAGCATTTGGGGTATCTTCTTTTATTTTTGGTTCCGTAGTCGGACCTTGAGTGTACTCAATGATGGATGTTTATTTATGTATCGTGTGAAGTGGCGATCGTAAGCCAACTATGTATCTCTTTCCCTTATTTATTACATGGGTTGTGTGAAGATTACCTCACTTGCGACATTGCTTTCAATGCGGTTATGCCTCTAAGTCGTGCCTTGACACGTGGGAGATATAGCCGCATCGGGGGCGTTACAGTGTGCTACCAGAAATAGAAACAGCGCCTACTAAAAAAACAGAAACAACGTATGGTGCGTTTTTTTACAATCGAATGGGGTGCTAGCTAGCGTAGTAGCTAGGCGCTGACTAGGAAACTAGTGCGCCAGCCAAGCAGATGTGCAGCGCGGCAAACTAAAACGAAATGTAAGCGAGTCGTTCGTACCAGCTTAACTAAATGCGCCCAGGCAGCACATAATTTCGTGCAAGCATACAACCCACAGTGGCCCATGTAGAAAGCTAACACACTATCCCACGGCACATCTGTATTTCCTGCTGACTAGCACGAGTATACAACGAAGAATACACGGTACACACATCCCAAAGGGCGAACAGCTGGCTGAGATTCCGAGCTTCATGTCGCTCGTCCACCAAAACGCCCCTCTCGAAACGGATGGAGTATAAAGCAGGGCAAGATAATTAGCAGACCTTTTTGACTAGGCAGGAAAGAGAAGTGCGGGCGCAACAGAAGTGTGACAATAGCCATTTCATGATAGAACGCCGAATCCTCTTCCAAATAATCAATTGGGAATAAATGAAATGGTAAAAAATGATTAGCTGGTGTAATCTTGTTGGGCGTTGCCAACTAGACGCGGTTCAAACATTGTATAAATTTTTTTCAAGGGTACGCAAATTGCGTACCTTAGCTTTATAGAAGGAGAAAAATTCAGCCATATAATCACATCTACCTCTCGCTACGAACAACGAGCGTAGCACAACTCCACACTCGACACAAACAAGGACAAGCACACACGACTACACACTACGACATACAAGAGCCTACTCAAAACCGAAAGCCTCACCGCGTCTCGCCCGACGCCGGTGATCACCGAAGAACAGCAACTCCAGCTTCCTTGGTAGAGCCAGCGACGACCGTACATAGCGCCAGAGAAGAACGGTCCGGGCAGCGGTGCACGGCGGAGGAGTGCAACATAGGGCCTCTTATCTCCCAACACAAAGCTCCCAACAGAGAAACGGTGTTAGAAGATGCCGCCATCATGCCAATCCTACGAATCAAGGCTTTCGCCCCGGAGATGGTTGCCGATACAAGGCAACGTGGAAAATGGCGCTACACTCGGCGACGCCTCCAAGAAGGGGAATGACACCCACGGGTGCCATCGACGCCGGTCCGACCAAAGCCGAACATAATTTTCATTCGTAGCATTGCACATTTCCACGCCTCCAAGATTCCGGCCAGCCCCGAAAGATGTCTCTCACCGCCAACACCGCAGCCACTTGCAGTCGGAGCCACACATCACTGCCAGGAAGCACGCCTCAAGCCACCACCTTCAGCACACTAGGAACTGCAGCAACCACCGATCGATGCAGGGACCAGATCCGTCGCGATGGCCTTCACCCGCACCTAGGGACTGCCACACAGATGGATCTGACCCGCACCATCAACCACACATCGACGCCCACTTCACCGAGGCATCACCGCCGGCACCTCACACGTAGGTGGTCGGGCGCCCGCTGCTCGCCAGGGCCCTGCCTAGTCGAGCCTCACGGCGCCGCCGTCTCCATGGCTGCGCAAGCGCTGCCGCCTCCGACGAAATCAGCGCACCACCCACATCCACTCTCCCGCTGCACCCCTCGTGCAGATCCAGGGGAGCGCCGTCGAGCATCCCGCCGTGAACCAGCTTCCAGCAGCACCCGACCGGGAGCCATCCGACGCGCCAGATCTGACCTGACCTGGCCGAAGAACAGCAGCCCCTCCACACCTCCGGACAGGGCCAGGACTGTCCGTGACGGCCGTCACCTACTCCAAGGGACGACCTTGCAAGGACTCCAGCACCAAGGGCCCAGATCGGACCCGAAACGCCCAGATCTAACCAGCCCCACTGTGGACAGCATCACGCCGGCACCAATAGGAGAGCTCCGCCGCTCACCACACGGCCCACAGGTGGCCGGCTGCTTGCTGCTCGCCAGGAGCACCCGCCTAGCCGAGCCAACGAAGCGCCGCCACCAACCTGGCAAGTAGCTCGCGCCGCCGCCTCTAGCACACCGCCGAGCCCGTCCCGCCACCAAAGACATGGCTGCCCTTCTCCGCCAGTCCGCTGCTCCTCGCACCTCTGCCGCCGCGCCGCGACGCGCACGCCACCACACCGCCACCCGTGCCGCCCATGGGACAGCCCGCCTCCCGCTGGCGGGGAACCGCCGAGGCGCGCCATCTCGCCCGCCGCCTTTGGCAGCCGGGCGTGGCCGCCATCACCGGAGCCGGCGGCGGCAAAGGCCGTGGAGAAGGGGAAACGACGCCGCTCGATCTAGGGTTGGGGCCTCCGGAGTCGCTCGCGCGAGCGACCCGGGAGGCAGATGCCGTTCCTTGCCTTGAGTTGTGAACATTGTATAATTAAACCATGCGCCAAACAACTCTACTCTATCGTCTCCGACAGCAACCCGACATGATATACGAACGAAAAAAACACTTCCAGAACATAGTTAAAACACAAGCCAGCACAGATAAAATTAAAACAAAACAATCAATCGTAAATAATCTACTTGATACAAAGGAGGTAATCTCACCAGTGAAGAACGACGCTGTTAGCCTCTAGTCTCTATCATGTGTTCTGTAGTCCTTCCCTGAAACATTCTTCCCTTCAGGAAGGACGCGGAATAATATTTGGGATACAATATTTGCATCTGGTCCCACCGGTTAGTATCTGTAACCCTTTAACCAACCATGCCACATTCTTTCTTTCCACCACGCGCACTATATTTCCGTGGACGACCAGTTCATTTTGTTAACCAGCTAATCAAGGGGGGAAGAAGGGGGTCACAGCTTATAGTGCGCCGTAACCTGCCACGGCAAGCAATGGACATGTTCTCGACCAATCCCAAGACGTCATCTGAAAGCAAAAGTCGTCCAGCCAAATTCCTACCCCGGACGAAACTTTCAGCAGCTGCTATACCTAAGAAGCCACAGCCATTAGAGAACGCATATGATGCCAAATCGCAACATCATCGAACCGTAAAATAACTCAGAGGCAAGGCGTCGCACGCAAAAGACTCGGGCGCGGACGGGTTCTCGCGATGTGATGTGATGACAGACAACGCTGTGCGTTAGGATAGGATTGAATTTGCAATTATCGTTGGTTGTGAGAAGGCGACATGTGCGTATTTTAGGAGATCATTCATTCGGTATTCTGGGGAAAAAAATAGTACTGCATGCAACTGACGGTCTTGATTGGCGCAAAAATGCTATGTATGTGATTTGCGCCGTCTGCCTGAATTGATGATCTTCTACTTATTTCTTTCCCTCCAAATGGCGTGTAACTACTACTAATTGCTTACCATTTCAATCCGCGTGGGGCTGGCTGAGGATGGAGGAGCTCGGTCGGTATAAAATGGCCCACTCAACCAATCTCCCGACCCCTAGAGGCGAGAGGCTGAGAGGTCAAGAGTAGGCTAAACTGCCCACACACACCCATTCCTCACCAACCCCACCTCTCGACTATCACCTCACGATCATGGGCAGTTCACGGGTGGAAGGCCTCATCCCCTTCATCTACAAGGCCATCAAGGAGCACCGCCGGAGCAGCAGCCGGGCCGCCTACCGGGGCGCGGAGGCGGAGGACGACGTGGACCTCGGCGACACGGACCAGAGGCGGCGCTGGCTGGAGCAGGAGCTGAGGTCGCCGCTCAACGCCGCCGCGCCGCCGTCGTCGGCCCGGGGGCACGGGCGGAACCGGTCGCTGGAGGAGCTGGCCGGCCAGGTGGGGCTCTCGCCGGGCCGGCGGCTGCCGCTGCCCAAGGCCAGGAGCGTCCGCGCCTTCGCCTGCATCGGCGCCGGCGCCGCGTGACAGCCGAACACGTACGTGCTTAGTGCTTACGCGTACGCCGTAGTCCGGTAGATGCGTACTTTGGATTCATGCTTTGTGGGTCAAGTGCAGTAGTAGTGCAAGTTTTGGTTGAAGCTGTGCATACGTACGAGTGATTCAGTAATATATATGGCAGGAGTTGGAGATTGTAAACCAACAGATACTTCTCGTTTCAATTTTGTTTCACAAATCCTCGTGTTATTCTTAGAACCACCACTTGGCTTGATATATTGCTGAGAAAGGTTGCTTCATCTTCTTCTTTTTTTTTTCCAGAAAACGTTGGTTCCAACCAAGATATATTGCCGGATGTTGTTGCCTTTTCTTATGATGAAATCTATGTGTAACAATAGTAATCATTTAAAAGAATGATACGGACCATGACATAACAAGGGAAAATCAAACCTGATTAATTAGCTTCTTCTTCGGCAAAAACAAACATAATTATTTGTATTTTTTTGCAGATAAACAAACAAAATTAATTAGCTTCTTCTTCGGCCAAAACATGGACGGCCCGTTGTCGCTCTCAACCCGGTAAAAGACTAGCCGTAAAGGAAGAAGAACATCAAGCATGTGCGCACAAGCCTGGATTTTGAATTCATTTGTGTGATTCTCATGCAGTACGGATATTGCGAGGGTGCACACAGCACACTACATGTGTTAGAAACATGAAGAGATTTTCCAGTTTTTTCTTTCTTTATGTTTCTTTTTTGAGAAATATTTTCTTTTTCTTTATATAGCCTTTTTTAAAGATTTTTTTGAGACAAAGAGAATTTTTCTTTATATTTTTTTGAGGGGTTAAACCAAATTTTATTACTCAAAGTCCACATGGTATGGGATACAAAACGGATCATGGGGTGCGCCAAACCAGACGTGACGCCCCTGATCTAAGGATTGAGTAAATTTGGCTAACCTATCGGCATCCTTGTTCGCGGATCTGCCTTTAAAAGTTATATCACAATTAAATAATAATAAACGTTGTCTAATCTCACTAATTATTGCTTCCTGAGCTCCTTGGTTTGATTTCTTGATGTCAT
This sequence comes from Aegilops longissima, assembly GCA_021605205.1. NCBI lineage: Eukaryota > Viridiplantae > Streptophyta > Magnoliopsida > Poales > Poaceae > Aegilops > Aegilops longissima. Next base: position 468,284,834 of record CM038676.1, read on the forward strand.
CCACCACCTGTTTGGAGTCAGAAGCTAGCACGAAATTCTGTAGCATAAGAACTTGCGCCAGCGTCAGACCTTCTCGACATGCAATTGTCTCCAAGACTGCCGGGTCTGTTATGCCATGTATAACGAGCGCACAACTTCCAACATAGTTACCTGAGTTGTCCCTACAAAGAGCCGTAGCTGCTCCCCGGTTATGTAGTTTGGAAACTGCAGCATCAACATGAATCTTTGAGAAACCAGTGGGTGGTGCCTTGGGGCGAATAGGTCCTCCTCTGGACTGACGGGTAGCTCTCTCCAATCTCTTCGGCAGAAGCTCCAGGTCAGCCAAATACCTGGTAATAAACTGATGTGTCGAAGAAGGACTCTGGTAAATTTCCTCGTGGATTGTCTTGCGACGAGCCCACCAAGTAGCCCATAAGGTGACTGCTAGACGAACAAACGCTGCATGGGATGGCGTGTCGATCATCGAAAACAGCCATTGTTTCGCGCTAGGCTCCGAGGTTTCACATAAGTGTTCTGCCAGTTCTTCGTCCACCATGGCCCATATGCATCTAGACATCGAACACTCGAGCAAGGAGTGCCTCCATGAGTCCTCTGCACCGCACAAACCACAGGTGCTGGATGGCGCCATCTTCCTATGAGCACAAACATTTTCTGTAGGCAAGGAGTGTTTAGCAAGTCTCCATAGAAACATACGAATCTTACCTGGGACAGATGTTTTCCATAGCAATTTCCAAGAGTCCGCGTCCCGTTCACTGCTCGAGGAACCTGCAGTGCCATCGATCCAAGCTTCCCTTCTGAACTTCTTGTCCAGCAACATTCTGTATGCTAATCTTATTGAAAAACAGCAGTTTTTCTCAAAGAACCAAGCCCATGTATCCTGTATGTTTGTAGTACACAGAGGTATGTTTAGTATAGCTGGAATATCAATTGGGAGGCAGATTTCCTGTAATCTGTGCATGTCCCAAACTGTTGCTGTTTCATCAATAAGATTTGATACATGAGCCGGCGGGTTGTTCTGGCGACTCCCATATGGTCTCAACATTTCCTTCCTCAGAATCCAATTGTCCGACCAGATGTTGGTGTTTTCTCCATTGTCTATTCTCCTTATTAGGCCCTGTTTCAGTAAATCACGTCCCTTAATGATCGCACGCCAAATTTGGCTCGGATGACTCCCCAAGTCTGCATCAAGAATACAATTATTTGGAAAATATACACTCTTGAGAATTCTTGCACTCAGAGAATGTGGAGATTGAAGGATCCTCCAAGCCTGCTTTGCTAGTAATGCCAGGTTAAATAACTCAAAGTCTTTAAAGCCCAAACCACCCATACTTTTAGGCTGGGTCATTGATTCCCATGACACCCAATTTGGCTTTCGATGACCATCTTTGCTGCCCCACCAAAATTTACGGATTAACATATTCAAATGCTCACACAATCCTCTAGGCAACTTGAAACAGGACATTGAGTAAACTGGTATTGCTTGGGCAACCGATTTGACTAACACTTCTTTGCTTGCCGATGATAAAGTTTTCTCAATCCATCCCTGAACTTTGCTCCATAAATAATCCTTCAAATATTTGAAAGCCCCATTCTTTGAAGCCCCTACTTCTGTTGGCATCCCAAGATACTTAGCACTCAAAGCCTCATTTGGAACATGCAGCAAGGTTTTTATCTCCTGTCTCACACTATCAGGACAACCCTTACTAAAAAATATTGACAACTTCTCATTGTTTATCCGTTGTCCCGATGCTTGACAATAAGTGTTCAACACCTGGTTGACCTCATTAGCCCCATTAGAGTTAGCCTTGAAAAATAGCAGGCTGTCATCGAAAAAAAGTAAATGGTTTACCGGCGGAGCTGTATTAGCTACCTGTATCCCATTCAAGTTTGATGACTTATCGATGGATTTTAAAAGGCAGGAAAGACCCTTTGCTGCTATCAAGAATAAATATGGGGAAATTGGGTCTCCCTGACGTATTCCACGCGAAGGTTGGAACTCCTCTAACTTCTTACCATTAAATAACACAAAAAAATTGACTGTCCTCACCAGCCCCATAACAATGTCCATCCATCTTTCTGTGAAACCCAGCTTCAACATTATAGCTTGTAGGTAATCCTATTTGACTTTGTCATAGGCTTTCATCATATCTAGTTTCAGCGCACAGTACATGTTTTTGGCAGCTTTATTCCTCTTCATAAAATGTAAGCACTCATATGCAGTTATCATGTTATCTGAGATGAGTCTGCCTGAGACAAAGGAAGATTGTTCCTCTGAGATAATATCAGGCAGCACCACCTTCAATCTGTTGGATATCACCTTGGACGCAATTTTATATAAAACATTGCAGAGGGATATGGGCCTGAACTGTGTTAAAGAAGATGGGTTTTTTACCTTCGGGATTAGCACCAGCAATGTTTCATTTATGCACTCAGCCGACTCAGTGCCATCAATTATGCGAAGGACCGCAGCCATTACCTCCTCTCCACAAACGTCCCAATGACGTTGAAAGAAGTGGGACGGGAAACCGTCAGGCCCCGGTGCCTTAGTCGGGAACATCTGAAAAAGAGCCACCTTGACCTCCTCATGCGAATAAGGAGCATTCAACCAATCGTTCATCGCTGGAGTTACTTTGACGGGGACAGTTTGGAGAACCTGATCAATGATAGTTACACCCTTTGATGTATACATGTTACTGTAGAAGTTTGTCGCTAGCCCCTCCATCTCACTTGTATCTTCTGTCATCCTCCCATCTGGCAGCTGAAGCGATTCTATTTGGTTTTTCCCTCGCCGACGACATGCTCAAGTGAAAAAAGTAAGTGTTTTTGTCGCCATGGACCAGCCATTCAACTCGCGCTCGTTGCCGCCAGAGGATCTCCTCCCGATGGAACAACTCGACTAGATGGTCAGCTACTTTAGTTTCCTCCCGGTTCAGTTCAGTTCGTCCTGGGATCTCCCGCAGAATCTTTAATTCATTTTTAAACGAGCTATCTCCCACCGAATACTGCCAAAATGCGTGCGTTCCCAATGCGACAGGTCGGCCTGAAAGGATCGATATGGTTGACTAGAGGGGGGGGGGGGTGAATAGGCAACTAACAATTTTTAAGCTTTTCTTAGCCAAATTGAACTTTGCAATAATAAAGGTTGTCTAGATGTGCAACTAGGTGAACAACCTATATGATGCAACAACACTAGCACACGAGCAAGCAAGGATAAGAACAACAAATAAGCTAGCACAAGTAAAGGGAAGAGATAACCAAGAGTGGAGCCGGTGGAGACGAGGATGTGTTACCGAAGTTCCTTCCTTTTGAGGGGAAGTACGTCTCCGTTAGAGCGGTGTGGAGGCACAATGCTCCCCAAGAAGCCACTAGGGCCATCAGATTCTCCTCACGCCTCACACAATGCGAGATGCCGTGATTCCACTATTGGTGCCCTTGAAGGCGGCGACCAACCTTTATAAGCAAGGTTGGGGCAAACTCCACAACAATCGGAGGCTCCCAACAACAACAACAAACCCACGAAGCTTCACCACAATGGAGTATGGCTTCGAGGTGACCTCAACTGCCTAGGGTGCTCAACACCCAAGAGTAACAAGATCCGCAAGGGATAGGTGGGGAATCAAATATCTCTTGGTGGAAGTGTAGATCTAGGCCTTTCAACCAATCCCGAGCAAATCAACAAGTTTGATTGGCTAGGAGAGAGATCGGGCGAAAATGGAGCTTTGAGCAGCAATGGAGCTTGGGGGAAAGAGGTAAGTCAACAAGGAAGAAGATGACCCTTTATATAGTGGGGTAACACATCCAACCGTTACCCCACTAAACAGCCCCAAGACAGAGCGGTACTACCGCTAAGGAAGGGCGGTACTACCGCTAAGAGCGGTACTACCGTTCCATACCTAGCGGTACTACCGCTCTACCACAGAGCGGCACTACTCATGGGGAGCGGAGCGGTACTACCGCTGGAGCGGTACTACCGCTACTATCGCCGCTCCTAGTGCCGCAAAACCCGACAGAGAAAACACCGCCTCGAATCGAGGCGGTAGTAGGCGCGTACTATCGAGGTAGTAGTCGAAGCCATGAAGCGGTACTACCGCTCATCGAGCAAGATTACCATTGGGAGCGGTACTACCGCTCTGCGAGCGGTACTACCGCTAGGGCTTCGGCGGTACTACCATCAGAGATCGCGGTACTACCACCGCACAGGCTAAACTGAAATGGAAGAGAGAGGGCAGCTCCAAAGATGCAAAGGGAAGACGACGGTGTGAAAAGGATGTGTACGTGATGATTCCACCCTAGCCTTACCAACGCGGATCCCTCTTAATAGTACGGACTCCTACTGAAACTAGTCCACCAACAACGAACCGCAGGAGCTACACCGCCTTGAATAAAAACACCAAGGGATGAAATCGCCTCGTGCCAATGGATGATCTTCCGAAAGAACTTAACGCACACGATTAGTCCGCAAAAGCATTGTCATCAATCACCAAAACCACTAGGGAATAAATATGCCCTTACAATCTCCCCTTTTTGGTGGATTTATGACAATACGGATTTGCAAAAACATGATATATAGAAAGCATACAAACCGACGGTCCTAACATGTAGTTGGGCTCCCCTCGATGTGTGCTATTTAAATAAGTGCTTTGGACTGCACATCACACATACTCGGATCAAAGCTCCCCTACATTTTAGAGACCAAAATCTAAGCATGAAGCATGAGAGCAGCATAGAAGATATAACAAGACAGGCATGCAACTCATGAGCTAGATAGACATAGATAATGATATCAAGGGAAGGGTAGCATATGTCTCACACCATATGACTCAAATTGCGAAACTTAGGTCTCACGGACAAACCAACCAAAGCAAGCCAACTAAAACATGAATAAGACAAGACACACGAACGAAAGAGACACACTCAAGAATCCTAAGCTCTCTCCCCTTTGGCATCGAGACACCAAAAGGAGAGGGAGCGCCACGGCCCTGTGTGAGAGCAAGCGAGGAACACACGATCGAGCCCAGCAGAATCATCGGCACCACCGTCGTCGATCGAAGTGCTCGGTCTCGAGAATCGGTCCATGGGCAAGTCTTCTGAATCCACTCCTCCTCCTCGATGGCTGGTCCTCGATCCACTCGACGGGCAGTGCCTAACCGACGCATGAGCTCCTTGTGACGACCTCGGGCCTTCTTCTCGCCACGTGAGCCATGTAATCGACCGTGAGACTCCATGCGAAGAGCTTCTTGACCTTGGCCTTGAGCTTGGGCCCAAGATGGCTCTGTCCCGGAGGGCACGAAGTCATCATCTTCATCCTCACCTCGCCTCCTCTTGGTCTCCATAGCAGCAGCAGATGACGGAACACCAGTCTTAGGGGCTTGAGTGCCCCAGTTCTCCTTCTTCCTCGACGCTTGACATCGTGAGAGACCAAATCGCCAAGCTCAAGTGCCTCCTTGGGATAGACATGCTCCTGTGCCTTCTCAATGAGCAACATAATGAACGGAGCATAAATTGGGCATTTGCGCCGGAGATGGCGTAAACTAGCTCGACCACATAACATGAGAGATATCCAAGGTCTCTCCGGTGCTCTGCCCTTCTCCCACGACGGAAGATAAGCATGTCCACAAGATAAGAGTGAACCTGGTCCAGATTCGATGCGAGGGAAAAGAGTCTCTCTGAAGATACGGTGAAGTATATCCAGATAGGCAGGTAGCTCATAGGTCTCCTTCTTTGTGTCAGGGTTGATCTTCAGAGTGATGAGGGCCACAGAGCTTGCTTGTGAGTGGCAAGGGCTCAAGGTGGGGGCGAAGCCGACAACAGACTCAAGTCCAAGGTCTTCCACCCCAATCAACTGCATGAAAGCTTTCCACTTGATGACAAGAACTTGCCATTTGTCATCCGTGTCGAGTCCCGTCCTCATCAGCCCCAAGGTGAACCGTGGCATAGAACTGGGCCACAAGATCAGCATTGAAGTCCTTGTTGAATTGCATGATCCGGAGAATGTTCAGCTGAGTGCACATCTCAAGAGCTTCACCAAAGTAGTCGGGATCACTCTTCATATGCTCAATGTCGATGGAGTGCACTTTGACATAGAGATTCTTCTTGGCCTTGAGAACATCAAAATAGATAGCAAACTGAAACTTGTTCCAGCAGGACGGTTGACCAAAGTGGGATCTTGGGCGACCTCATACGGGTTCTGACGGCGCCTTGCCCGAACTCCTTGGGTGGCATTTCGCAGAGTTTTCCCGGCTTTGCCTCGACCGCAGTCTTCTTCTCGCATTTGGGGAGGAGGTGGAGCACTCAAGATCCTCCGGCAGGCTCGGTGGTGCGGTAGCGCTTGGACGAGCACGGCCACCGGGTTGACACGACGAGCTTGAGGCTCGGGAACCTCATCACCGGAACCACACACACAAAACACGCAAACAACCGCATTTAAACAAGGATAAGCCACAAGAACGAACAAAGAAGATCACAAAGAGGTAGGAGTAAGATGGATTTTGGTAGAGGGCGGTACTACCGTGACCCTGAAGCGGTAGTACCGCTCTAAGCGGTAGTACCGCTCTAAGCGGCAGTACCGCTCCGGGGAGCGGTAGTACCGCTCCAAGCGGCAGTACCGCTCCGGAGAGCGGTAGTACCGTTCGGGGCGGGGAAACAGCCGTTTCCTACTACCGTGGTCAGATCCGGTACTTCCGCCCTACCAAATTCAAAAATACTCCAACCAAACACTAATCCAAACAGCCTAGAAGCCTTCTCCATCCTACTCAAGCCTAGATTTGGCCAAAAATCTAAAGATGCAACCGCTAATGCCCCTAAGAAGCTAGATTGAAAACCTAGATAAAAAGAACAAGAGAACGGGGCAATACCGCATCCATGGCAAGAGGACGGGTGGGATCGACTCCACCAAGGAATGGAGAAAGACGGCCGGAGAGGGAGATCCACGAGCCCTCCATGGCGCCGGTTCTTTGAGAGAGACAAAGCGAGAGGGCGAGTGAATGGGTATGGGGAGAAGAAACCCCCGCCTCAAATAACCCCGCCCACGCCTCCCAGCGGTAGTACCACACTGGAGAGCGGTGGTACCGCTTGAGCGGTAGTACTGCTACCAAAGAGCAGTAGTACCGCCAGAGCGGTAGTACTGCTACCAAAGAGCGGTAGTACCGCCAAGAACAAAAAGAGATGACTTCTAGGCGACAAGATGAAGAAAAATACACCAAGGAACAGAAAGTCGATGACAAGATAGAGACCATCAAAACAAAACACACGAACCATGAACCGAACCCACTCCTTCAAAGCAAACAACACAAAAGGGAGCAAGCTCAGGCCTCTCTCGAGAGAGGCGGTGGCGGAGCCACCTATGTTTGAGTCAATTGGTATGGCACCGCGAAGAATTATCCTTGGGTCCATGACCAAAACTCCTCTTTGAAGCACAAGCGCCATCAACAATGGCTAAAGTGAAAGAGTTGATCGTTTTATGCATAAAGGGGGGAGGGAGAGTTCATTGATAGAACAACACTCCCCCTATGTCCATGCCTACACCTAAACTAGACATTACATTAAGTGTGGTGGGAGTTGCACGGGTTCAAGCCACATTGCTCAAATCAATGATATTTAGCTCATGCCTTAACTCGCGAAATCTTGCTTCATCCAAGGGCTTCGTGAAGATATCTGCAAGGTTATCGTGAGTGTTGACATACTTGAGCTCGATCTCTCCTCGCCTAATGTGATCCCGGATGAAATGATACCGAATCTCAATGTGCTTCGTCTTGAAGTGTTGCACGGGTTGAGAGAAATCTTGATGGCACTTTCATTATCACACCAAAGAGGCACTTTGTCACAATTGACGCCAGACTCCTTTAAAGTTTGCCTCATCCATAAGAGTTGAGCACAACAACTACCCGCCGCCACATACTCCGCCTCGGTGGGCGAGAGAGACACACAACTCTGCTTTTGGAAGACCAACTTACCAAAGAGCAACCAAGAAATTGGCACCCTCCTAAGTGGACTTCCTATCCACTTTGTCTCCCGCCCAATCGAATCAGTAAATCCTTCAAGCTTGAAGTTTGCTCCTCTTGGGTACCATAAGCCAAAGTTTGGGGTATGAGCCAAATATCGAAAGATTCGCTTGATCGCCACATAGTGACTTTCCTTCTATGCGGCTTGAAACCGTGCACACATACCCACACTCAACATGATATCCGGTCTAGATGCACAAAGGTAAAGCAGAGATCCAATCATGGAGCGATATACCTTTTGATCCACCGCTTACCATTGGGATCAATGTCAAGTTGGCACTTAGTAGGCATTGGTGTAGTAGCCGCTTGACGTCACTTAGCTTGAATCTTTTGAGCATGTCTTGAGTGTATTTGGCTTGGTTGATGAAGGTTCCTTCTCTTCTTTGTTTGATGTCGAAACCAAGGAAGAACTTCAACTCTCCCATCGAAGACATCTTGAACTTGGAGGTCATGAGAGCGGCAAATTCCTCATTGAAAGCTTTGTTAGGAGAACCAAAGATAATATCATCAACATATAATTGGCATACAAACAACTCCCCATTGACCTTCTTAGTAAAAAGAGTGGGATCGATTTGCCCCACTTCAAAGCCACGATCTTGTAGCAACTCGGTAAGGTGGTCATACCACGCACGTGGGGCTTGTTTAAGGCCATAGAGTGCCTTATCGAGTTGATACACATGATCCGGAAAGTAGGGGTCCTCGAACCCGGGGGGTTGCTTGACATAGACCAACTCATTAATGGGACCATTAAGAAAAGCACTTTTCACATCCATTTGTTGCAACTTAAAGTTGTGATGGGAAGCATAAGCAATCAACAAACGAATGGATTCAAGACGAACAACGGAGCAAAGGTTTCACCGTAGTCGATACCCTCGACTTGGGAGTAGCCTTGTGCTACCAATCTTGCCTTGTTGCGAATGATGTTTCCATGAGCATCTTGCTTGTTCTTGAAAATCCACTTGGTCCCAATGACGTTGTGGTTCTCCGATGGCCTTGGCACTAATCTCCACACCTTGTTGTACTCAAAGTTGTTGAGTTCTTCATGCATAGCATTGAGCCAATCCGAGTCTTCAAGCGCCTCATAGACCTTTTGTGGTTCAACACAAGAGACAAACGCGTGATGTTCACAATAGTTTGCCAATTGTCTACGAGTGCTTACCCTTTTCTTAGGCTTCCAACCACATTCTCCATGAGATGACCTTTGGTTGTGAGTTTGAAGCAATCTTGGCGGCACGACGCTCTAATTCCTCCTCGGAGGTGAGATGAGGAGGGTCACTTGATCATCTTGAGCGTCGCCTTGAGCATGAACTTCATCTTGAGCATGCTCGGGGAGAGAACTTGACCTTGGGCATCATTTGAGGTGATATCATCGCCTTGAGCACGATCTTGCCCTTGGTCTTGTTCTAGAGGTTGAGGGCCTTCACTTTGTTCTTCGGAAGCGTGTGGGCCTTGGGTTGGTGATGGCTCCACTTGAGTGGAGCATTGTCCTTCTTCTTCGGCCACAAGGGGTTCCTCAATGGGTAGGATGTAGCCAACTCCCATTCTTCTTATGGCTTGAGGAGGAATTTCATCACCTACATCACAAGTGCCACTTTGCTCCACTTGGGAGCCGTTATTCTCATCAAACTCCACGTTACACGTCTCCTCAATAAGTCACGTGGATTTATTGAGGACACGGTAAGCATGAGAGTTTGTAGCATAACCAACAAATATGCCCTCATGAGCTCTAGCTTCAAATTTAGACAAACGAACACCTTTCTTGAGAATGAAACACTTACACCAACACCCTAAGTACTTAAGGTTGGGCTTGTTGCGGTGAGTATCTCATAAGGAGTCTTGTTCAAGCCTTTGCGGAGATAAAGCCGATTGGATGCATGACAAGCGGTGTTGATGGCTTCGGCCCAAAAGTTGTATGGAGACTTGAACTCCGCCATCATGGTCCTCGCCGCATCCATCAACGTCCGGTTCTTTCTCTCCGCCACACCATTTTGTTGAGGGGTATATGGTGCAGAATATTGATGCTTGATTCCCTCATCACTAAGAAACTCATCCAAGGTGTAGTTCTTGAACTCGGTGCCGTTGTCACTTCTTATAGTCAAGATCTTTGCATTATGTTGACGTTGAGCTTCATTTGCAAAGTCGATGACGGTTTGTTGGGTCTCACTCTTCCTCTTGAAGAAATATACCCAAGTGTATCTTGAATAGTCATCCACGATCACCAAGCAATACTTTCTTCCTCCAAGACTATCAAATGATGGTGGCCCAAAGAGATCCATGTGAAGGAGCTCCAAGGGTCTCTTTGAGTATATGATGCTTGTGGGAGGGTGAGCCTTCTCATGAAGCTTTCCTTCAATACAAGCACGCAAGCACGGTCTTTGGCAAAGCTAACATTTGTTAGTCCACGAACATGGTCCCCCTTGAGAAGACTTTGCAAAGATCTCATATTGACATGGGCTAGACGGCGATGCCAAAGCCATCCCACGTCAACTTTAGCCATTAGGCATGTCGCGGTCTTAGTGGGTCGCTCCAAAAGTTAATCACATAGAGACCGTTTTCGACATGCCCAACAAAGGCTACTTTAAGAGTCTTGCTCCACAAGAGGGCCACGGTATCAATGTCAAAGAAAGTAGCAAAACCCATGACTGCAAGTTGACGAACGGAAAGCAAATTGTATGCAAGGGACTCAACAAGCATGACTTTCTCGATCGTAAGATCATGAGAAATGACAACCTTGCGAGACCCAATACCTTAGAATGTGATGCATCACCCCACTCGACATCGGTGGGCATAGATGGAATCTCTTGCACGTCCACCACCATGTCCTTGCTTCCGTCATATGATTTGTTGCTCCACTATCAAGCAACCATGATCCCCACCGAAGCAAACCCCTACAAGAGATCAATGCTTGGTTTTAGGTACCCATTTGGTAATGGGTCCTTTGATGTTAGTAACGAGGGTCTTAGGAACCCAAATAGACCATTCAATGTACTCATAAGAAGAACCAACAAATTTAGCATAAACGTGCCCATCACTAGCACGACACAACACATAAGAGGGGTTAAAGTCGCCGGCTATGTTTGTGGGAATGATGTTGTCCTTCTTGACATTGCCACCCTTGGCACGGTTCTTCTTCTTCTTGGAAGCACCCTCTCCCTCCTTCACAAAAGTTTGCTTGAGAGGGGGAGGTTGCTTGGTCTTGTCATTCTTCTTCTTACTCTTGGGCTTGGGCGCGAACCCAATCCCTCCTTGGTTACAACTTCCTTTTGATTACTCAAAAGGTCGTTAAGGTTCTTCTCACCTTGAATGCATGAGACAAGGCCCTTTTCAAGTTGCTCCTTCAACTTAGCATTCTCCTCAACAAGATGCACATGCTCACAACAAGGGTTAGTAGCATTTGCATTATCAATCAATATCATATGAGGAAAGGTAGCTTTCTCCTTGGTTAGCTTTACTTGAAGTTGATCATGAGACTCTTTGAGACTAGCATGAGCCCCCTTCAAGACTTTGTGAGCCTTGTCGAGAGTGTCAAAGTCCTCATTGAGTCTAGCAAGATCAACTCCGAGCTTTGCCTTCTCGGAACTAAGCACACGAGACACAATAAGAGTATGATCAAGGTCTTTCTTTAATTTAGCGTGATCATCGTTGTGTGACTCCTCAAGAGCCAAACGAAGGCCACGCTCTTCCTCAAGAGCATTGGAAAGATCCGAAATCTCATCGGCATAGTCACGACTATGCCCTTCCATCTTAGAGATGGTTTCTTCATGAGTCTCGATCATGACATTGGCTTCACCAAGTTGTTCCAAGAGAGCAACGGTGCATCTTGGATTTGCCCTTGAGTTTACTCATAAAGATCTCAAATTCATTTTCCTCTACATTAGTCCCTCATGTTCATCAATGCAATCCGTTAAAGAGGAACGATGGATGATGGTAGTTTTGATGTTGGGGGTTACCTTGTTGGTGGCTTTAGCCATGAGGCACTTGGCGGTGATGTTTTCATTGGGTGAACCGAAAAGAGACACCCGAGGAGTCATTGCAATGGCCACGGAGGCCATGGCAACCGGTTCACCATCCTCATCATCATCATCATCCTCATTGTACTCTTCTTGAACCACCAAGGCTTTGTGAGGAGACTTCTTTGGAAAGTTGCTCTTGTTGGGGAAAGACTTGACCTTGTCCTTACGGATGAGCTTGCCACCATTGTCTTCCCTCTTCTCATATGGGCATTCCGCAACAAAGTGACTCACATTGCCACAATTGAAACACGTCCTCACACGTTGCTTGCCCTTAGAGCCACTTGAATTGCTCTTGTTGAAGTTGGGTCTTGAGTTCTTCTTGCTCCAAAATTGTCTTGAAGCAAGGGCCATGTGTTCATGATAATCATACTTAGTATCTTCGAGGTTGCTCTCTTCTTCTTCCTCCTCTCCATCTTCTTCAACACAAATCTTGGCCTTTAAGGCGAGGTTGGGCTTCTTTGCTCTTTGAGAGCGAAGCACCGCATTGTCGGCGGTCTTGTCCAATATGCTCATAGCCACAAACTCGTCCAACACATCACTTGAGGACAAGGTGTGGAAGTCCGGTCGTTGACGGATAACGGAGGACATGGCTTTGTGGTATGGCATCATCGCCTTGAGAAATTTGCGCTTGATCCAGTTGTCATCAGTGTCCTTACTTCCATGATCCCGGAGGGAGACGGCAAGCTTGGTTACTCTCCGATAGAGCTCACGAGGTTCTTCTTCTTCCTTCATTGCAAACTCATCGGCTTCGTCTTGGACCACTTCATAATTGGAACGTTGAATGCTTGCGCTTCCTTGATACATGGACACCACCTTGAGCCAAGCATCTTTGGCACGGATGTAAGGCCGAAGATGAGGGAGGTCTTCGGGAAGGATTGCTTCTTGGATGATGAAGAGAGCGTTCTCATTGAATTGATGGTCCACGACCTCTCTTGGAGAAAAGTTGCTCGGATCATGCGGATAGAAACCTTCTTCAATGATTCTCCAAAGGTTAGTGTTCACATGATTTAAATGACGCTTAAAACGATAAACCCAAGAATCAAAATCCTCCTTTTTATCAACCTTAGGTGGTGGACCGGCATGATTCAAATGAGTGGAAGGAATCGGCCCACCATAAATGGGAGGTTGCACATGGGCAAAGATGCCGGTGCCATTCTTACCACTAGATGAGGGGGCTTTCTCATTCGTAGCTTCCCCCTTATCGGAGTTAGCATCCGCTCCCGTGTTGGTGGGATCACCCACTTTCACGGGTGCGGTGGAAAGTTTAAGCCCTTCTAGGAAATCCTTAAACATGTCCTTGACCTCGCTCGTCATGGAGGTTTTCAATGTGTCCAACGCCACCTTGAATTCCTCACGAGATCGAGTACTCCCATCTCCGTAGATGATGTCGGATTCAAGACGGAGTGCTCCCCACATCATCTACGACGTCAACTCATACTCTTGGACGGTAAAGTCCTTAAAAAGAGACGAGGCACTGATACCAATTGAAAGGATCGATATGGTTGACTAGAGGGGGGGGGGGGTGAATAGGCAACTAACAATTTTTAAGCTTTTCTTAGCCAAATTGAACTTTGCAATAATAAAGGTTGTCTAGATGTGCAACTAGGTGAACAACCTATATGATGCAACAACACTAGCACACGAGCAAGCAAGGATAAGAACAACAAATAAGCTAGCACAAGTAAAGGGAAGAGATAACCAAGAGTGGAGCCGGTGGAGACGAGGATGTGTTACCGAAGTTCCTTCCTTTTGAGGGGAAGTACGTCTCCGTTAGAGCGGTGTGGAGGCACAATGCTCCCCAAGAAGCCACTAGGGCCACCATATTCTCCTCACGCCCTCACACAATGCGAGATGCCGTGATTCCACTATTGGTGCCCTTGAAGGCGGCGACCGAACCTTTACAAGCAAGGTTGGGGCAAACTCCACAACAATCGGAGGCTCCCAACAACAACAACAAACCCACGAAGCTTCACCACAATGGAGTATGGCTTCGAGGTGACCTCAACCGTCTAGGGTGCTCAACACCCAAGAGTAACAAGATCCGCAAGGGATAGGTGGGGGGAATCAAATATCTCTTGGTGGAAGTGTAGATCTAGGCCTTCTCAACCAATCCCGAGCAAATCAACAAGTTTGATTGGCTAGGGAGAGAGATCGGGCGAAAATGGAGCTTTGAGCAGCAATGGAGCTTGGGGGGAAAGAGGTAAGTCAACAAGGAAGAAGATGACCCCTTTATATAGTGGGGTAACACATCCAACCGTTACCCCACTAAACAGCCCCGCACAGAGCGGTACTACCGCTAAGGAAGGGCGGTACTACCGCTAAGAGCGGTACTACCGTTCCATACCTAGCGGTACTACCGCTCTACCACAGAGCGGCACTACCGCGGGAGCGGAGCGGTACTACCGCTTGGAGCGGTACTACCGCTACTACTGCCGCTCCTAGTGCCGCAAAACCCGACACGAGAAAACACCGTCTCGAATCGAGGCGGTAGTAGGCGCGATACTATCGAGGTAGTAGTCGAAGCCATGAGCGGTACTACCGCTCATCGGAGCGGTATTATCATTGAGCGGTACTACCGCTCTGCTGAGCGGTACTACCGCTCTCTGAGCGGTACTACCGCTAGGGCTTCGCGGTATTACTCATTGGGCGGTATTACCGCTCATTGAAGCGGTACTACCGCTCTGCTGAGCGGTACTACCGCTTGTGGGCTTCGGCGGTACTACCGCTGTAGATCGCGGTACTACCGCTGGCACAGGGCGAAACTGAAATGGAAGAGAGAGGGGCAGCTCCAAAGATGCAAAGGGAAGACGACGGGTGTGAAAAGGATGTGTACGTGATGATTCCACCCTAGCCTTACCAACGCGGATCCCCTCTTAATAGTACGGGACTCCTACGAAACTAGTCCACCAACAACGAACCGCAGGAGCTACACCGTCTTGAATAAAAACACCAAGGGGATGAAATCGTCTCGTGCCAATGGATGATCTTCTGAAAGAACTTAACGCACACGATTAGTCCGCAAAAGCATTGTCATCAATCACCAAAACCACTAGGGAATAAATATGCCCTTACACGGCCGATATGCCCTGTAGCTTGGTGCGAACCGCCGGCAACGAGTCACCATTCGTTTTCTCCCATCCTTCCCTGATCACTGGTGGCAATGATTCATCCCGCTCCCAGCACACCTCATATTTAAATGGCTTTGGGGTCCCCCCGCATGCATGCAAACCATCCAAACGTAGGTGCAACGCTACGTGATCTGAGGTCGTCGTTGCTTTGTGCTCTAGTGTAGCTGATGGGCAGGAAAGCGCCCACTCTGGATTTGCTACACACCTGTCTAATCTCACTCTCGTGAACGTACCACCAGCAACTTTTTTCTCAAATGTCCAGTAAGTCCCTGTGTAACCAATATCAGATAGACCACATGTATCAAGTGCATCATGGAACCCATCCATTTGCGCCTGGCTTCTGCTACCAACTCCGTCATGTTCGTGTCCATGCAAGACCTCGTTAAAATCCCCTATCACCATCCAGGGATCGTTCCTGTTCCTGCAATTCCTCGGAGCATGTCCCATGTTTTGTATTGTTCAGGGACTCGAGCTTCCCCGTATACAAAGGTAATGCGAGTTTTTGTGTGTGTTAATTCATCAACCATCACATCAATATGATACTCAGAATAACCAATAATCTCAAGCTTTATTTCCTCATTCCAGAAAATGCCTAATCCTTCGCTCCTACCAGAGTTTCCAACAGGAAAACTTTTATTGAAACCTAATGTGCCTACCATGTTCTCAACACGAGATCCCTCTATTTGAGTTTCGAGAATACAAACTATAGAGGGGGCAAGTTGCCTCATGAAGTCACGAAGCTCACGAACTGTCGCGGGTTTGCCAGCCCCACGACAGTTCCATACAAGCAGACTCATTGCGCTAGGCGTGACCCCCCTGGGAGGCCCACCACACGTGCATCAGAGTTTTTGTTGAGGACTGGATTCTTCCCCGTACCACCTTCATTCGTAGTTGGTCTTCTGTTCCTGTTTAGGCGGAGGACTAGAAGGTAACTCCAGAGGGAGAGGCATCAAAGACGTTGCAGCATTCGCCATGGTTGGATCCTTCTGCACTTTCTTCGGATCTACTGTCACTACTGCCCCTCTCTTCCTGTTCTGTTCTGCATCCCGCATGGAGACATCATTCCCTGAGAAATCTGTATCTTCAGGTTCCTGGCTGCTGAAGGGGTTGAACTGCGTGCTAACACGGCCTCCTCCTCTTCCGTTACGACCCCTGCCACGGCCTCCCCTAGATCCACTTCCTTCTCCAGGCCCTCTACCCGGTCCTCTGAACCAGTTTTCCTTGAGATCCTTGAAACCAACTCCTTGGGAGGGTGGATCCCATCTCCGCACTCCTTAAACAGATGTCCCAAATTACCACATACAGCACACCAATCAGGTAACCTCTCATATTTCACCCTAAAGATTACCCGTTCCATTGTGTCCTTCTTCCTGATCACAAGTGAAACAACATTCTTGAGAGGCTTGGTTACATCAATCCTTACACGAACACAGACAAAATTCCCTTCAAAGTCTTGTGATTTGGGTTCGGCAAACATGAATTCGCCCACCATTGCTGATATGGCCTTAACTTTGGGGAAGAAACCATCTGGAAGATCATGAATTTGTATCCATATTTCAATTTTGTTTAACTCAATAAGGGTAGGCTTCGTGAACCCATCATACGGAGCCATAACCACTGCCTTCCCCTTAAAGGACCATGGTCCCTCCTCCATCACTCTTTCCCAATCACCGAGACATGAAAATTGCATCGAGTAGAGATTCTCCTCGAGCGGTCTGATCTTCACCTCATGTGCCAAGTCCCAGGCCACCCTCATATTCCTATAGAACCAATACTGGCTATAGGGTTTTTCGGTGTGAACCCTAGCAATTGCCATCCAACGAGTTGCCTCATCTGGCAGATCGCCTGCGTCCACCACCACATCCTGGAGTTCATCCTCTTTCAACCCCAGCTCTGCCATCATTGCTTCCAGATCAGAATTGGCCGTGCCTGAACTTGACGCAGTCTCCTCCATGATTCTCTTGCCCGAGGTTGTTTGAGTCGCGAGCGGTATGATCCCTAACTCCGTTACTCAATCCCCACCGAAACCGAGACCCCCGAGGAGGCCCAGCGATCGCCGGCGGGTTTGGAAGGGCGGGGTAGGTAAGATCTCTACGGGAAGGACGCCGCCATCGCCGAGAGTAGAGAAACCCTAACGAGAGGGGACTATTGCTCGATCCTGAATTTTTCTTTATATAGCCGTTCCGGTGGTGTAAGCCCCGACAAGCCCATGAGGCTGTAACATCGGCCCACTTTCTTCACTATCAAGAAATGCCTAACTAGGCAAATGTAACGGAAAATGTAGGGAACAAACTAGGCAGATTGGCGGGGCTTCGCACAGGTTAGGCTTCGTCTGGGCCGGCCCACGCAGGAGCAGCCAGTGGTGGAAAAATACAACACAAAAAAGAGCAGCGTTTGCCCAGGAGTAGAACTCGCGATTCAGCGCTAATAGAGACGGTACCTAACCACCTGAGCTGATCAGCACTACAGTTAAATATGCAACGTGAAATCTTTTAGGACCAAGAATACCGACAGATAAAAAAATCTATTTTTTCAAACATTTAAATAAAAAACCGAATCCTTATAAAAGAAATTGTGAATAATTTTCAAAATGCACGAACAAGTATTGAATTTTTTTCCCAAGTTTTGGATTTGTAACCAAATTTCAAAATGGATAGAATTTGTGAACAAATTTTGAAAAATGGGAACATTTTTTCAGTTTCATTTTTTTGAGAAAACAATAATATTTTTTGAATTTGCAAATAAATTTCAAAAGAGGATTTTTTTCGAATTGATGAACAAATGTTTGAAAAATGAACAAAAACAAAAACATTCGACAAAAGGAAACATTTTTTGCATCTGTGAACAAAAAATCAAAACTCTGAACAAAATTTAGAAAAACCGAACATTATAATAGTTAATGGAATTTGTGAACAAAAATTGAAAAGCGGAACATTTTTTGAAGTTATGAACATATTTTGAAAGGCGAACATTTTAAAATTAAGAACATATTTTGAAACAGGATTTTTATTGAATTTATGATTTTTGAAATATGATTATTTTTTCAAATATGCAAACATTTTTTCGCTGAATTTCAAAATTTTGTTTGAAATTTCAAAAAAGTTCTGAAGTTAAAAAATTGTTCCTGTTTTTTTGCATTTTTTTCAGATGTTCCAAAGAATATGTTATTGTTTTTAAAAATTTGTACAAGAAACGCGTGAGAAATCAAACGTGAAGGTTGTATGAAATACCGAACACTTTTAGAAATTGTGAATAAAATTTTGAAAAACTCAACAATTCGAAAAATGCAAACAATTTTTTGGAAATGGGAACATTTTTGTAAAATATCCCAAAAATACAAAACTTGAAAGTTTTTTTGAAAACCCGAAGATTTTTCAAATTGAAAACAAATTTTGGATACTCTAACATTTTTTAAAACTCGGAATATATTTTGAAACTCCCTAACAAAACTTGAACACATGAACAGTTTTTGAAACTTGTATACATTTTTTGAAACTCCCAAACAAAAATTGAAACATGAACATTTTTTGCAAGTTGCGAACAATTCTTTAAATGGAAACATCTATGAAAACCTCTGTTGGAAAAGGCATTGCCTAGGAGGCGCTTAGGCACGCCTAGGCGCTAGGCAATGGCCAAACGCCTCGCCTTGGGTATAAATGGAGCTCTAGGCAGGGCAAGCAAGGAATTGCCTACCCAAGCAAAAAATCATTCCACATACTACACGTATATGCCAAACGGGTTATATTCCAATGGTAGTATAAGGTAATTAACTTATTTATATGCCCTAAATTAATATCAACACCCATATAATAATCACAAATACACTACGAGTAAAAACTATATTACCGCCTAGGCCGTGCCGAGGGTGCTTAGGCACCGCCTAGGCACTAGGCGAAGGCCAACCGCCTCGCTTACGCCTACCACTTTTTCCAACCTTGATGAAAACTCGCAACAAAATTTGAAAACACGAACACTTTTTGCAAGTTGCGAACAATTCTTTAAATGGAAACATTTATGAAAACTCGCAACAAAATTTGAAAACACGAACATTTTTTTTGAATTTGGTGAGCAAATTTTGAAATGGGAAGATCTTTTGAAACTCCCAAACATAATTTGAAAATGTGAACAAAAAGAAAATAAAAAGAGAAGAAAAAGGAATTCAAAGATGAGATAAAGAAACAGAAAAACGAAAAAAGAATAGCAAGATGCCCATGCGTTGCATGGAATATAAAGATGCATTTGTATGAGTAGTTTATCTTGTGGGAGAAAAGGATGAACGATGAAAGGCCTTATTTACAAATGTGGAGAGGAGTGTGGGTATCTTTTTGTAAAATTGCCATAGTTTTCTTCCTATTCTTCAGATATAAATCGGATGGCCTATATTGCAGGATGGCAGGCACACCATCATCACTAACTCTGTTTTTATAAGAGTAGAGAAAAAGAAAAAAAAAAGAAAATAACAACAAAGTAAAAGCAAATAGAAAAACCTAATGAAAACCCAGTTCAGGAACCTACTAGAAGGTTCCCAAAACCATTCAAGAACCCTCCAGAAGGTTCCCAAAACTGGACGTTGTAGCGCCGCGCTATCTCCTAACTGGGTCGGCCCATCTTGATCGCTAGTCGCTTGCCTCTCTGTGCGAAGCCTCGACAACTCGACGCAGCGAGCGTCCGATAGGAAATTCCAAAAATGTATGGTAAACGATTAACTACGCCCAACCAGCCAGGCATTCGGCCGGTTGCTCTCTCACGCCTCACACTACACACTAGGCCCTACGTCATCTCTCTTTCCTTATCCTTTTTATCTCTCGATTCTTCTCCAGAGAGCACCGCACATCTCACTCCCCTCCCCCCTCCCGGTCCTCTCCATAGCCGCACCCATCCATGCGCCTCTCTCCTACCACTCATATTTACCGGCGGTGTGCCAGAGGCAGACCGTCGTTGGATTCAAGGTCCTCGCACCCGAGGAGCGAAGGGATGCTGCAAACGCTCGACCGCCGCCACCCCCTGTGTTGTTGAGAGTATCTTTGTGAGGCCATGGCGAGTTGCGAGGCGAGCGACAGGAGGGCTGTAACCAGCATGGTGACCTGTTGCAACCGGTGCGATGGCGTGGTGGAATCGGCCATCATTGCTGGTGGAACCAACCATCGTCGGTGCTACAACCAACGGCCAGTGACCTACAACTGCCATCGGGCGGTGCTACAACCGGCAGCCAGTGTGCTGGAACCGGCACGGGACGGTACTACAAACGGCGGTCGGCGAGCTGCAACCACCATAGGGCGATGCTACAACCGGCGGTCGGCGAGCTGCAACCGACAGAGGGCGATGATACAACAACAAGCTGCAATATGCATGGGGCCGTGCTACAACCGGCAGCCGGCGAGCTGCAACCGACATGGGGCGGTGCTACAACCGGAGGCCGGTGGGGCTGCAACCGCCAGTTGCCGTCAATGCTGGAACAAGCGGCGCAAAATCTATAACCAGCGACACAAAAGGCTAGAACCAGCTAGGGCATTTATTGCGACAGTGGAGAATGGGTTGTGTTGTCGCCGCGATTTTCCTGGATCGACGACACAAAAAGTTGCGATGGGGTGGATAGGAAGCTGTAATCGACAAACAACGGCAACACGCGTGACCAAGGACACAACGCTGCAACCTGGAGGCACAATTTTTTTCCTCGACCCGGCAATGGGATGCACTGTGATGCGACAGCAAGGGATGCTAGAGACAAACGAGGGCGACGGCGACAGGGGGTGCGAGCTGCTACCGGCGGGGCGTCAGGGGTGCTAGCATGAGGAAGGAGACGAATTTGTGGGGAGATCTAACAATGTGGGGCACTTGAATCGGGTAGCCGCGCGGCGACCGGACGAAAATTATACAGTTGGCTCCGCTAAAACGGATCCACCACTTTAAAATCTAATAAAGAGAGGCCATATGAGAGCATGCGTGATCCAATGATAATAATATTCTTTTTACCAATCTAAAGCAGAGCAAAAGCTTGAAGATAAACATTTGGCCAGCTAGGCGACATGCTTTTATTTGGAAGGTTGTGCATATTTCTCATGATAAACTTGAGAAAAGGAAGATATACACTCTAAAAGATATAGATTCGAGCTGTAACTGTCTCTATATAGGAACTCTTAGTGTCCTCTTTTTAAAAGTTTGCAACTGAATGCTATGAGACAATCTACAGCACTTCCCAAACGGCACGTAAAGTGAAAAGTGGGTGACGTGAAATGCATGCAGCAATGGCCTAGGAAAATTTTCTAACAAACATGTTATTAAAAGTCCTATTTTGCCCCTATGTCTCCTTTTAAAGCCTGTGGAGAAAGACACCTCAACGCACACAAAGTCACCAAATATAGCACAAGTTTTCCTTGGAGGTTCTTATCTAGGAGTAGAAACTAGTGAGCGACTAGAGATGTCACTCTTATCACCACCACCACCACCATTGTTGGTCACACCATATAGGTCAACAGGAGGCGGTGATTCGGCCGTTTCAATTGATCCTTACGTACCATTGATCGTGACTTTGATCATCATTGCAGCCCTCATGGTTGCCTCTTTGGTTTTTGCAAATTTATGTGTTAAGCGTTGGGCATTCTTCAACAGTTCATATGCTACACAGTCGTTCGTGAAGCAAGAATGTGGCATGTGCACTCGTGAGGGCACCATTGATGTTGCTTATCCTGTGAAGAAGGGTAATGTGGAGAATGTGGCTTCAGAGGAGTTGGTGGAGTCAGATCCACCACAAAACGAAGAGGATGACGAGGATGGTTCTTCCGAAGAAGGTTTTTAAGACATCAATCTATCTATGTTTTACTTATCTAGAATTTTCTAGATATTATGTTATGTTCCCTCAATGCTTTGTTCAAAGAGATTTGCATGTGTTATGTAAGCTTGATCCTAGTGATCCAAAGGATAATAAATAATATGCACCTCTTAGATTGCTGTTATGTATATACAGATCTCACTATTGTTTAGGTTTTGGTGTTTTTCAGCTCTTGTAGTTTTAGTTCATGTATTGGTTGGTTCATTATTCGGTGTGAGCTTCGCGCCATTTTTTCACGCTTGCCGTGAGACTTGAACAACCAAACAAACACTAGAAATAAGTTTGAATCGTTCATGCACATAAACCTTACCAAAAAATTATTGCTCTTGCATTTTAATCTGCACGTCCTTCAAAATTAGAGATCTTTCTAATTGGCACTATGTAAGCAACACATTTTGGCACTTTGCACTCATTTGTATGTATTGAAATTTTGGCACCCATTTAGCAACTCTTAGCTTGCTTGTACCGTGCTAAAAAGCTAGCATTTCACTAATTTATGCCACTTTCCCTGAAAAAATATGTCACTTAATCTGTACATTTCTACTGCATTGTTCATGCATGTGGGCATGTATTTTTTTGGCAGTTATAGATTCTCTCGTTGTTTTTGGCAAGTGCCGGTGCGTGAACCTTTATTCGCCACTTGACACAAGACGAACATATAACATGCAAAACAGCAATCAAAGTATATAACCCGCATACTCATGTGAGTTAAGATACGGACGACAAAAAAGCACACAATTTTCACATAAAGAAACGAGAAAATTTTAGGATTATCTCCATCACTATTACCTCTTGTAAGGTAAGAGCATCTACAGCCGGCCTCCTTAAATCCTCCTTAAACGTTCGCGGACGCGTCTAGTCAGTGACCGGATAGAAGAGAGAAGAAAAAAATATGACCCAACCGGACCTCTTATATCATTCCTATACGTCTGGGTTGTCCGCAAACCTTCATATTGAGAAAACTATAAGGAGGATATGAGGATTCGCGGAAGCGCTTGGTCAGTCCGCCATGTAGGACGTGGTCCACCCCGGACAACCTTTTCATTTTCTTTATTCATTTTTTTCTCTCTCTCTTCATCTTCATCAATCACGTGCAAGTAACCGGACATATAAGGGGGGAAAATGAGGAGTATGGCTGCATGGACGGACAAATATAAGGGCTCAAAATGGACTCACTCGGTTTCTGATAGGGCGTGTCCGCGGGCATTTAGGGGCCAACTTTGCTAAGTCCGGCTGTACATGCTCTAACATACGGACGACAAATCTGTAGGGTTAATATGGACTTTTACCTTTATACAAATAAGCAAACAAATTATTATGCCATTACAACATGGTGTGAAACTAGGAAATATATCATGCATAGTGCCAACATTTCCATGTTATGTCTTATTTTCATGACACAAAGTATATAACCTGCATACTCATGTGAGTCAAAACGCAATTTAGTTAATTTTGAACTTTTGGATCATTGTATAATTTCAGACACAATTTCGGATTTTTTAGGGGATCATATAGTTTTCTTACGGGAGTAAGAGTGAAATTAAAAGAAGTGTGACATGATAGTATGAATTAAATATGTTTTTTTATAGTTTGGATTGCTTATCACATGTGTCACGTGGTAATATGTATTCTGTAATAATGATAAAAATTAGTGCAAAGGTCGTATCTATTAAAAAAATAATGAATAAAAAAATAAGGCATGCCTATTATATATATGTAAGCTCAAACCCCTCTCCCTGCTCTCGTTCGCCGCCGCTACCGCTGGCCTTCACCGCGAGGGCGGCGGGCCCCGCTGCTGAAGGTGACGGGGTGCTCTCTCTCCCTCTCACAGGGCGGCGTTGGAGGCCAGTCCCCGTTGACTGGGATCGCGGCGGCTGGCGGACCAGCGTGAGGAGGCCGGAGCGGCGGCCCCGGGACGAGCTCGCCGGCGCGCAACAGCTCGGGTGGTCCGCGCTCGACAGCCGGCGATGGCTTCGGCCAAAGGGGTGGAGCGGCCTTGCCGGATCTGGGTTCTGGCTCCTGGATTCGTGCTCAGGACGGTGGTGCTACGCGGCGGTGGCCGCGGGCAGCCAGTGGCTGGCCTCCATCATGGTGCGTAGGTGTGCTGGTAGGGCGTGGCGGCCACTGTTCTGGCTGGGTGAGCACCGGCGTTGGCTGCGGACTCGGGGCGGCTCGGGCGAGGAGCGGTGGTTCAGGCGGAGGCAGCGACTCGAGGAGGTCATCCCTGCCGTCTGGTTCGGCTTGGCCTACCATGGCCGTGGCTGGAAGTTGGAGGAGGCTGCCCCTCCGTGGAGGAGGTGGTTGGTGGTGGGATGGATGTGTGTTTCTCATGGCGGTGTATGTGGAGTTGACCTTGGCCGAGGTGGGACTGGCCAGGGTGCTCGAGATTGTGGAGGCTGCTAGGCTGATGTGCTGTGTGATGCGCCTCCGGTCGTGGTGGTCGGCCCCGATTGAGTAGCTCTGGAAGTTTGGGTTTTTTTTTAATCTTGGGATGGGAGAAATCCCCGCTTCACGACACCGAGGCTAGCAATGGCGACGTCTGTGGATGCCGTCCCCTCTTTGGTTGTTGCTTTGGCCCCGATCCAACTCCCTTCCTCGTGCTCCGAGGAAACCCTTGATCCGTCCTTTGGACCAGGTGGCGGCGGTGTCATGGCGTCGTCCCTTCTTTGGAGGCGTTGTCTTGTTGCTTGAGGAGTTCCGGTGGCACGGCTCAATTCAGTGTCGGCTTCTACTATGGGCGTGGGTCTCCTTGGCGCAATGTACACCATCACGGGCGCTCTCTCGATGATGCCGTCTCTAGGTCCGCCAAGGCCTTGCCGTCCACTTGCCAAATTCTTCTTGGCGCAATGGGTGGGGTACGTTGGTCTGTGTTGGCCTCGAGTTTTGGTCTTGTTGCAAAAGTCTCCGACGTCGATTGTGACACGGCTTGGTTGCTCTGTGGTTTGCCCCATCGCCATCAGCATGAGGTTGACATAGGTGAAGCATGTATGGTAGTACGCGTGGTGGGTGTGTTTGGTGGATGTCGATGCTAATTCTTATGATCGGCGTTGTAACGTCCGAAAGACATTGTATCCGGCTTCTTTGTCGCTTCTTCTTTAATATATGATACACATGCTCATGTGTATTTGAGAAAAAAATATGTAAGCCATATTTGGTATAAAAAAATGCCATCCAATAAACATATTCATGAATTTCCTTTAAACATAGTGAAAAGAGAGGTTGAAAATCATTTAAACATTCATTTTTTGACAAATAGTTGCTTTAATTGGATTTTTATGCTGATCAAATGTATGCTTAATGAATGGAATGTTCAGATTGAATATTTCTCTTGAGATGGACCATCTTAAAACTGCTCTAACAAAACACTCCATTGATCAACTGCCTTTTTACGAAAAGAAAATATGGTATCCATATGATGTTAAAATTTCTCGTATGCGCAAAGCAAAAACATGTACGTCAACGATGCAATAGAGAGAAAATGAAATCTTGCAGAACTGTACGGTCTATCTAGTTTTGATTATGTTCCATTAACCCAGCTCATCTGGATATATACTTTGCGACAAGACACATTTTTGGAACTACGAAAGGTAGAGTTCGATTTTCACTGAACTTAAACATAGGTCCTTATATATCTTCACACAAAACCAGAGTATTTTGCTCTCATATAGATATCTTTTCATTTGTTTAAGAAAATTTGTTGGAAAACCGTGATGGAGATAATGTAATTTGAGGTTCGAAACAACTCTGCGTACAATGATTTTTGTACAACACTTCCACACCAGACAGTGAACCTCACAGTGAATAGATGCTGCATGCTATGACCCACAAACCGAGTCATCTCTAATCGTACAAGTGTAGGACGGAATTTGTCGTATACATACCATTGTTGTTTTCAGGTTATCTTGTCCTCTTGGGATGCTAGTGCAGGTTATCTTGTCCTCCAGGGATACTAGTATGGCAGCTTTTAATTGGACAATAAATTACTCAAAACCTCCATAATCAAGCAAGGTCTAATATATACCATTGGTTTGCACTTTTGACATAATGAGACCTGCAAATCATGGCTGAGGGAAAGTATCAGGTGCTCCAAACACTCATATGCTCCCACGCTCCAATGTTCGAAAACTCAATTTTGAATGTTCCAGAAAGAATTCAAATCTTTTTGTGGACGTTCACAAGACATAGGTCTACATCTTTACAAAGTTCAAATTCAAAATTGAAATACACATAGATAAAAAAGACAAATCCAACATGAATAGTGTCACAAAAGGACAAAAGCAAAAAAAACAACAACACTATTCACATCTAGATTTTTTTGTTTCTCAATGTCTTGAGAACATTCACTTTTTTCTTAATTTTTTCTTAATTTTTTTGTCTCATCTAAATATGATTTTTTTTTGTTTCTCGATGTCTTGAGAACATTCACTTTTTTATTAATTTTTTTGACACATCTAAATTTGATTTTTGTTAACATGGGAGCATATGAAAGTTGGGAGCACTAGATATTCTCCCTCATGACTGGCATGGCATATCTTTTGTGGACAACACACTCAAATGGTCTCTCTCTCTCTCTCTCTCTCCCTCTCTCTCTCTCTCTCTCTCACACACACACACACATTTCCACTAGCACCCTAATCCCCCTTTTGTCTATGTTGGTGTCGTTTTCCCCGCCCGTGCCCCTTACACAATGTTATGTGTCCCTATATGGGTCCTAGGGGATCTTATAAAACATCAATTCCTACTGTACTAGAGAAGCACTCGGAGTAGATAAGAAAGGAGTCCGATGGAATCCGAAGAACATACTCATTGAAGGAGCTTTTCTTTTGGGACAAGACCGTATGAGAGCACAACTCGGAGAGAGTTAAGTATTGACGTCCAAGGAACAATAATTTAAGTCCACGACACAGGGGGAGCGATATCGCCAGATCTACATACAAGACATGCATCATCTCAAGGAGTACTCTCCCGCGAGCTACTTTATATCATATTTAATTGAATAACCCCAATGGGGCCTGGACCTAGGTATATTATGTTCTATGTCTCTCCGATCTCATTGAAATTAATAAATAAGGCCCTTGTATGCCCTACACATCCTTTTGGATAGGTATATGATACGTTTCCAACGTATCTATAATTTATGAAGTATTCATGCCATGTTTACAACAATTTTATAAGAATTTGGAATGATTTGAATGGAACTAATCCAGACTGACACTGTTTTCAGCAGAACTGCCATGGTGTTATTTTGTGTGCTGAAATAGAAGTTCTCGGAATGGGCTGAAAATTTACGATGATTTTTTGTGGACCAAAAGAGACCCCCGAAGCTTCGAGGAAGGACCAGAAGCCTCACGAGGAAGCGACAAGCTTGGGGGGGGCCTCCTCCCAGGGCGCGCGGAGCAGGCTTGTCGCTCCCTTGTGGGCCCCCTTGAAGTGAAACCAACGCAAAAAATTCCTATAAATACCAAAAACCCTAGAAAGAAACCTAGAACTTCCGCTCTGCCGCCCCAAGCCTCTGTACCGATGCGATCCCATCTAGAGTCCTTCTCTAGCACCCTTCCGGAGGGGGAAACCATCACCGGGGGCCTGATAACCAACAAGTATAGGGGATCACAACAGTTTTCGAGGGTAGAGTATTCAACCCAAATTTATTGATTCGACACAAGGGGAGCCAAAGAATATTCTCAAGTATTAGCAGTTGAGTTGTCAATTTAACCACACCTGAAAGATTTAATATCTGCAGCAAAGTATTTAGTAGCAAAGTAGTATGGAAATAACGGTAATGGTGGCAAAAGTAACAATAGTAGTTTTTGTAGCAATCATAACAGTGGCAACGGAAAAGTAATTAAGCAAAGATCAATATGTGAAAAGCTCGTAGGCAATGAATCAATGATGGATAATTATGTCAGATGTGATTCCTCATGCAACAGTTATAACATAGGGTGATACAGAACTAGCTCCAGTTCATCAATGTAATGTAGGCATGTATTCGAATATAGTCATACGTGCTTATGGGTAAGAACTTGCATGACATATTTTGTCCTACCCTCCCGTGGCAGCGGGGTCCTATTGGAAACTAAGGGATATTAAGGCCTCCTTTTAATAGAGTACCAGACCAAAGCATTAACACTTAGTGAATACATGAACTCCTCAAACTACGGTCATCACCGGGAGTGGTCCCGATTATTGTCACTTCGGGGTTGCCGGATCATAACACATAGTAGGTAACTATTGACTTGCAAGATAGGATCAAGAAATCACATATATTCATGAAAACATAATAGATTCAGATATGAAATCATGGCACTCGGGCCCTAATGACAACCATTAAGCATAGCAAAGTCATAGCAACATCAATCTTAGAACATAATGGATACTAGGGATCAAACCCTTACAAAACTAACTAGATTACATGGTAAATCTCATCCAACCCATCACCGTCCAACAAGCTTACGATGAGATTACTCACGCACGGCGGTGAGCATCATGAAATTGGTCATGGAGGATGGTTGATGATGACGACGGCGACGGATTCCCCTCTCCGGAGCCCCGAACGGACTCCAGATCAGCCCTCCCGAGGAAGATTAGGGCTTGGCGGCGGCTCCGTATTGTAAAACGTGATGAATCCTTCTCCTTGATTTTTTTCTCCCCGAACGTGAATATATGGAGTTGGAGTTGAGCTCGGTGGAGTCCCAGGGGGCCCATGAGGCAGGGGGCGCGCCCTGCACCCTCGTGGACAGGGTGTGGGCCCCTGATGCTGATTCTTTCACCAATATTTTTTATTAATTCCAAAACGTGTCTTCGCGGATTTTCAGGTCATTTCGAAACTTTTATTTCTGCACAAAAATAACACCATGGCAGTTCTACTAAAAACAGCGTCAGTCCGGGTTAGTTCCATTCAAATCATGCAAGTTAGAGTCCAAAACAAGGGCAAAAGTGTTTGGAAAAGTAGATACGTTGGAGACGTATCAGGGCCATCTTCATCATCTCGGCGGTCTCCATGACAAAGAGGGAGTAGTTCAACCTCAGGGCAGAGGGTATGTACTAGTAGCTATGTGTTTGATCTCTCTCTCTCTCTCTCTCTCTCTCTCTCTCTCGTGTTCTTTATTTGGCACGATCTTGATGCACCGCGAGCTTTGTTCTTTATTTGTTTATGGATTTGATAACACTTGATGTATGTCTTGCATATGAATACCGGCGGTGACAATGGGGTGTTCTATTGATTCACTTGATGTATGTTCTGGCACTCAACTCGCGGATTCCTGAGGTGACATCGGGGTAATCTGTGCATAGAGGTTGATGCACGTTTTCGTCCTACTTTCTTGGGTAAAAATCTTGGGATACTCTTTGAAGTTCTTTGTGTTGGATTGAATATTATGAATCTGAAGTTGTTTGATGCATATCGAATAATCAACTCAGGATACTTGTGGTGACATTAGAGTATCTAGGTGACATTAGAGTTGGTTGATGTGTATCACATGGTGTTATTTTAGAATGAACTCTAGGGAAGTTTGTGACACTTTTAGGAATAGATCAATAGATTGATCGAAAAGGATAACTTTGAGGTGGTTTCGTACCCTGCAAACAATTTCATCTTATGTTCTCCACTAGATAAGAACTTTGGAGTGACTCTTTGTCGCACGTTGAGGGATTGTTATATGATTCAATTATTTTGAGACATTGCACTAGTGAAAGTATGAACCCTAGGTCTTGTTTCTAAGCATTGCAATACCGTTTGTGCTCACTTTTGTTACTTGCTACCTTGTTCTTTTTATATGAGGATTGGAGCCACACTCTGATATATGTTCTCAGGAGTGCTAAGAAATAATATGCGACGGATCAACCACGTGGTGACTACCTGACGCTTGGAGCGTCTCAAGATGTCATCAATGTGTTTTTATCTCGCAAGAACGATTTCAGTGTTGTAAAAATTATTATGCTATCATGCATGGATCAAGTGTTACATAAACGTTATGAACAATCCAGTACTATCAAAATTGTCAAGGCACTTGAAGTTATGTATCACAAAGATCCAGCTGAAGTTCATGGGATGACTGAAGCACTGGAAGAGTGCAAGCTAGCTGAAGTTAAGAGCAAGGTGTCAAGCTTGGGAACTATTATGATAGTATTAACGGAATGGAAATAGATTTTCCAAAGACTCCAGAAAATGATTTGATCCTGACCTCGCTTTATGAAGTGATGCTCAAGACCAAACAAATAGGGTTGCAGAACCAACAAAAGTTGATGGTGAACAAAACAGAAAGTTTCAAAAGAAAACGCAACACAAAAAGGAACAAGGGTGGAGTTTCTTGTGAGACTATATGTTTGTACTACAAAGGGAAAGGACACTGGAAAATAAATTGCTTGAAATATCTAACGGATAAGAAGAACACATCTTCTGGTAAAGGTATAAAAGTCATACAAGTTAATGTTATTGATACTCTACTCACCGAAAAATTCCAAGTCATGGGTATTTGATACCAGATCTATTGCTAACATTTGCAACACGATGCAGGGACTACGAAATGTTTGAAAGCTGAGAAGAAATGAAGTTCTCATGCGTGTTGGAATGGCGATGGGATCGCTGCTCAAGCCGTTGATACGTCTCCAACGCATCTATAATTTTTGATTGCTCCATGCTATATTATCTATTGTTTTGGACTATATTGGGCTTTATTTTCCACTTTTATATTACTTTTGGGACTAACCTATTAACCGGAGGCCCAGCCCAGAATTGCTGTTTTTTGCCTATTTCAGTATTTCGAAGAAACGGAATATGAAACGGAGTCCAAACGGAATGAAACCTTCGGAAACGTGATTTTCTCATCAGATAAGATCCGGGAGACTTGGACCCTCAATCAAGAAAGGAGGGAGGCGGCCACGAGGGTGGAGGGCACCCCTAGGCGCGCCCCCGCTCGTGGGCCCCAAGCTCCACCGATGTACTCCTTCCTCCTATATATACCTCACGCCTCCGGCGGATCGATCTGAGCCAAAACCTAATTCCACCGCCGCAACTTTCTGCATCCACGAGATCCCATCTTGGGGCTGTTCCGAGCTCGGCGGAAGGGAATCCACCACGGAGGGCTTCTACATCATCATCATAGCCTCTCCAATGAAGTGTGAGTAGTTTACTTCAGACCTTCGGGTCCATAGTTAGTAGCTAGATGGCTTCTTCTATCTTTTTGGATCTCAATACAATGTTCTCCCCCTCTCTCGTGGAGATCTATTCGATGTAATCTTCTTTTTGCGGTGTGTTTGTTGAGATCGATGAATTGTGGGTTTATGATCAAGATTATCTATGAGCAATATTTGAATCTTCTCTGAATTCTTTTATGTATGATCGAGTTACCTTTGCAAGTCTCTTCGAATTATCCGTTTGGTTTGGCCAACTAGATTGGTAGTTCTTGCAATGGGAGAAGTGCTTAGCTTTGGGTTCAATCTTGCGGTGTCCTTTCCCAGTGACAGTAGGGGCAGCAAGGCACATATTGTATTGTTGCCATCGAGGATAACAAGATGGGGTATTTATCATATTGCATGAATTTATTCCTCTACATCATGTCATCTTGCTTAAGGCGTTACTCTATTTTCATTAACTTAATACTCTAGATGCATGCTGGATAGCGGTCGATGAGTGGAGTAATAGTAGTAGATGCAGGCAGGAGTCGGTCTACTTGTCTCGGACGTGATGCCTATATACATGATCATACCTAGACACTCTCATAACTATGCTCAATTATGTCAATTGCTCAACAGTAATTCGTTCACCCACCATGAAATACTTATGCTCTTGAGAGAAGCCACTAGTGAAATCTATGGCCCCCGGGTCTATTTTCATCATATTAATCTTCCTACGCTTTATTATTCCTTTGCTTTTTTACTTTGCCTCTTATTTTACTGTGCATCTATATACCAAAAATACCAAAAATATTATCTATCATCTCTATCAGATCTCACTCTCGTAAGTGACCGTGAAGGGATTGACAACCCCTATTCGCGTTGGTTGCGAGGAGTTATTTGTTTTGTGTAGGTACGAGGGACTCGCGCGTGGCCTCCTACTGGATTGATACCTTGGTTCTCAAAAACTGAGGGAAATACTTACGCTACTTTGCTGCATCATCCTCTCCTCTTCGGGGAAAACCAACGCAAGCTCAAGATGTAGCAGCCGTCGGTGTCATGTCTTTGAAATTACCTTCAGGATTGATTTTAGAACTAAGTAATTGTTATTTTGTTCCAAAGTTATGTAAGAACATTATCTATGGATCATGTTCGATAAATGATGGTTATTCTTATTAGTTAGAGAACAATGGTTGTTCAATATTATAAGGATATGTTTGATCGATTTGCACCCATGATTGGTGGTTTATTCCTATTAGATCTTGACGTGAAAAGGTAGTCCATAATTATAATGCTAAACATCTTAAGAAGACTGATAATATCGCATACATGTGGCACTGTCATCTTGGTCATATCGGAAAGAAACGTATGCAAAAACTTCACAAAGATGGAGTGTTGATATCATTTGATTTTGAATCATTTGAAACATGCGAAGCTTGTCTGATGGGTAAAATGACTAATACTGGTTACTGGTCGTCCTGAACAGGCGCTTGAATTATTGGATATAATACATAGTGATGTATGTGGTCCAATGAGTATACTGGCGCGCGGTGGATACTTATACTTCGTTACCTACACTAATTATTTAAGTAGATATGGATATATTTACTTGATGAAACATAAGTTTGAAATATTTGAAATGTTCATAGAATTTCAGAACGAAGTCGAGAATCATCATGACAAGAAGATTAAATTTCTATGATCTGGTCGTGGAGGAGAATATCAGAGCCATGAGTTTTAGCAAACATCTAAGTGATTGTGGAATTGTCTCACAACTTACTCCTCCAGGAACTCCACAGAGAAACGGAGTATCTGAAAGGCGTAATCGAACTTTTCTGGACATGGATTGGTCAATGATGTCATTTACCGATCTGGTTTTTATCATTTTGGGTTTATTCACTTGAAACAACGACATATACACTAAGCAGAGCACCTTCTAAGTCTGTAGAGACGACACCATATGAGTTATGGAATGGGAAGAAACACAATTTGTCGCATCTTAAGATTTGGGGTTGTGAGACTTATGTAAAACATTTGTAACCAAATAAGCTCGACCCCAAAGCAGACAAATGTTACTTTGTAGGTTATCCCAAAGAAATAATTGGGTATTCCTTCTACCAAAAGTCTCAAGACAAAGTGTTTATCGCTAAAAATGCACACTTTCTCGAGAAGGAGTTTCTCTCTAAGAAGTAAATGGGAGGAAAGTATAGCTTGATGAGATTATTGAATCTCCGGAAGTGAGGACTAACAAAACAAAATCTGTTCCAAAGATTGGTCATGCAACTGAAACAGAAGTTACTATACCAGTTGTAGAAACTCTAGTTAAGATTGTAACTGAACCGCGTAGATCAGGAAGGGTTATTGAACCTCTTTAGTGGTTTCACAATGAAATATTCATCTTAGATGAAGATGAACCTGCGCACTACAAGGAGGCGATGGCGGCACCCAGCTAAAAAGAATGTCTCAAAGCCATGCAATCCAAAATGGAGTCCATGTACGAGAATCAAGTTTGGAACTTGGTTGATCCTCCAAAGGGTGTAAAGCCCATACAATGTAAATGGATTTTCAAGAGAAAGACAAATCTGAATGGTAATCTGACCATCTACAAAGCAAGGCTAGTTGCGAAGGGGTTTTCACAAATCGAGGGAGTTGATTATGATGAAACTTTCTCTCCAGTAGCAATGCTAAAGTCTGTGTGGATTATGATGGCTATATCTGCATATTTCGATTACGAGATATGGAAAATGGATGTCAAAACTGCTTTCCTAAATGGAAATCTGAAAGAGGATGTATACATCATACAACCAGAAGGTTTTGCCAATCCAAAGGATGCCAGAAAAGTGTGCAAACTTCAAAGGTCAATCTATGGTTTGAAGCAAGTATCAAGGAGCTAGAATCAATGTTTTGGTGAAGTGGTAAAAGGGTTTGGCTTCATTAAAAATGCTGAAGAAGCTTACAAGAAGTTTAGTGGGAGCTCAATAGCATTGCTAATATTATACGTAGAAGACATATTGTTGATTGGGAATGATACTAAGTATCTTGGCACAATAAAAGACTATTTAAAGAGTGTGTTTTCAATGAAGGACTTAGGTGAAGCTGCATATATATTAGGCATAAAGATCTATAGAGATAGGTCAAAACATCTAATAGCACTAAGTCAGAGCACGTACATTGACAAGGTTTTAAAGAGATTTAAAAATGGAGAACAGAAATAAATGTCTTCTCCCAAGGTCACATGGCATAACACTTAGCAGAAATCAATGTCCCAAGACAGTTGATGATCGAGTGCAAATGAGTGGAGTTCCATATGCTTCTACTATTGGCTCCATCATGTATGATATGACATGTACAAGACCAGATGTTTCTTATGTGCTAAGTGTTAGTAGAAGATACTAGAGTGATCCAGGTTTGGCTCACTGGATAGAAGTTAAGAATATTCTGAAGTACCTCAGAAGAACACATGATATGCTCCTTGTTTATGGAGGGGATGAAGAACTAGTTGTAAATGGTTACACCGATGATAGCTTCATTACGGATATAGATGACTATAAATCTCAATCAGGTTATGTTTTTACACTTAATGGTGGTGTGGTTGTTTGGAAGAGTTTCAAACAAAACACTATTGCAGATTCTACGACAGAAGTAGAGTACATTGCGGCTTCGGAAGCTTCGAAGGAGGTGTTCTGGATCAAGAAGTTTCTTGAAGAAATTGGTGTTGTCCCAAGTCTTATGAATCCAATGGCTCTCTATTGTGATAATGGTGGTGACGTTGCCCAAGCAAAGGAACCAAGATCACACATGAATACCATACACATTGAACACAAGTGTCACATTGTCCAAAAATATGTTGAGAAGGGCTATGTGAAGATTCTCAAGATTCACACGGATTTAAATGTGTCAGACCCAATGACGAAGGCTCTACCATGAGCAAAACATGAGCAACACCGGATAGCCATAGGTGTTAAAGAGACTATATAAACTATATTATTAACTCTAGTGCAAGTGGGAGACTGTTGGAAATATGCCCTAGAGGCAATAATATTTGTATTATTATATTCCCGTATTCATAATTAAGAGTTTATATTCTATGCTATAACTGCTATGATCCTGGAATATGCGATTGAGTGGAAACTCATATGCACGTGTGGAATGATAAATAGTAAAATGGAAGGTTCCTAGTCTCGCCTCTAAGACTAGCTCAAGTGTTGTCGGTGATCACTTTTTTGGATCTTAGGATATCGTTAAGTGTAACTATTATCCTAAAACAACACTGAGATTATGATGTTACAAGAACGATCAAATTGAATCGGCCCAATCTTGTTTGTTATGAATTGAGTTAATATCGTCTACATTCAATTGTAATAACATGGAGTGTTAAAGTGTGATATTTATCCTTAGACCATGAGAGTATCATGGTCACTTCTTACCGTACGATGGGATTTGGGGTTGCTCAACCGTCACTTGTAACACGGTGATCATAACGACAACTTATAGGTTCATCGGAAAGTTTGACAAGTGACCGGATAGCTCGAGAGTTCGATTTGCTGCTCCGATGATGGAGGAATATTCTTAGGGCCCTCTCGGTGTCACGGCATCAATCATCGTCTATCTAGACACACGTGACTTCTTCACGGGGATGCCGGAACACAATAACTAGAAAGAAGAACAAAACCGGTAACGAGGATTTCGGTATAGTGAGCATGGTGATGACTCAGGATGATATCGATGCATCTCGGGTTTTGTGAAATATTGCGAAGCATAGGGAATATCACATGATAACCAAAGGTTCACCTGAATATCATTCATGTACTGACAGGGACTAATATGTACGTCCACGGCCCTTCTGTCGGTCATTGAACGAACGGTTTCGTCCATGTCTGTAAGTTACCCAACCTATGTGGTCACAAGCTTAAGGAAATCACGATCTACTGAGTGTTAGAAGGACGGGAGTCATGAGAATATATTTGTGGAATTATTTCATGAATATTCGGAATAGTTCCGAGAGGATTCAGAAGCGTTTCGGGGTCACTGGAAGGGTTTCGGTGAGTATCGGGTAATACCGGGTTTAACCGCTAAATTATATATATAGGTAGAAAAAGTTTCCGAAGATGTTTATATATATATAATGGTCTAAGAAGCATTTATAATATTTTATATTTAATTTAATACCAACAGGCCAAAAAGGCCCAGGTGGGAAAGTGCCTTCTTCCCTAAGGAAGGAGGCCGAATTGGGAGAGGGGGAGGAGCCCTACTCCTCCTTCCTTGGCCGGCGCACCAAGGAAGGACTTTCCCTCCTTGGTAGCAGCGCTCCCTCTCCCCTCCAACCTATATATACATGAGGATTTGTGCTCTTTTGGATATACAAGTTTTGGAGCTTCCTCTAGTTCTTCTAGTTCTAGTTATAGTTGGTTCTAGTTGACTAATTAGAGCTAGGCTAATCCTATTGTCATCATAAATAGAAGCCCTACATGGTTCTAATCTCCTCCCTCTAATTCTTCGGCGACGAATAGCTCTGGACGAGAAGCGCTGCCGGATCGTGAAGGTTGCACGCTTGCAACCAAGTAGAGAGGTTGTGGTTTCGGTCTTCAGTTCGAGGGATCATTCGTGGGTGGTACGAGGGACTCCAGGTACGATCTACACCGACATGTTCTTCTTCCATTGCAACTCGGTGATGGTAACGATCGTGATCCGAACCCGTTATGCATCTTCATATTGATGTTGGGTGATCGTAGGTGTGATTTTTTTTGTTTTTTACTAAGTTTCCTAATAGTTGGGCCTGACTGAGTGAAAACGCTTGAATCGACCATTTTCGCTCAAGTCTATTTGACCGCATCCACTCAGCCAGACCCGAGCAATGCAAGCGAGTGCAGGTGGGTGGGTGTGGTGGTGCGAGGCCTGTGCACACGTGTTCCTAGTTTGCACGTGTTGTGTTCTAGTCACCTCATTTATCACCTAACCCCTTCTAATATATACAATGGTGCTTCAATTCAAAATAAGCTCTACACTCAAAAGATGCCCATCAACATTGTGATTCCATTTAGGACATCGGTTCATAGTTGCATTGACCGTAAATCTTCAATTGTGTGTTCATGTTTGGAGTTTTTTTTTGGATGAATTTTGGCAACTTCTTCGCGCACGGTCAACCATTTGAAATTCCCTCTGATCACTAACTTCCTCTACCTATTCCACACGACTTCTGTGTTGTAAATTTTCTGTATCGATGGTCACAAAAAAGTATATGTACATCTCCCTACTAGACTGTACAAATGCATTACTTACACTCTTTCATCTTCTTCATCTACTCTCTTCTAATCTACACAATGGTGCTTCGATTCGAGATAAATTGTACACGAAAAGATGCACATCAATGTTGTGATGCCATTCAGGTGATCGGTTCCTAGTTTCGTTGATTGTAAATTGATAACCCACAAGTATAGGGGATCGCAATAGTTTTCGAGGGTAGAGTATTCAACCCAAATTTATCGATTCGACACAAGGGGAGCCAAAGAATATTCTCAAGTATTATGTAGCGACCAGACCTCAAACAGTCTGATCTCTATGCTCAGGTGTCATCCTGGATCGATAATCTTGACACCACACAAGACTTGAAGGATTTATAACGAGTAGCAATCACACACTTATTACATCGAATGTCTCGAGAGAGAACTTATTACAATAAAAATGGCTTAAGGCCATCTAAAACGATAACAAATGAAGGCTTGGAAGATAAGCGAGTCCATCAACTCCAACTGTATCACTGAGTATAGAACCACGACCTAAAGGCACCTTACTCGCCGTCTGAAAAGTCTGCAACATGAAACGTTGCAGCTCGAAAACGGGTCAGCACATGGAATATGCTGGCAATGTAACATATAGAGAGTAATGAAATAATAAGCTATACTACATGCATATATGGCTGGTGGAAAGCTCTATGGTTACAGTTTTGCGTAAAGACAATTTTCCCTACTGCAAAGGAATAAATTTTATTTAACTATCATGGTGGTTGTTAAACATTGAGAATGGTTGATAGCATCCTCAATCCCAATAAAGCATCATCATTAAAACCCAACAAAATTAATTAAAGTAACCTGATGAGATTCACATGATAATCCAAGTACTAGATACTCAAAACGTCCATAACCGGGGACACGACTAACCATGATTAGTTTGTACACTGCAGAGGTTTGCGCACTTTTCCCCACAAGACTCGATCTCCTCCATTGGCTCGCACTACATGGTGTTTGAGAAACGGATGACCGAGACATAGTCTTTCAGAAGCGCTAGCACCTTACGATCGGGTAGACCGTACCAACCTACATCCCCTACATCAGCTAGTCTACCACTGTAAGAGTTCGCACGACTTAGTCAACTATGCTAGAGCCCATAGTAGCTTGTGGCTGCAAACGGAAGTTTCTAGTATGAATAGTCTCATGATCCCTTTGAGCCTCGGTGGCGGTCCAAAAGAAACAGGCAATCCTGGAATAGCCAGGTACCTCAATCCACCCAGATGTGTGTTTAAGTTGCCACTTTAGATAAACCATTTATTAACAATCTCACATCTGTCATGGATATCACTCACCCAATCCACGTCTACTAGCATAGCATGGCATAAGAAGCAAACGTAGAAGTAACTCCCAAAGGTTTAATAGTAAAACGGGTAATAGGTACTATCTCATCTACTTCCCATCCCACAATTTAATTAGATCCTAATCATGCAATGTTTGAGGATTGATCTAATGCAATAAAAACTGGGCAGTAGAAAGGTATGATCAAAGTGTTACTTGCCTTGCTGATGATCCGCGGAACCTAGAGATTCGAAGTAACATGCGGCGCACTCCGGGTACTCTATCGCAAACAAACAAACAAGCATACAATAAATACTCATCTAATGCACAGGTAAAACTCAAATAAGAGATCTAACCAGAAAGTTCAACTTAAGAACTCCGGTTTGCAAAAAGAATCAAATCAAACGAAGCAACGAAAGTCAAATGGTGAAAGAAAACAACTTTGTTTTACTAATCTGGACTTAATTCAAATTTTACAGAAGCAAAAACTTGTTTAAGTTGGTTAAACGGAAAGAGGGTTTCGAGACGAAACTCCAGGCGCTTGAATCGCCTGATTCCGATAAACGAGCGAAAAGTTATACTAAAACAAAAATCGGATCAGAAATCGCGACCAGAAATAATCGCGGAAAATTCGAGAAAAAGAAAAACGACGAACAGATTAATGAACGAACGTTCGTTATCTGGATCTAAACGATGAACACGTTCGTTAAAACGAACGCTCACTAAATAAATAAACCGAAAAAAAAACGATCTACAAAAAAACGAAACTTAAAAAAAAACTAAACCGCGGTTAAATAAAAAATCGGCGGTTTTTAAGGAAAACTGCTCGACGCAATGGTCCGGCGTCCGGCGGGCGGCATGCGGCGGTGGGCGATGAGGCGGCGGGCAGGGCGCAATGGCGACAGCGACGCAAGGACATGGGCGGCGGCGACGCTAGGGTTTGGGGCTTGGGCGGTCATGGGGCTGGTGGGATGGCTCGGGGCCCCGGGCGACGACTTATAAAGCCCCGGCCAGGCGGAGTCCTGGCCGGCTACGGCCCAAGGTCGGTTCGGACTTTTTTTTAAAATAAAATAAAATTAATTCCGCGCAGAAAAACTAACGAAAGAAATACTAAACGGACTCCAAAAATCCCGAAATAAAATTTCCCCGACTTCTAAAATCAAGCCGGACAAAGTGAACATTTATTTGGGGCCTAAATGCACTTTTGAAAAACACATATTTTTCCTAAATTCAAATAAAATAGTGAAAAACTCTGAAATAAAATCTTATTTGATTTTATTATTAAATCCTCAATATTTCTTTATTTTGGGAAAGTCATTTTATTCCCTCTCTCATATTTTTTTGTAATAGAAATAATTGAAGATAAAATAATTAAAATCAAATGATCCTATTCTCAAAATTTGAGAAAACTCAAATATGAAAATAACGAAATCCCCAACTCTCTCCGCGGGTCCTTGAGTTGTGTAGAATTTCTAGGATCAAAACCAAAAGCAAACAAAATATGATATGCAATGATGATCTAGTGTATAACATTCCAAATTAAAAATTTGGGATGTTACAAACCTACCCTCCTTAAGATGAATCTCGCCCTCGAGATTCGGGTTAACTAGAAAATAGGTGAGGTGGTCTTTCACCAAATCTTCCTCTCGCTCAGAGGTGGCTTCATCCTCGTGTGGTGGCTCCACCGAACTTTGCAAAACTTGATAACCTTCTTTGTGGGTGACTCACCGGCAAACTCAAGAATCTTAACTGCTTTCTCCTCATAGGTCAAATCGTTATCCAACCGAATTGCCTCCAATGACACGGTATCCCTCGTGTATATCAGCCATCTCCGTGGCACTTCTTCACCGAGAAATGTGGAACACATCATGAACTCGACAATCCTTTGGGCAATTCCAACTTGTAGGCCACTTCTCCCATACGTTCCACAACTCGGTATGGTCCTACAAAGCGTGGCGCTAACTTTCCTTAACACCAAAACGCTTAATTCCTCAAGTGGAGATACTCGAAGATAAACTCGGTCTCCGACTTCAGTAAACTGTCTCCTTGCGTTTAGAATCTGCGTAGCTCTTACGCTGGATGGGCTACCTTGAGCCTATCGCGAATCAACTTCACCTTCCCTTCAGACTCCTTAATCAAATCCGGTCCAAACAACTGGCGGTCTCCAACTTTGTCCCGCGACAACGGTGTCCTGCACCTCCTTCCGTACAAGGCTTCGAAATGGGCCATCTTCAAACTGGATTGATAGCTATTGTTGTAGAGAACTCTGCATATGGCAAGTTGTCATCCCAACTTGATCCATAATCTAGCGCACAGGCTCTTAGCATATCCTCCAAAATCTGATTGACTCTCTCGGTCTGTCCATCATGCGTGGATGAAAAGTCATCTTGAACTCTAGCACAGTACCCAAAGTTTTGTGCAACCGATTCGAACTTTGAGGTAAACTGGGTTCCTCTATCGACACGATGCTCCTCGTAACTCCATGCAAGCATACGATTACGGTCATGAATATCTTCGCCAACTTAGCACTGGTGTAAGTGGTCTTTACCGGGATGAAATGAGCTACCTTTGTCAATCGATCAACTACAACCCAAATTGAGTCATAGCCTGTTCGAGTCCTGGGTAATCCCGTGATAAAATCCATGCCTAACTTACCCCACTTCCATTCGGGTATCGGCAATGGCTGTAACAATCTTTCTGGCTTCTGATGCTCTGCCTTTACTCTCTAGCATACATCACAAACTGATACATACTCCGCAATATCTTTCTTCATTCCGGTCCACCAGAAAGTATCCTTCAAATCGAAACACATCTTGGTATTTCCTGGGTGAATCAAATATGGTGAATCATGGGCCTCTTGCAGAATTAACTTCCTGATCTCTAGGTCATTTGGCACATAAACTCGGTCCTCAAACCATAGGGTATCATGTTCATCCTCACGAAATCCCTTAGCCCTTCCTTTGCTCATTTTCTCCTTTATAGAGGCAATATCCTTGTCAGTCTTCTGAGCTTCTCTGATTTTATCCATCAAAGTCGACTGAATCTCCAATGCTACTACATAACCTCTCGGAACTATCTCCAAACATAGCTCACAAAGATCCTCGGCTAACTCCTTTGGCAACTCTCCCATCATTAGTGTATTAACATGGCTCTTACGGCTCAATGCGTCAGCTACTACATTAGCCTTTCCAGGATGATAATGCAATCTCATATCATAATCCTTGATGAGTTCCAACCATCTCCTTTGTCTGAGGTTTAACTCCTTCTGAGTGAAAATGTACTTCAAACTCTTGTGATCCGTGTACACCTCACAATGGTTTCCAATGAGGAAATGTCTCCATGTTTTCAATGCATGCACTACGGCTGCTAACTCCAAATCATGCGTGGCATAATTCAATTCGTGAGGTTTCAGTTGTCGTGAAGCATACGAAACAACTCTTCCCTCTTGCATAAGCACGGCTCCAAGTCCTCGACGTGAAGCATCGCAATACACCTCATAATCCTTGTTCTAATTTGGCAGAATCAACACTGGTGAGGTAACCAAACGTTTCATCAACTCCTGGAAACTAGCCTCACACTCCTCAGTCCATATGAACTTGGTATCCTTCTTCAACAACTCCGTCATAGGCTTTGCAATCCTTGAGAAGTTCTCAATAAATCTCCGGTAGTATCCTGCGAGTCCAAGGAAACTCCGGATCTCTCCAACTGTTGTTGGTGCTTCCCAATTTGTTACAGTGATAACCTTTGTGGGATCAACTGCTATTCCTTCTCCGGATATAACATGTCCAAGGAATCCCACTTCCTTCAACCAAAACTCACATTTGCTGAACCTTGCATACAACTGATGTTCTCTGAGCTTCTCAAGTACCAATCGCAAATGTTCTTTATGCTCCTCTTCATTCTTCGAGTAAACCAGAATATCATGAATGAATACTACGACGAACTTATCCAAAAACTCCATAAACACTTTTTTCATCATGTTCATAAAATAGGCAGGTGCGTTAGTCAGACCAAATGACATAACGGTATACTCATACAGCCCATACCTGGTGGTAAAAGCCGTCTTAGGTATGTCCTGCTCTCGAATCTTCAACTAATGGTACCCTGATCGCAAATCGATCTTGGAAAACACTTTAGCCCCTTGCAATCGATCAAACTGATCATTGATCATCGGTAGTGGGTACTTGTTCTTGATTTTTACTTCGTTCAATCCACGATAATCAACAACCATCCTTAATGTTCCATCCTTCTTCTCCAATAGAAGTACTGGCGATCCCCAAGGCGAAGAACTTGGGCGAATATACCCTTTATCCAATAACTCCTTAATCTGCTTCTTAATCTCCTCCGGATCTTTTGCGGGCATCCCAGATGGTCTCTTAGATATTGGTCATGTGCACGCAAAAGCTCAATCAAAACTTGATGTCTCTATCCGGTGGCATGCACAGCAACTCTTCTGGAAATACATTCGGAAAATCCTTTACTATTGGTACTTCCTCCTGCACAACTCCTGATAAGGAATTTACTTGAGTCCTTTTCGGCACATGCCGTGATACATACTTGATCCTTCTTCCTTCTGGCGTCATAAGCAAAATTGTCTTACTAGCGCATTCAATGTTCCCTTCATACTTTGATAACCAATCCATGCCTAATATCACATCCAATCCTTGAGATTCCAATACTATTAGGTCCAAGGGAAACACGTAGTTACCAATCCTTAATGGTAATCGATCACACCATCGACTAGCCATATACTCTGCTCCAGGCGAGGTTACTAACATGGGTGACCTAAGGGCTTGGGTTGGTAGGTTATACTTATTCACAAATCCCCTTGAGATGTATGAATGCGATGCACCAGTATCAAAAAGAACGAGTGCAGTAAATGACTTAACCAAAATTTACCTATTACTGCATCAGGTTGAGCTTCAACCTCCTCCACGTTAACGTGGTTCACCTGTCCCCCGTTGAAAGGGTTCGGCTTCTTCCCAGAGCTTCCATTGCCATTCTGGCCTTCAGGACATTCATTGGCATAATGTTCGGTCTTCTGACACTTAAAACATATGACTTGGCTTAGGTCTCTCTTGGCTGGGGTTAATGGGGTGGTACGGTTCTGGCCGTTGCTTCCTCCATTCCCATTACCATTCTTGGGGCCATTATGGTTGTGCGAGCTACCTCCTCCATGGGTATGCTGAAAATGAACTCCCGGTTTAGGGGTAAGACAGGGTTTCTGCTGAGCTCCAGAATTGTACTTCCCCTGTCCATACTTCCTCTTGCGGTTTTAAATTTGCTGCTGCTTCCTTCAATCACAAGAGCACGATCTACCAACTCTGGTAGTTGTTGAAGCTTACTACCATCAACTGCATGCTCAGCTCGTCATTCATCCTTCGAAACTTCTCCCGCTTAGTCGCATCCGTAGTAACGTCATCCGGGGCATAACGTGCTAGCTTACTAAAGTCATCCACATCTTGCCAATTGTCCGTCCTCCTTGGCGCAAGTTGCGAAACTCACGCTTCTTCATGGCCATAGCTCCTGCTTTGAAACATGGGCGATCGGAAAGCTTCTCAAACCGATCCCATGTGACAAGATCGGCAGGGGTAAGTGGTCGTGAAATTCTCCCACCATGCGGTTGCGGGTCCTTCAAGTGATGGCGGCAAATTTCACCTTTTCCCCATCTATACATCCTGCGGTGGTCAACTCCTCCCTGTCTTACTTGAGCCAATCATCGCCACTATCGGCTCGGTGCTACTGGAGAACACCGGCGGATTCAGCCTAAGAAAATGGGTTAAGTGATCAACAGGTGGTGGAGGTGGTGGGTTGTTGTTGTTGTTGTTGTTCCCCTGGTTCTGGTTCTGGAGTAGCAACTGCATC
The DNA here is from genome assembly GCA_021605205.1 of Aegilops longissima. NCBI lineage: Eukaryota > Viridiplantae > Streptophyta > Magnoliopsida > Poales > Poaceae > Aegilops > Aegilops longissima. The sequence goes on from CM038676.1 coordinate 468,329,345, forward strand.
AAAGCATTATGCTGCGGATCAATTGAGTGAGCTCCGGTGGGAAAGCAAATCCATTGTCACGTCTCGGAGGCATCTGAGGGTTTAGATGAGAATTAAGAATAGAATGAGGTCTAAAGAGAAAACACTACCCAAATGCACATGAGGCAAAAGCACACAAAATCACTTCATTCAATCAAACAAGGCATACAATCGGTCTAGAACTATCGTAAAAGTGCTTGGACTATGCTATGTACATGGTGGAACACTACTACTATTATGGTGGTCTACTAGAAAAACTGCTCCGATGAAGACTCCATGATATCTGCTCCGGCTTCGTCTTTGAAGTCATCATCACTAGGATCGGAATCGGTGTCGTCGATGATGATGTAGTTGTCTGGACAAGTGCAATCGTCATCTTCTCCTCATGGTGCTGAATTCCCCATGAGTTCTTCAATCTTCTCCTTAAGGTCGCCGTTTTGTCTCACTAGAGCGACGATCTCCTCCATGTAATCCTTGCGAGTGGCCTTCAGTTCTCCTTCTAGCTCGATAATTCTAGCCTTTGCTTTCTTCAAATCCATCATGTCTGCGCACATCTGGTTCTCTTGGCGTCGAATATGCTGGTTTAACTCCTGGATGAACGCTGCAATGGATCTATCCTTCTTGGTGCTAACTATCTCCCATTGTTCATCTCGGCGCCCACAAATCTGGTAGATAGTATCCTTAAGGTCATCTTGGTAGACTTCTCCAATGCGTCCCATGGTGATGTGAGCTGCCATGCTCTTTCCAGACTCGTGTTGGTGCATTAAAAGTACATTCTATGGGCTCCGTGGATCATGCTGACGTTCTTCCTAGAATTGAGCTTGAATCTTCCAACGCTCCTCTTCGTGTAAAGTGGCGTTGTAGGTCCCGGTGAAGCTTGGTATTCCGATGTTCAGGTACTTAGTGACTTCCTTCAGGTGTCGTCCAAAGGGTGTATCTTCATCCGGCTGCGTGAACTTGATCCTCGCTTCCGTCATCCTAAAAGAGTAGAAAAGATGAGGAGTCAGAAATGAGAAGAGAGTAGTGATCTAGGGCTTTAGCTTAGTGGTCGTGTCCTACAGTCAGCGTGTGCTCTGATACCATCTTGTAGCGACCAGACCTCAAACAGTCTGATCTCTGTGCTCAGGTGTCATCCCTGGATCAGTAATGCTGACACCACACAGTACTTGAAGGATTTATAACAGAGTAGCAATCACACACTTATTACATCGAATGTCTCAAGAGAGAACTTATTACAATAAAAATGGCTTAAGGCCATCTAAAAATGATAACAGCGGAAGGCTTGGAAGATAAGCGAGTCCATCAACTCCAACGGCATCACGGAGTATAGAACCACGACCTAAAGGCACCTTACTCGTCGTCTGAAAAGTCTGCAACATGAAATGTTGCAGCCCAAAAATGGGTCAGCACATGGAATATGCTGGCAATGTAACACATAGAGAGTAATGAAAGAATAAGCTATACTACATGCATATATGGTTGGTGGAAAGATCTATGGTTACAGTTTTGCGTAAAGCCAATTTTTCCCTACTGCAAAGGAATAAATTTTATTTAACTATCATGGTGGTTGTTAAACATTGAGAATGGTTGACAGCATCCTCAATCCCAATTAAGCATCATCATTAAAACCCAACAAAATTAATTAAAGTAACATGATGAGATTCACATGATAATCCAAGTACTAGATACTCAAAACGTCCATAGCCGGGGACACGGCTAACCATGATTAGTTTGTACACTCTGCAGAGGTTTACGCACTTTTCCCCACAAGACTCGATCTCCTCCTTTGGATTTCTCTGTTGGAAATATGCCCTAGAGGCAATAGTAAATTAGTTATTATTATATTTCCTTGTTCATGATAATCGTTTATTATCCATGCTATAATTGTATTGATAGGAAACTCAGATACATGTGTGGGTACATAGACAACACCATGTCCCTAGTAAGCCTCTAGTTGACTAGCTCGTTGATCAATAGATGGTTACGGTTTCCGACCATGGACATTGGATGTCATTGATAACGGGATCACATCATTAGGAGAATGATGTGATGGACAGACAATCCTAAGCCTAGCACGGAGATCGTGTAGTTAGTATGCTAAAGCTTTTCTAATGTCAAGTATCTTTTCCTTAGACCATGAGATTGTGCAACTCCGGATACCGTAGGAATGCTTTGGGTGTACCAAACGTCACAACGCGTATCGGGTGGCTATAAAGGTGCACTACGGTATCTCCGAAGTGTCATTGGGTTGTACGAATCGAGACTAGGATTTGTCACTCCGTGTGACGGAGAGGTATCTCTAGGCCCACTCGGTAGGACATCATCATAATGTGCACAATGTGACCAAGGGGTTGATCACGGGATGATGTGTTACGGAGCAGTAGAGACTTGCCGATAACGAGATTGAACAAGGTATCGGGATACCGACGATCGAATCTCGGGCAAGTATAATACCGCTAGACAAAGGGAATTGTATACGGGATCGATTGAGTCCTTGACATCGTGGTTCATCCGATGAGATCATCGTGAAACATGTAGGAGCCAACATGGGTATCCAGATCCGCTGTTGGTTATTGACCGGAGAACGTCTCGGTCATGTGCGATGGTTCCCGAACCCGTAGGGTCTACACTTAAGGTTCGATGGCGACGGGGTTATAAAGGAAGTTTGTATGTGGTTACCGAATGTTGTTGAGTCCGGATGAGATCCCGGACGTCACGAGGAGTTTCGAATGGTCCGGAGGTAAATATTTATATATGGGAAGTCCTATTTTGGCCACGGAAATTGTTCGGGATTTGTCGGTATTGTACCGGAAGGTTCTAGAAGGTTCGGAGTGGGGCCCACCTGCATGGGGACCCACATGAACGTGGTAGTGGGGCAAGGCCCCACACCCCTGGTCAAGGCGCACAAGATCCCCCTTAGAAGGAATAAGATCATATCCGAAGGATAATATCAAGATCCCTAAAAAAGGAGGATAACAATCGGTGGGGAAAGGAAAGGATGGGATTTCTTTCCTCCCACCTTTGCCAACGCCCCAATGGACTTGGAGGGCAAGAAATAATCCCCCTCCACCCCTATATATAGTGGGAAGGCGCATGGGAGCTGCACCCTTGCCCTGGCGCAGCCCTCCCCTCTCCCAAGTCCTCCTCCTCTCCCGGTGCTTGGCGAAGCCACAGAGGATTGCCACGCTCCTCCATCACCACCACACCGTCGTGCTGCTGTTGGATGGAGTCTTCCCCAACCTCTCCCTCTCTCCTTGCTGGATCAAGGCATGGGAGACGTCACCGGGCTGTACGTGTGTTGAACGCGGAGGTGCCGGCCGTTCGGCACTAGGATCTCCGGTGATTTGGATCACGACAAGTACGACTCCTTCAACCCCGTTCTCTTGAACGCTTCCGCTTAGCGATCTACAAGGGTATGCAGATGCACTCTCCTTCCCCTCGTTGCTAGTTTCTCAATAGATAGATCTTGGTGACACGTAGGAAAATTTTGAATTTCTGCTACGTTCCTCAACAGTGGTATCAGAGCCAGGTTTATTGCGTAGATTCTTTGCACGAGTAGAACACAAAGTAGTTGTGGGCGTTGATTTTGTTCAATATGCTTACCGTTACTAGTCCAATCTTGATTCGGCAGCATTGTGGGATGAAGCGGCCCGGACCGACCTTACACGTACACTTACGTGAGACAGGTTCCACCGACTGACATGCACTTGTTGCATAAGGTGGCTAGCGGGTGCCAGTCTCTCCCACTTTAGTCGGATCGGATTCGATGTAAAGGGTCCTTATGAAGGGTAAATAGCAATTGACATATCACGTTGTGGTTTTGCGTAGGTAAGAAACGTTCTTGCTAGAAACCCATAGCAGCCACGTAAAACATGCAAACAACAATTAGAGGACGTCTAACTTGTTTTTGCAGGGTATGCTATGTGATGTGATATGGCCAAGAAGAATGTGATGAATGATATGTGATGTATGAGATTGATCATGTTCTTGTAATAGGAATCACGACTTGCATGTCGATGAGTATGACAACGGCGGAGCCATAGGAGTTGTCTTTATTTATTGTATGACCTGCGTGTCATTGAACAACGCCATGTAATTACTTTACTTTATTGCTAACCGGTAGCCATAGTAGTAGAAGTAATAAGTTGGCGAGACAACTTCATGGAGACACGATGACGGAGATCATGATGATGGAGATCATGGTGTCATGCGGTGACGATGATGATCGTGGAGCCCGAAGATGGAGATCAAAGGAGCAATATGATATTGGCCATATCATGTCACTATTTGATTGCATGTGATGTTTGTCATGTTTATACATCTTATTTGCTTAGTACGACGATAGTAAATAAGATGATCCCTCATTAAAATTTCAAGAAAGTGTTCCCCCTAACTGTGCACCGTTGCGAAAGTTCGTCGTTTCGAAGCACCACGTGATGATCGGGTGTGATAGATTCTTACGTTCACATACAACGGGTGTAAGCCAGATTTACACACGCGAAACACTTGGGTTAACTTGACGAGCCTAGCATGTACAGACATGGCCTCGGAACACAAGTGACCGAAAGGTCGAGCATGAGTCGTATGGTAGATACGATCAACATGAAGATGTTCACCGATGATGACTAGTCCATCTCACGTGATGATCAGACACGGCCTAGTTGACTTGGATCATGTAATCACTTAGATGACTAGAGGGATGTCTATCTGAGTGGGAGTTCATAAGATGAACTTAATTATCCTGAACATAGTCAAAATATCTTTGCAAATTATGTCGTAAGCTCGCGCTTTAGTTCCACTGTTTAGATATGTTCCTAGAGAAAATATAGTTGAAAGTTGACAGTAGCGATTATGCGGACAGAAAAAAGCTTATTCCTTAATGCACCGCTCAGTGTGCTGAACCCCAAACATCGTCTGTGGATGTTGCAAACATCGGACATACATGTTTTGATAACTACGTGATAGTTCAGTTAAACGGTTTAGAGTTGAGGCACCAAAGACGTTTTTCGAAACGTCGCAGAACATATGAGATGTTTCGAGGGCTGAAATTGGGATTTCAGGCTCGTGCCCACGTCAAGAGGTATAAGACCTCCGACGATTTTCTTAGCCTGCAAACTAAGGGAGAAAAGCTCAATCGTTGAGCTTGTGCTCAGATTGTCTGAGTGCAACAATCACTTGAATCGAGTGGGAGTTGATCTTCCAGAGATAGTGATGTTTCTCCAAAGTCATTGCCACCAAGCTGCTAGAGCTTCGTGATGAACTATAACAAATCAGGGATAAATACGATGATCCTTGAGATATTCGCGATGTTTGACACCGCGAAAGTAGGAATCAGAAGGAGCATCAATTGTTGATGGTTGGTGAAACCACTAGTTTCAAGAAGGGCAAGGGCAAGAAGGATACTTCATGAAACAGCAAATCAGCTGCTGCTCTAATGAAGAAACCCAAGGTTGAACCCAAACCGAGACTAAGTGCTTCGTAATAAGGGGAACAACCAACGGAGCAGAATTACCCTAGATACTTGGTAGATGAGAAGGTGGCAAGGTTGATAGAAGTATATTGGATATACATTAAGTTATTGTGTACTTTACTAGTACTCCTAGTAGCACCAGGGTATTAGATACCGTTCGGTTGCTAAGTGTTAGTAACTCGAAATAAAAGGCTACGGAATAAGCGGAGACTAGCTAAAGGTGAGTGACGATATGTGTTGGAAGTGTTTCCAAGTTTGATGTGATCAAACATCGCACGCTCCCTCTACCATCAAGATTAGTATTAAACCAGAATAATTGTCATTTGGTGTTTATGTTGAGCATAGACATGATTGGATTATGTCTATGGCAATATGGTTATTCATTTAAGGAGAATAATGGTTACTCTATTTATTTGAATAATACCTTCAATGGTCTTGCACCTAAAGGAATGGTTTATTGAATCTCGATCATAGTAATACACATTTTCATGCCAAAAGATATAAGATAGTAATGATGGTACCACTTACTTGTGGCACTTCCATGTAAGTCATATTGGTATAAAACGCATGAAGAAGCTCCATGTTGATGGATCTTTGGACTCACTCGTTTTTGAAAAGTTTGAGACATGCACGAACCATGTCTATTGGTGTATCGCATGAAGAAACTCCATGCAGATGGATCGTTTGGACTCACTTGATTTTGAATCACTTGAGATATGCAAATCATACCACATGGGCAAAATGACCTGAAAAGCCTCGGTTTCATAAGATGGAACAAGATAGCAACTTACTAGAAGTAACACATTTTGATGTGTGCAGTCCAATGAGTCTTTGAGGCATGCAATGAATATCGTTATGTTCTTACTTCACGGATGATTTGAGTAGATACTGAGTGTATTTACTTGATGAAACACAAGTCTGAATTATTGAATGGTTCAAGTAATTTCAGAGTGAAGTTGACGATCATCGTGACAAGAGGATAAAAGGTCTATGATATGATCATAGAGATGAGTATCTGAGTTACGAGCTTTGGCACGCAATTAAGACATTGTGGAAATTGTTTCACAATAAATACCGCCTGGAACACCATATTGAGATGGTGTGTCCAAACATCATAGTTGCACCCTATTGGATATGATGCGTACCATGATGTCTCTTATCGAATTACCACTATCGTTCATGGGTTAGGCACTAGAGACAACCGCACTCACTTTAATAAGGCACCACGTAATTCCGTTGAGACGACAACGTTTGAACTATGGTTTGGAGAAACCTAAGTTGTCGTTTCTTAAAAGTTTGGGGCTGCGATGCTTATGTGAAAAAGTTTCAGGTTGATGAGCTCGAACCCAAAGCGGATAAAAATGCATCTTCATAGGACACCCAAAACAGTTGAGTACACCTCCTATCTTAGATCCGGAAGCAAAAGTAATTGTTTCTAGAAACGGGTCCTTTCTCGAGGAAAAGTTTCTCTCGAAAGAATTGAGTGGGAGGATGGTGGAGACTTAATGAGGTTATTAAACCATCACTTCAACCAATGTGTAGCAGGGCACAGGAAGTTGTTCATGTGGCACCTACACCAATTGAAGTGGAAGCGATGATAGTGATCATGATGCTTGGATCAAGTCACTACCGGACCTCGTGGGGTCGACAAGGACGCTGCACTACTTCAGAGTGGTACTCAATTATGTCTTAGAGGTCATGTTGCTAGACAACAATGAACCTACGAGCTATGGAGAAGCGATGGTGGGCCCGGATTCCAATGAATGGCTCGAGGCCATAACATCCGAGAGAGAATCCATGACTTTGGAAGAAATACTTGATGGTCGTAAGGACGTTGGGTAAAGATGGATTTTAAAAGGAAGACAGACAATGATGGTAAGTATCACCATTAAGAAAGCTCGACTTGTCGTTAAGATGTTTTCCGACAAGTTCAAGGAGTTGACTACGGTGAGGCTTTCTCACTCGTAGCGATGCTAACAGTCTGTTGGAATTATATTAGCAATTACTGCATGATTTATGAAATCTTGCAGATAGGATGTCAAAACATTGTTTCCTCGACGATATCCTTGAGGAAAGGTTGTATGTGATACAACCATAAGGTTTTGACAATCCTAAAAGACGCAAACAAGTATGCAAAGCTCCAGCAATCCTTCTAAGGACTGGAGTAAGCATCTCGGAGTTGGAATGTACGCTTTGATGAGATGATCAAAGATTTTGGGTTTATACAAAGTTTATGAGAAACTTGTATTTCCAAAGAAAGTGAGTGGGAGCACTATAGAATTTCTGATGAGTATATGTTGTTGACATATTGTTGATCAGAAATGATGTAGAATTTCTAGAAAGCATATAGGGTTGTTTGAAAAGTGTTTTTCAATAGAAAACCTGGATTAAGCTGCTTGAACATTGAGCATCAAGATCTATAAGGATAGATCAAAACGCTTAATGGTACTTTCAAATGAGCACATACCTTGACATGATCTTGAAGGTGTTCAAGATGGATCAGTCAAAGAAGGAGTTCTTGCCTGAGTTGTAAGGTATGAAGTTAAGAGTTAAAGCTCGACCACGGCAGAAGAGAGAGAAAGGACGAAGGTCGTCCCTATGCTTCGACGTAGGCTCTATAGTATGCTATCTTGTGTACCGCCTTCGAAGTGTGCCTTGCCATGAGTCGGTCAAGGGGTACAAGAATGATCCAGAATGGATCATTGGACAGCGGTCAAAATTGTCCTTGGAGTAAATAAGGACATGTTTCTCGATTATGGAGGTGATAAAGAGTTCGGCGTAAAGGGTTACGTCGATGCAAGCTTTAGCACCTATCCGAGTGACTCTGAGTAGCAAACCGGATACGTATAATGGAGCAACCATTTGGAATAGCTCCAAGTGGAGCATGGAAGCAGCATTTACAATATGACCTAGATATTTGCGAAGTACATACGAATCTGAATGTTGCAGACCCGTTGACTAAAACCTCTCTCACAAGCAAAACATGATCAAACCCCAGAACTCATTGAGTCTTAATCACATGATGATGTGAACTAGTTTAATGACACTAGTAAACTCTTTGGATGTTGGTCACATGGCGATGTGACGTGTGAGTGATAATCACATGGCGATGTGAACTAGATTATTGACTCTAGTGCAAGTGGGAGACTGTTGGAAATATGCCCTAGAGGCAATAGTAAATTAGTTATTATTATATTTCCTTGTTCATGATAATCGTTTATTATCCATGCTATAATTGTATTGATAGGAAACTCAGATACATGTGTGGGTACATAGACAACACCATGTCCCTAGTAAGCCTCTAATTGACTAGCTCGTTGATCAATAGATGGTTACGGTTTCCTGACCATGGACATTGGATGTCATTGATAACGGGATCACATCATTAGGAGAATGATGTGATGGACAAGACCCAATCCTAAGCCTAGCACAGAGATCGTGTAGTTCGTATGCTAAAGCTTTTCTAATGTCAAGTATCTTTTCCTTAGACCATGAGATTGTGCAACTCCCGGATACCGCAGGAATGCTTTGGGTGTACCAAACGTCACAACGTAATTGGGTGGCTATAAAGGTGCACTACAGGTATCTCCGAAAGTGTCTGTTGGGTTGGCACGAATCGAGATTAGGATTTGTCACTCCGTGTGACGGAGAGGTATCTCTGGGCCCACTCGGTAGGACATCATCATAATGTGCACAATGTGACCAAGGGGTTGATCACGGGATGATGTGTTACGGAACGAGTAAAGAGACTTGCCGATAACGAGATTGAACAAGGTATCGGGATACCGACGATCGAATCTCGGGCAAGTATAATACCGCTAGACAAAGGGAATTGTATACGGGATCGATTGAGTCCTTGACATCGTGGTTCATCCGATGAGATCATCGTGAAACATGTGGGAGCCAACATGGGTATCCAGATCCCGCTGTTGGTTATTGACCGGAGAACGTCTCGGTCATGTCTGCATGGTTCCCGAACCCGTAGGGTCTACACACTTAAGGTTCGATGACGCTGGGGTTATAAGGAAGTTTGTATGTGGTTACCGAATGTTGTTCGGAGTCCCGGATGAGATCCCGGACGTCACGAGGAGTTTCGGAATGGTCCGGAGGTAAATATTTATATATGAGAAGTCCTATTTTGGCCACCGGAAATTGTTCGGGATTTTTTGGTATTGTACCGGGAAGGTTCTAGAAGGTTCCGGAGTGGGGCCCACCTGCATGGGGGACCCACATGAACGTGGGTAGTGGGGGCAAGGCCCCACACCCCTGGTCAAGGCGCACCAAGATCCCCCCTTAGAAGGAATAAGATCATATCCCAAAGGGATAATATCAAGATCCCTAAAAAAGGAGGATAACAATCGGCGGGGAAAGGAAAGGATGGGATTTCTTTCCTCCCACCTTTGCCAACGCCCCAATGGACTTGGAGGGCAAGAAATAATCCCCCTCCACCCCTATATATAGTGGGAAGGCGCATGGGAGCTGCACCCTTGCCCCTGGCGCAGCCCTCCCCCTCTCCCAAGTCCTCCTCCTCTCCCGCGGTGCTTGGCGAAGCCCTGTAGGATTGCCACGCTCCTCCATCACCACCACACCGTCGTGCTGCTGTTGGATGGAGTCTTCCCCAACCTCTCCCTCTCTCCTTGCTGGATCAAGGCATGGGAGACGTCACCGGGCTGTACGTGTGTTGAACGCGGAGGTGCCGTCCGTTCGGCACTAGGATCTCCGGTGATTTGGATCACGATAAGTACGACTCCTTCAACCCCGTTCTCTTGAACGCTTCCGCTTAGCGATCTACAAGGGTATGCAGATGCACTCTCCTTCCCCTCGTTGCTAGTTTCTCCATAGATAGATCTTGGTGACACGTATGAAAATTTTGAATTTCTGCTACGTTCCCCAACATTCTCGCACTACATGGTGTTTGAGAAACGGATGACGGAGACATAGTCTTTCAAAAGCGCTAGCACCTTACGATCGGGTAGACCGTACCAACCTACATCCCCTACATCAGCTAGTCTACCACTTTAAGAGTTCGCACGACTTATTCAACTATGCTAGAGCCCATAGTAGCTTGTGGCTGCACACGGAAGTTTCTAGTATGAATAGTCTCATGATCCCTTTGAGCCTGGGTGGCGGTCCAAAAGAAACAGGCAATCCTGGAATAGCCAGGTACCTCAATCCACCCGGATGTGTGTTTAAGTTGCCACCTTAGATAAACCATTTATTAAAAATCTCACATCTGTCATGGATATCACTCACCTAATCCACGTCTACTAGCATAGCATGGCATAAGAAGCAAACGTAGAAGTAACTCCCAAAGGTTTAATAGTAAAACGGGTAATAGGTACTACCTCATCTACTTCCCATCCCACAATTTAATTAGATCCTAATCATGCAATGTTTGAGGATTGATCTAATGCAATAAAAACTGGGCAGTAGAAAGGTATGATCAAAGTGTTACTTGCCTTGCTGATGATCCGCGAAACCTAGAGATTCGAAGTAACAGGCGGCGCACTCCGGGTAGTCTATCACAAACAAACAAACAAGCATACAATAAATACTCATCTAATGCACAGCTAAAACTCAAATAAGAGATCTAACCAGAAAGTTCAACTTAAGAACTCCGGTTTGCAAAAAGAATCAAATCAAACGAAGCAACAAAAGTCAAACGGCGAAAGAAAACAACTTCATTTTACTAATCTGGACTTTAAGTCAAATTTTACAAAAGCAAAAACTTGTTTAAGTTGGTTAAACGGAAAGAGGGTTTCGAGAAGAAACTCTAGGCGCTTGAATCGCCTGATTCCGATAAACGAGCGAAAAGTTATACTAAAACGAAAATCTGATAAGAAATCGCGGTCAGAAATAATGACGGAAAATCCGAGAAAAAGAAAAACGAAGAACAGATTAACGAACGAACGTTCGTTATCTGGATCTAAACGATGAACATGTTCGTTAAAACGAACGAACGAGCGAACGCTCACTAAGTAAATAAACCGGAAAAAACCGATCTATAAAAAAACGAAACTTAAAAAAACCGCGGTTAAATAAAAAAACCAGGCGGTTTTCTAAGGAAAATCGGGCGGTTTTAGAGGAAAACCGCCGCGATTTATGGCTACCTCGGCGGCGGGCGGCTCCGCGAAGCGGGCGGGCGGCGGCGGTGGGCGGGCTCCGGGCGAAGCGGGCGGCGGGCGGCAAGCGGCGGGCGGCGGCGAGCAGCGCGGCAATGGCGGCGGCGGCGGCAGGCGCACGGCGGCGACGTATGCGGCGGCGCTGCGGAACGAGGCGCGGCGGCGCTAGGGTTTAGGGGCGCGGGCGACTGCGGGCTGGTGGGCTGGCTCGGGGCCCGGCGGCTTATAAAGCCCGACCAAAGTGGAGTCCAAAGAATATTCTCAAGTATTAGCAGCTGAGTTGTCAATTCAACCACACCGAAACTTAGTATCTGCAGCAAAGTGTTTAGTAGCAAAGTAATATGATAGTGGTGGTAACGGTAACAAAAGTACGACAACAAGTAATGTTTTGGTATTTTGTAGTGATTATAACAAGATAACAACGGAAAAGTAAATAAGCGAAGACCAAGATATGGAAAGCTCGTAGGCACCGAATCGTGATGGATAATTGTGCGGATGCGGCTCGTCATGTAACAATCATAACATAGGGTGACACAGAACTAGCTCCAATTCATCAATGTAATGTAGGCATGTATTCGAATATAGTCATACGTGCTTATGGAAAAGAACTTGCATGCCATCTTTTGTCCTACCCTCCGTGGCAGCGGGTCCTATTGGAAACTAAGGGATATTAAGGCCTCCTTTTAATAGAGAACCGGAACAAAGCATTAGCACATAGTGAATACATGAACTCCTCAAACTATGGTCATCACCGGGAGTGGTCCCGATTATTGTCACTTCGGGGTTGCCGGATCATAACACATAGTAGGTGACTATAGACTTGCAAGATAGGATCAAGAACTCACATGTATTCATGAAAACATAATAGGTTCAGATCTGAAATGATGGCACTCGGGCCCTAGTGACAAGCATTAAGCATAGCAAAGTCATAGCGACATCAATCTCAGAACATAGTGGATACTAGGGATCAAACCCTAACAAAACTAACTCGATTACATGATAAATCTCATCCAACCCATCACCGTCTAGCAAGCCTACGATGGAATTACTCACGCACGGCGGTGAGCATCGTGAAATTGGTGATGGAGGATGGTTGATGATGACGACGGCGACGAATCCCCCTCTCTGGAGCCCCGAACGGACTCCAGATCACCCCTCCCGAGAGAGATTAGGGCTTGGCGGCGGCTCCGGATCGTAAAACGCGATGATTTCTTCTCTCTGATTTTTTCTCCCCCAAAGCTAATATATAGAGTTGAAGTCGGAAGGTCTCCTGGGGGCCCACGAGGTAGGGGGCGCGCCCAGGAGGGGGGGGCACGCCCCCACCCTCGTGGACAGGGTGTGGGCCCCCTCGTCTTCATCTTTGGCGAGGATTTTTTATTATTTTTTATAAGCCATCCCGTGGAGTTTCAGGTCATTCCGAGAACTTTTGTTTTCTGCACATAAAACAACATCATGGCAATTCTGCTGAAAACAATGTCAGTTCGGGTTAGTTCCGTTCAAATCATACAAGTTAGAGTCCAAAACAAGGGCAAAAGTGCTTGGAAAAGTAGATACGACAGAGACGTATCAACTCCCCCAAGCTTAAACCCTTGCTTGTCCTCAAGCAATTCAGTTGACAAACTGAAAGAGAAAAAGGAAAACTTTTATAAACTCTGTTTGCTCTTGTTGTTGTAAATATGTCAAGCCAGCATTCAAGTTTTCAGCAAAGATTATAACTAACCACATTTACAATAATTCTCAGGTCTCATGTTTACTCATATCAATAACATAATCAGCTAGCAAGCCATAATAATAAATCTCGGATGACAACACTTTCTCAAAATAATCATAATATGATATAACAAGATGGTATCTCACTAGCCCTTTACGAGACCGCAAAACATAAATGCAGAGCACCTTCAAAGATCAAGGACTGACTAGACATTGTAATTCATGGTAAAGGATCCAATCATAGTCATACCCGATATAAATTAACAAGAATGAATGCAAATGACAGTTGTGCTCTCCAAATAGTGCTTTTAATAAGAGGGTGATGACTCAACATAAAAGTAAATAGATAGGCCCTTCAGAGAGGGAAGCAGGATTTGTAGAGGTGCGAGCTCAGTTTTGAAATAGAGATAAATTATATTTTGAGCGGCATACTTTCATTGTCAACATAACAACTAAGAGATGACGATATCTTCCATGCTAAACAAATTATAGGCGGTTCCCAAACAGAATGGTAAAGTTTATACTCCCCCTCCTCCACAAGCATCAATCCATGGCTTGCTCGAAACAACGAGTGCCTCCAACATTCAACGGGTCCCGGGGGGAGTTTTGTTTGCAATTATTTTGATTTAGTTTGCATAAAGCATGGGACTGGGCATCCCGATGACCAGCCATTTTCTCGTGAGTGAGGAGCGTAGTCCACTCCTCTTGAGAATAACCCGCCTAACACGGAAGATAAGGGCAGCCCTAGTTGATATATGAGCTATTCGAGCATGCAAAACATAATGTTTATTTGAAAGTTTAGAGTTTGGCACATACAAATTTACTTGGAGCGGCAGGTAGATACCGCATATAGGAAGATATGGTGGACTCATATGGAATAACTTTGGGGTTTAAGGGATTGGATGCACAAGCAGTATTCCCGCTTAGTACAAGTGAAGGATAGCAAAAGACTGGGAAGCGACCAACTAGAGAGCGACAACAGTCATGAACATGCATTAAAATTAATAAACATTGAATACAAGCATGAGTAGGATATAATCGACCATGAACATAAATATCGTGAAGGCTATGTTGATTTGTTTCAACTACATGCGTGAACATGTGCCAAGTCAAGTCACTTAAATCATTCAAAGGAGGATACCACCCCATCATACCACATCACAACCATTTTAATAGCATGTTGGCACGCAAGGTAAACCATTATAACTCATAGCTAATCAAGCATGGCACAAGCAACTATGATCTCTAATTGTCATTGCAAACATGTTTATTCATAATAAGCTGAATCAAGAACGATGAACTCATCATATTTACAAAAACAAAAGAGGTCGAGTTCATACCAGCTTTTCTCATCTCAGTCAATCCATCATATATCATCATAATTTCCTTTCACTTGCACTACCGAACGGTGTGAATAATAAATAGAGTGCACGTGCATTGGACTAAGCTGGAATCCGCGAGCATTCAATAAACAGGAGAAGACAAGGCAATATGGGCTCTTGGTTAAATCAACAATAATGCATATAAGAGCCACTTCAAAAATTTAATCATGGTCTTCTCCTACTGACCCCCAAAGAAAAGAAAAGAAATAAAACTATTTACACGGGAAAGCTCCCAACAAGCAAAAGAGGAACGGGAAATATTTTTGGGTTTTCTTTTTGATTATTACTACTACAGCAAGAAATAAACTACCACTATTTTTTTTCTTAAGGTTTATTAAACACACAAGAAGAAAGCAGGAAAAAGAAAATAAACTAGCATGGATATTACAGTCAAAGAGTATGAGCACCGACATCTAGCAATGAGTGTGTGTGAACATAAATGTAATGTCGGTGAGAAATACGTACTCCCCCAAGCTTAGGCTTTTGGCCTAAGTTGGTCTATTGCCAGGGATAGCCTGGCGGATACCCGTAGGTGTAGCTGGGGTCATACTGCTACGCAGCGGCTATCACCTCCTGAGCTGCAGCGTGGCGTCGAGCCACCTCCGCTCTTCTCTCGTACTCATCTGCCTCCTCTCTGGTAATAACATATCTTCTTTTTGTCTGAGAATCAAAGAAGGCAGGAGCGGGAAGAGTAATACGGACAACATGCCGTTTGTTAAAGATTAGTCGATACTGGAGATGTGGTTCAGTCCTCTCAACAAACTGGTGGGAAACCATAGAATCAAAATCTAAATAAGTAGGGGGTAACTCCATATCACCCTCTCGAATGTCAATCTCAAGAAAATTAGCTAAGCGGGTTGCATAAATTCCTCCAAAGAAATCTCCGTTATATCTATTATGATGCAACCTACGAGCTACAATGGCTCCCATGTGATAAGATCGGTCTCCTAACACAGCACTCCTGAGAATGCTGAGATCAGGGACACACATGTGACATGCTTCATCCTTAGCATTTATGCATCTACCTACGAAGAGAGCAAAATAATGTATAGCAGGAAAGTGAATCCTCCCTATAGTGGCTTGCGTTATATCTCTAGATTCCCCCACAGTTATACTAGCAAGAAAGTCTCTAAATTCAGATTTAGGGGGATCCCTGACACTACCCCAAGATGGAAGTTTGCAAGCAAAAGTGAAATCCTCTAAGTCCATGGTATAAGATTTGTCATAAAGGTCAAACATGGCTGAAGGAGAATTACGCGAAGATGAAAATTCAAACCTCCTCACAAATGAACTTGTGAGATCATGATACTGGGGGCATTTGTCAGCCTCGAAGTCCACAAGATCGGCATTACGCAAATATGCGTTAAATTCTTCTTTGATTCCCCTTGATCCATAAAATTTTCCGAAGGCCATTCACAGGGCCTCACAAGAGCATCTCTTGGTGGTTCCTCGTCAGCATCACGCATTGCAAGCCTGGGACCTTGCTTCCTTTAAGAACCACCTTGGAACATCTTCCTAAACATATTGTTTCCTCTGAAAAATTTCTGAAATTTTTAGTAACTTCAAACAAAAGTGAACCAACTTCAATAAAATTGATAGCAACTACTCCTACAAGTGCCTAGAGCCTATATCAAGCATTAGAAGTACTTGGAACCATATAAATTTGGCATGCAAGCTCAAGAACATGGTCACCTATGCAGCAGAAATTTGCAAAGAATAAAGCACTAGAACAAAAACTAATTGGACCAATGGAGGAGTCACATACCAAGGAACTATCTCCCCAAGCAGTTTTGCGAGAGGTGCTTTGAGCAAGGAGATCGAAAATCACAGCAAAAGTGGCTGGAACTCGTGCTTGAGTTGGTTTTAGGGTTTGTGTGAGGCAGAGGAAGAAGATGGATGCGGGATAAGTGGAGGAGGGCCACCGTGGGCCCATGAGGCGGGCGCGCCGAGGGTAGGCGCGCCCTCCACCCTCGTGGCGGTGGCAGCTCCCCATGTAATTTTTGCACAAGAAATCCTCAAATATTCGAAAAAATCATATTAAATTGGCATGGCATTCTGAGGACTTTTATTTTCGAGATATTTTTATATTGCACGGATAAGTCGGGAGACAGACAGAAAAATACTATTTTACTTTATTTCTACTAAATAACAGAAAATATAGAGAGGGTACAGAAGGTTGTGCTTCTAGTTTCATCCATCTCATGCTCATCAAAAGGAATCCACTAACAAGGTTGATCAGGTCTTGTTAACAAACTCATTCCGATTATCATGAAACCGGAGAAATTTCGAATAACACTAGGTTACTCAACAGGGATATGCACATCCCCTATAATAAGAATATCATATTTCTTCTTGACAGTAGGAAGAGGAAATTCAAAACCTCCAAATATAATCGATGGAATTTTTCCAATAGTGTTGATGCTATAAACTTGAGGTTGTTTCCTAGGAAAGTGTAGCGTATGCTCATTACCGTTAACATGAAAAGTGACATTGCCTTTGTTGCAATCAATAACAGCCTGTGCAGTATTAAGGAAAGGTCTTCCAAGAATAATAGACATACTATCGTCATCGAGAATATCAAGAATAACAAAGTCCGTTAAAATAGTAACGTTTGCAACCACAACAGGCACATCCTCACAAATACCGACAGGTATAGCAGTTGATTTATCAGCCATTTGCAAAGATATTTCAGTAGGTGTCAACTTATTCAAATCAAGTCTATGATATAAAGAGAGAGGCATGACACTAACACTGGCTCCAAGATCACATAAAGCAGTTTTAACATAATTTCTCTTAATGGAGCATGGTATAGTAGGTACTCCTGGATCTCCAAGTTTCTTTGGTATTCCACCCTTAAAAGTATAATTAGAAAGCATGGTGGAAATTTCAGCTTCCGGTATCTTTCTCTTATTGGTAATGATATCCTTCATATACTTAGCATAAGGATTTGTTTTGAGCACATCGCTTAATCGCATACGCAAAAAGATAGGTCTAATCATCTCAAAGAAAGCGCTCAAAATCCTCATCATCCTTTTCTTGGATGATTTTGGAGGAAAAGGCATGGGTTTCGAACCCATGGTTCCCTTTCTTTACCATGTTTCCTAGCAACGAAGTCTCTTTTATCATAACGTTGATTCTTTGATTGTGGGTTATCAAGATCAACAGAAGGTTCAACTTCTACATCATTATCATTACTAGGTTGAGCATCATCATGAACATCATCATTAACATTTTCACTAGGTTCATGTTCATTACCGATTGTGTTTCAAAGATCGACATAGAGATATCATTTGGATTCTCGGTGGTTCAGAATAGGTTCACTAGAAGTTTGCAAAGTCCTATCATTTTCTTTTTCTTCCTTTTAGAAGAACTAGGTACATCAATATTATTTCTCCGAGAATCTTACTCGATTCTCTTAGGGTGTCCTTCAGATACAAAGGTTCTGAGTCATTCTACCAGTTCTAGTAGCCACTCTAACAAAGATAATCATTTTTCTTACTATTGATCTCATCAAGCACTTCTTTTGAGCTTTAAGTACTTGTTCTACTTGAGTGGTAACCATAGAAGCATGTTTGCTAACAAGTTTAAGTTCACCTCTAACATTAGCCATATAATCACCCAAGCGCTTAATCATATAAGCATCTTGTTTTAATTGTCTACCAAAATAAGCATTAAAGTCATCTTGCTTAAACATAAAGTTATCAAACTCATCCAAGCATCGACTAGCAATTTTAGTAGGAGGGACTTCACTTTATCATATCTATAGAGAGAATTTACCTTTACTACGTGTCGGGATATCGGGATCGGGAGGTTCTTCATGAATAAAGAATTGAGATCATATACTTCTTCAACAAAGGTAAATCAAGACCATGTATTTCTTCAATAGGAGGTAAATTCTTAACATCTTCACTTTAATACCTTTTTCTTTCATAGATTTCTTTGCCTCTTGCATATCTTCGGATGAGAAATAGAACACCTCTCTTCTTGAAGTTGGCTTAGGAATAGGCTCAATGAATTGGCGCAGAGCTGGCTCAGAGGTGCCCAATTATTTTCATTTGTCAACATATTATTCAATAGAATTTCAGCTTCATCCGTGTTCTTTCCCTAAAAGAGAACCAGCACAACTATCCGTAATCTCTGGAAGCATCGGTTAGTCCATTATAAAAGATATCAAGTATTTCGTGTTTCTTAAGAGGATGATCAGCAAAGCATTAAGTAACTTTAGAAGCCTCCCCAAGCTTGTGGGAGACTCTCTTCTTTAATTTGCACGAAGTTTTATATTTCCCTCAAAGCAGCTTGTTTCTTATGAGCAGGAAATATTTAGCGAGAAGTAATAAATCATATCCCGGGACTACGACACAACCAAGATCAAGAGAATTAAACCATATCTTAGCATCACCCTTTAATGAGAACGGAAATATTTTGAGTATATAAAAGTAGCGCGATCTCTCATCATTAGTAAACAGTATGCTATATCATTTAACTTAGTAAGATGTGCCACAACAGTTTCAGATTCATAGGCATAAAAAGGATCAGATTTGACCAAAGTAATTATATCTGGATCAACAGAAAATTCATAATCCTTATCGGGAACACAAATAGGTGAAGTAGCAAAAGCAGGGTCGGGTTTCATTCTGCCTCTAAGAGATTCTTTACTCCATTTAACTAGCAGCCTCTTAAGTTCATATCTATCTTTACAAGCAAAAATAGCTGCGAAGATTCCATATCAAAACATAACCCTCGTGAATAACAGGCATATTTTCATCATCACTTTCATCATCGTATTCAGATTCAATAATTTCTTTCTCTCCAACCCTAGCAATTTGTTCATCTAGAAATTCACCAAGGGCACAGTAGTATCAAGCATAGAAGTAGTTTCATCATAAGTATCATGCATAGCGAAGTGGCATCATCAATAACATGCACATATCGGATCGAATAGCGTAAGCAGGTTTAGGTGTCGCTAGATTACTCATAATGTAAGGTGAATCAAGTGCGAGCTAGATGGCAGTTCCTTACCTCCCCTCGTAGTTGAGGGATAAATTGTTGTCTTAGCATCTTTCAAATTCTTCATAGTGTTCAGCAGATATAAATCCCAAGTGACTCAAAGAATAGAGCTATGACCCCCGGCAACGGCGCCAGAAAAAGGTCTTCATAACCCACAAGTATAGGGGATCGCAACAGTTTTCGAGGTTAGAGTATTCAACCCAAATTTATTGATCCGAGACAAGGGGAGCCAAAGAATATTCTCAAGTATTAGCAGCTGAGTTGTCAATTCAACCACACCTGGAAACTTAGTATCTGTAGCAAAGTGTTTAGTAGCAAAGTAATATGATAGTGATGGTAACGGTAACAAAAGTAAAGACAGCAAAAGTAATGTTTTTGGTATTTTGTAGTGATTCTAACAGTAACAACGGAAAAGTAAATAAGCGAAGACCAATATATGGAAAGCTCGTAGGCACCGAATCAGTGATGGATAATTATGCCGGATGCGGTTTGTCATGTAACAGTCATAACATAGGGTGACACAGAACTAGCTCCAATTCATCAATGTAATGTAGGCATGTATTCCGAATATAGTCATACGTGCTTATGGAAAAGAACTTGCATGGCATTTTTTGTCCTACCCTCCCGTGGCAGCGGTCCTATTGGAAACTAAGGGATATTAAGGCCTCCTTTTAATAGAGAACCGGAACAAAGCATTAGCACATAGTGAATACATGAACTCCTCAAACTATGGTCATCACCGGGAGTGGTCCCGATTATTGTCACTTCGGGGTTGCCGGATCATAACACATAGTAGGTGACTATAGACTTGCAAGATAGGATCAAGAACTTACATATATTCATGAAAACATAATAGGTTCAGATCTGAAATGATGGCACTCGGGCCCTAGTGACAAGCATTAAGCATAGCAAAGTCATAGCAACATCAATCTCAGAACATAGTGGATACTAGGGATCAAACCCTAACAAAACTAACTCGATTACATGATAAATATCATCCAACCCATCACTGTCCAGCAAGCCTATGATGGAATTACTCACGCACGGCGGTGAGCATCATGAAATTGGTGATGGAGGATGGTTGATGATGACGACGGCGACGAATCCCCCTCTCCGGAGCCCCGAACAGACTCCAGATCAGCCCTCCCGAGAGAGATTAGGGCTTGGCGGCGGCTCCGTATCATAAAACACGATGATTTCTTCTCTCTGATTTTTTTCTCCCCGAAAGCCAATATATAGAGTTGGAGTTGGCGTCAGAAGGTCTCCAGGGGGCCCACAAGGTAGGGGGCACGCCCAGGAGGGGGGCGCGCCCCCCACCCTCGTGGACAGGGTGTGGGCCCCCTGGTCTTCATCTTTGGCGAGGATTTTTTATTATTTTTTATAAGACATCCCGTGGAGTTTCAGGTCATTCCGAGAACTTTTGTTTTCTGCACATAAAACAACATCATGACAATTCTGCTGAAAACAGCGTCAGTCCGGGTTAGTTCCATTCAAATCATACAAGTTAGAGTCCAAAACTAGGGCAAAAGTGTTTGGAAAAGTAGATACGATGGAGACGTATCATAAATGTTCACTTTGTGTTCATGTTTGGAGCTTTTTTAAACGAAATTGAGGTCGACTGTTAAATTTTTTTGACCAGTAGTTTTATCTCACTGTTTCACATGATTTTCATCTTGTACGTTTTCTGTTTCGACACTGGTAGATGAGTAGATGTATATCTCCCTAACGTCTTTGTGTCGTACATGTTAATTTAGACGAAATTTAGCAAATTCGTCGCACATGCTCGACCGTTTGAAATTTTCTTTGACCATTAGCTTCGTCTCATTGTTCCATAGAACTTTTGTGATGTATGTTTTTTGTTTCGACTTGCGTAGATGAATATATCTATACCTATCTACTCTATTTAAACCTCTGTTCGTGTGGTTGTTAACTTAATCGTATTTTTTTACAGTATTCACTCGGCCAGGCTCAATCGAGCCACAGATGAAAGAGCCCAAAGACGATGCAGATATGTAGACATGGAAGGAAATATGCCCTAGAGGCAATAATAAAATTGTTATTTATATTTCCTTATATCATGATAAATGTTTATTATTCATCCTAGAATTGTATTAACCGGAAGCTTAGTACATGTGTGGATACATAGACAAATAGAGTGTCACTAGTATGCCTCTACTTGACTAGCTTCTTGAATCAAAGATGGTTAAGTTTCCTAGCCATATACATGAGTTGTCATTTGATTAACGGGATCACATCATTAGAGAATGATGTGATTGACTTGACCCATTCCGTTAGCTTAGCACTTGATCGTTTAGTATATTGATATTGCTTCCTTCATGACTTATACATGTTCCTATGACTATGAGTTTATGCAACTCCCGGATACCGGAGGAACACTTTGTGTGCTACCAAACGTCACAACGTAACCGGGTGATTATAAAGATGCTCTACAGGTGTCTCCGATGGTACTTGTTGAGTTGGCATAGATCGAGATTAGGATTTGCCACTCCGATTGTCGGAGAGGTATCTCTGGGCCCTCTCGGTAATGCACATCACTATAAGCCTTGCAAGCAATGTGACTAATGAGTTAGTTGCGGGATGATGCATTACGGAACGAGTAAAGAGACTTGCTGGTAATGAGATTTAACTAGGTATGAGGATACGAACGATCGAATCTCGGGCAAGTAACATACCGATGACAAAGGGAACAACGTATGTTGTTATGCGGTTTGACCGATAAAGATCTTCGTAGGATATGTAGGAACCAATATGAGCATCCAGGTTCCGCTATTGGTTATTGACCGGAGATGAGTCTCGGTCATGTCTACATAGTTCTCGAACCTGTAGGGTCTACACGCTTAACGTTCGGTGACGATCGGTATTATGAGTTTATGTGTTTTGATGTGCCGAAGGTTGTTCGGAGTCCCGGATGAGATCAGGGACATGACGAGAAGTCTCGAAATGTTTGAGACGTAAAGATCGATATATTGGAAGGCTATATTCGAACATCGGAAAGGTTCTGAGTGGTTCAGGTATTTATCGGAGTACCGGAGAGTTACGAGAATTCGCCGGGAAGTATATGGGCCTTATTGGGATTTAGGGGAGAGAGAGAGGGGCTGCCTAGGGCAGGCCGCGCGCCCCCCAAGGCCTAGTCCGAATTGGACTAGGGGGAGGGGCAGCGCCCCCTCCTTCCTTCTCTTCTCTCTTCCCCTTCCTTCTCTCCTATTCCTACTACTTGGAAGGGGAGGAATCCTACTCCCGGTGAGAGTAGGACTCCCCAGGGCACGCCATAGTAGAGGGCCGGCCCTCCCCCTCCTCCACTCCTTTATATACGGGGGAGGGGGGGGGCACCCCAAAGACATACAAGTTGATCATTGATCTCTTAGCCGTGTGCGGTGCCCCCTTCCACCATAATCCACCTCGGTCATATTGTCGTAGTGCTTAGGCGAAGCCCTGCGCCGGTAGCTTCATCATCACCGTCATCACACCGTCGTGCTGACGAAGCTCTCCCTTGAAGCTCTACTGGATCGTGAGTTCGTGGTATGTCACCGAGCTGAACGTGTGCAGATCGCGGAGGTGCCGTACGTTCGGTACTAGGATCGGTCGATCTGAAGATGTACGACTACATCAACCGCGTTTTCATAACGCTTTCGCTTTCGGTCTACGAGGGTACGTGGACAACACTCTCCCCTCTCGTTGCTATGCATCACCATGATCTTGTGTGTGCGTAGGAAAATTTTGAAATTACTACGTTCCCCAACATTGGCATCCAAGCCAGGTTTATGCGTAGATGTTATATGCACGAGTATAACACAAGTGAGTTGTGGGCGATAATAGTCATACTGCTTACCAGCATGTCATATTTTGATTCAGCAGTATTGTTGGATGAAGCGGCCCGGACCGACATTACGTGTACGCTTACGTGAGACTGGTTCTACTGACGTGCTTCGCACATGGGTGGCTGGCGGGTGTCAGTTTGTCCAACTTTAGTGGAATCGAGTGTGGCTACGCTCGGTCCTTGCTTAGCCCGTAGCAGCCACGTAAAACTTGCAACAACAAAGTATAGGACGTCTAACTTGTTTTTGCAGGGCATGTTGTGATGTGATATGGTCAAGACGTGATGAGATATAAATTGCTGTATGAGATGATCATGTTTTGTTAAAGTTATCGGCAACTGGCAGAAGCCTTATGGTTCTCTCTTTATTGCATAAGAGGCAAGTGCCATGCAATTGCTTTATTTTATCGCTATGCGATAGCAATAGTTGCAAAAGCAATAGCTAGTGAGACGACCATGTGACGACACGTTGATAAAAGATCAAGATGATGGAGATCATGGTGTCATGCCGGTAACAATGGAGATCATGACAGTACTTTGGAGATGGAGATCAAAAACACAAGATGATGATGGCCATATCATGTCACATATTTTGATTGCATGTGATGTTTATCTTTTATACATCTTATTTTGCTTAGTTCGGCGGTAGCTTTATAAGATGATCCCTTACTAAAATTTCAAGGTATAAGTGTTCTCCCTGAGTGTGCACCGTTGCGACAGTTCTTCGTGCCGAGACAACGTGATGATCGGGTGTGATAAGCTCTATGTTCACATACAACGGGTGCAAGCCAGTTTTGCACACACAGAATACTCGGGTTAAACTTGACGAGCCTAGCATATGCAGATATGGCCTCGGAACACTGGAGACCGAAAGGTCGAGCGTGAGTCATATAGTAGATATGATCAACATAGTGATGTTCACCATTGAAAACTACTCCATCTCACGTGATGATCAGACATGGTTTAGTTGATTTGGATCACGTGATCATTTAGATGACTAGAGGGATGTCTATGTAAGTGGGAGTTCTTAAGTAATATGATTAAATTGAACTTTAATTTATCATGAACTTAGTCCTGATAGTATTTGCATAACTATGTTGTGGATCAATAGCTTGTGATGTTGCTCCCCGTTTATTTTGATATGTTCCTAGAGAAAAACAATGTTGAAAGATGTTAGTAGCAATGATGCGGACTTGGTCCGTGATCTGAGGATTATCCTCATTGCTGCACAGAAAAATTATGTCCTTCATGCACCGCTAGGTGACGGACCTATTGCAGGAGCATATGCAGAAGTTATGAACGTTTGGCAAAGCTCGGTATGATGACTACTTGATAGTTTAGTGCACCATGCTTTACGGCTTAGAACCGGGACTTCAAAAATGTTTCGAACGCCATGGAGCATATAAGATGTTCCAAGAGTTGAAATTGCTATTTCATACTCATGCCCATGTCGAGAGTTATGAGACCTCTCACAAGTACCTTGCCTACAAGATGGAGGAGAATAGATCAACTAGTGAGCATGTGCTCAGAATGTCTGAGTACTACAATCGCTTGAATCAAGTGGGAGTTAATCTTCCAGATAACATAATGATTGATAGAGTTCTCTAGTCACTATCACCAAGTTACTGGAACTTCGTGATGAACTATAATATGCAAGGGATAATGAAAACGATTCCCAAGCTCTTCGCGATGCTAAAATCGGCGAAAGTAGAGATCAAGAAAGAACATCAAGTGTTGATGGTTAACAAGACCACTAGTTTCAAGTAAAAAGGCAAGTGA
This sequence comes from Aegilops longissima, assembly GCA_021605205.1. Lineage (NCBI taxonomy): Eukaryota > Viridiplantae > Streptophyta > Magnoliopsida > Poales > Poaceae > Aegilops > Aegilops longissima. The sequence continues at coordinate 468,354,668 of CM038676.1, forward strand.
AAGAAAGGGGACTTCAAGAAAGAATGGCAAGCAAGTTGCCACTCCCATGAAGAAACCCAAAGCTAGACCCAAGCCTGAAACTGAGTGCTTCTACTGCAAAGGAAATGGTCACTGGAAGTGGAACTGCCCTAGATACTTGGCGGATAAGAAGAATGGCAAACTGAACAAAGGTATATTGGATATACATGTTATTGATGTGTACTTTACTAGTGTTTATAGCAACCCCTCGGTATTTGATACTGGTTCAGTTGCTAAGATTAGTAACTCGAAACGGGAGTTGCAGAATGAACATAGACTAGTTAAGGGTGAAGTGACGATGTGTGTTGGAAGTGGTTCCAAGATTGATATGATCATCATCGCACACTCCCTATACTGTGTTGAACCTAAATAAATGTTATTTGGTGTTTGCGTTGAGCATGAATATGATTTGATCATGTTTATTGCAATACGGTTATTCATTTAAGTCAAAGAATAATTGTTGTTCTATTTACATGAATAAAACCTACTATGGTCATACACCCAATGAAAATGGTTTGTTGGATCTCGATCGTAGTGATACACATATTCATAATATTGAAGACAATAGATGCAAAGTTAATAATGATAGTGCTACTTATTTGTGGCACTGCCGTTTAGGTCATATTGGTGTAAAGCACATGAAGAAACTCCATGCTGATGGGCTTTTGGAATCACTTGATGCTTGCGAACCATGCCTCATGGGCAAGATGACTAAGACTCCGTTCTCCGGAACAATGAAGCGAGCAACTGACTTGTTGGAAACAATACATACTGATGTATGCGGTCCGATGAGTGTTATGGCTCGCGGGGGCTATCGTTATTTTCTAACCTTCACAGATGATTTGAGCAGATATGGGTATATCTACACGATGAAACATAAGTGTGAAACATTTGAAAAGTTCAAAGAATCTCAGAATGAAGTAGAAAATCATCGTAACAAGAAAATAAAGTTTCTATGATCTGATCACGGAGACGAATATTTGAGTTATGAGTTTGGTCTTCATTTAAAACAATGTGAAGTAGTTTCACAACTCACGCCACCTAGAACACCATAGCGTAATGGTGTGTCCGAACGTCATAACCGTACTTTATTGGATATGGTGCGATCTATGATGTCTCTTATCGATTTATCACTATCGTTTTGGGATTATGCATTAGAGACAGCTGCATTCACGTTAAATAGGGCACCATCTAAATCTGTTGAGACGACACCGTATGAACTGTGGTTTAGCAATAAACCTAAGCTGTCGTTTCTTAAAGTTTGGGGCTGCGATGCTGATGTGAAAAAGCTTCAACCTGATAAGCTTGAACCCAAATCAGAGAAATGCGTCTTCATAGGATACACAAAAGAAACTGTTGGGTACACCTTCTATCACAGATCCGAAGGCATGATCTTTGTTGCTAAGAGTGGATCCTTTCTAGAGAAGGAGTTTCTCTCGAAATAAGTGAGTGGAAGGAAAGTAGAACTTGATGAGGTAATTGTACCTTCTCCCGAATTGGAAAGTAGTTCATCACATAAATCAGTTCCAGTGATTCCTACACCAATTAGTGAGGAAGCTAATGATGATGATCATGAAACATCGGATCAAGTTACTACCGAACCTCGTAGGTCAACTAGAATAAGATCCGCACCAGAGTGGTACGGTAGTCCTGTTCTGGAGGTCATGTTACTTGACCATGACGAACCTGCGAACTATGAGGAAGCGATGATGAGCCCAGATTCCACGAAATAGCTTGAGGCCATAAAATCTGAGATAGGATCCATGTATGAGAACAATGTACAGACTTTGGTTGACTTGCCCGATGATCAGCAAGCAATAGAGAATAAATGGATCTTCAAGAGGAAGACATACGCTAATAGTAGTGTTACTATCTACAAAGCATGAATTGTCGCAAAAATGTTTTCGACAAGTTCAAGGTGTTGACTACGATGAGATTTTCTCACTTGTATCGATGCTTAAAAGTCTGTCCGAATCATGTTAGCAATTGCCGCATTTTATGAAATTTGGCAAATGGATGTCAAACCTGCTTTCCGTAATGGATTTCTTAAAGAAGAGTTGTATGTGATGCAACCAGAAGGTTTTGTCGATCCTAAAGGTGCTAACAAAGTGTGCAAAGCTCCAGCAATCCATCTATGGACTGGTGCAAGCATCTCGGAGTTGGAATATACGTTTTGATAGTGTGATCAAAGCATATTGTTTTATACAGACTTGCGGTGAAGCCTGTATTTACAAGAAAGTGCGTGGGAGCACTACAACCTTTTCGATAAGTCTATGTGAATGACATATTGTTGATCGGAAATGATGTAGAATCTTCTGGAAAGCATAAAAGGAGTGTTTGAAAGGAGTTTTTCAAAGAAAGACCTCGATGAAGCTGCTTACATATTGAGCATCAAGATCTATAGAGATAGATCAAGACGCTTGATAAGTTTTTTCAATGACTACATACCTTGACAATTTTTGAAGTAGTTCAAAATGAACAACCAAAGAAGGAGTTCTTGCCTGTATTGCAAAGTGTGAAATTGAGTAAGACTCAAAGCCTGACCACGACAGAAGATATAAAGACAATGAAAATCATTCCCTATGCCTCAGCCATAGGTTCTATAAAGTATGCCATGCTGTGTACCAGATCTATTGTATACCCTACACTTATTTTGGCAAGGGAGTAAAATAGTGATCTAGGAGTAGATCACTGGACAACGGTCAAAATTATCCTTAGTGGAATAAGGATATGTTTCTCGATTATGGAGGTGACAAAAGGTTCGTCGTAAAGGGTTATGTCGATGCAATTTTGACACTGATCCAGATGACTCTAAGTCTCAATCTGGATACATATTGAAAGTGGGAGCAATTAGCTAGAGTAGCTTTGTGCAGAGCATTGTTCACATAGAAATTTGCAAAATACATACGGATCTGAATATGGCAGACTCGTTGATTAAACTTCTCTCACAAGCAAAACATGATCACACCTTAGTACTCTTTGGGTGTTAATCACATGGCAATGTGAACTAAGATTACTGACTTTAGTAAACCCTTTGAGTGTTGGTCACATGGCGATGTGAACTATGTGTGTTAATCACATGGTGATGTGAACTATTGGTGTTAAATCACATGGCGATGTGAACTAGATTATTGACTCTAGTGCAAGTGGGAGACTGAAGGAAATATGCCCTAGAGGCAATAATAAAGTTGTTATTTATATTTCCTTATATCATGATAAATGTTTATTATTCATGCTAGAATTGTATTAACCGGAAACTTAGTACATGTGTGGATGCATAGACAAACAGAGTGTCACTAGTATGTCTCTACTTGACTAGCTCGTTGAATCAAAGATGGTTAAGTTTCCTAGCCATATACATGAGTTGTCATTTGATTAACGGGATCACATCATTAGAGAATGATGTGATTGACTTGAACCATTCCGTTAGCTTAGCACTTGATCGTTTAGTATATTGCTATTGCTTTCTTCGTGACTTATACATGTTCCTATGACTATGAGATTATGCAACTCCCGGATACCGGAGGAACACTTTGTGTGCTACCAAACGTCACAACGTAACTGGGTGATTATAAAGGTGCTCTACAGGTGTCTCTGATGGTACTTGTTGAGTTGGCATAGATCGAGATTAGGATTTGTCACTCCGATTGTCGGAGATGTATCTTTGGGCCCTCTCGGTAATGCACATCACTATAAGCCTTGCAAGCAATGTGACTAATGAGTTAGTTGCGAGATGATGCATTACGGAACGAGTAAAGAGACTTGCCGGTAACGAGATTGAACTATGTATGAGGATACGGACGATCGAATCTCGGGCAGGTAACATACCGATGACAAAGGGAACAACGTATGTTGTTATGCGGTTTGACCGATAAATATCTTCGTAGAATATGTAGGAACCAATATGAGCATCCAGGTTTCGCTATTGGTTATTGACTGGAGATGCGTCTCGGTCATGTCTACATAGTTCTTGAACCCGTTGGGTCCGCACGCTTAACGTTCGGTGACGATCGGTATTATGAGTTTATGTGTTTTGATGCAGCAAAGGTTGTTTGGAGTCCCTGATGAGATCAGGGACATGACGAGGAGTCTCGGAATGTTCGAGAAGTAAAGATCAATATATTGGAAGGCTATATTCGGACATCGGAAAGGTTCTGAGTGGTTTGGGTATTTATCGGAGTACCGGAGAGTTACGGGAATTCGCCAGGGAGTATATGGGCCTTATTGGGCATTAGGGGAGAGAGAGAGAGAGGGGCTGCCTAGGGCAGGCCGAGCACCCACCCAAGGCCTAGTCCGAATTGGACTAGGGGGAGGGGCAACGCCCCCTCCTTCCTTCTCTTCTCTCTTCCCCTTCCTTCTCTCCTACTCCTACTACTTGGAAGGGGAGGAATCCTACTCCCAGTGGGAGTAGGACTCCCCAGGGCACGCCATAGTAGAGGGCCGGCCCTCCCCCTCCTCCACTCCTTTATATACGGGGGAGGGGGCACCCCATAGACAGACAAGTTGATCATTGATCTCTTAGTCGTGTGCAGTGCCCCCCCTCCACCATAATCCACGTCGGCCATATTGTAGTAGTGCTTAGGCGAAGCCCTGCGCCGGTAGCTTCATCATCACCATCAGCACGCTGTCGTGCAGACGAAGCTCTACTGGATCGTGAGTTCGTGGGACGTCACTGAGCTGAACGTGTGCAGATCGCGGAGGTGCCGTACGTTCGGTACTAGGATCGGTCGATCGTGAAGACGTACGACTACATCAACCGCGTTGTCATAACGCTTCCGCTTTCGGTCTATGAGGGTACGCGGACAACACTCTCCCCTCTCGTTGCTATGCATCACCATGATCTTGCGTGTGCGTAGGAATTTTTTTGAAATTACTACGTTCCCCAACAGACATACCATTGGATTATTATATTGATTTAAAGTCAGATGTGGTGCCTTGTGTATTATGAGAAAAATGAAGTGAAAGCTTTGTTTTTTGCGATCAAGAAAAATGATAGCTAAGGGCATCTCCAACGCCGACTCGCAAATCGCTTGCATCCGTCCGGATCACGCTCTCCGGACCGCGGAAGCCATACAACGCGGTCCTGTATCGGTCCGCGGCGCGGTCCGGACGTGTTTTCTCCCGCAAACCAGAGACAAACGTGGGGAGGGGTTTGCGGGAGTCCGAACAAGCGAAACGTAGCTCTCTACCCCCCTGGCCCACCCAAAAGGAAGGCGAAGCCCGCGCCTTTGAAGCATCCCGCACTCTTTTCTTCCATCCTCGTCGCTCTTCGCCCAATTCCCACTCTTTTGTCCCACTCTCTCGTTCCTTCCGTCACTGACGCACGAAACCGTTGGAGAACCTGTTGGAGATGGAGCTGGCAGAGGTACCGGAGGATCCGAGCATCACGCTCGCCCGGAAGATCGGCTCGGCTATGTGGCAAACTCGTCGCGTCAAGGCGAAGGCCGCAAAGGAGGAGAAGCTCAAGAAGCGGTTGGCCGCCGATGGGCCTGGTGGTGGAGTTGGGCGTGGAGGTCATGGTGGACGAGGTGGTTGTGGCGGCAAAGGAGGATGTCACCAGATGGGCGCACCCACAGTGCAGACGACGCCGTGGCCGGAGCCTTACAAGCTTGTGTACTACTATGCTGCCAAGCAGCTCGGAACCCCTGTCGTTACGGTGCCTTACATCATCTATGTTAATGTGGCGCCGCTCTTCTCCGAGTATTCTTCCCCGCAGCTCGTCCGAGCACGGATGGCAGGCGGGGAGCACATGGTTGCCCGCACGCTGTTTGCTGCAATGCCTAGAGCGGGGGAGTCGGCGTACAACGACCCGCACAGGGAGATGCTCGACATCACCCATGACGGAGGCGAGGGAGGAGGGGGGGGGGGTTATGAGGACGGACAGGAAGAAGTGGGAGGTAGAGAGGGCGAAGCGGGAAGGTGTGGCGGCCAAGCTGATGAAGAGGTTCAAGAACATCTTGGTAAAGAAGAAGGAGGCATGCGTGAAGCGGTCGGACATCAAGGAGGAGAAGGAGAGGTTCAAATTGTTGATGGAGGCGACGGACAAGAAACTGAAGCTCGAAGAGAGGAGGACCATGATCGAAGAGAGAAAGGCCACGCTCAATGAAAAGAAGGTGAAGATCGCCGCCAATGCGGAGGATGCCAAGATGTTGACCTTGAATGTGGACTCTTTGGATGTCGAGCAAGAACCATCGTGCAATCCGTCCGCTATTAGATGTTGCAGTGGTAGAAAGATCAGTAGTTGGCGGCGGCGGACGGCAAGGACGCGTCGGAGGCGTACGCGGACGTGGACGAGGAGGCGGAGGCTGCCTACGCGGCGGCGACGACACCACCTTGATTAGGGAGCAGACCATTGGGATTCCCGGTCCGGCAGGGCAGAAATGCACGGACTATCAGACTGATATTCTTTTGGATTCGGACATGTAAAACCTGGAACGAGATCCTCTAACATCACGAAGGGATGTTAGAGAAGCTACAGTACCCTAACATCCCTTCTTCACATTCATATGATTAAGCCTAAAATGACATGAATTAATTTGCAAATTACAAATCTATTGTATACATTTATAAAAATTACATACAAACAAAATTATGGTGCAATAAAATTAATTTCGGATTTTATATTCTATGAACAGTAATTGTGCACAGTGTCTTTGCTACAGTGCACGTGACATCCCTTCTTCGTTTTGCACTGGAATTGTACTGTAGCTTCGTGACATCCCTTCATGATGTTAGAGGATCCATTCCCGTAAAACCTAAGCATAGTTGCCTTTTTTGTTGTGATCAGGCATGTGATCCGATCCAGCAGGCTGTGTGGATAGAAGTACGTTTGAATTTGAATTTATTGACAGATATATACTCTCTTCATCTCATAATATAAGAGCGTTTTTAATAAAAACGTATAAGAGCGTTTTTGAATAAGAACGTTTTTTATACTAATGTTGTGTCAAAAATGCATTATGAAAGGCGAGAGTATAAAATAGTGTTGGATGACGATCTCTCATGTCCGTATCCGTGAACATATGCAGAAGGAAATTTGTGGCCGTCGAAATGACGTAACTCAGCACTAACACTTGACAAATCCTAGTTTCGACAAAATAGTTGGATAAATCCTTTCGCACAAAATGTGTTCTTTGACGGTCGCACCTGATTAAATAATGCTCTGGTTTCTCTACATGGATCGTGTTAGCAGTTAACAAAACTGTCGATCAAAACAAAAAGCAAAATGATTTCTCCACTCCTACTACCGCGCGCTGTCCTCTTCAATGGCACGACGAGGCGATGCTCCGGCTGTCGGACGGCACGAACGCCAGCGCGACTAGGACGGCCATAAGCCCCACGGGGACCAGCAGCAGCAGCGACGGCGGGGGCGGGAGCGGCGGCAGGACCAGCGGCAGGAAGACCAGCAGCGCGGTCAGGCAGAGGAACAGTACGGCCAGCTCCGCCGTGAAGTACCCCGCGGTCGCGGCGGGCGCCCTCTGCCCCTGCGGCGCCGCCCGTTTCCCCTCCGCGCCGCGCGCCCGCCCTCCTCCGCCGCCGGCCATGGAACTGCTCCTCCTCGCCCTCCTCTCCGTCCACATTCGATCGGCCGGCGTGGACCGTCTCAATTCCAAGCGGAGAGCAACGAGTATGTCCGCCGCTGCCTGATTGTATCAGCAGCAGACAACTTGTACGTGGTACATATAGGGACTAACCAGAAGGGCTCGCTACTTGTTGCAATGGATTGTGATCGAAGATGGCTCTGAATTCGGGCGGCACAATGGCCAAGGACAGATACTGGTGGCGTGGGTGTGGGCGTGGCTGCGCGAGTGCGGGGTCGATCGGCTGCCCCGGATGCGCAAGTGTACCCGTCGGCCAATTGGCCTGTGTTGGGGGGCAGACCCAGAAGATTTGGAGGCCCGGGTGCAATGTATCGGGCGCTTTGGCACCTACGGTCAGCTGGTCATCCTTTGATGGCTGCTTTTCCTCCCGGTGATGCAAGCAGACGAGACAGCCTCACATGGCCGCCGATTTAGTGTTGTTAAGGTTATGCAGGTTCCTCCCCCCTGCCGAGAGAATCCCGCCCGTCCAACAGTCTCGTCTCGTAGTCTCTTTGAGACTTATCGGGTGGGGTGCTAGCTAGCTAATGGGGTGTAATTATGCCATGTTGACAGGGCAGTCTTCAGTAAGGATAATTTGAAGTTCTTTAGTATTCTCTTTGTCCGAAATTACTTGTCACATAAATGAATAAAAATGATGTATTTAGAATTATGATACATCCATTTCTCCGACAAGTATTTTCGAACAGAGGAAGTAATTAATTTCCGGTAACGGCCTCGATGTACTGGCTGGATTGATAGCCGGTCGTTGCAAGATCTCAAGCGAGATGTGCAGTATCTCTTCACCGATACGATACTCCGGTTGGGCCTTGGCAGGGACATGGCAAGATCAAGATAAAGATAATCAGACCGGAAACCATGCATCGTGCATGCATCGGATATTTCTGGCCGAGTAAACGACCGTGCTGTACTCCCAGGATCGTATCAGCGTATCAGCGGTTGAGAGAGCAGCGGCTTTTCTTACGATATATAGGCGCGCGGCGTGTTTGCATATCTCTATGGTAAAGGCGAGCGAGCGCAAGTTGGCTGGGGCTGGATTTGGAGCATATTGGACGGGATTGCATGCGAATTAGATGGCTTGCTTGCTTCCGTGTGCGTGCATACTACTCCATTATGCATAGTCTGTTTTCATGACATAGACTCCCTCTGCAAACCAATACTCCCTCCGTCTCAGTTTACAAGTCCTACGCGTATGCCTAGGTTGCGAATTTTATCAACCTAATATAAACTATATAACACAAAAATTATATCTTTTGAAAATAGAACATCTAAAGTTTATATTGGTATATTTTTTTTGTAATATATGACTTGTATTAGGTTGGTCAAATTGATGATCTAGGGATATGTGCATGCCCTGTAAACTGAGAGAGAGGGAGTATAAGAATTGTTAGATCACTACATACTAGCTTACAAACATAGTATGCGGTAAGCTATTGAAAACCCCAACATATCGAAGCGGAAGGAAAAATGTTTTCGTTCTTTTGTTCTCATTCATTACAAAATCAGCGGATGCGTAGACACACACACACGCTACTCCAAAAGTAAGCCATACCATTTTAACCATCAAACATGGTTGAGTTAAAAGCAGAAAACCATCACATTTGGAGTTAGGTTTGCGGAAAACTATCCGGTACCTATTTTTTTTTTGTAAAAGTCACCACGTTTTTAGTAAACTTTTTGCAAAAATCAGTGATCAGTTGATTTGGCCTATTTAATCACTTTTTGATAAGTGGGACTGGAATGTAAGAAGCTGACTTGGCAAATAATTGACACACACGCCCCTAGATCTAAAAAGGAAAAGCAATCAACCCTCTCTCCTCCCCCTTGGACAACTGCCAAGTGGCAATGCTTGCGCGGCGAGCCGCGCATGGTTTGATCTCGTCGTCGGGCCAGGGAGATAGTCGGGAAGGGGCAAGGAGCTCGTCAGTGTACGACGCGGCCACGAGATATCGATGTCGCTGCCCCTTGCCGGCGACAAGAGCCAATGGGAGAGGGTGGTGTCTACGTCAAATTTGAGAGGGGGAAGAAAGAGAGATAGAAGATGTGTGTCGTCTCCCTAGATGGAGACAGGCGTGACGGCACTGTCGGGATGTCGTGACGGGGAGCGTGAGCCTCGGCAGGGCGGACGCAGAGATGAGGAGGAGGTGGAGCGAGGAGGAGATGTGTAGGAGCGAGCCAGCGAGCGCGGCGTATCCGCCCCCCGAGTGTGTCCTGGTGACAGACGGCGACCGCGAGCAGGTCGGCGCGCCCACGGCACAACGCCACGACCTCCTGCTCGGCGCGCCTGATTGCTTGTATCTGCGTTGGTATTTCCACGAAGAGGAGAGGATGAAGCAGCACATCAACAGTAAGTATTTCCCTCAGTTATGAAAACAAGGTTATCAATCCAGTAGGAGGATCCACGCACACTATGTAAACATCACCTGCACACAAATGACAAATACTTGCAACCCAACAGATTAGAAGGGTTGTCAATCCCTCCTCGGTATTGAGATAGATTAAATTGTATGATATTGGATAAATAGATCTAACAAAATAAAATAAAGAAAGAAAAAACGCAACAAGTATTTATGGTTTTAATATGATAGGAAATAGATCCCGGGGCCGTAGATTTCACTAGAGGCTTCTCTCGAGAAAATAGTGATGACCCACAAGTATAGGGGATCTATCGTAGTCTCTTCGATAAGTAAGATTGTCGAACCCAACGAGGAGCAGAAGGAAATGACAAGCATTTTTCAGTAAGATATTCTCTACAAGCACTGAAATTATCAGTAACAGATAATTTTATGATAAGGTAATTCGTAACGGGTAACTGATAATCCCAAAGTGCAGGGAATCATCGTAGCAATTCCCAATGATGGAAGTGATAAGTATGGAGTGTCGAACCGACAAGGAGCTAAAGGTAAGATCAATATTCTCTCAAGTCCTATCTGCCACTGATACGACTCTACGTACACCGAAGTTTGCTTCCAACTAGAAACGAGAAATAAAACTACATTGTGGGTATGAAGAGGATAACTTTGCATGATATCGAAGAGCTAAAACATAAAAGTAGGTGTTGTTATCATTAAGTTAGAATATATTACTAAATATTATAAATAGCGAGTGTGGAATAATGATGGGTCGGTGTGCGGAATTATCCTAGGCAATTGTCAACAAGACCGGTAATCACTATTGCAATTTCATATGAGGGAGAGGCATAAGCTAACATACTTTCTCTTCTTGAATCATATGCACTTATGATTGGAACTCTAGCAAGCATCTGCAACTACTAAAGATCATTAAGGTAAAACCCAACCATAGCATTAAAGCATCAAGTCCCCTTTATCCCATACGCAACAACCCCCTTACTCGGGTTTATGCTTCTGTCACTCAAGCAACCCACTATAAGCGAATCATAAACGTATTGCAACACCCTACAGCGGGAATCCCTCACGCTTGCGCGACGCGGAGGGCACAATAGGACAGCACCAAAATAAAATATACAACTCATACCAATCTATATCATCAATCAACTCAAAGACAAAGGATATCTACTCAGGGGCGGTTCTGGACTTAAAATTACTCGGTGTCCACATAGATGAACACATGCCTACATATCAAACAATTGAATGGCCTACACACTAAGCTAATAAGTAAGTGCAAATTGCACCCGGTGCCGGTAACACCGGGTAGCTGTACGTAGCTCCGCCCCTGTATCTACTCAAAACATCATAGGATGGCAACACATCATTGGATCATAATATGTGGCATAAAGCACCATGTTCAAGTAGGGATTACAGCAGGGTGCGGGAGAGTGGACCGCGTAAAAGAGATGAGGATGGTGATGATGATGGTGATGTTGATGAAGACGATCACCGCGGTGATGATTCCCCTCCCGAAGGCACTCCGGCGCCACCGAGAGAGAGGAGGAGAGGTTCTCCCCCTTGTGCTTCCTCCTCCATGGCCTCCCCCTGGATGGGGAGAGGTTCTCCCTCTGGATCTTGGCCTTCATGGCGATGATGGACCCTCCGGGATCCTCCTCCATGGCCTTCGATGATGATGGCCCTCTCCGGCAGGGTGCCAGAGAGGGCCTAGATTGATTTCTCGTGGCTACAAAGGCTTGCGGCGGCGGAACTTCCAATCTAGGTTACTTTTTGGAGGTTTCTATATTTATAGGAATTTTTGGCATAGGTCTCACGTCAGGGGGGTCTCCGAGTCATCCACGAGATAGGGGTCCACGCCCAGGGGGGAGGGCGCGTCCCCCACCATCGTGGACAGCCCGGGACTCTTCCAACTCTTTTACTTCGGGGGCTTCTTTTGGTCCATAAATAATCATCAAAAATTGGCACGTCAATTGGACTCCGTTTGGTATTCCTTTTCTGCGATACTCAAAAACAAGGAAAAAACAGAAACTGCCACTGGGCTCTAGGTTAATAGGTTAGTCCCAAAACTCATATAAAATATCATATAAATGCATATACAACATCTAAGATGGATAATATAATAGCATGAATACTTCATACATTATAGATATGTTGGAGACGTATCAGCATCCCCAAGCTTAATTCCTGCTCGTCCTCGAGTAGGTAAATGATAAAAGAAATAATGTATGAAGTGTGAATGCTAGCAGGTGCACAAGTTTGATCAATGATAATTTCAATCACCTTTTCTAGCATCATTATATGTCATAACAGTAGCTCATCTCATAAAACTTTTCATGATCAAGTAACAAGCTATTCACATGTTAAAGTATAGATCATAAACTTTCTTGAAAACTAACAAACAGTGCTCTTAGTCATCAAACAATTGCAATTCATCTTATTTTCGGGAAGGGTCTATGTAAGAGCTTTGATTCAGCAAACTCCACATACTCAACTATCATTTAATCTTTCACAATTGCTAACACTCACGTGATATTTATGGGTTCAAAGTTTTAATCGGACACAGAGAAAGATAGGGGCTTATAGTTTCACCTCCCAACCTTTTACCTCAAGGGTAATGTCAACAATAATAATTTATGAAAACCTACATCCAAGTGGATATATATATCCGGATCGCTCCAACACAAAGTGTTTGCCAAAGGAAAAAGTGTAAAAAGTAAAGGTGATGATCACCATGACTCTTGTATAAGGGTAGAAGATAAAAGTAAAAGATAGGCCCTTCGCAGAGGGAAGCAGAGGTTGTCATGCGCTTTTATGGTTGGATGCACAAAATCTTAATGCAAAAGAAAGTCACTTTATATTGCCGCTTGTGATAAAGACCTTTATTATGCAGTCCATCGATTTTATTTCTTCCCTATCAAAAGTTCGTATAAATCTTATTTTCTTCGCACTAATAGATCATACATATTTAGAGAGCAATTTTTATTGCATGCACCGATGACAACTTACTTGAAGGATCTTACTCAATCCATAGGTAGGTATGGTGGACTCTCATGGCAAAACTGGTTTAAGGGATGTTTGGAAGCACAAGTAATATTTCTACTTGGTGCAAAGAATTTGTCTAACATGAAAGGGAAAGGCAAGCCCAACATGTTGGATGATCCAAGACAATATAATGTTTCGGATATAGGAAAACATAACCCATTAAGTTGTCTTCCTTGTCCAACATCAACCTTTTAGCATATAATATTTTAATGGGTGCTCACAATTACAAAAGATGTCCAAGATAGTATATTTATGTGTGAAATCTCACTTTCTTCAATATTCTTTCATGAATTGTTCAAGTGACCAATTCTGCGTTTGCTAACTTTCAATAAGTTTACTACCTATACTTATTATGTGTGAAGTCATTACTCCCCATGGTATAAGCACATGAAACGTATATAATTTCAGATTTATGATATTCAATTCATTCAACCATTTACTCATAGGATATACATGAAGCACGTGAGTAAATGACAAACTACTCCAAAAAGATATAAGTGAAGAACACCGAGTAGTCAAAAAAAATTAACTAGCCATGGGAGGATTCTTTTTCATTCAATATTTCAGATCCAATGATTTTATTCAAACAGCAAGTAAAATTGAAAATACGCTCCAAGCAAAACACATATTATTTGACAAATAAAAATATAGCTCCGAGTAAGGTATACCGATAGTTTTGAAGACGAAAGAGGGGATGCCTTCCGGGGCATCCCCAAGCTTAGGCGCTTGAGTATTCCTTGAATATTTCCTTGGGGTGTCTTGGTCATCCCCAAGCTTAGGGTCTTTCCACTCCTTATTCTCCTCATATCGATATCTCACCCAAAGCTTGAAAACTTCAATCACACAAAACTTAATGGAACTTAGTGAGATAGGTTAGTATGATAAAGAGTAAACCATTCACTTTGGTACTATCAAAGACAAGGTTCATAATTGTTATCACACAATGCCTACTGTACCATACCATTTCTACAATTTATATTGAGAAATATAAGCCATAGAAACTAGAAAACAAGCAAACTATGCAATGAAAACAGAATCTGTCAGAAACAGAACATTCTGTAATGTCTGAATAGCAACCATACTTCTGCTACTCCAAAAATTATGAGATAAATTGGTGAACGTGAGGAATTTGTCTATTAATCTTCTGCAAAAAGAATCAACTCAAAAGCACTCTTCTGTAAAAAAAATGGTAGCTAATCCCGTGAGCGCAAAGTTTCTGTTTTTTACAGCAAGATCACATTAACTCTCACCCAAGTCTTTCCAAAGGTCTTACTTGGCACTTTATTGAAACAAAAAGCTATAAAACATGATTACTACAGTAGCTTAATCATGTAAACACACAAAAATAGTAAGGGTAAATATTGGGTTGTCTCCCAACAAGCGCTTTTCTTTAATGCCTTTTATCTAGGCATGATGATTTCAATGATGCTCACATAAAAGAAAATAATTGAAACATAAAGAAAGCGTCATGAAGAATATGACTAGCACATTTAAATCTAACCCACTTCCTATACCTAGGGATTTTTTAGCACACAATTTATAGGAACAAGGATCAACTAGCATAGGAAGGCAAAACAAGGATAACTTCAAAACTTTAAGCACATAGAGAGGAAACTTGATATTATTGCAACTCCTACAAGCATGTATCCCTCCCTCATAATAATTTTCAGTAGCATAATGAATGAGTTCAACAATATAACCATCACATAAAGCATTCTTTTCATGATCTACAAGCATGGAAATTTTACTACTCTTCACATAAGCAAAATTCTTCTCATTTGGAATAGTGGGAGCGAACTCAACAAAATAACTGCCATGTGAGGCATAATCCAATTGAAAATTAAAATAATGATGGTAAGTTTCATGGTTAACATTATTCTTTATAGCATACATGTCATCACAATAATCATCATAGATAGCAGCTTTGTTCTCATAATCAATTGGAACCTCTTCCGAAATAGTGGAACCATTACTAACTAAAGTTGACACTCTTCCAAATCCACTTTCATAAATATCACACTAAGATTCAACACCCTCCAAAATAGTGGGATCACTAATTCCTAAAGATGACACTCTTCCAACCCCACTTTAGATTATAGTATTATTCATACTCCAAAAGATATAAGTGAAGTTCATGGAGCATTCTACAATTAATATAGACTATCCAATATCCAAGCTGAAAATATATAAGTGAAGCACACGAAGCATTGTATAAAACCATACTTAAAAGATTTAAGTGAAGCACAAAGAGCAATTCTATAAGATCATACTTAAAAGATATAAGTGAAGCACAAAGAGTAATTCTATAAGGTCATACTTAAAAGATATAAGTGAAGCACATGAAGCATTCTATAAATCAATGAAGGGCTATCTCATACTAGCATGGTTCTTAAAGGAAAAACAAAAACACAAAGGACACAAATCATGTGAACAAAACAAAAACCGAGGTATACCGATAATTGTTGAAGAAGAAAGATGGGATGCCAACCGGGGCATCCCCAACTTAGATGCTTGAGTATCCATGGAATGTTTACTTGGGGTGCCTTGGGCATCCCCAAGCTTGAACTCTTGCCTCTCTTTATTCTTCTCACATCGGTAACACCTCGTTCTTCGAACACTTCATCCACAAAAACTTAACAAAAACTTTGTGAGATCCATTAGTATACTAAAGCAAATCACTACCTTTAGGTACTGTCGAAAACTCATTCCAATTTCATATTAGCACTTTATCTACTGTATTACAACTTCACCATGGTTCATACCCCCCGATACTACCCATAGATTCATCAAAATAAGCGAACAACACATAGAAAACAGAATCTGTCAGAAACAGGACAGTCTGTAGTAATCTGGAAGTTTAGTAAACTTATGTAACTCCAAAAAATTCTAAAAATATATGAAAATTTTAAAAAATTGTACAGAAGTAACATGCAAAAAGTTTCAGGCCCATTTGACTTTCCAGTAAAAAATGTAAATTCACGCACTACAGCCAAAGTTTCTGTTTTTGTACTGCACATAGTAAACAAGCAATCTAATCATCCTAAAACCAAAGCTTGGCACATTATTTTTATAATAAAATGGATATATACAAGGGGATAATTATATTCAGAGAAGCTTCCATGAAATTTTTTACATTGTTTCCATCAGCATGAACACAAGTGTTCAAGGTCGACCCTCACTTCTCCAATGCATAATCCAATCACTTCTCTTATTGAAAAACTTTTTAGGCATGAGAGGCAAGTAATTTTTTTGTATTTTCATTCTTAATTTTTTTTGTATGTTTCACCCACAACTAAACAGAAAAAAAGGAAAAAAAACTACTTAGTGAAGAAAGCAAACAAGCACACACGAGAATATCAACCCCACACTATTGCTCCCCGGCAACGGCGCCAGAAAAGAGCTTGATAATCCCCAAGTGCAGGGAATCATCGTAGCAATTCCCAATGGTGGAAGTGATAAGTATGGAGTATCGAACCCACAAGGAGCTAAAGGTAAGATCAATATTCTCTCAAGTCCTATCTGCCACTGATACGACTCTACATACACCGAACGTTTGCTTCCAACTAGAAACGAGAAATAAAACTACATTGTGGGTATGAAGAGGATAACTAAGTTTGCCAGGATATCAATTGAATTCATGATGAGAAATACCATCCTTGCCCCTCGATGATTTGTGTTATCATCGGCAACATTATTGCCTCCCGTTAACACAAACTTGTTCGTGTTTTGTGTTATACCTTGAGTTCCTTGCTATCCAGCATTTGTTCTTCTTTACCTTGGAGGATTACCATCTTTTATGTCAAGAATGTCGTGAGGATTACTCCACCTCTTAAGAATTCTTGGTATAGTGATACTTCTCACCATCACCATTCTTTCATGGTCCTCGTGTTGATTCGATCGGTGCTATTTGGATTTTGCCCTTCTAGCAACCATATTGCTTTGAAGTTAATGGTCAGCCGTTCACTCTTAGACTATTGATTATTGAATCACCATTCTGACATTGGTCGTGCAACCCAGCCCATATTTTGGGCGCACCTTTCAACCAATGTTTAATTGTGTATGTTTTCCTCGAACATACTTCATTACATCATTTGATCTGACAAATGTTATCTACTTATCCACATAATTGAGGAGATCCATCTTTTTGGATACCTCGTTGAATTATCGCTGAGTCCATCAGCCACCTTCTCATCCCCTCCTTGGTTTAATGATGAACTCTTGTTTCGGAACTCGCTTCCATAGATCAATTCCCAAGAATCTTACAATGTCCTCTCGACAATTTGTATTGCACCTTTCTTCCCAGGCATCCTGAGTCTGAGGTATCCTGCCACCTATCCGAACTGAATCTCGGTCTTATATGATGGTTGGAACATAATTCCAAGACTTATAAAGTTGGTCTTTATATGGCCCAGTAAGGTGATGTCATGCCTAGCACACCTAGCCGGAGGACCTTTTGTTATAGTTTCCTTTTTGGCAAGGTTAGTCATTCTTCCATGAGGAAATGGTAAGACTTATTCTATAAGTTGTTCCTGATGGATCCTTTTGTTTCCAAAGTCTGATCTTCACCTGTTGACCATGTCAATGATATCTCGAAGCATGTCTATGGTACTCCGATTTTCAACAGGAACATTTGAAGCCCGATGCTAAATGTTTCCTGCTCAATTATCCAAACACCGTTGTATGGGTAATGTCATGAAAATTCTCTCCCCTACCTAAAGAGTTTTCTACATTATACCCTGCCACAGATAGCATGCTCTGCTTGCCTTGGGAAGGATATATCCCTAAAATATGTGTTTAAACACATTTTCCTTTCCATTGCCTGTTTAAACTGGTAATCACCTTTCCTTTCCATTGGTTTGCTTAACCCTTCTTGTGATCTATATTATATAAACAGTAGTAATCTTCTGCTTATGTAAAACACCTTGGTGTACAACCGTGTCAGTAAGACCCTGTTTCTACTGTTGATGACATTCCGGTAGCCACCGATGGACGGGAACTTTGCCTATTGGTCTGCATCGTTCAACAAGCAGGAAAATGGTTCTCTTTGTCCCTCGCCCTTGGTACTGATGTTGTTGCCGACATAACTGATAGGCTATCTCTGACATACCTTGCTTACATGCTCGTGCAAGACGTCGCCCTTCCTACTTTTAACCCACATGGTGGGCCCATAACCCACAGTTCCACAGGATTGAAACCTGACTCTCCTGTACCCCCTGATGTCAAAGTTATTCCTCACGCTTGACTTATGTAATTCACGGGCCACCTGCCAAGTGATCTACTCTGGTATCAAACGCAATGCTTATTCTCGTTGTTCTGAACCCCCTTCGCCTTCTGATTAGGCCATCCAATGATTGTCTGCCCATTGGAAACTTCTCATGGTACCTTCTTACTTTGCTCTCGAAATTTTCTTAAGTTTCAATTCGAGAGTTACTTTCCGCCACCTTCCTCGATGTTAACGACCAGATAGTCAACCTTGCAGAGGTCCGTTCTCCCGAATACCCACCCTTTATTGTTCTGTAAGTACGATGGAGTTCCTGAAGAAAGGATGATGACTTCATCATGATGACTTGGAGCAGAGAAATGAGGACAACAATGTAATGGATCAACTTCTTCGAGAAGAGCATCCAAGGCCAAGAAGATTCGTTAGACTTTCGTAACCAGACCTCTCCCCCTTATTCCACCTCTTAAATCTCGGTACGATATTTCTTGTAGTGGAGGAGAATTGTGACGCCCGGATAATCAAGCTACAGTAACCCTCTAGTAATGATGCCTTGTCACCGCTGTTACTGTTGTTAATCTTGTGTTAGTTTGAAACCGGTTCGAATTCAAAATTCAAAATCAGGGCAAACAATAAAAGTTTTCAACCATTAAAACTAAAATGTTCAAAATGGGACAAATAAATCCTAAGTAATAATGGTGGAGAAACCACAGTTGTATAAAATGTGTAAATACTCAAAAATGAATAAAACAGCAGCAAAATAAATTAATTAAATGCCTTTTGTATTTTGTAAAATATTAGACTATTTTATTTGGATGTCCAAAGTCATGTGGCAGTAGTATAATTATTAGACTAATTTAGGAACCAATTATGTATTTTATTCAAACTAAAATAAATAACTAAAACAAAGGGAAATAGATAAAAAGCAAAAACTTAAACAAAGAGAAATAAAAAAACAGAACCCCCCTGGCCAATTGGGCCACGACCCAGCCGGCCGGCCCACCGGCCCAACCGCGCCCCTGGCCTATATGGCCTGCCGACTCCTGAACCCAAGCCTCTCCCCTCCCCGATCCCCTCTCACTCCCCCTCGCCCTCGATCTAAACGGCGCCCATCCCCGTCGCCCCGCACGGTCCCCCCACTCCTCCCGCACGACCCCCACTCCTCCCGACTGAGACCCCCACTCCCTCTCGTTCTCCAGCGTCGCCAGGCACCCTGCGCCCGCGCCCGAGGAACCACCGCAAACCACCGCCACCGAATCAGCAACCCATCGCGTCTGTGAGGTCTACCTCGTCGTCTTTGTCATCTACACTGGCGCACGCGAGCTAGGATGCCCCAACGACGGCGCCCTCGACGATCTTCTTCGACGACGGCCGCCACATGCCTCGCCTCGATCCACGCCGTCTAGACCATCTCCGGCTCCCTCAAGCATCCCTACGCAACCACAGTGAGCACCGCCACTTCCCCGAAATTTATCGAGCTCGGATTCGAGCTCGAGCGCGCTCGCCGCAACGCCCTAGCCTAGTCGCTGCCGCCCCTGTAGTTCGTCCCGCGCCTCTGTGTTCCGCCCCTGCCCGCGTGTCCCATGGCCCGTGGCGCTGCCGTGGTCGCGCCCGCTTCGCTCGGGGACGCGCTCGTCGCGCCGCGACCTCCGTGGCTGCGCCTCGAGTTCTCTCTCCTACGCTGCTCTACTCCCGCTCTGCCGGCCAGCGCACCCTGCGCCAGTGCGCGTGCCATCCTCCCGCCAAGAATCGCTCTCGCACCGCCCGCCGCCCTACGCCACTCCGGTCGGCCGTGCCTCGCCGGCGCCGCACGCCGAGCCCCACCCCGCGGCTAGCCTCGCCTAGTACCCAGTCGGGCCAATGCTCACGCCCGCACCCGCACCTCCCTGTGCCTGCTAAGGCCTCCGTGCCTTTGACATGTGAGGCCGCCCCCAGAACGTTTAATAAAAAAGAACTAGAAAATTAATTAGAAAATATTAATTAATTAATTAGATAATTAATTAACTTAATTAAATCTATTAAATTAACATAATGACTTAATTAAACTAATTAAACATGCTTAGTTAGTCTAAGACAATGACGAACGGGCCCACCTGTCGGTTTGACCGGTCAATGGTCACAGTTGACTGCTGACGTCATGATGATATCAGCAAACACTATTCTGGATAATGTTGATTTAAAATAATTAAATAAATCCTAAAATGATTTAAATCTTTTAAAATTAATATAAAATAAACGAGCTCGGATGGAAAAACTTTGTACATGAAAGTTGCTCAGAACGACGAGACGAATCCGGATACGCAGCCCGTTCGTCCGCCACACATCCCTAGCATAGCAAACACGCAACTTTCCCCTTCCGTTTCATTTGTCCGAAAATGCGAAACACCGGGGATACTTTCCTGGATGTTTCCCCCCTTCGTCGATATCACCTCCTAGTGCGTTAGGTCGCCGCTAGTACCGCGTATTGCCATGTTATGCTTTGTGATGCTTTGATTGCTCTGTTATTTATTAGGTTCCCCCTCCGTTACTTCTTTCCGGTAGACCCCGAGACCGCTGCCGGTACCCCTGTGATCGACTACATCGACGACGAACCCTTCTCTTGCTAGAGCAACCAGGCAAGCCCCCCTTTGATCACTGATGTCTACTACGCAACCTTCTTCTTGTAGACGTTGTTGGGCCTCCAAGTGCAGAGGTTTGTAGGACAATAGCAAATTTCCCTCAAGTGGATGACCTAAGGTTTATCAATCCGTGGGAGGCGTAGGATGAAGATGGTCTCTCTCAAACAACCCTGCAACCAAATAACAAAGAGTCTCTTGTGTCCCCAACACACCCAATACAATGGTAAATTGTATAGGTGCACTAGTTCAGCGAAGAGATGGTGATACAAGTGCAATATGGATGGTAGATATAGGTAATTGTAATCTGAAAATATAAAAACAGCAAGGTAATAAGCGATAAAAGTGAGCGTAAACGGTATTGCAATGATAGGAAACAAGGCCTAGGGTTCATACTTTCACTAGTGCAAGTTCTCTCAACAATAATAACATAGTTGGATCACATAACTATCCCTCAACATGCAACAAAGAGTCACTCCAAAGCCACTAATAGCGGAGAACAATCGTAGAGATTATGGTAGGGTATGAAACCACCTCAAAGCTATTCTTTCGGATCGATCTATAAAAGATTTTGTACTAGAATAACACCTTAAGACACAAATCAATCAAAACCCTAATGTCACCTAGATACTCCATTGTCACCTCAAGTATCCGTGGGCATGATTATACGATATGCATCACACAATCTCAGATTCATCCAACCAACACAAAGTACTTCAAAGAGTGCCCCAAAGTTTCTACCGGAGAGTCAAGAACGTGTGCCAACCCCTATGCATAGGTTCATGGGCGGAACCCGCAAGTTGGTCACCAAAACATACATCAAGTGGCACATGATATCCCATTGTCACCACAGATAAACACGGCAAGACATACATCAAGTGTTCTCATAAAAGACTCAATCCGATAAGATAACTTCAAAGGGGAAACTCAATTCATCACAAGAGAGTAGAGGGGGAGAAACATCATAAGATCCAACTATAATAGCAAAGCTCGCGATACATCAAGATCGTATCACCTCAAGAACACGAGAGAGAGAGAGATCAAACACATAGCTACTGGTACATACCCTCAGCCCCGAGGGTGAACTACTCCCTCCTCGTCATGGGGAGCGCCGGGATGATGAAGATGGCCACCGGTGAGGGTTCCCCCCTCCGGCAGGGTGCCGGAAACGGGTCCCGATTGGTTTTTGGTGGCTCTGGAGGTTTTGCGGTGGCAGAACTCCCGATCTATCTTCTGTTCTGGAAGTTTTACGATACGTAGGTATATATGAAGGAAATATGCCCTAGAGGCAATAATAAAGTTATTATTTATTTCCTTATATCATGATAAATGTTTATTATTCATGCTGGAATTGTATTAACCGGAAACATAATACATGTGTGAATACATAGACAAACAGAGTGTCACTAGTATGCCTCTACTTGACTAGCTCGTTAATCAAAGATGGTTATGTTTCCTAACCATAGACATGAGTTGTCATTTGATTAACGGGATCACATCATTAGGAGAATGATCTGATTGACATGACCCATTCCGTTAGCCTAGCACTTGATCGTTTAGTATGTTGCTATTGCTTTCTTCATGACCTATACATGTTCCTGTAACTATGAGATTATGCAACTCCGTTTACGGAGGAACACTTTGGTACTACCAAACGTCACAACGAATCGGGTGATTATAAAGGAGTACTACAGGTGTCTCCAAAGGTACATGTTGGGTTGGCGTATTTGAGATTAGGTTTTGTCACTCCGATTGTCGGAGAGGTATCTCTGGGCCCTCTCGGTAATACACATCACATAAGCCTTGCAAGCATTGCAACTAATAAGTTAGTTGCGAGATGATGTATTACGAACGAGTAAAGAGACTTGCCGTAACGAGATTGAACTAGGTATTGGATACCGACGATCAAATCTCGGGCAAGTAACATACCGATGACAAAGGGAACAAAGTATGTTGTTATGCGGTTTGACCGATAAAGATCTTCGTAGAATATGTAGGAGCCAATATGGGCATCCAGGTTCCGCTATTGGTTATTGACCAAGAATAGTTCTAGGTCATGTCTACATAGTTCTCGAACCCGTAGGGTCCGCACGCTTAAGGTTTCGATGATGCTTATATTATGAGTGTATGAGTTTTGATGTACCGAAGGAGTTCGAGTCCGGATGAGATCGGGGACATGACGAGGAGTCTCGAAATGGTCGAGACGTAAAGATCAATATATTGGACGACTATATTCGAGTTCGAAAGGTTCGAATGATTCGGTATTTTTCGAGTACCGGAGAGTTACGGAATTCGCCGGGAGAAGTATTGGGCCTTATTGGGCCTGCAAGGGAAAGAGAGAGGGCTGCCTAGGGCAGGCCGCGCCCAAGGCCTAGTCCGAATTGGACTAGGGGAGGGGCCGCACCCCTTCCTTATCTCCTACTCCTACTAGGAAAGGAGGAGTCCTACTCCGGTGGGAGTAGGACTCCCCCCTGGTCGCCTCCTCCTAGGCCGCCACCTCCTCCTTGCTCCTTTATATACGGGGCGGGGGGCACCCCATGACACACAAGTTGATCTATGGATCGTTCCTTAGCCGTGTCGGTGCCCCTCCACCATATTCCACTTGGTCATATCGTCGTAGAGCTTAGGCGAAGCCTGCGCGGAGAAGTCATATCGTCGCGAGCTTAGGCGAAGCCCTGCGTCGGTGGAGCATCAACATCGTCACCACGCCGTCGTCTTGACGGAACTCATCCCGACACTTTGCTGGATCGAGTCCGGGATCGTCATCGAGCTGAGCGTGTGCGAACTCGGAGGTGCCGTCGTTCGGTGCTTGGATCGGTCGGATCGTGAAGACGTCGACTACATCAACAGCGTTGTTATAACGCTTCCGCTTTCGGTCTCGAGGGTGCGTGGACGACACTCTCCCCTCTCGTTGCTATGCCATCACCATGGTCTTGCGTGTTCGTAGGAAATTTTTGAAATTACTCGTTCCCCAACAAAGGCATCCGAGCCTGGTTTTATGCGTTGATGTCATGTGCACGAGTAGAACACAAGTGAGTTGTGGGCGATACAAGTCATACTGCCTACCAGCATGTCATACTTTGGTTCAGCGGTATTGTGAGATGAAGCGGCCGGACCGACATTACGCGTGACGCTTACGCGAGACTGGTTTCACCGCTCCGAGCACTCGTTGCTTAAAGGTGACCGGCGGTGTCTGTCTCTCTCACTTTAGTTGAACCGAGTATGACTACGCCCGGTCCTTGAGAAGGTTAAAACGAGTCTATTTGACAAACTATCGTTGTGGTTTTGATGCGTAGGTAAGAACGGTTCTTGCTCAGCCCGTAGCAGCCACGTAAAACTTGCAACAACAAAGTAGAGGACGTCTAACTTGTTTTTGCAGGGCATGTTGTGATGTGATATGGTCAAGGCGTGATGCTATATTTTATTGTATGAGATGATCATGTTTTGTAACCGAGTTATCGGCAATGGCAGAGCCATATGGTTGTCGCTTTATTGTATGAAATGCAACGCCATGTAATTGCTTTACTTTATCACTAAGGAGTAGCGATAGTCGTAGAAGCAATAGTTGGCGAGACGACAACAATGCTACGATGGAGATCAAGGTGTCGCGCCCGGTGGCGATGGTGATCATGACGGTGCTTGGCGATGGAGATCACAAGCACAAGATGATGATGACCATATCATATCACTTATATTGATTGCATGTGATGTTTATCCTTTATGCATCTTATCTTGCTTTGATTGACGGTAGCATTATAAGATGATCTCTCACTAAAATTATCAAGAAGTGTTCTCCCGAGTATGCACCGTTGCGAAAGTTCTTCGTCTTTGAGACACCACGTGATGATCGGGTGTGATAGGCTCTACGTTCAAATACAACGGTGCAAAACAGTTGCGCACGCGAATACTCAGGTTAAACTTGACGAGCCTAGCATATAACAGATATGGCCTCGGAACACGGAGACCGAAGGTCGAACGTGAATCATATAGTAGATATGATCAACATAGTGATGTTCACCATTGAAACTACTCCATCTCACGTGATGATCGGACATGGTTTAGTTGATTTGGATCACGTAATCACTTAGATGACTAGAGATGTCTATCTAAGTGGGAGTTCTTAAGTAATATGATTAATTGAACTTTAATTTATCATGAACTTAGTCCCGGTAGTATTTTGCAAATTATGTTGTAGATCAATAGCTCGCGTTGTTGCTTCCCTATGTTTTCATATGTGTTCCTAGAAAAATTGTATTGAAAGATGTTAGTAGCAATGATGCGGATTGGATCCGTGATCGAGGTTTATCCTCATTGCTGCGCAGAAGAATTATGTCCTTAATGCACCGCTAGGTGACAGACCTATTGCAGGAGCGGATGCGAGCGTTATGAGCGTTTGGCTAGCTCAATATGAGCGATCTGACGTTATGAGCGTTTGGCTAGCTCAATATGATGACTACACGATAGTTTAGTGCACCATGCTTAACGGCTTAGAATCGGGACTTCAAAGGCGTTTTGAGCGTCATGGACCATATGAGATGTTCCAGAATTGAAGTTAATATTTCAAGCAAATACCGAGTTGAGAGATATAAAGTCTCCAACAAGTTCTATAGCTAAAAGATGGAGGAGAATCGCTCAACTAGTGAGCATGTGCTCAGATTGTCTGAGTACTTCAATCGCTTGAATCAAGTGGGAGTTAATCTTCCAGATAAGATAGTGATTGACAGAATTCTCTAGTCACCATCACTAAGTTAGTAGAACTTCGTGATGAACTATAGTATGCAAGGGATGACGAAAAAGATTCTCGAGCTCTTCGCGATGTTAAAATCGGCGAAGGTAGAAATCAAGAAAAACATCAAGTGTTGATGGTTGACAAGACCACTAGTCTCAAGGAAAATGGCAAAGGGAAGAAGGGGAACTTCAAAAAGAACGGCAAGCAAGTTGCTACTCGAGTGAAGAAGCCCAAGTCTGGACCTAAGCCTGAGACTAAGTGCTTTTGCTACAATGGAATTGGTCACTGGAAGCGGAACTACCCCAAGTGTTTGGCGGATAAGAAGGATGGCAAAGTGAACAAAGGTATATTTGATATACAGATTATTGATGTATATTTTACTAGTGTTCATAGCAACCCCTCGGTATTTGATACTTGATTCAGTTGCTAAGAGTAGTAACTCAAACGGAGTTGCGAATGAATGAAACTAGTTGAAGGGAAGTGACGATGAGTGTTGGAAGTAGTTCCAAGATTGATATGGTCATCATCGCACACTCCCTATACTTTCGGGATTAGTGTTAAACCTCAATAAATGTTATTTGGTGTTTGCGTTGAGCATGAATATGATTTGATCATGTTTATTGCAAAGCGGTTATTCATTTAAAGTCAAAGAATAATTGTTGTTCTGCTTAAATGAATAAAACCTTCGATGGTCATACACCCAATGAAAATAGTTTTCAAAACGGTTATTCATTTAAAGTCAAAGAATAATTGTTGTTTTGTTTAAATGAATAAAACCTTCAATGGTCATACACCCAATAAAAATAGTTTGTTGGATCTCGATCGTAGTAATACACATATTCATAATATTGATGCCAAAAGATGCAAAGTTAATAATGATAGTGCAACTTATTTGTGGCACTTGCCGTTTAGGTCATATTGGTGTAAAGCGCATGAAGAAACTCCATCTTGATGGGATTTTGGAATCACTTGATTATGAATCACTTGATGCTTATAACCATGCCTTATGGGCAAGATGACTAAAGACTCGTTCTCCGGAACAATGGAGCGAGCAAAGGACTTATTGGAAATAATACATACTGATGTATGCGGTCCGATGAGTATTAAAGCTCACGGCAAGTATCGTTATTTTCTGACCTTCACAAGATGATTTGAGCAGATATGAGTATATCTACTTAATGAAGCACAAGTCTGAAACATTTGAAAAGTTCAAATAATTTCAGAGTGAAGTGGAGAATCATCGTAATAAGAAAATAAAGTTTCTACGATCTGATCGTGGAGGAGAATATTTGAGTTACGAGTTTGGCCTTCATATAAAACAATGTGGAATAGTTTCACAGCTCACGCCACATGGAACACCATAACGTAATGGTGTGTCCGAATGTCATAACCGTACTTTATTTTTGATATGGTGCGATCAATGATGTCTCTTACCGATTTACCAATATCATTTTGGGGTTATGCATTAGAGACAGCTGCATTCACGTTTAATAGGGCACCATCTAAATCCGTTGAGATGACACCGTATGAACTATGGTTTAACAGTAAACCTAAGCTGTCGTTTCTTAAAAGTTTGGAGTTGTGATGCTTATGTGAAAAAGTTTTCAACTGATAAGCTCGAACCCAAATCGGAGAAGTGCGTCTTCATAGAATACCCAAAGGTAACTATTAAGTACACCTTCTATCACGATCCAAGGCAAGTTATTCGTTGCTAAGATGGATCCTTTCTAGAGAAGAAGTTTCTCTCGAAAGAAGTGAGTGGGAGGAAAGTAGAACTTGATGAGGTAATTGTACCTTCTCCCTTATTGGAAAGTAGTTCATCACGAAAATCAGTTCCATGATTCCTACACCAATTAGTGAGGAAGTTAATGATGATGATCATGAAACTTCAGATCAAGTTACTACCAAACCTCGTGGGTCTTCCAGAGTAAAATCCGCACTGAGTGGTGCGGTAATCGTGTTCGGAAGTCATGTTACTAGACCATGATGAACCTACGGACTATGAGGAAGCGATGATGAGCCCAGATTCGCGAAATGGCTTGAGGCCATGAAATCTGAGATAGGATCCATGTATGAGAACAAAGTATGGACTTTGACTTGCTCGATGATCAGCAAGCCATGTTAAATAAATGGATCTTCAAGAGGAGGACGGACAACGATAGTAGTGTTACTATCTACAAAGCTCGACTTGTCGCAAAAGGTTTTCGACAAGTTCAAGGTGTTGACTACAATGAGATTTTCTCAAGCTGTAGCGATTCTTAAAGTCTGTCCGAATCATGTTAGCAATTGCCACATTTTATGAAATCGGCAAATGGATGTCAAAACTGCATTCTTTAATGGATTTATTAAAGAAGAGTTGTATATGATGCAACCGAAGGTTTTGTCAATCCTAAAGGAGCTAACAAAATATGCAAGCTCCAATGATCCATCTATGGACTGGTGCAAGCATCTCGGAGTTGGAATAAACGCTTTGATAGTGTGATCAAAGCATATAGTTTTATCTGAGACTTGCGGTGAAGCCTCAGATTTACAAGAAAGTGAGTGGGAGCACTACAACATTTCGATAAGTATATGTGAATGACATATTGTTGATCGGAAATAATGTAGAATTATTCGCAAAGCATAAAGGAGTGTTTGAAAAGAGTTTTTCAAAGAAAGACCTCGGTGAAGCTGCTTACATATTGAGCATCAAGATCTATAGAGATAGATCAAGACGCTTGATAAGTTTTTCAATGAATACATACCTTGACAAGATTTTGAAGTAGTTCAAAATGGAACAGTCAAAGAAAGAGTTCTTGCACTGTGTTACAAGGTGTGAGATTGAGTAAGACTCAAAACCCGACCACGGCAGAAGTAGAAAGAGAATGAGAGTCATTCCTATGCATCAGCCATAGGTTCTATAAAGTATGTCATGCTGTGTACCAGATCTATTACATACCCTACCACTAAGCTTGGCAAGGGAGTGCAATAGTGATCTAGGAGTAGATCAATGGACAGCGGTCAAAATTATCCTTAGTAGAATAAGGATATGTTTCTCGATTATGGAAGTGAAAAAAGGTTCGTCGTAAAGGGTTACGTCGATGCAAGTTTTAACACTAATCTAGATGACTCTGAGTTTCAATCTGGATACATATTAAAAGTGGGAGCAATTAGCTAGAGTAGCTCCGTGCAAAGCATTGTAGACATAGAAATTTGCAAAATACTTACGGCTCTAAATGTGACAGACCCGTTGACTAAAATTATCTCACAAACAAAACATGATCACACCTTAGTACTCTTTGGGTCTTAATCACATAGCGATGTGAACTAGATTACTGACTCTAGTAAACCCTTTGGGTGTTGGTCACATGTCGATGTGAACTATGGGTGTTAACCACATATAGATGTGAACTATTGATGTTAAATCACATGGCGATGTGAACTAGATTATTGACTCTAGTGCAAGTGGGAGACTGAAGGAAATATGCCCTAGAGGCAATAATAAAGTTATTATTTATTTCCTTATATCATGATAAATGTTTATTATTCATGCTGGAATTGTATTAACCGGAAACATAATACATGTGTGAATACATAGACAAACAGAGTGTCACTAGTATGCCTCTACTTGACTAGCTCGTTAATCAAAGATGGTTATGTTTCCTAACCATAGACATGAGTTGTCATTTGATTAACGGGATCACATCATTAGGAGAATGATCTGATTGACATGACCCATTCCGTTAGCCTAGCACTTGATCGCTTAGTATGTTGCTATTGCTTTCTTCATGACCTATACATGTTCCTGTAACTATGAGATTATGCAACTCCGTTTACGGAGGAACACTTTGGTACTACCAAACGTCACAACGAATCGGGTGATTATAAAGGAGTACTACAGGTGTCTCCAAAGGTACATGTTGGGTTGGCGATTTGAGATTAGGTTTTGTCACTCCGATTGTCGGAGAGGTATCTCTGGGCCCTCTCGGTAATACACATCACATAAGCCTTGCAAGCATTGCAACTAATAAGTTAGTTGTAGATGATGTATTACGGAACGAGTAAAGAGACTTGCCGTAACGAGATTGAACTAGGTATTGGATACCGACGATCAAATCTCGGGCAAGTAACATACCGATGACAAAGGGAACAAAGTATGTTGTTATGCGGTTTGACCGATAAAGATCTTCGAGAATATGTAGGAGCCAATATGGGCATCCAGGTTCCGCTATTGGTTATTGACCAAGAATAGTTCTAGGTCATGTCTACATAGTTCTCGAACCCGTAGGGTCCGCACGCTTAAGGTTTCGATGATGCTTATATTATGAGTTTATGAGTTTTGATGTACCGAAGGAGTTCGAGTCCCGGATGAGATCGGGGACATGACGAGGAGTCTCGAAATGGTCGAGACGTAAAGATCGATATATTGGACGACTATATTCGGAGTTCGGAAAGGTTCGAATGATTCGGTATTTTTCGAGTACCGGGAGAGTTACGGGAATTCGCCGGGAGAAGTATTGGGCCTTATTGGGCCTGCGGGAAAGAGAGAGGGCTGCCTAGGGCAGGCCACGCGCCCAAGGCCTAGTCCGAATTGGACTAGGGGAGGGCCGCACCCCTTCCTTATCTCCTACTCCTACTAGGAAAGGAGGAGTCCTACTCCCGGTGGGAGTAGGACTCCCCCTGGTGCGCCTCCTCCTAGGCCGCCACCTCCTCCCTTGCTCCTTTATATACGGGGCAGGGGGCACCCCATGACACACAAGTTGATCTATGGATCGTTCCTTAGCCGTGTCGGTGCCCCCTCCACCATATTCCACTTCGTCATATCGTCGAGAGCTTAGGCGAAGCCTGCTGGGAGAAGTCATATCGTCATGAGCTTAGGCGAAGCCCTCGTCGGTGGAGCATCAACATCGCCACCACGCCGTCGTCGACGGAACTCATCCTCGACACTTTGCTGGATCGAGTCCGGGATCGCCATCGAGCTGAACGTGTGCGTAACTCGGAGGTGCCGTCGTTCGGTGCTTGGATCGGTCGGATCGTGAAGACGTCACGACTACATCAACCGCGTTGTTATAACGCTTCCGCTTTCGGTCTACGAGGGTACGTGGACGGACACTCTCCCCTCTCGTTGCTATGCCATCACCATGGTCTTGCGTGTTCGTAGGAAATTTTTTGAAATTACTACGTTCCCCAACAATATATGGGTGCAGGGGGTACGTCGGTGGAGCTTCGGGGGCCCCACGAGGCAGGGGGCGCGCCCTAGGGGGGTGGGCGCGCCCCCCACCCTCGTGGCCAGCTCCCGTATCTTCTGACATAGAGCCCAAGCCTATCCGGTGGCTTTCCTTCCAAAAATAACTTCTCCAGTTGATTTCGTTCCATTTTGACTCCGTTTGATATTCCTTTTCTTCGAAACACTGAAATAGGCATAAAACAACAAATCTGGGCTGGGCCTCCGATTAATAGGTTAGTCCCAAAAGTAATATAAAAGTGGATAATAAAGCCCAATATTGCCTAAAACAGTAGATAATATAGCATGGAGCAATCAAAATTATAGATACGTTGGAAACGTATCAAGCATCCCCAAGCATAATTCCTGCTCGTCCTCGAGTAGGTAAATGATAAAAAAAGATAATTTTTGATGTGGAATGCTACTTGGCATAATTTCAATGTAATTCTTCTTACTTGTGATATGAATATTCAGATCTGAAAGATTCAAGACAAAAGTTCATATTGACATAAAAATAATAATACTTCAAGCATACTAACAAAGCAATTATGTCTTCTCAAAATAACATGGCCAAAGAAAGTTATCCCTACAAAATCATATAGTCTGGCTATGCTCCATCTTCCCCACACAAAATATTTAAATCATGCACAACCCCGATGACAAGCCAAGCAATTGTTTCATACTTTAACATTCTCAAAACTTTTTCAATCTTCACGCAATACATGAGCGTGAGCCATGGACATAGCACTATAGGTGGAATAGAATGGTGGTTGTGGAGAAGACAAAAAGGGGGAAGATAGTCTCACATCAACTAGGCGTATCAACGGGCTATGGAGATGCCCATCAATAGATATCAATGCGAGTGAGTAGGGATTGCCATGCAACGGATGCACTAGAGCTATAAGCATATGAAAGCTCAACAAAAGAAACTAAGTGGGTGTGCATCCAACTCGCTTGCTCACGAAGACCTAGGGCATTTTGAGGAAGCCCATCATTGGAATATACAAGCCAAGTTCTATAATGTAAAATTCCCACTAGTATATGAAAGTGACAACATAGAAGACTCTCTATCATGAGGATCATGGTGCTACTTTGAAGCACAAGTGTGGTAAAAGGATAGTAGCATTGTCCCTTCTCTCTTTTTCTCTCATTTTTTTATTTTTTTTATTTGGGCCTTTTCTCTTTTTTTATGGCCTCTTTTTTTTTCTTTTTTTCTTTTTCGTCCGGAATCTCATCCCGACTTGTGGGGTAATCATAGTCTCCATCATCCTTTCCTCACCGGGAGAATGCTCTAAAAAATGATGATCATCACACTTTTATTTTCTTACAACTCAAAAATTACAACTCGATTCTTAGAACAAAATATGACTCTATATGAATGCCTCCGGCGGTGTACCGGGATATGCAATGAATCAAGAGTGACATGTATGAAACAATTATGAACGGTGTCTTTGCCACAAATATGATGTCAACTACATGATCATGCTAAGCAATATGACAATGATGGAGCGTGTCATAATAAACGGAACAGTGGAAAGTTGCATGGCAATATATCTCGGAATGGCTATGGAAATGCCATAATAGGTATGTATGGTGGCTGTTTTGAGGAAGATATATGGTGGGTGTATGATACCGGCGAAAGGTGTGCGGTATTAGAGAGGCTAGCAATGGTGGAAGGAAGAAGGGTGCGTATAATCCATGGACTCAACATTAGTCATAAAGAAGTCATATATTTATTGCAAAAAATCTAGAAGTTATCAAAGCAAAGTATTACGCGCATGCTCCCAGGGGGATAGATTGGTAGGAAAAGACCATCGCTCGTCCCCGACCGCCACTCATAAGGAAGACAATCAATAAATAAATCATGCTCCGAGTTCATCACATAACGGTTCACCATACGTGCATGCTACGGGAATCACAAACTTCAACACAAGTATTCTTTAAATTCACAACTACTCAACTAGCATGACTCTAATATCACTATCTTCATATCTCAAAACAATTATCAAGCATCAAACTTATCTTAGTATTCAACGCACTCAAAAGAAAGTTTCACATATCTTGAATACCAAGTATATTAACATTAAGCAAATTACCATGCTATTAACGACTCTCAAAATAATCTAAGTGAAGCATGAGCGATCAAGTTTCTTTGAAACAAATCCACCACCGCTCTCTTAAAAGATATAAGTGAAGCACTAGAGCAAAAATTATCACGCTCAAAAGATATAAGTGAAGCACTATGAGCAAAACTATCAAGCTCAAAAGATATAAGTGAAGCACATAGAGTATTCTATCAAATTCCAATTCATGTATGGCTCTCTCAAAAGGTGTGTACAGCAAGGATGATTGTGGTAAACTAACAAGCAAAGACACAAATAATACAAGACGCTCCAAGCAAAACACATATCATGTGGTGAATAAAAATATAGCTCCAAGTAAATTACCGATGGAAGTGGACGAAAGAGGGGATGCCTTCCGAGGCATACCCAAGCTTTGACTTTTTGGTGTCCTTGGATTATCTTGGGGGTGCCATGGGCATACCCAAGCTTAGGCTCTTGCCACTCCTTGTTCCATAATCCATCAAAAGAATTCACCCAAAACTTGAAAACTTCACAACACAAAACTCAATAGAAATCTCGTGAGCTCCGTTAGAGAAAGAAAACAAAAGACTACTTCAAGGTACTGTAATGAACTCATTATTTATTTATATTGGTGTTAAACCTACTGTATTCCAACTTCTCTATGGATCATAAACTATTTTACTAGCCATAGAGTCATCAAAATAAGCAAGCAACACAATGAAAGCAGAATCTGTCAGAAACAGAACAGTCTGTAGTAATCTGTAACTAACGCAAACTTCTGGAACTCCAAAAATTCTAAAATAAATTGGTGGACCTGAGGAATTTGTCTAGTAATCATCTGAAAAAAGAATCAACTAAATAGCACTCTCCAGTACTAAGTTAAAGCTAATATCGTGAGCGCTAAAGTTTCTGTTTTCTACAGCATGATCATAAAGACTTCACCCAAGTCTTCCCAAAGGTTCTACTTGGCACAAACACTAATTAAAACATAAAACCACATCTAACCAGAGGCTAGATGGATTATTTATTACTAAACAGAACCAAAAAGCAAGAAACTAAAATAAAATTCGGTTGCCTCCCAACAAGCGCTATCGTTTAACGCCCCTATCTAGGCATGATGATTTCAATGATGCTCACATAAGAGATAAGAATTGAAACATAAAGAGAGCATCATGAAGAATATGACTAGCACATTTAAGTCTAACCAACTTCCTATGCATAGGGATTTTGTGAGCAAACAACTTATGGTAACAATAATCAACTAGCATAGGAAGGCAAAACAAGCATAACTTCAAAACTTTAAACACATAGAGAGGAAACTTGATATTATTGCAATTCCTACAAGCATATGTTCCTCCCTCATAATAATTTTCAGTAGCATCATGAATGAATTCAACAATATAACAAGCACCTAAAGCATTCTTTTCATGATCTACAAGCCTAGAAAATTTACTAATCTCCACATAAGCAAATTTATTCTCATCAACAATAGTGGCAACAAACTCAACAAAATAACTATCATGAGATTGAAAATTAAGATCAAGATGACAAGTTTCATGGTTATCATTGTTCTTTAAAGAATACGTGTCATCACAATAATCATCATAGATAGGAAGCATGCTTTCATCATAGTAAATTTGCTCATCAAAGCTTGGGGGACAAAAAATATCATATTCATCAAACATAGCTTCCACAAGCTTGTGGCTTTGCATATCATTAGCATCATGGATATTCAAGGAATTCATACTAACAACATTGCAATCATGCTCATCATTCAAAGATTTAGTGCCAAACATTTTAATGCATTCTTCTTCTAACACTTTGGCACAATTTTCCTTTCCATCATACTCACGAAAGATATTAAAAAGATGAAGCGTATGCGACAAACTCGATTCCATTTTTTTGTAGTTTTCTTTTATAAACTAGACTAGTGCTAAAACAAGAAACAAAAAGATTCGATTGCAAGATCTAAAGATATACCTTCAAGCACTAACCTCCCCGGCAACAGCGCCAGAAAAGAGCTTGATGTCTACTACGCAACCTTCTTCTTGTAGACGTTGTTGGGCCTCCAAGTGCAGAGGTTTGTAGGACAGTAGCAAATTTCCCTCAAGTGGATGACCTAAGGTTTATCAATCCGTGGGAGGCATAGGATGAAGATGGTCTCTCTCAAACAACCTGCAACCAAATAACAACGAGTCTCTTGTGTCCCCAACACACCCAATACAATGGTAAATTGTATAGGTGCACTAGTTCGGCGAAGAGATGGTGATACAAGTGCAATATGGATGGTAGATATAGGTAATTGTAATCTGAAAATATAAAAACAGCAAGGTAACAAGCGATAAAAGTGAGCGTAAACGGTATTGCAATGATAGGAAACAAGGCCTAGGGTTCATACTTTCACTAGTGCAAGTTCTCTCAACAATAATAACATAGTTGGATCACATAACTATCCCTCAACATGCAACAAAGAGTCACTCCAAAGCCACTAATAGCGGAGAACAATCGTAGAGATTATGGTAGGGTATGAAACCACCTCAAAGCTATTCTTTCGGATCGATCTATAAAAGTGTTCGTACTAGAATAACACCTTAAGACACAAATCAATCAAAACCCTAATGTCACCTAGATACTCCATTGTCACCTCAAGTATCCGTGGGCATGATTATACGATATGCATCACACAATCTCAGATTCATCCAACCAACACAAAGTACTTCAAAGAGTGCCCCAAAGTTTCTACCAGAGAGTCAAGAACGTGTGCCAACCCCTATGCATAGGTTCATGGGCGGAACCCGCAAGTTGGTCACCAAAACATACATCAAGTGGCACATGATATCCCATTGTCACCACAGATAAACACGGCAAGACATACATCAAGTGTTCTCATAAAATACTCAATCCGATAAGATAACTTCAAAGGGGAAACTCAATTCATCACAAGAGAGTAGAGGGGGAGAAACATCATAAGATCCAACTATAATAGCAAAGCTCGCGATACATCAAGATCGTATCACCTCAAGAACACGAGAGAGAGAGAGAGAGGGAGAGAGAGAGAGAGAGAGAGAGAGATCAAACACATAGCTACTGGTACATACCCTCAGCCCCGAGGGTGAACTACTCCCTCCTCGTCATGGAGAGCGCCGGGATGATGATGGCCACCGGTGAGGGTTCCCCCCCTCCGACAGGGTGCCGGAACAGGGTCCCGATTAGTTTTTGGTGGCTCTGGAGGTTTTGCAGCGGCGGAACTCCCGATATATCTTCTGTTCTGGAAGTTTTACGATACGTAGGTATATATGGGTGCAGGGGTGCGTCGGTGGAGCTTGGGGGGAGGCGGGGCGCCCCCACCCTCGTGGCCAGCTCCGTATCTTCCGACGAGAGCCCTAGCCTATCCGGTGGCTTTCCTTCCAAAATAACTTCTCCAGTTGATTTCGTTCCGTTTTGACTCCGTTTGATATTCCTTTTCTTGAAACACCAAATAGGCATAAAACAAAAAATCTGGCTGGGCCTCCAGTTAATAGGTTAGTCCCAAAAGTAATATAAAAGTGGATAATAAAGCCCAATATTGCCTAAAACAGTAGATAATATAGCATGGAGCAATCAAAAATTATAGATACGTTGGAGACGTATCAATCACCAGATATCGCCTATTCCTTCTCTATACTACTTGCATTAGAGTAGCGTAGCATGTTACTGCTTTCGGTTAATCCTATTCTGCTGCATGGCCTGTCATTGTTGCTACAGTTGTTACCCTTACCTGCAATCCTAAATGCTCAGTATAGGATGCTAGTATTCCATCAGTGGCCCTACACTCTTGTTCGTCTGCCATGCTATACTACTGGGTTGTGATCACTTCGGGAGGTGATCACGGGCATATGCTATATACTTTCTACTGTTACATTACTTATGATACTGTTCGGAGATGGGGGCTGAATGGGCATGTGGCTCCATCCCGGTAGAGGTGGGCCTGGGTTCCCCACGGTCCCCGATTGTTACTTTGTGGCGGAGCGACATGGCAGGTTGAGACCACCTAGGAGAGAGGTAGGACTGGCCCTGGTCGGCGTCCGCGGTTACATCATTAACACACTTAACGAGATCTTGGTATTTGATCTGAGTCTGGCCATTTGGTCTATACGCACTAACCAACTACGTGGGAAAGATATGGGCACTCAGCGTCGTGGTATCAGCCGAAGCCTTCTTGACGTCTGCGACTAAGCGGCGCGCGCCGGATTGGACTGGAACACATTCTAGGCTAGGTCTGCTTCCGGCCGCCCACGCAACATGTAGGTGTGCTAAGGGCGATGGGCCCAGACCCCTGTGCGCTTAGGTTTAGACCGGCGTGCTGACCTCTCTGTTGGCCTAGGTGGGGCTGTGACGTGTTGATCTTCCGCGGCCGGGCATGACCCAGAAAAGTATGTCCGGCCAAATGGGATCAAGCGTGTTGGGTTATGTGGTGCACCCCTGCAGGGAAGTTTATCTATTCGAATAGCCGTGATCTTCGGTAACAGGACGACTTGGAGTTGTACCTTGACCTTATGACAACTAGAACCGGATTCTTAATAAAACACACCTTTCCAAGTGCCAGGTACAACCCGATGATCGCTCTCTCACAGGTCGACGAGGAGAGGATCGTCGGGTAGGATTATGCTATACGATGCTACTTGGTGAACTTACCATCTACTCTCTTCTACATGCTGCAAGATGGATGTGGCCTGAAGCGTAGTCTTTGACAGGATTAGCTATCCCCCTCTTATTCTGGCATTCTGCAGTTCAGTCCACCAATATGGCCCTTTACACATATACCCATGCATATGTAGTGTAGCTCCTTGCTTGCGAGTACTTTAGATGAGTACTAAAGGTTGCTTTTCTCTCCCTTTTCCCCCTTCCTTTCTACCTGGTTGTCGCAACCAGATGCTGGAGCCCAGGAGCCAGACGCCACCGTCGACGACGACTCCTACTACACCGGAGGTGCCTCATCGCTACGCAGCCCCGCCGACGACGACCAGAGTAGTTTAGGAGGATCCTGCAAGAGGCCCGCGCCTCTTTCGATCTGTATCCCGGTTTGTGCTAGCCTTCTTAAGGCAAACTTGTTTAACTTATGTCCGTACTCAGATATTGTTGCTTCCACTGACTCGTCTATGATCGAGCACTTGTATTCGAGCCCTCGAGGCCCCGGCTTGTATTATGATGCTTGTATGACTTATTTATGTTTTTAGAGTTGTGTTGTGATATCTTCCCGTGAGTCCCTGATCTTGATCGTACACGTTTGCGTGCATGATTAGTGTACGATTGAATCGGGGGCGTCACACTGTCACTCAAGCAACCCACTATAAACGAATCATAAACGTATTGCAACACCTACAGCGGGAATCCCTCATGCTTGCGTGACACGGAGGGCACAATAGGACAGCACCAAAATAAAACATACAACTCATACCAATCTATATCATCAATCAACCCAAAGGCGAAGGATATCTACTCAAAACATCATAGGATGGCAACACATCATTGGATCATAATATGTGGCATAAAGTACCATGTTCAAGTAGGGATTACAGCGGGGTGCGGGAGAGTGGACCGCGTAAAAGAGATGAGGATGGTGATGTTGATGAAGACGATTACTGCGGCGATGATTCCCCTCCCGATGGCACTCTGGCGCCACCGAGAGAGAGGAGGAGAGGTTCTCCCCCTTGTGCTTCCTCCTCCATGGCCTCCCCCCTGGATGCGAAGAGGTTCTCCCTCTGGATCTTGGTCTTCATGGTGACGATGGCCCCTCCAGGATCCTCCTCCATGGCCTTCGGTGATGATGGCCTTCTCCGGCAGGGTGCCAGAGAGGTCCTAGATTGATTTCTCGTGGCTACAGAGGCTTGCGGCGGCGGAACTTCCAATCTAGGTTATTTTCTGGAGGTTTCTGTATTTATAGGAATTTTTGGCGTAGGTCTCACGTCAGGGGGGGTCTCCGAGTCATCCATGAGATAGGGTCCCACGCCCAGGGGGGAGGGCACACCCCCCACCCTCGTGGAAAACCCGAGACTCTTCTGGCCCAACTCTTTTACTCCGGGGGTTTATTTTGGTCCATAAAAAATCATCAAAAATTGGCACGTCAATTGGACTCCGTTTGGTATTCCTTTTCTGCGATACTCAAAAACAAGGAAAAAATAGAAACTGGCACTGGGCTCTAGGTTAAAAGGTTAGTCCCAAAAATCATATAAATATCATATAAATGCATATAAAACATCTAAGATGGATAATATAATAGCATGAATACTTCATAAATTATAGATACGTTGGAGATGTATCAGTAACAAGTAACAAAAGTAAACAAGATGCAACAAGGTGGCCCAATCCTTTTTGTAGCAAAGGACAAGCCTGGACAAACTCTTATATAAAGGAAAGCGCTTCCGAGGACACATGGGAATTATCGTCAAGCTAGTTTTCATCATGCTCATATGATTCACGTTCGTTACTTTGATAATTTCATATGTGGGTGGACCGGTGCTTGGGTACTGCCCTTCGTTGAACAAGCATCCCACTTATGATTAACCTCCCTCGCAAGCATCCGCAACTACGAAAGAAGAATTAAGGTAAACATAACCATAGGATGAAACATATGGATCCAAATCAGCCCCTTCCGAAGCAACGCATAAACTAGGGTTTAAGCTTTTGTCACTCTAGCAACCCATCATCTACTTATTACTTCCCAATGCCTTCCCTTAGGCCCAAACAATGATGAAGTGTCATGTTGTTGACGTTCACATAACACCACTCGAGGAAAGACAACATACATCTCATTAAAATATCGAACGAATACCAAATTCACATGACTACTTATAACAAGACTTCTCCCATGTCCTCGGGAACAAACGAACTACTCACAAATCATATGCATGTTCATAATCAGAGGGGTATAAATATGCATAAAGGATCTGAACATATAATCTTCCACCGAATAAACCAACTAGCATCAACTACTAGGAGTAATCAACACTACTAGCAACCCACAGGTACCAATATGAGGTTTTGAGACAAAGATCGGATACAAGAGATGAACTAGGATTTAAGAGGAGATGGTGGTGTTGAAGATGTTGATGGAGATTGACCCCCTCCCGATGGGAGGATTGATGGTGATGACGATGGTGACGATTTCCCCCTCCCGGAGGGATATTTCCCCCGCAAAACAGCTCCGCCGGAGCCCTAGATTGGTTTTGCCAGGTTCCGCCTCGAGACAGCGGCGCTTCATCCCGAAAGCTTCCTCCTTATTTTTTCCAGGGAAAAAGACACCTTATACCAGAAGATGGGCATCGGGGGGCTTCCAGGTGGCCCACGAGGCAGGGGGCGCACCAAGGGGGTAGGGCGCCCTCCACCCTCGTGGACGGTGGGTGGCCCCCCTCTGGTGCTTTCTTCGCCCAATATTTTTAATATATTCCAAAAATGACTTTCATGGAGTTTCAGGACTTTTGGAGTTGTGCATAATAGGTCTCTAATATTTGCTCCTTTTCCAGCCCAGAATTCCAGCTGCCGGCATTCTCCCTCTTCATGTAAACCTTGTAAAATAAGAGATAAAAGGCATAAGTATTTGTGCCATAATGTGTAATAACATCCCATAATGCAATAAATATCGATATAAAAGCATGATGCAAAATGGACGTATCAAATAGCATATGGTGGGTAAACAAATTACTGTTGGGAAATTGATAGAAAAGCGAATAATTATGACGATATCCAAGGAAATGATCATGTATATATGCATCATGTCCAAGATTAGTAGACCGACTCCTGCCTTCATCTACTACTATTACTCCACACATTGACCACTATCCAGCAGGCATCTAATGTATTAAGTTCATGAAGAAACGGAGTAATACAATAAGAACGATGACGTGACGTAGACAAGACCTATTCATGTAGAAATATACCCCATCTTTTTATCCTTAATAGCAATGATACATGTGTGTCATGTCTCTTTCTGTCACTTGAGATTGAGCACCGCAAGATTGAACCCATCACAAAGCATCTCTTCCCATGGCAAGAAAAATCAATATAGTTGGCCAAACCAAACCAAAGTTTTCAAGAAATACGAGGCTATAACAATCATGCATAAAAGAGTTCAACAAAGACTCAAATAATATTCATAGATAGAACTGGTCATAAACTCACAATTCATCGGATCCCAACAAACACACCGCAAAAGTCATTATATCAAATAGATCTTCAAGAACATCGAGAAGAACATTGTATTGAAGATCAAAAAGAGAGAAGAAGCCATCTAGCTACTACCTATGGACCTATAGGTCTTTAGTAAACTAATCACGCATCATCTAAGGGGCAATGGTGTTGATGAAGAACCCCTCTGTGATCTTTGACCCATCCGGCAGAGTGCTGGAGAAGGCCTCTAGATTGGATCTCGTGGTTCTAGAACTTGCGGCAGCAGAAACTGTTTTCTATCGACTCCCCCAGGGTTTTTGGGATTTTAGAGTATTTATAGAGCTGATAGGTGGTGGAGAAGCTTCCCGTCGGCTCCACTACCCACCAGGGCACGCCCGGGGCCCCTGGCGTGCCCTGGTGCCTAGTGGGCCCCACAGGCCTCCTCTGGTGCACTTCCTTGGCCTCCTGGGTGTCTTCTGGGCAGAAAAAATTCTTCAAAAAGTTTCATGGCATTTGGACTCCGTTTGGTATTGATTTTCTGTGAAGTAAAAAAACAAGCAAAAACAGCAACTGGCACTGAGCACTATATCAATAGGTTAGTCCCGCAAAATAATATAAAGTTGCTAGTAAATGAGTATAAAACATCTAAGATTGATAATATAACAACATAGAACAATAAAAAATAGATATGTTGGAGACGTATCAGCGCCCGCGACGCAGCGCCTCAACCTCCTGCTAATTGTGCCCGTGTCGCGCTTTAAAGCTCCCACGAGCCATGGGTGCCCTCG
This sequence comes from Aegilops longissima, assembly GCA_021605205.1. NCBI lineage: Eukaryota > Viridiplantae > Streptophyta > Magnoliopsida > Poales > Poaceae > Aegilops > Aegilops longissima. The sequence goes on from CM038676.1 coordinate 468,396,474, forward strand.
TGTACAACCCCGACTCGCTGGCTGTCCGCGCGCTGCCCAGGTTGCCCGAGCACAAGTACATTTCCATCTCCCTCATCGCCGACGTGTTTGACCGAATCCCCAAGCTCCACAAGAAGTGGTGTTGTGAGGCCTGTTGGAAATATGCCCTAGAGGCAATAATATATGTTTTATTATATTTCCATATTCATAATTAATAGTTTATATTCTATCCTATAACTGCTATGTCCTGGAATATGCGATTCAGTGACAAATTCATATGCACGTGTGGAATGATAAAGGTAAATAAAAGGTTCCTAGTCTCGCCTCTAAGACTAGCTCAAGTGTTGTTGGTGATCACATTTTCTGGATCTTAAGATATCTTTAAGTGTAACGATAGTCCTAAAACAACATTGAGATTATGACGTTCGAAGAGCGATCATATTGAATCGACCCAATCTTGTTTGTCATGAATTGAGTTAATATCGTCTCCATTCAATTGTAATAACATGGAGTGTTGACGTGTGATATTGCTCCTTAGACCATGAAAGTATCATGGTCACTTCTTACCGTACGGTTGGCTTTGGGGTTTCTCAAACATCACTTGTAACACGGTGACCATAACGACAACTTACAGATGCATCAAATTTTTTGACAAGTGGCCAGATAGCTCGAGAGTGGGATTTCTCCTCTGGCGATGGAGATATATTCTTAGGGCCCTCTTGGTGTGATGGCATCAATCATCATCTAGCTAGAAACAAGTGACTATGTCACGGGGATGCCGGAACACAATAATGAGAAAGAAGAACAAAACTGGCAACGAGGATTTTGGTATAGTGAGCATGCTAATGACTCGGGAGGATACCAATACATCTCGGGGTTTGTAAAGTATCACAAAGCAATGGGAACAGCACATGATAACCAAAGGTTCACTCGAATATCATTCCTGTGCTCATAGGATCAATACAGACGTCCACGGTCCCACTGTCGGCCATTGAACGAACTGTTTCGTTCATGTATGTGAGTTATCAAACCTACGGGGTCACGAACATAAGAAAATCATGATCTGCTGAGTGTTAGAAGGACAGGAGTGATGAGAATATATTTGTGGAATTGTTTCATTAATATTCGGAAATCTGAATAGTTCTGAGAGGATCCGGATGCGTTTCGGAGTCACCGGAAGGGTTTCGGTGAATATCAGGTAATATCGGGTATTACCGATATATTATATATATGTGAAAATTGTTTCCAGAGATGTTAAAATATATAAAAAATGGTCTAGAAGTATTTAGAACATTCTATATTTAATTGAAATATCAACGGGTCCTTAAAAGTCCAAGAGGTGGAAGCCAACTTGGGTCACAAAGGCCCAAGTTGAGGAGGCGCCCCCCTTCCTTGTGGGGAGGGGGGCGAATCCTAAAAGGGGAGGAGTTGGACTCCTCCCCCTTTGGATGGCGCCCCAAGGAGGCTTTTCCCTCCTTGGTGGCAGCCCTCCTCCCCCCTCTAACCTAAATATACTTGAGGTATTGGCCACAATTGAATATACAAGTTTTGGAGCCTCCTCTAGTTCTTCTAGTTCATATTCTAGTTGGTCCTAGTTGACTAACTAGAACGTGGCTGCTACTTGAGCGAGGTTGCGTTGATTTTTTCCTTGAGAGGAAAGGGTGATGTAGCAAAGTAGAGATAAGTATTTTCCTTAGTTAAGAACCAAGGTATCAATCCAGTAGGAGGTACAAGCATGTCCCCAAATACATGCATCTGCACAAACTAACAAACACTTGGACACAACGCGAAAAAGGGTTGCCAATCCCTTCACGGTCACTTGCAAGACTGAGATCTAATATGGGCATCGGGGGGCTTCCAGGTGGCCCACGAGGCAGGGGGCGCGCCCAGGGGGGTAGGGCGCGCCCTCCACCCTCAGGGACGGTGGGTGGCCCCCCTCTGGTGCTTTCTTCGCCCAATATTTTTAATATATTCCAACTGACTTTTGTGGAGTTTAGGACTTTTGGAGTTGTGCAGAATAGGTCTCTAATATTTGCTCCTTTTCCAGCCCAGAATTCCAGCTGCCGGCATTCTCCCTCTTCATGTAAACCTTGTAAAATAAGAGAGAAAAGGCATAAGTATTTGTGCCATAATGTGTAATAACAGCCCATAATGCAATAAATATCGATATAAAAGCATGATGCAAAATGCACGTATCAACTCCCCCAAGCTTAGACCTCGGTTGTCCTCAAGTGAAAGCCAATATCGAAAAATATGTCCACATGTTTAGAGATAGAGGTGTCGATAAAATAAAATACGGACATGAGGGCATCATGATCATTCTTATAATAGCAACATATATATATTGTCATATGATTTCCTATGCTAAAGTAACAACCTATTCACAATGTAAAGTATGAATCAGAAACTTCATTGAAAAACTAGCAAACTATAGTTTCTGTCATTGAAGCAATTGCAATTTATCATAACATCGGAAGAGTCAATATAAGAGCTTTTCAGCAAGTCCACATACTCAACTATCATTTAGTCTTTCACAATTGCTAACACTCACGCAATACTTATGGGTATGAAGTTTTAATCAGACAAAGAGAAAGATAGGGGCAATCCATTACGTTGTCTTCCTTGTCCAACATCAACTTTTTAGCATATCATATTTTAATGAGTGCTCACAATCATAAAAGATGTCCAAGATAGTATATTTATATGTGAAAACCTCTCTTTCTTTATTACTTCCTATTAATTGCAACGATGACCAAAACTATGTTTGTCAGCTCTCAACAACTTTTATTCATCATACTCTTTATATGTGAAGTCATTACTCTCCATAAGATCAATATGATCTCTTTATTTCTTTTTATTCTTTCTCTCCTTTTTTTCTTTTTATTATTCCCTCAAGATCATAGCAAGATAACCAAGCCCTGGACTCAAGACTAATCTTTATTATATATAGCTCACGGACTCGATTACATAGATAAGGATCAACACAAAAACTCAAAGCTAGATCATACTAAACATTATTCTACTGGATGAAGATATAACCAAAAGGATCGAAATAAGAAAAACGGTAAAGATAGAAGTGTGATGGTGATACGATACCGGGGCACCTCCCCTAAGCTTGGTAGTTGCCAAGGGGAGTGCCCATACCCATGTATTTATGTTTGTTTCTTCGGAGGTAGTGATAATGGAGTTGTTGATGATGTAAGCCTATCGTCCATCTTCCAAGGCATAGGCTCACCATCATAGAAGGATGATCGAGTCTCCAGAATCCTCAAATCTACAGCCAAACTCATCCTCTTGAATCTATATTCATACTCACAGTTTTGGTTTTGCAGGTCATAGATCTGGGCTTGGAGGTGCTCGATTTTCTCGTGAAGCTTGAAGATGGTCTCCCCAGTGTTCTTGGCATTCAGCTTGTGGTTGTTGGTGAACTCCGTGATCATCATGTGGTTGGCATTGAGTCCACGTTCCACCATCCCCTGGCACTTGAAAACTTGTTGCTCCATTGCTTCGAGTCTTGTCTCCACGCTTCGAGTCCGCCTTGGTCCCTCAACATCGCGGATGTGCAGCACCCCCTCACGCATCTCAATGGTTTGAGGGTGATGCAGCACCTCCGCTGTGACGCCCCCGATTTGATCGTACACTAATTAATCATACACGCAAACGTGTACGATCAAGATCATGGACTCACGCGAATATATCACAACACAACTCTAGACACAAATTAAAAATAATACAAGCTTTATATTACAAGCTAGGGGCCTCGAGGGCTCGAATACATCAGCTCGAAAACACAAGAGTCAGCGGAAGCAATAATATGTGAGTACAGACATAAGTTAATCAAGTTTGCCTTAAGAAGGCTAGCACAAAAGTAGCAATGATCAAGAAGGCAAGGCCTCCTGCCTGGGACCTCCTAACTACTCCTCGAAGTCGAACTCCACGTAGAATCATCATCAGGATCCTCTGGCTCCTGGACTCCAACATCTGGTACGACAATCGAGAAGAATGGAAAGGGGGAAAAGAGGGAGAAAAGCAACCGTGAGTACTCATCCAAAGTACTCGCAAGCAAGGATCTACACTACATATGCATGGGTATCTGTGTAAAGGGGCAATATCGATGGACTGAACTGCAGAATGCCAGAATAAGAGGGGGATAGCTAGTCCTATCGAAGACTACAGTTCTGGCAGCCTCCATCTTGAAGCAATAGAAGAGAGTAGATGGTAAGTTAACCAAGTATCATCGCATTGCATAATCCTACCCGGCGATCCTCTCCTCGTCGCCCTGTGTGAGAGCGATCACCGGGTTATATCTGGCACTTGGAAGGGTGTGTTTTATTAAGTATCCGGTTCTAGTTGTCATAAGGTCAAGGTACAACTTCGGGTCATCCTGTTACCGAGGATCACGGCTATTCGAATAGATAAACTTCCCTGCAGGGGTGCACCACATTACCCAACACGCTCGATCCCCTTTGGCCGGACACACTTTCCTGGGTCATGCCCGGCCTTGAAAGATCAACACGTCGTGGCCCCACCTAGGCACAACAGAGAGGTCAGCACGCCGGTCTAAATCCTATGCGCGCAGGGGTCTGGGCCCATCGCCCATTGCACACCTGCACATTGCGAGGGCGGCCGGTGAGCAGACCTAGCAACCTCCATTACAAATGAAGTTGCGTTACGCAGTCCAACCCGGCGCGCGCCGCTCAGTCGCTGATGTCAAGAAGGCTTCGGCTGATACCACGACGTCGAGTGCCCATAACTGTTCTCGCGTAGTTTGTTAGTGCGTATAGGCCAGTGGCCAGACTCAGATCAAATACCAAGATCTCGTTAAGCGTGTTATTTTGAAGTAATCGTGGACGCTGACCAGGGCCAGGCCCACCTCTCTCCTAGGTGGTCTCAACCGGCCCTGTCGCTACACCACAAAGTAACAGTCGGTGGCCGTCGGGAACTCAGGCCCACCACTACCTGGATGGAGCCACCTGTCCTTTCAGCCCCCACATCGAAATCACTTGCGGGTACTCTACGAGCCGACCCGACTTTAGTCACCACATGTATCATATAATGTATACAAATATATACCCGTGATCACCTCCCGAGTGATCACGGCCCGGTAGTATAGCATGGCAGACGGACAAGAATGTAGGGCCATTGATGGAATACTAGCATCCTATACTAAGCATTTAGGATTGCAAGTAAGGGTAACAACTGTAGCAACAATGACAGGCTATGCAGCAGAATAGGATTAACCAAAAGCAGTAACATGCTACACTACTCTAATGCAAGCAGTAGAGAGAAGGAATAGGTGATATCTGGTGATCAGGGGGGCTTGCCTGGAAGCTCAGCCGAGAAGGAGGGGTCGTCAACAACGTAGTCGTACTAGGTAGCAGTGGCGACGGTCTCGGTGTCTAACAAGAGAAGAGGGGGAAGAAACAATAAATATAATGCAAACATATGCATGACGATGCATGACATGACAATGCACGGTGCTAGGTGTGCCCTAACGCGGTAGGAGGTGATACCGACGAAGGGGGAAAACATCCGGGAAAGTATCCTCGGTGTTTCGCGTTTTCAGACAGATGAACTGAAGGGGCAAAGTTGTGTGTTTGCTATGCTAGGGATGTGTGACGGACGAATGGACTATGTATTCTGATTCGTCTCGTCCTTCTGAGCAACTTTCATGTACAAAGTTTTCCCATCCGAGCTATGGTTTATTTTATATTAATTTTAAAAAAGATTTAATCATTTCCTAGAATTAATTTAAATCTAAAATGCATTTATGACGTCAACATGACATTAGCATGACATCAGCGGTCAGCTTTGACCTTTGACCGGTTAAGCTGACGGGTGGGTCCCGTTTGTCATTGATTGAGACTAACTAATCAGGATTAATTCGATTAGTTAAATGATTAGGTTAATTAATCACAATTATTTAAGTTAATTAATTTAGTTAACTAGTTAATTAATTAATTACATATTATTATTATTATTATTTGATCTCTTTTTTTATTCTTTTCGTTCTAATCTAGGGCTGGCCCCACTTGTCGTGACCAAGCCTGCCGGGCGGCGAACGGGAACAGGCGCGGGCGCGGCGCCGCCCGAACGGGCACTATGGCGCCCGGCCGCACGGCGACGGCGAGGCGGGCGGGCTGCCGCGAGAGGTGTCGGGCGCCAGCGATGATGCGAGGCTAGGTGCTTGCGGTGGGGTAGCGGGAGCGAGCATGCGGGAGCGATAGTGGGAGGCGGCGTTGGCCGTGCGACGAGGCAAGGCAGGGCGGCGACGAGCGCGCCCCGGACGAGGCAGGCGTGGCCCGTGTAGGCGCACGCGTGTAAGGGCGCGGCCCGAACGAGGCAAGGCGCAGGAGGGCACACACGTGTGGCCGTGGGCGTGAGGTGCGGGCGACGGTGGTGCGATGCGCAGACAGCGGGGGGGGGGGGGCTGCGGGGGCAGCCAGTAGCATCAGGCAGAGCGCGCTGGGGGCGCGAGTGGCGCACGACCCTGCGAGGCGTGGTCGACATCGAGCAGTCGGTTGCAGCATGGGTGAGCGCGAGCGACAGCGGGTGACCGGAGCGAGGGAAGACGGGGTCGGATGGGGAGGTCCTCACCGGCCCTGTAGTGGTGCATGAGTGTGCTCGGGGAGGGCCAGAGCTACGGGGCGACGGCGAGTTGGCGTCGGGGCGGCGAGCACGGTGGGGACGAGGTGGCGCCGGAGGAGGCAAGGGGCGACGCGGACGACAAGGGTCGGTGAAGGCCGTTGGGGAGGAGGACGAGGAGGCGATCCGGCGACGGCGACGGGGCGGCGTTCACTGGGGTTGGCGCAGAGGCGAGAGGGCGTTGCGGCAAGGGAGGCTCCGGCATAGTGGCCGCGTGGATCGACGGCAGCGTCGGGCCGTTGCCCCTGATCCAGATCAGATCGGGAGGGGGAGCGAGGGGATCGTGGGTGAGCGAGTGGGGGAAGTGGGGGACGTGGCTCTAGGTCACGGGGGGAGTGCGGGGATAAGGGGACGGGGTGGGCTGGCCTGGTGGCCGACTGGGCCGGCCTGTTGGGTCGGTTGGCCCAGGGGGGGTCCTTTTCCTTTTCTGCAATTTTGTATTGTTTTTCTTTTCTTTTCTTTTATTTATTTTATTTATTTTTATGTTTTAGCTTAGTTTCCTTTTATTTTTGTTTTAGCAAAATACCAAAATGACACCTAATTTGATGTTATTAAATATGCCAGTGCCACATTAACTAGCTACCTAATCTAAAATAGTTTTGTAATTATTTATTATTTAAAAGTATTTAAATAATAGTTTTCGCTACAGTTTTATTCATCTTATAGCATTTAAACATTTTATAAAAGTATGGTTTCTTCACCATAATCACCAATGCATTATCCGGCACAAACCGGACGTTTTAGTTTTAATATTTAAAAGCTTTTGATGTTTGCCTCAATTTTGAATTTGAATCGGGTTCGAACTAACGTGAGATTAACAACAGTAATCAAGGTGGTGTGGCATCATTTGTAGAGGTTACTGTAGCTTGATTATCCGGGCGTCACATCAGCGAGGTAGGGATTGATGACCTTCTCGAAAAATTTGTCCTTGGGGGCGCTTGAAGACGTCATGGTGATCTAGATATGTCAGAAAAATAGCTTGAAACAAAAGTAGAGGATATTTGCGTGGTACGGTGGTCAAAACCCTCGGGAGATTATATAGTGAATTTTTACCGACCAAAAGAAGTATCGTGCAAGAAAACAGAGTTCGAAGGGCACACGAGGTGCCCACGAGGCAGGGGGCGCGCCCTCCACCCTCGTGGATGCCTCGTGTCCCTTTGAGACTACTTCTTATTTCCCTATTTTCTTAAATATTCCAAAATGGAGAAAATTGCTATTAGAACTGTTTTGGAGTCGGTTTACTTACCGTACCACATACCCATTCCTTTCGGAGTCTGAAACGTTCTGGAAAGTGTCCCTTATGTACTCCTCCGGGGTTATGCTGTCAATAACATTGGTTTCAACATTTATGGGATTACCTAAGATATAATGTTTGATTCTTTGACCGTTCACCACCTTCGGATTTGTGCCTTCGAAGTTGTTGATTTTTATGGCACCGGAATGGTAGACCTCCTCGATAACGTAAGGACCTTCCCATTTAGATAGGATTTTTCCTGCAAAAAATCTTAAACGAGAGTTGTATAACAAAACATAATCAGCTACATTAAACTCATGCTTTCGTATCCTTTTATCATGCCATCTTTTAACCTTTTCTTTAAACAGTTTGGCATTCTCATAGGCCTGGGTTCTCCACTCATCAAGTGAGCTGATGTCAAATAGTCTCTTCTCGCCGGCAAGTTTGAAATCATAATTGAGCTCTTTAATGGCCAATATGCATTATGTTCTAGTTCGGGAGGTAAGTGACATGCTTTTCCATAAACCATTTTATACGGAGACATACCCATAGGATTTTTATATGCAGCTCTATAGGCCCATAATGCATCATCAAGTTTCTTGGACCAATTCTTTCTAGATCTATTTACAGTCTTTTGCAAAATTAATTTAATCTACTTATTACTCAGTTCTACTTGACCACTAGACTGTTGGTGATATGGAGATGCAATTCTATGATTAACATCATACTTAGCAAGCATTTTACAAAAAGCATCATGAATAAAATGTGAACCACCATCAGTCATTAAGTATCTAGGGAGTCCAAACCTTGGAAAAATAACTTCTTTAAGCATCTTAATAGAGGTGTTATGATAAGCACTACTAGTTGGAATAGCTTCTACCCACTCAGTAACGTAATCAACAACAACTAAAATATGTGTAAACCCGTTAGAGGAAGGAAAAGGTCCCATATAATCAAAGCCCCAAACATCAAATGGTTCAATAACAAGTGAATAGTTCATAGGCATTTCTTGACGTCTACTAATATTACCAATTCTTCGACATTCATCACAAGACAAGACAAACTTACGGGCGTCCTTGAAAAGAGTAGGCCAATAAAAACCCGGATTGCAATACCTTATGTGCAGTTCTATCTCCAGCGTGGTGTCCTCCATAAGCCTCAGAGTGACACTTGCGTAGGATATGTTCTTGTTCATGCTCAAGTACACAACGTCTAATAACACCATCTACTCCTTCTTTATAAAGGTGTGGGTCATCCCAAAAGTAATGTCTTAAATCATAGAAAACCTTTTTCTTTTGCTGGTATGTGAAACTAGGTGGTATAAATTTAGCAACAATGTAATTAGCATAATCAACATACCATGGAGCAGTACGAGAAGCATTTATGACAGCTAATTGTTCATCAGGAAAGCTATCATCAATAGGTAGTGGGTCATCAAGAACATTCTCTAACCTAGATAAGTGCAACGGGGTTCTCATCTCCCTTTCTATCAATAATATGCAAATCAAATTCTTGTAGCAAGATAACCCATCTAATAAGTCTAGGTTTAGCATCTTTCTTTTCCATAAGATATTTAATAGTAGCATGATCAGTGTGAACAGTTACTTTAGAATCAACAATATAAGGTCGGAACTTATCACAAGCAAATACAACTGCTAAAAAATCATTTTCAGTAGTAGCATAATTTCTATGGGCACTGTCTAGGATTACTCTTACGAACCACAGTTGAAGCTTTAGCATGATCCTTTATTCTAACAGGGAAAGGTGGTTTCTCAATATAAGCGGTAGGAACAATAGGATCAACATTATAAGTAACAGTCTTTTCTTCAACTTTAATAGGTTCAACTACTTTTACTTCAATGGGAGGATGATATTTAAACCACTTCTCCTTAGGGAGATCAACATGAGTAGCAAATGATTCACAGAAAGAAGCTACTATTTCAGAGTCAAGTCCATATTTAGTGCTAAATTCACGAAAAGCATCGGTATCCATAAAAGATTTAACACAATCAAACTTAGGTGTTATACCTGGCTCCTTACCTTTGTCGAGTTCCCAATCTTCAGAGTTGCGTTTAATTCTTTCCAATAAATCCATTTGAATTCAATAGTCTTCATCATAAAAGAACCAGTACAAGAGTATCGAACATGGAGCGATTATTGAGAGAAAGTCGAGCATAAAAAATTTGAATAATAATTTCTCTTGAGAGCCCATGATTGGGGCATGAATATAACATTGACTTAAGCCTCCCCCAAGCTTGAGCGATACTTTCTCCTTAGCGAGGCCAAAAATTATATATATAATTACGATCATGATGAACCAGATGCATAGGATAAAACTTCTGATGAAATTCCAATTTCAATCGGTTGTAGTTCCATGATCCAATATCATCACATAGCCTAAACCATGTCAATGCCTTTCCCTTCAAAGATAAAGGGAATACCTTCTTCTTGATAACATCCTCGGGCATACCTGCGAGCTTAAATAATCCACAAACTTCATCCACATAGATTAGGTGTATATCGGGATGTAATGTTCCATCTCGTGTAAAAGGATTAGCTAGCAGTTTCTCTATCATACCCGAAGGAATTTCAAAGTAAACATTTTCAGTACATTCAGTAGGTTGAGGAGCAACTCTTTGCTCTACTGGTCGGGGTGAAGATACCCCGAACAAGCCCCTCAAAGGATTATTTTCCATAATAACAAGTGACAGTAAATTTCAGCACACTATATAAATTTTTCCTTACCAAATTCCACCTACCAAAGACACTTCACTCCCCGGCAAGGACGCCAGAAAAGAGTCTTGATGACCCACAAGTATAGGGGATCTATCATAGTCTTTTCGATAAGTAAGAGTGTCGAACCCAACGAGGAGCAGAAGGAAATGACAAGCAGTTTTCAGTAAGGTATTCTCAACAAGCACTGAAATTATCGGTAACAGATAGTTTTATGATAAGATAATTCGTAATGGGTAACAAGTAACAAAAGTAAACAAGGTGAAGCAAGATGGCCCAATCCTTTTTGTAGCAAAGGACAAGCCTGGACAAACTATTATATAAAGGAAAGCGCTCCCGAGGACACATGGGAATTATCGTCAAGCTAGTTTTCATCATGCTCATATGATTCGCGTTCGTTACTTTGATAATTTGATATGTGGGTGGACCGGTGCTTGGGTACTGCCCTTCCTTGGACAAGCATCCCACTTATGATTAACCTCCCTCGCAAGCATCAGCAACTACGAAAGAAGAATTAAGGTAAACCTAACCATAGCATGAAACATATGGATCCAAATCAGCCCCTTACGAAGCAACGCATAAACTAGGGTTTAAGCTTTTGTCACTCTAGCAACCCATCATCTACTTATTAATTCCCAATTCCTTCCCTTAGGCCCAAACAATGGTGAAGTGTCATGTAGTCGACGTTCACATAACACCACTAGAGGAAAGACAACATACATCTCATCAAAATATCGAACGAATACCAAATTCACATGACTACTTATAACAAGACTTCTCCCATGTCCTTAGGAACAAACGTAACTACTCACAAATATTATTCATGTTCATAATCAGAGGGTTATTAATATGCATGAAGGATCTGAACATATAATCTTCCACCGAATAAACCAACTAGCATCAACTACAAGGAGTAATCAACACTACTAGCAACCCACAGGTACCAATATGAGGTTTTGAGGCAAAGATCGGATACAAGAGATCGGATGAAGGCAAAAATTCAACGCGATCCCCACTCTTTCCGCCTTGTGTCGAATGCGGAACACACCGGAGATTGACCTCGACGCACGGTGTTGCACCTCTTTTCGCGCAACATAGCGAAGCGGGGTGACCCCTCAAGGGCTAACCATGATGCGCTTAGTAGCCTGCACGAGGTCCAACTAGTATCTCGCGATGCGGTTTGGCCCTTTTGGTTGCATGCCTTGCACAATCATCTCGTTTCACATGACGTTTAAAGCACCTTTGGGCATGGTTAAGGAGGAACACTCGAGTCAAATGTTTCGAGCAAGGCAGGCCCGAGCGATGCAAACGAGATGACATGAGTGGGTCTCATGGTGCAGTTATATGCGAGCTCGTGCAAGCTGAGTGCATGTTGTATGCCAGTTTGCATGTGTTTTATTGTAATCTCCTTCCTTAATCTCTTTCACCTAACCCCTTCTAATCTACACAATGGTGCATCTAATCAAGATAATCTTTATACACAAAAAAGATGCACATCAACCTTTTAGTTTCATTCAGAAGATCGGTTCCCAACCAGTGGCGGCTCCAGGAAATGAAGGCTTGGTATTCATTCAATTTTTTTTTGCTCTAAACGTAGTATATGAACGAAACAACACAACAGTAGCAATATATGAACAAAACAACACTAGCATAACGGCAATAGCAATATTTCAATGTATCAGACCATAACGACATGAATACATAAGTACCTTTTGATTGATAAAGTGATGATATCCTTCTTACAATATAACTTTGCGGTCGCCTTTTTGGAACAGATTGATGACATCTTCATCCTTCACTTGATTGAAAAATTCCCTCTCAACGAATGTAACCAAACAATTGTTCAAATAATCATCACCCATTTTGTTCCTTAGCTTATTCTTCACATAGTTCATTGAAGAGAATACCCTTTCAACACTAGCGGTAGCTAACGCGTAATCAATACCAACTTAAGAAGCTTGTAAACAATATGGTATTGTTCATGCTTGTTTGTCTCAACAAGCATAACTGAAAGTCGACACGATTTTTCGTGTTTTGAAACTTTTCATCTCTACGCACATTAGTAACATACATGTTTAGTTGCCATGGAAGTCTTGCCAGTTCATCCCTTGTAAAATCGAAGCATAAAACTTTGTAGCAAGCCTAACTAACTTCTCTTGGTCATAAGCAGCAAATAGATGAAGTGGACAAAATGCTGCCATGCAAGAAAGTAGCTCGTGTTTACCTCATCAAATCTGCCATTCAGCTCACTGGTTTGCCTATCAATGACACCCACAAACATATCAACCTTGAAGCGGTGGTAATTGGTGGGACCATTACATAAACCCTTCTAGGCCGACCAACGGAAAGTAAGGACCCTCCATATCAACAACTTTGATCTTATGCTTTGTACAAAAGATGTGACCTTTGTGAGAAAATCATCCCATCCAAGATCGGTTCTCAAAGCCTCCAAGTAATACTTTGTGTCAGCAACAAGCTCAATAGCATGAACAATATCTTCGTCTTGCTTTTGCAAAGCTCTACACAACTCATCTGTATATCCAAATATTTCTTGCATCAAGTGTGCCATGAAAACAAACTCAAATGATTGAAATATTATCTCTATGGATAGAGCCGCTTGTGCCTCCGCACCATGTTACTCGTCTCCAATCTTGCGAAGGACTCGTCGTAGTGCACCATACATAGAGATGACATGGTTCACAGTTTTGAAGTGAGAGCCCCAACGTGTATCACATGGCCTTCCCAAACCCATTTCCTGATTCAGCCCACTCCCTGTTTCTACTTCTTCCAATTCCAATGCATCAATGAGTTCTTCAGCCTGAGCTATCCGAAGCATTCTCATTTTTTACAAGACATGCCAAGAGCATTTAACAAGTGTGCAAGCTGGTCAAAGAACCAAGTACAATCACCACTCTCCTTAGCAACAGCAACAATGAACATAGTAGGCAGAAGGGGACTCATCCATAATCAGTTTTTTCAGGCCACTGACATTACCTCTCATGTTACTAGCTCCATCATATCCTTGCCCACGAACCATCGCAAAGGTCAAATTGTGGTCCATAAGCATTTTTTGAATTGCAGCTTTTAGTGTCAAAGAGGTAGTATCTTCAACATGAGCAAGACCAAGAAATCTTACAACTGCCCTTCCTTTCTTATCAACAAAACGCAAGCAAACAGCCAACTGTTCATTCTGATACACATCACTAGACTCATCTGCAAGTATTGCAAAATGACCACCATCAAGTTCTTCAATGACTAGTTTAGTAGTCTCTTGTGCACAACATTTTATCACCTCTTGTTGTATATCATGGTGAGTCATCTTGCAGTTCCGTGGAGCATTCTTGAGAACAACCCTATCAACCTCTTCAAAATTTCCTGCTAGCCAATTTAGAAGCTCAAGGAAATTTCCTTTATTTAGCGAGTCTTCACTTTCATCATGTCCTCTAAATGCCAAGCCTTGGCGCAACAAAAATCTCACACACTTGAGTGTCCATGTCAAACGATGTTTATACAAAGCCTTGTATTGTGAGGTGTTTGAAGCAATAGACTCCCGAATTGATGTTTGTGGTGTAGTGAACATATCATACTTCTCTTGAGCTTCAGCATGAGCACTACTTACATCACCAACATGCCTTGTCAATCTTGGTTTCATGTTCCAGTTTCTAAACCCACCCTTAACAAATGAATCTCCACCGGGGCTTTTTGTTTTATCCTTGAACAAATAGCAAACAAAGCAGAAAGCGGCCTCTTTGTCCACACTATACTCAAGCCACTTGTGATCCTTAAACCAAGAAGGACAAAAGCGACGGGGATGTCCACTAAAATCTCTGATCTCAAATTTGTGACCCTTTGGTTGACAAGCTCCCAAGTCAATGTATCTCCTTCTAACTACATCCCGGTCATTGACATGATATGAAGATATGGGAATTCGCTTGCCAGGATCACGTTCCAGAGCCGCCAAATCTGCTTCGAATTGGGGACTTGGTTCATCATCTTCATCAATTGCTTCATCATCTTCTACAATTGGGGACGGGGAGCCTCTCTCCCTCTCCGGTTGCAGAGCTTCGTCATGTGTATGCACTAGTGCTAGCTGTAGGTTGCTCTCAATCTCAACGGAAAGAGTAGTTGGTGTGGATGTAGAACTTATTTTCCTTGCCTTTGAAGATTTGTCCCACAATTCAAACAAGCTGACATCCTTCTTCTTCATCTAAATCACAATCACATAAACAAACTAGAAATCAGTGACATTGGCATTGTGGCATCAAATTCATCACATAAACATCCTTCTTCTTCAAACTTCAATGTCCATTTAGTTCAATTTCAGTTTACAAACAAATCTTCAGATTTCTTACTAAAAACACAAGGCAAAAAACCAAAATATACCAGGAAGGTTGGAGGCTTGGAGCTGGAGGAGACGGCCAGCAGGGGCACTGGAGGATCCCGGAGGTGGACTGGCGCCTTGCGGAGGAGATGGCCGGACGGTGGACGCGGGACCGGGACGCCCTGACCGGAGCAGTGGACCGGCGGTGGAGCAGATGCAGTTTGCGCGGAGGGGAGGGGCGGCGCTGGAGGCCGAGGCCTGAGGGGAGGGAAGAAGAGGGCCGGCCGGACCTGGAATCGCCGCCGCCCGCGCGCCGCTAGGTTTGGGAATCGAGATCGAGGGAGACTGTCAGACTGGGAAGTGGGAACTGGTGGGAGACGGAGAGGATCGAGAGGTGCTCGCCCGCGCGACCTAGCAGACACCGCTCGGTCGTCTGTCTGGTTCGTTGCGTGGCTCAGTTTGTCCTTTGTTTTGGACTGGGCCAATATAACATGTATATTAATTTTTTTTGCGCCTAAATCTTGGGTATTCCAGGGAATACCCAAGAAGACCCCCCAGCGCCGCCGATGTTCCCAACTTCATGGACTGTAAATCTTTAATTTTGTACTAATGTTTGGAGGTTTTTTGGATGAATTTCGGCAACATCTTCACACTCGGTCGAAAAATTGAAATATCTTTCACCACTAGTTTCATCTCGTTGTTTCACATGACTTCCGTATTGCACGTTTTCTATTTCGGCGATCGTAGACAAGTAGATCTACATCTCCCTAGCGAACTCTCCAAATGCATACGTGCGGTCTGTTTTAATGACACTTCTTAATCTTCTTCATCAAGTCCCTTCTAATCTACAACACGATGCTTCAATCCGAGATAAGTTGTACATGAAAAATATACACATCGACATAGTGGTACCATTGAGAAGATCGATTATTTTTACTTTCATTGAATGTAAATGTTCAAGTCATGTTCATGTTTGGAGCTATTTTGGACGAATTTTGTCAAACTCGTCGTGTATGGTGGACTGTTTGAATTCCTTTGACCAGTAACTTCATTCCACTGTTTTCACACGACTTTCATGTTGCGCATTTTCTATTTTGACGGTCGTAGGCGAGTATATCTGTATCTCCCTATTGTACTATACTAAGGTGTTATTCTCATGGTTTAAACGAAATTTGGAGTGGCTTCCTTCTGTTCTCATTGATCATCGTCAACCTTGTAGTATGGACAACATGTCATGCCTGGTGCCACCGCCAGCGTCGTTCCTCTCGGCCTCCTCGCCCGCGGCCTACTATACTGATGGCGGCGTCGCGTGCAACTGCATTTCTTCTCCCGTCCTCTGCCTCGACACCCTTATCCTCGTCTCTCCTCATGAACTTCCCATGCGGTGACGACACTAGCAACTGGTTTGCCACGCCGCCGGCAGGATCGCTCGCTTGCGACTTTGTGCTCATCCGTCGGACGCAACGTCGCGGCCACCGTCCGTCCCCATCGCCTAGGCACTCTATTGTAACTCTTTGTGTAGTGTGTAATTATTAACTCTTAATTGAGTCTAATGTATGCAAGTATGCAACCAAACTTTGTGTAATGCATCAGCCCAGCTCAACACAGGCCACCAAACGCCAGGAAAAAATTGCTTCCCTAATGCAGCCAACCTATATGCCACCTACCAAACCATGTGTATATGTGTAGAACATGGTTTACCCTGTATTTACTCAGCCAACCCCAACTGAGTCACAGACGCAAAGAGGCAAAAAAAAAAGGTCTAGCCTACCAAAGGGAGCTCCTGTTCAGCGCCTTAAGCGCCCTAATAGTTCCCTGGCGCTCATGTGCCCCCGCTCATGGGCTGGCCCAAGAAGAAGGCGAGCGCTCGATCATTCGTTCACGAGAAAAAGTTCGTTTGCTTGATTGCATTTGACCAGTAGATCGGTCAACTGTTGAATTTCGAAAAAAACACAAAAAAAATAAAAAAAGGAAAATTAAACTCGAAGAAGTTTATGAATTCAAAATGTTCACAGATTTTAAAAAGTTCACAAACTTTAAAAAAGTTCAAGAATTTTAAAATGGTTCTTCAATTTTGAAAAAAGTATATCAAATTTGAAAAAAGTTCATTAATTTAAAAAAGTTCATAAAATTCAAAAAAATCATCGATTTTGAAAGAAAATTCATCAAATTTGAAAAAGTTGATCATTTTTTAATCGTCGAAATTCAAAAATTTCATCAATTTTAAAAAATCAAAAAGAAAAAGAAACAGGGAAAAATAAAACAAAAAATGTAAAACTAAAATAAAAAATAAAAAGGAAAAAAACTAAAAAAAAGAAAGAACACCAGATGAAAAGAAAATCCATAGAAACCCAGCCCAGAAAACCGGTGGGGGCTAGAGGAATGAGTCGGACTAGCGAAGCGTGGGTGTGCGCCCGCTACCAAATACACTGTATTAAGGCGCCAAATAGGAAACACGCTTACCAAGCGCGAACCTAGTGATTTTGTGGATAGTCTTAAATATGTTTTTTAGGATGTCTTAAATATGTTTTCTACACTATATATATTTTCACGCTGGATTTCAAAAGTAAGTCGGCCTAGCCCAGAAAGAGTTGCCCGGCTACAGAACAGCTACCCCAGAAACCCGGCCCACGTAGGTTACCTCTGCGACGTGCTCGACCGACCACTCCGCTCACGCACTCACGCCCCACGCCTCGCGTGGCCAAAAGCAAAAAAGAAAAAAAGAATCTAAAAAATAAATCAATCTCAGTAGATAAAGGCTCCCGGACGCGCAAATAGAGCATCGTCCCAGGGACCTGCACGCAAAAACGCCGTGCCGTGTTTCTGGGGATCGGCATCGCATCGCACGCACGCACCCGGCACCTCCCTCCCCAAATCCATCCATCCCACCGCTCTTTTAGCACCTGCCCCCGTTTGCTTGCGTCCAACTCAACTCCACTCCTCCGCCTCCTCCTACTCCCATCTGCTGCCGCTGCTCTGCTCGCCTGCACCCGCGATCGCCGCGGCCAGCCAGCCAGGCCCGCCATGGATGAGGAGTACGACGTGATCGTGCTGGGCACGGGGCTCAAGGAGTGCATCCTCAGCGGTCTCCTCTCCGTCGACGGCCTCAAGGTGAAGCTCGCCTCCCCCGTACCGATCGATCTGTGCCTTTCCCCGTTCCAGCCTCCTGCCGTGACTTCGCTCAGTCAGCTGCCGTGCGCGTGCTTTCCGACGGAGCCCGCGCTCTCGGCGCGCGGGTGGGGTGGTTGCTGCTGCTTCCAGGTAGTAGATCGGGCGCTGGTACTGGTGCCCCGGCTTGATCCGGACCTGATGCCGGCAGATGGGCGGTTGTTTTGGCTGCTACACCGTGTCCCTTTGCTGTTGGTTTTAGGAACTGTTGCGAAACTTAGGCGGTCGTTCGACTTGGGGGAGGCAGCCCGTAGTGATGTGGAGGTGGGGACGCTGGGGCGTGGCTGAATCGGAAGGTAAACTGCAGTGACGGCGACCCCAGGCCGTGGTCTCCCTGTCTCGCTCAGTTTATGCTAGTAGATGTGATCCATGCTTGTAAGGCGCCGGTATGAGTTTGCAAAGCTGGGGCACATCAGTCAGTTAGGAAAAAGGCAGGGCGTGGTTTGAGTTGTTGTGGCATGACATGCTTACCCATTTTGGAAGCATGATCTTTTATGGTGTACTAATTGGATGAGATACTGCTGATCCAAAAGTGGCGGGATGCTCGATACATGTTGTAGTCTGAAGGGGTGCAAAAATGGTGATATTGCTAAATGTGTTCTAAGGATCCTCTATTTTTTTTTTTGCAGGTTTTGCACATGGATAGAAATGACTACTATGGAGGAGATTCCACCTCCCTCAACTTGAACCAGGCAAGCAGCTATATGTCTCTATCAAGTGGTTTAAGTTAAGATCACAACTACCTAGAATGAGGTTATAATTGTATCAATGGGTACTTCTTGAAAATATATGTATATAAACAAAAGTCACTCAGTTTGTTTTGGTAGTTGATATGATTGATTTAGACTTGTAGTTGTTTTTAGTTATACCTCTTTAATGTTTGTATATGTTGTCGACAGCTCTGGAAGAAGTTCAGGGGAGAAGAAAAACCACCGGCGCATTTAGGTGCGAGCAGAGACTACAATGTAGACATGGTTCCAAAGGTGTGACATGCCCCTTTTGATTAAATCCACTCAAATATTAACTGAGTATACAATAAATGTACTCTTTTCATTGCTAAAATATTTACTAACTTATTTGTGGCAGTTGAGTGATTTAGCAATAAGGAAAACAATTGGTGTATGATCAGTAAATAGTCTTTCAAACATGGTTACTGGAGTTGCGTAACACCCTTTGAAACCTGTCGGCTCGAAATAGCTGACAATCAGTAAGGATTTGGTGTCTGATCCGTAGATGGGTGCCAAACTGCCAAACCAATGAAATCAAGGTAAATTAGAAGATGGGAGGATGTGATTTCTTCCAGCTGCCATCCGCCACTAATACCGTTCTTAGGAGCAGTGACAGGGAGGATGGGGCTGTGGCCTGTAGCCTGCAGCCTTGAGACATTGACCACCTGGATCTGGTGAGGATGGAGGGTTGGAGACTAACCATATCGTCTTTTAGATGGAAAGGCAGCGCTGGTACAGCAGAGCGCTCGGGAGGTAGGTTACGGTACTATGTTCCTTTAGAAGGTTCCGTCGCTACCTTAGGGTTCCCTTCCTAACTAAAAGACGATATGTGGATGGGCTGATCAGGCCCATGTGTCATGTTTTCTCCTTCTTTTAATAGGGATGTTCTCTAGTAAAACCTTTGTTCCTAAATATCTGGTTTGTGTATCCCATCTCCATCTTTGTCCACGAATCAGAAATGTACACCTATTAGGGAACCCAACTTTTGTAAGTGGCAAACCCATTGATCTGCGAATCTGGTAACCATGGTTCTAAAAGCAGATTGGGGAGTGACGTGTGGGCCTGATGGAGTAATTTTAGCACATAGAGCATGCAACCTTGTCTAAATTGAATTGCTCCATGCTAAATTTAGCATCATACTGGTAGGTGTCAAACTGTCAATGGCTTTGCAACTCCTTCAAGAGGCTTGTGGCCAAGAAGAAGGACTTAAACATTTTCAATGTTTCCTTGCATTTTTTTGCTTCATTTTAATGCGGCTCCTTTGATTTGAGTATTTGACCAATAACCGCTCAACTCTTTTCCTATGTTAGAACCCTTGTCATGACTACGCAATCCTAATAGTGTTTCCCATTACTTGTATTGTACTATTGTTATTTTTATTCTTTTGAGAGAAACTTGTAGTTTTATTAACAATAAACAGATGCTTGGTTCAGATTATGAAATGCTATAAACCTACAGGCTACATGTAATATGTTGAGATTGTTAACACTTGATAAAAATAGTATCTCTCTTTCTATCTCTGACCAGTTTATGATGGCGAATGGAACTTTGGTTCGTACTCTCATTCACACTGATGTGACGAAGTATCTGTCTTTCAAAGCTGTTGATGGAAGCTATGTCTTCAGCAAAGGGAAGGTATTGCTTTAGCTTACCCGCATACCTCCTATCTTGTATGGATGGCACCTTTGTTGGACTTGTCATAAGCCATTCTTTGATCTCATGTATTCTAAACACCATTATTCAAATTAGTCACCTACATTCTGTTGCTGTGTTGCATTTGCATCAGATTCACAAGGTTCCTGCCACTGACATGGAGGCTCTAAAATCCCCTTTAATGGGCTTATTTGAGAAACGTAGAGCAAGGAACTTCTTCATTTATGTCCAAGATTACAATGATGCTGATCCAAGAACACATCAAGGATTGGACCTTACAAGGATGACAACTAGAGAATTGATCGCGTAAGTATCTCATCTGTTATGGCATCAATGGTATATCAGATTTTTTTGGGTGGTAAAAAGGACTATATAAGGTAGTTGCTTATTCTGTTGAGTGGCTGAAATGTACAAAAACTAGTTCTGTCCGCCGCATTGTTAGGAAATAATACATGCTTGTTCTAATTGTACATGCATCTTCTGCATTACTTGATTCTTATTGCTTTTTTTTTCAGAAGTAGTGATTGTTTTAATAATTTACTCTCTTTTAGGAAAACAGTAGAGTTGCAGAACATTTGATTTCAGTATCATGTACTGATCTGCACTTTCCACTAAAAGTGGAAGGATATCCCTTGTTACTTCCTACACTGCAAGTAATCTTATTTGTTTTTTGTTATTTGTTTCCAGGAAACACGGTTTGAGTGATGATACTATAGATTTCATTGGCCATGCGCTTGCTCTTCACAGGGACGATCGCTACCTAAGCGAGCCAGCAATTGATACTGTTAAAAGAATGAAAGTATGCCCTGAGCCCCTGACTATTCTTTTTAGTTTTTTCTTTTCTTAAGAAGATAGAAGGTTTCTTGCTTGTTAACATCAATATAATTTCTATGATCTGCTACCCTTGTTTATTTGTTCTTTGGTGTTATTTCTGCTATTTAAATGTATTTTATCAATGGAGCATAATGAAACTTTGCTGCTTGCTGCTAGCTCTATTCTGAGTCTCTTGCACGGTTCCAAGGAGGCTCACCTTATATTTACCCATTGTATGGGTTGGGTGAGCTGCCACAGGTCAGTTGTTTTTCGATTACTTGAGCTAATATATTTTCTACTGCATGTTTGCCTTAAGATGCTTATATGCTAAGGTGCTTTCTTATTGTTCAGGCTTTTGCACGTCTAAGTGCTGTTTATGGTGGCACTTATATGTTAAATAAGCCAGAGTGCAAGGTTGGTCTTACCCCATCTGTGCTAATCATTTATGCCATTGTGTGTGAATTCTTTTACCCAATACTCTTTTGCAGGTTGAATTTGATATGGAGGGGAAAGTGTGTGGTGTTACATCAGAAGGTGAAACTGCCAAGTGCAAGAAGGTTGTCTGTGATCCTTCTTACTTGGCCAACAAGGTATACATCGTTGTTTTCAATTGATGCCATACTTTTGTTTGGACATGTTTGTACCAAATTCACTGAAACTCTCATGGTCCATCTGAACTTACTTAAGTTTTGAATCTTCACGGTTTGGTCTCTTGTAATTCTTATTGTCTGCATACTGTTTTGCTACATACCACTTCCTCCGTTCCTAAATATAAGTCTTTGGAGACATTCCACTATGGCCCACATACGGAGTAAAATGAATGAACTACGCTCTAAAATGCATCTATATACATCCGTATGTGGTCTATGGTGAAATCTCTACAAAGACTTATATTTAGGAACAGAGGGAGTAGCATTCTCCCATGACGTGTACTCTGTGAACAGGTAAGGAAGATTGGAAAAGTTGCACGAGCAATTGCTATTATGAGCCACCCAATTCCAAATGCAAATGATTCCCACTCGATTCAGATTATTTTACCACAAAAGCAACTTGGGCGCAAGTCAGACATGTGAGGGCTCACTTTCTGTCTCAGTTCTCAATTAATTATCGCTGGATAAATTTCTAAATTCAGTTTCCATTGCTTCATTGTGACATCCATGCTGGTATATATATTGTAGGTATGTCTTTTGTTGCTCGTACACTCACAATGTCGCGCCAAAAGGGAAGTTCATTGCATTTGTGTCTGCCGAAGCGGAGACTGATAACCCGCAGTCCGAACTGAAGCCTGGAATTGATCTACTTGGTCCAGTAGATGAATTGTTTTTTGATATGTATGACAGATATGAACCAGTCAATGAACCTTCTCTTGATAATTGCTTTGTCTCATCGGTAAGTTTTGCTTTATATGAGAATACAGTGTTAAGTCTCATATTATAGATGTTCTTGGCCTTTTATTTCTTTCCCTCTTTGCAGAGTTATGATGCTACTACTCACTTTGAGACAACTGTGACAGATGTTCTTAATATGTACACACTGATTACTGGAAAGGTAAGCTTGAGATTCACTTCTTTTACCTTTGCAATGCTGGTGGGCGATTATTAGTTTCTCTTGATGTGGGGGAAACTCTGAGAATTCACAATTTGTTCCTGAGGATTGCTGTGTACATTTTATTCACTAGTGATTCTCTATTGGCTTCTTTTTTTTTTCTGTAGAATTTAGACCTATATATATCTAGCTCTTGTATCGGCGAATTTGTTACCTAAGAAATTTCACATTTTTGTGGCTGAAAGCTGTTTTGGCATAACTCTCTGGTCTTCTTGCAGACTGTTGATCTTAGCGTTGATCTCAGTGCTGCCAGCGCTGCAGAAGAGTACTAGATCTCATCAAACCCAGCATTTTCTTCAAGACATACTTCCTGGAGGACGAGGAACACCACCGGAATCCTACTGCGTGATGGTCACGTGTGACATCAGCTGCATACTGCGTAGGGTTCCAGGTCCGCGCCTGCTAGCAGCACTATGCGAAATTATTATCTTTGGAATGGTGCTGGTTTCCTTCGTTAACTTCCATATTGATCCACTGGGTTGTAAACGTTATTCTATCATAACGATGGCTTTGACATGTTAATGTTCGTCTTGTCGATGTATTCTACAGTTATACATATTGGTGTCTTGGATGTATTTTCCGTTCCGAGTAAGCTCAGTGTGGTTTATTTTCGTTCGTTCAAGAAAGTAAGCATGCAGATGGTTTTGAAATGTTACGTGAGAAACACAGAGAGTGGGTTTAAACCAAAGAAAGTATCAAAATTTGGAGAATGTTTGATTTATTCACAACAATTGTCGATCTTCTACAGAAGAATTGGTAACAAGGAATATTGCACTCACTGGGGCAACAAGGCTGCTGTATGAAGGATATCTTTGCACGATCTGGCAAAAATCATCTTATTTGGAAATGTGGGTTTCCTTGCAATGGAAGTGTGTTGTACTCCCTCTAGTGATATGTATTTATTTACAAGGGAGTATATGTTTGCTGTGTTTCACACGTCTGGTTTCTGTTGTTGCTGCACGCGTTTTGCTAGTCTTTGGATAAGTTGATTTTGGGTTGCATACATCTACCATTTTTGTTGTGCAAGCTTAAAGTTTTTGCACACATCAATTAGATTTAGTTGTATTTACTCACGGTTCGTTGCATGAGTTCAAGATTTCTTGTTGTGTGGTGAGTCAATAACATCATTTCTTTACAAATTTGTATACTTTTGTTGTGTAGTGAGTCAATAACATCATTGTTTTTATGAACTTGTTGCGTGAGATGATATGGAATATATCTAGTGGTTTGGAGGTTTACTTGCCTTATCGACGCTATAGTTTGTTGCCTAAGTTTATGTTTGCTTATCGTATGTCTCATCCTATCATCCTTTTAGTTTGTTGCCCAAATTTTTGTTTGTCTTATTTTATGTCTCATTTCTATCATCTTTTTGGGAAGCTATTGGCTAGTGTTCAATGCTCGAGGAATAGGCAACGGAGCCCTTTGAGTTTAAGTTGAAAAGGTGAATTCATGTAAACTTGTGTATGGGCAAACCTTCCGTGTGTGTGCACTGATTCTTTGGGTTAAAAGTGAGGTAAAAAAAGAAGGTTGACCAAACAATTAGCAGATTATTGAGCAAAGCAGTTGGATACTGCTATTCATGGGTTGTTCACAATCAAATTTTTATGGTTGCCGTTTCGAAGATGTGCCTTAAGTGCACTCCTCTCTCTAGGTAAAAATAATACGAACAAAAGCCTAATAGTCATAAATATTTCCAGTAAGGCCTATGACACACCGAAAAGGTCATGAATATAACCAAATAACATATGCCTTACTTGTTTCAAATTTAGTTGGCTTCAAACCACCAGAGGATTCACTTCACTAGCAAAACTGATTCGTAGAATCAACTTTGCCACTAAAGTACATGCAGACGTGCTTTAGACAATTGCACTGAAAATGGTCCGAATCCAGATTCAACTTTAGTGGCAAAGCTGATTTCAAGTAGTTGTTTCTTTCAGCATCTGATTTTTTTATAAGAATCTGTTGCCTAAAGCTGAAACAAACAAGGCCGAAAGTCTACGTCACAAGACACTTTTACTATTTATTTACCATTCACACAGACATTGAGAAACAAAAATAATCACCTGTAAACAACATTTGGACAACACAATTTGAATTATCCACTACTCATAGTAGAACATGTCCCTGTTTGTTGTGTGCATATCAAATTTGAATTCAATTGTTTTGAAATTGTAAATTTAGTATAGAGTTAAGAATATAAAAAAGTCAAAATGTTTCAACCCAAATATGGGAGCCACAAATCTTAGATACAACTTATAGCATCTACAAAGACTTTACACTTACTCTTGATTTGGTCATATATATGATGATTGTTGACGTGAAGGAGAGAGCACAATGCGAGAGAATGATAGAAACTATCTCATTCTCCTTGTCCATGTATTTTAGTGATAACTTTTGACGTAGTGCTCATTAATACACATTATTGTTTGAGTGGGAGGCGGCGTCATTATTAAAACAAGACGTCACATTTATAGCTAGGTGACTACAGCCTCGGGTAGAGCGGGAGAGTATGAGAATTAACAAAGTTTCATCCAACTCCTACACTATTTGATTAACAGATAAAAAAATTAGAAGAAAAAAAAACCCTCATGAATCTTCGTGTAAAATTCAAGAGTGTAGAGGTTAGACAAGACATAGTTATTTCTCATCCAGAAGAGGTGTGGTGAGCAATATTGAAATCATTTTTTTACCTAAATCATTCAAAAAAAAATCGTATAACGCGGAGAGACCAAGTCTGGTTTTATGATTTATCCACAGGGGCCTGCACGCGAAAGAGACGGGTCGTGTTGTTCTCCTGTGAGTGCCATCGCATGCGCGTCCGACTTCTTCCGGATTCCCGAACGCCAAGTCCCATTCCCATCCCCACCCCCACCCCCAAGGCCAACTGCTGCCCTTTTGTCAACTCCACTTCTCCCCACCGCCGCCCTCCGTGCTGACCCCTCTCGCTCCCCGGAACCACCGCGACAGGCTCGCCGAGAGGCCGCCGCCATGGATGAGGAGTACGACGTCATCGTGCTGGGCACGGGGCTCAAGGAGTGCATCCTCAGCGGCCTCCTCTCCGTCGACGGCTTGAAGGTGAGTCGCCGCCGATCGATCGCTCCCCGCCCCTGTCTCGCGCGCCTCGCCCCCGATCCGTCGCTTCCATGCTCGGGTGCCGCGTCCCTGTCACCGCTCAGTGTTCTCTATCTCGCTTCCGCTGCCCGGGATGGACTGGATCACTGGAGCGCGCTGACGGGTACACCAGAGGCGGTGCTGCGCATGTTTGATCTGGACTAGATTTCGCTGCTAGATAAATACTTCGTTTGTACTAACTGTGTTTACCTGCGCCTTAGTCGATCCAAAGGGGCCAGCCACTGATTCGCCAGTTTTGCGAGCTTTCTGTGCTGAGCGAGGTGTATTCTGTGGGGAGGGCGACATGTGTGTTGCATCGCCCAAGCTTCTGACTTCGCTAGCCTGGTTCTTCATGTTGGATGTAAACTAGCGAGGACAGAATTCGTGATGGATCCAGGTGTTTTTGCAACATTAAGTGGGTGGTGTGTAATTGCATCTGAATGTCACACGCTGGTACTAATTCGGATTATTCATGGCGAATCTGGTGGCCTCGGCATGCTTGGAGCGATGCCGAGAAGTAAGGACCTGGTCTGAGTTGATCCTCAGTGAAGCCGTGCTCAAGGCGCTTCGGCAGCTCCCCGGCCATGCCAGACCCCCTGATGCTGCCTAGTGCCTCAGAAAGGAGGAGGAGGGGGAATCCCCGGTCTCTGCATATTCTATGTACTTGAACCATCTTTATTGCAAAGTATTAACAATTCTTACAAAAAATGGAAATATTTGCTCGAGGTCTAGACCGAAATGCAAACAAGATTACATGTCACACTCATGCAGCAAAAACACTTTTGCTACACCACCATCCACAGTGGTCCAACTGGTCTCTTCATAGGAGTAAAGGTAAAGATTAGTGAGTTACTATTAATAGTTACTGGAAATGGCGCATCATGTAGAATTTATGCATCCATTTGGTGTAGATACAGAAACCCTGGGTATTGGCGGAGCGGTGGCTCGCTGTCGCCGCCCCTCTGGTGCTCATGGTGTGCCTCTGTGCCATTGTCCTTTGCCACCACTTCTTGATTTGAGCTTCATTTCGAACTCAATTCAGTCTACACCAGGGGCAGAGCTGTGCAGAGGGACGTTGGTTTCAGGTGAACCCAAAGAAAAAAAATGCAAATCAAGAGAAATTAGTGATACTCACTATTGATTTAGAGGATATGACACCAACAGTCCGCCGGTCCAGATTCGTGCCCGGTAGACGCCAAAGTCGAACAGCAGCAACAGAAAATGCAAGAATAGAACAAAGCCAGCTATGCCTACTTGCCTATGCGAGAAAGAACATGGTCAGAGGGAAAACCGAAAGAGAGATGGAAGGAAGTCATAGGACAGGAGAAAAGGAAAGGGAGACTTGTCGGGGCCACTATCCTATGTAGTGCTATGTCTGGTCATCCTGCGCAGACAAGGTTCCAGTCGTTTGTCTCAACACAAACATTTAATACAAAGGTGTATATTTCCTTGCGTTCCGCAAAAGGTTCTTGCTAGAAAATATCCTTATGATGAAATTAGAATAGACAAAGATGTCAGTTTGTTTGGGAGATTTTGTCATTTGAGATACTGTGGCGAATTAGTTGGAGGAATTTGATTAGGTTTTTTCTTACCATTTTTCCCAGGAGTGTAATTTCGACATAGGTTATTAATATTTGGTTGTGTGAAGCAGTTTTCTGTAAGAGTTTTCACTTAATTATTTTTTAGAGATGGGATAGAGAATCAGAGGAAGGTACAAGTGAGTTTTTTGCGGGTAAAGGTACAAGTGAATTCATATGCCTTTGTCTCCAGCCTATTGAACACCCCCCACAACCAGAAACCACTGAGGGGAAACCTTCTTAAAACAAACTTGCTAACAAGCTTATGTCTTCAAGCAAATTCCTTCTAGCAAAGTGGCCTCATTATTTTTCCATCGCTAAAAATATAATCTCTAGTAACAACTACCCCTTGATCTGGATACGCTTTTGATACAGATATGAACATAATCATTTCTTTTAAACAACTGAAAGTTTTAGTAGTGCTTTTTTGCTATCCCAAAAAGTGCAAGGAATGAATTTTGAAACACATTAAGGGCTTGAATATTTGTTCACTGGCAACGACATGCTACACAATTATAGGCATATATGAGTATTTGTTCTGAGTCAGGATCTTGAGTAGCTCACGAGCCTTGTATCTTTTTATGGCCCTCTTTAAAAGCACTTGCATTTGTAAAGCAATGTAGTAATACTGGAAATTCATTTATAGAACCCCCTTACGAATGTGTGTTTGATGATATTGCAGGTTTTGCACATGGATAGAAATGACTATTATGGTGGAGATTCCACTTCTCTCAACCTTAATCAGGTAAGCAAGTCCAATGCTGGAGGTTAGATATTTTGTGAAGTTTTTTTTTATGCTATTACACATTGTCCTTTAATTGATTTTGACAGAGCTTTTATCATATATATTAACCCCGATAAATTCTTGTTTTGGAACAGCTCTGGAAGAAATTTAGAGGGGAAGACAAGCCCCCGGCACATCTAGGCTCAAGCAAAGATTACAACGTAGACATGGTTCCAAAGGTGCAACAGTCCCCTCCCATCCAAAACTATCTTTACAACCAACACCACCTATGTTTGCTATGATTACACAAACAAACCCTCATGATTGTTTTCTTTATGGGAAACATGCGGAACTTCTTTATGTAATTAATGTGGTGATTCATTGATCATTCAACAAAGTATGGAAATCTCATGTATTACTAACAGGAAAAATAGAACAAAAAAGAACAACCTTGTAAGGTAGCTGTCCAGATTTATGTTTATTTGTTCATTGATTATCACAAAACGTTTCTGTGATCAGTTTATGATGGCAAATGGGACATTGGTTCGAACCCTCATTCACACTAATGTAACGAAGTATTTGTCATTCAAAGCTGTTGATGGGAGCTTTGTCTTCAGCAAAGGGAAGGTACATTCTTCAGCTTATTTCCTTTTGTTTTTATCATCACATATCCTGTATCTTCCATAGGTTGTTAGATTCTGTAATCTGATCCCATGCTAGAGGTGCAACTTACCTTGTTTCCGTTATCATGTTCAATCAGATCCACAAGGTTCCCGCGACTGATATGGAGGCTCTGAAGTCTCCTTTGATGGGCCTTTTTGAGAAACGCAGAGCAAGGAACTTCTTCATTTATGTCCAAAATTACGATGAAGCTGATCCAAAAACACATCAGGGATTGGACCTTACTACGTTGACAACTAAAGAATTGATAGCGTGAGTGCATTGATGATTGCTCCATTCTGTTCATTGCTTTGTCAGTAATGTTACCCGTAAACAAATTGCAACACTCCAAGCCGCCGACAATTATAGTGGTGTCAGGGTAGCACACAATGCCTGTGAACCATGCTTTCAAATGTGGATGACCATTTCAGGAAAATCAAGTATGAACGCAAAGAGTTGGTTCAGTTGCACGTATACAGTATAGTTCTAGTCCAGCTTTTCAGTTTCCTCAGAAATTCACGTACCGTATTGTCTTTCCTACTATGAACCTATTTCAGTTACTTTTTCGCTTCTTCTGTTAATGGTAACTAGTCCCTGGCCTTCAACCTTCTACATGGTGTGAAAGGATATTTCATGTGCTTGTTATTATCCCTTTCTGCACAAAAATAACTATATTTTCTGTTTGTGTTTTTGCAGAAAGTACGGCTTAGTTGATGATACAGTGGATTTCATTGGCCACGCGCTTGCTCTCCATAGGGATGATCGTCACCTCAATGAACCAGCACTTGATACTGTGAAAAGGATGAAAGTAAGTCTTGACAAAAACAATGGTAGATGGTCCTTGTTTGGTATTATAAGTTCATCATGTACTCCCTCTGTCTCACAATATAAGATGTTTTTGCAAGCTAGAACAGCTTGCAAAAATGTCTTACATTGTGGGACGGAGGGAGTAGTTGCCAATCATTCATAATCCAGTCCCTGTAGTTGTTCTTCCTTTTAGCAGTGTCATTGCTTTTATTTGATTGTGTGACTCATGGATTTCGATTACATCTTACCGTCATCTGCTTTTAGTTATATTCGGAGTCTCTTGCACGTTTTCAAGGGGGCTCGCCTTATATTTATCCTCTATATGGGCTGGGTGAGCTGCCACAGGTCAGTGTGTTTTCAGTTTGCTATACCTTTATTGTCATACTGCACATACATGTTACTAAGATGCTCATTTGTTACAATGCTTTCTTATGCTACAGGGTTTTGCACGTCTAAGTGCTGTTTATGGTGGCACTTACATGTTAAGTAAGCCAGAATGCAAGGTATTATTTGTCACCTGCCTATTAGTATAACCCACATGATCTGTATGGTAAATCACAATTTCTTTCACCTGTGCCACCTAATTCATGTAGGTTGAATTCGATATGGAAGGAAAAGCGTGTGGTGTTACATCAGAAGGTGAAACCGCAAAATGCAAGAAAGTTGTCTGCGATCCTTCTTACTTGACCAACAAGGTGAATATTCTTCTTGCCTGCACTCTGTCAAGGTTAATACATGGCAAACATTTAGTCTAACTTTGGCCTTTTATCTTCATTATTCCCTTCCCTTCTTGAGAAGTTCATATTTACTACAACCTCGTCTGGAGCTTTTGTTATGCATTGCTTCCAATGATGATGTTTTGCTCATGTTTTTGAACAGGTCAGGAAGATCGGCAAAGTTGCACGTGCAATTGCTATTATGAGCCATCCAATCCCAAATACAAATGAGTCCCACTCAGTCCAGATTATTTTGCCACAGAAACAACTTGGACGCAATTCAGACATGTGAGCCCTATCTCAAGCCCAAACAATTTTCATTTGATGGATGACTAGATTTACCGCTCATCACTTGATTGAATGATTACGCGATCCTCATTTATGATATTTCTATTGGTCTGCTCTTGTTAGGTATGTCTTCTGTTGCTCATACACCCATAACGTCGCACCAAAAGGGAAGTTCATTGCATTTGTCTCTGCAGAAGCGGAGAGTGATAATATACAATCCGAACTTAAGCCTGGCATTGATCTACTTGGTCCAGTAGATGAGCTCTTTTTTGATATGTATGACAGATATGAACCAGTGAACGAACCATCTCTTGATAATTGCTTCATCTCAACGGTAAACTTTGCAGTATATGTATCATAACAAGAGGTTTTGTTTATTTTTAGACTGTTATAGATGTTTATGACAGTTTGTTTCTCTGTAGAGCTATGATGCTACCACACATTTTGAGACTACTGTGACAGATGTTCTTAACATGTATACTATGATCACCGGAAAGGTAATATTTCATCTTCATTTTCCTCTAATGCTTAATAGGGGAAAATATCAGGTGATAACACCACTTAGATGCTCCCATGGTACCAATTTGAAAAATTCAAATTTAAATGTTTCAAAAATTCTGAGAAAAATCATGAATGCTCACAGCACATGTATCTGCAACCTCTAAAAAATTCAGATCTAAATTTGATATATACTACCTCCGTCTCAAAATATAAGACGTTTTTGTAGGCTAGTGAATAGTGTAGTTTTTCACACTATTCTTATTTTTGTCCTTATTGACACTATTCATGCTGGATTTGCATTTTTTGTTTATCAGTGTGTACTTTGAATTTGGATCTGAATTGTTTAGGATTTGCAGACACATGTGTTGTGAACATTCAGAATTTTTCTTGGAATTTTTTGAAACATTTAAATTAGAAATTTTCAAATTGGTAGCATGGGATCCTAAGTGGTGGTATCGCCTGATATTCCTCCCTGCTTGATAGTAGTTGAAGCTAACTACGTCTGTACATGCTGTTAGTATCTCCTTTATTATGGTATATAAGTACCTTTCCTGCACTCTCCTCCTGTTCCGTTGTATGGTTTGTTAAACAAAGGGAGTAAATTGCACAAGAACACCATGTAAATGTGTTAAACAGGTCACGAAAAGTGGTGCTTTTTTCTTTTGCGAGAGATACGAAAAGTGGTGCTGACTAGCTCCACTTTACATTCTAACTTTGTTCTTGATTTCTCATTGCAGACTATTGATCTCAGCGTTGATTTGAGTGCTGCTAGTGCTGCTGAAGAAGAATACTAGATTTCATAGTCAAAATACGGATGTTCTCTTCAAACACTGCAGGACAAACCATAACAAATGTCCTGACTATTTCACCCGCAGATCAAAATTTGGTGTTATGGCCATTGTCTTCTGCATGCTTGTCGTTTGCAGCAATATGGAAAAAAATGTTGGTTCCAGACGATTGAACCATGGTGGTTTTATTTACTACTGTACTAGAGTAATTAGTGAATGATGTGAACAGTGAACAGGGCTGGCTATGAACTTTGTGGTTTTATGTATGTATCATAATAACTGTTAAAATAAGTTTACAAGTCTCGCTACGAACAGGGTTGATATTCCACATCGTTTGCATGCACCAACTGTCCGACTCTTCTTTGTTTCCAGAAAAGTAATGAAGCAGCAGGCCCGATCCAGGGATGGCAGTAACTAGTACTCCCTCCGTAAACTAATATAAGAGCGTTTAGATTGCTACTTTAGTGATCTAAACATTCTTATATTAGTTTACAGAGGGAGTAGCTTCTTGGTGGTCTTGCCAAGGTCAAGCTTGGTCGCCTTGGCCTTCACATCGACGAAGGTGTGCTACCGGCGTCTGCAACGGATCTTGGCAGTAGAGTCCATGACCCTCTTGGCGAGCCTATGGAACTTGCACAGCTTGAACTCTCATCCATGCACGTAAAGTTGGATTCCCCTTCCAATTCCAAGATTTAAAGTCCTTTACAGGAAACTCGCTCATCCAGCAGGGCGTGTAAAGAAAAGTTTGCATCCGTCTCTCCGCATGGTAGTCCGCACACGCGACATCATTGGAGATGCTTTGGCCACCATCTCCGGCGCAATCCTTGCTGATAGCAGGCAAGGAAATAAGGGCCTCCATGTGGAGGTTGAACCAAGGTTTTTCTTTTCTCGTTTCTGTTTTTACCGGAGTGACAAGGTAAAACCGGCTATCCGAAATTCTTATAAATTTTGGATCTTTTTGCTCGAAATATCCAAATGAAGATTGAATTCAAAATATTTTAGCACCCAAATATATGGCATTTAATGTATCATGTATAAAAAACTGATTGTTGTTCTAGTGGTTAGTTAGCTGCCTTTTCTCCCCAAGGGCGTAGGTTCAATTCCTCGCTCATCCGCCAATCATCTTTTTTCCAAGTGCGAGTAGGCTCGTCTCCAACTTGCCTAGAACAGTTTACCTTTATAAGCCATACGAATTCTATTTCAAACCATCCGTCGTACGACACCAAATTTTTTGGGAGACCAATGGGATTTCTAGTAACCGGCCCATTAAGGAAAATCCAATCGAAAAAGCATCTTGGGTTGAAAAGTAGAATTGGAAGCATTTTTTTTCCTTCGATCTTCAGCTTTCGAAGCCAAGGCCAGTGCGGTGACTAGAAGGTCAGCTTCAATGCCCTATGGAGCGCCAGATCCAAACGAGCCAAGCGTAGATCCGTCGTCTTCCCCTCCATCTCTATGCTGGCCAAGGAAGACGGGAGAGACGATCATATCAGCTTGGTCTCGCCAGCCGTCGAGCTTATTGGAGGAGCCTTCACCAGATCCACCACCAACGAGCAACGACCATCATCAATCATAGAATATGACCATATAGAGAGAGTTGATGACCACCAAGAGCCGCTCGTGAGCGCCAGGGCACAACTTGTACGACATCAAGCCAATTGCCCTAAGTCAAACCTAGACCTAGACCTAACCCTAGACTAACTACGCAAAATGGCGCCCCGACTGCTTCTCTTATCCCCGCTGTGTTGCGCAATGTGTGATCCCCCAATTTGAGAATGTCAGATTGGTGAGAACGCTCCCTGTGCTGGTGAGAACGCTCCCTGTGCGAAACTGCATCCTGTTTGCTTTAGTAAGGACATTATTGATTAATGGAGGAAATGCCTAAGTATTGCAACATAACCACTTTAAACGATGGAATTGGCAAATGGTAGTATACATTATAAGGCGGTGCTTCCCTGGTTCTGATTTTACCAGTACCGACAAAGCAACAGACCACATATATACCTATTACTAACTGAGATGACAATAGTATACTTTATCCTATTAGGTGGCTGCAACACGAATGGTCAAAATAACCCGAATAGGACCAAATGCAAAACCTTATTACACTAAAAGAACACCAAGACGAATGTATATTGAGTTGATTAGAAGTAGCAGCATCTATCACATATAGATAACAAAATCACTTTAAATACTGGAAGGAACCATTTGTATTACAAAATATCCCACTAACTTCAGCGGCAAATGTGGTTTTATGTACTATCGTAACAGCAAAGCAGTTTTACAGTGCCAAAGTCCTTAAATAGCTGACGAGTCTGGATCCACACACCGAAGGAAAAAACAGCTTGAAAAATTCCTACCGAGAATGTAGATATTTTGACTTGATCAAGCAGCTTGGATCTGGCGATGGTAGTTACTAGATCCGTTGTGGCCTTACCAAGCTTGAACTTGGTTACCCCGGCGAACCACAGTGAACTAAAAGTCGGTCAAGGTTGGTTCTTACCAAGCTGCCATGCGGCGTCTACGACGATTCTTCACGTTAGAGTCCTTGACTCTCTTGGTGTGCCCATGATGCTTGCGTAGCTCGTACTCGTCCATGAAGGTAAAGGTGGCTTTCTCTTTACGTTGAGATTTCTGTTCCAACTTTTTTTTATATAATTTCTCATCCTCAAGTAGAGATTGTAATTCGTTACCAGCAAACTCGCCCATCCAACAAGGCGTGTATGGGAAAGATGAGTCCGTCTGTCCGCATGGTCGTTCGTTGAAGGGGTCATAGTCTGTCAGACATGAAGTGCCCAAATCCTGGAATTTCGAGTTGTTCCAGTCATAGGCCAGTCCCCTGGCTGATATCCCCGATGAAGTCAAGAAGACAACCTCTTTATAAGGATGAAACCCAAGGAAATAATAGTTGTCACGGCGTCCCTCTTGAACATCATCTTCAATGTCAACAACGTTATCCTCGTCGGAGTTCCAATCATATTTCTCTTCCACCGGCGCTTTGTAATTTGCATGTCTTGTGTA
This sequence comes from Aegilops longissima, assembly GCA_021605205.1. Classification (NCBI taxonomy): domain Eukaryota; kingdom Viridiplantae; phylum Streptophyta; class Magnoliopsida; order Poales; family Poaceae; genus Aegilops; species Aegilops longissima. The sequence continues at coordinate 468,431,543 of CM038676.1, forward strand.
AGCAGCGTCCCCAGGGTATTTGGAAGACCACTTACGGTAGTTAACATCCTGCAAGATCCATCGTTTGGCCAGTTGTCGAGCATAGTCCTCACATTCAAAGGTCTTTCCAAGAACGGTATCATGTTTTAACACCCACTCAATTCGACCACACGATTCATTGAGATACCAAAGCTGAAGTTGATTCCAGCCATTAAGTATCGCACAATACACCCCTCCCAGTGATCTCCCCAGATGGTGGTTGGGATAACCTCTCAATTCACAGGCACCTGCTGGTAGCCTGATTACTGTGTACGTGAGATCTGACAAGGACATCCTGCAAATATGAACAATCGGATAAACAACTTAATAACAACATAAGTGGATCATACTAGCTAGTACTCCCTCCGTTCCCAAATATTTATCTTTCTAGCCATATCAAATGGACTACAACATACGGATGTATGTAGATATGTTTTAAATTATAGATTCACTCATTTTGCTTCGTATATAGTCATTTGTTGAAATCTCTAAAAAGACAATTATTTAGAAACGGAGGAAGTAGTATATATTTGCTAAATTAGGATGACCACCAAGGAGCAAGTAAGTAGTTACAGTACCTCGCAAGATAGCCACGCTGGCAATGAATGTAGAGCGTGCTTTGCCAGTAGACAGCACGATAACGATGCCGGTTATACCACAAATCTGAATCCATGTTGCCGACAATCCCTGCAGCCTCCCCTTCCCGAAGGAAGGTCGTCTCGTCCCACCGTCGTTGTGTCACCGAAGAGAACACATGCACCACGTATGACGCGGGAGGCCACTCGTCGTTGTCCGATTCGTCGTCATCCGATTCGCCGGCCGGTGGCAGGCGTGGGATCAGAAAGACCTGGTAGTGTGGCGACACGGCGGGATCGAACGCGAGGTAGGCGGTCTGGTCGAATCCCGGCATGTGCGGCCGAGGGCGTTGGGGCAGACGCGCCCACCGACGCGTCGCCGGGTTGACGACGTACTCGCGCGGCAGCGCACGGTCCTCGTTCATCCGTTCGCCGCAGAACAGGAGCCCGTTGCAATGGTCCGTGACCTGGACGCCCATGCAGGGCAGGAAGTCGAGCCCACCGCAGATCGCCGGGCCCGTGGAGGGGCGGGAGAAGAACTCGGAGAAGCAGCTATGCTGGGTGAAGTTGATGAAGATGCCGCGCACCGAGCGCGAGAGCAGGCTGCCGCGCAGGCGGGCGTCGACGGCGTCGCGCCACGCCTTGCAGACCCGCCGGGCCGCGGCCAGGACGTGCGGCGCGAGGCGCCGGAGGACCTCCGCGAGGGCGTCGTCGGGTAGCACGGCCGGCTCCGGTGCCATCATCGGTCGGTCGCTCGATCTCGTTCGCGCCGCTCGGTCTGGTTTCCCGTCGTCCGCGATCGCTCACGCGCAACACGGTGTTCTAGGGCTTGGAAGTTGTTGGCGAATTGTATATTGGAACGAGGTGCAAACCAACCTCGGGCTGTTATGTATCGGACTGCTTGCCGGCCCGGAGTATATATTGGAGATCAAAGCTGAAGTTCGTTGGAAATTGGGATCTGTATATCCGTAGGATTGCGGATGCTAGGGCCGGCTTTGAATGGGTCTCGTTTTCGCGTTGACCGTAAGGAACCACTGGGACAGCCAGGGACCGAGGCGTTGACACCTACTATGGAGGAATTAACCCGGACCCGGTGGCTGATGCCACGCTAGGAGTGGAAGGGCTAGGAGTGGAAGGATGGGTCTTCCACTCTTCCTACCATGGTCGGTGCGTTGTGATGTTGATGGTTGGCGGTGGCTCGGGACATGGATGCCGATGCGGCACCCGGGTTGGTGGTTCGCATGATGGGTCTCCTGCGGGCACCATGCCGGTGGTGGTGGCTATACCACTTGGTTGTCCGGACGGTGAGAGGTGTAGCGGTGGGTGGCTCAGGCTCGTTATTTGTCGTCGACAGTAGCGACGCCTAAATCCGAATCTGAAGACTTGTACTCGTCACGGTTGTTCCGGGTGCTTCATTGTGGCATGGGTGAGATGCTGAACGAAAGTTTTGTGTTGTGACGCTGATAACGGCAACACATGCGGGTGCTTCTATATTTTCAAAGACGCCGTCGTGGTTCTCCTTTTCGTGTCAGGTTCCAGGCGAAAACCCTTCTCCGTCTCGAGCTCGGTTGGGACAACACTTAGCATCGTTACCTTTCCTGAGGGTGTTGTCGTGGAGCTTAGGTGTCCTAAGACGTCTTGTGGAGTTGTATTTAGGTTGCCCTGTGATTTCTTCGCTAACGTAGTCGCGTGCAGTGGTCTGGTTATCTCAGTATCTACTTTGTAAGAGGGGTAATTTACATCGTGTATCGCTCGAATGTGTATCTTTGGTTTGTGCTTTATTTATAAAGCGGGACGAGAGCCCTATTTCAGAGATACATACATGTCATATGTGGGTTCTTTAAAAAAATTGATTTGAAAATTTCTCTCGGCGTGGTTGCGGGTTCCTAGTTAAGGGTCCGGCGCCTTTTTTTTAAACAGTGTACATAATGATCCCCGTTGCTTTCCAGCTGTGGATACGTACGTACTGTCTCAAAATTCTTATTTTAGATTTGTCTAGATACGGATGTATCTAATACTAAAACGTGACTTAATACATTCATATTTAGACAAATCTAAGATAAGAATTTTGACTTGATACAGTGATGCCGATCAGAGGGTTCTGCATGCACCGCCGGCCGGATGCATAGATCCCAACAAACAAATACTGCATCGACCTTAACCAGACCGGCCAAACCCTAGAAAATATCCAAGCATAGAACGATCGATCGATTGATTGAGGGCACACAAAGCAGATGGCCGACGGCGGTCTGGAGCTGGTGGTACCGGAGGCCGACGACCGTAGCAGATGGGCAGTGACGTTCCTTGTGGGGTGCGCCGACGTCTTGGTCCTTTACATCGCCACATCCTCTCCAACGACCGATGAGGGTCTCCTCATGACGCTCCTTCTGGCCATCTTGCTCGGCTTCAGTCTTTGCGGCCTTTCATGCCTTTTCCTTATGGACAGGTATATGGTTGGTCTTATTCCGGAGGGTGAACTAAGGCTAGTTGATAGACTTCTGTTGCTCTAGTAATTAATTCAGAATGATCGATTCTGTCAACCACATGGAGCCTGTGGTGAACCTCCTCAACCTCAAGATTTGCCGGCTAAATCTCTTGGAAAGAGAAGGTGTGTGTGTACATACGTAGGTGTGAGTGGCTGAGTTTGTACCATGTTTCTAAATAACAGTTAATTCATATATGTCCATCGAGACATTCATTTATCTGTCTGTGACTAATCGTGCATTTGTCAATTAATGTCACATTATATCCTTCTATATCCATATGTACATTTTGCTTTTTTGGACCAAGCATAATGGCGCTCGCAAATGCGAGGACATCATCTTTAGGGTGCTGAAGATAAAAAATAATTTTCTGCTTTCATGCACATTCATATTACGCCACTAATAATACTATATGATATGCTTGTATAATTAACTACCACAAATGATATACCAAGTGACCGATTTGCTAGTTCACATCTACTCCATCCGTTCCAAAATAGATGACCCAACTTTATGCTAACTTTGTCCTAAAGTTAGTACAAAGTTGGGTCATCTATTTTGAAAGGAGGGAGTAGATGTGAATTGGCTATGTCACATCTAACTCCTGTGCCGTCTGATTTCCATGTGCTAAGATTAGTTTTTTTGGTCGATGGCCTGGCTTGTCGCGGCGTCATCTGATTTCCATGTGCTAAGATTAGTTTTTTTTTTGGAATGGAGGCTCAAGAGGAGGCCGACTTTGAATTAACAAAGCCATCAACCGGCCAGGAGTACAAGAGCAGACCATGCACAAAGCAACGGCTAAAGGATACAAAGGAGAAAGAAGAACAGCTTACAATGCTACACCTACAATCAGCGAACGGAAAATTACATTGAAGTGCAGCTAATTGAGGATAAGCCCACTACACAAAGGCCCTGAAACGACTACGGAAGAAGCCACGAGGATCTACAGCCGCCAGAATAGGTCGGGCACATGACTGAAACCAAGAACTGGAGATGACACAACACATGCCTTCTCTAACACCGAAGGGGAACCCTTCCCCTCGCCTAGGCTCGAAGGCGCCGAACGATCGAAGTGTAGAGACACTCACCCGAGAGCTAAAGCTAGGTTGGGCTCAAGTCCGGGCCAGCCATGGACTGTTGGGGAACGTAGCAGAAATTTAAAATTTCCCTACGTGTCACCAAGATCTATCTATGGAGAAACCAACAACGAGGGGAAGGAGAGTGCATCTACATACCCTTGTAGATCGCTAAGCGGAAGCGTTCATGTGAACGGGTTGATGGAGTCGTACTGCCGTGATTCAAATCACCGGAGATCCTAGTGCGAGCAGACGGCACCTCCACGTTCAACACACGTACAGCCCGGTGGCGTCTCCCATGCCTTGATCCAGCAAGGAGAGAGGAGAGGTTGAGGAAGACTCCATCCAGCAGCAACACAACGGCGTGGTGGTGGTGGAGGCGTGGAAATCCCGCAGGCTTCGCCAAGCATCAAGGGAGAGGAGGAGGAGGAGGGCAGGCTGCACCAAGAGGAGAAGTTCTCATGTGTGTTGGGCAGCCCAAAACCTCAAGTATATATAGGGAAAAGGGGCTGCGCCCTTTAGGGTTTCCCACCCCAAGGGGTGCGGCCAGCCCTAGATGGGACTTGGGGGCGGCCAAGAGGGGAGGAGTGCCGCCCAAGTCAAGTGGAGGCCCTCCCTTTAGGGTTTCCCCTTCCCATGCGCATGGGCCTTGGGGGCTGGTGCCCTTGGCCCATTATGGCTAGGCGCCCCACAGCCCATGCTACTGTATTGGACGTGGTGGAACAATTTCCGGACCTCCGGACCCCTCCGAATCCTCCGAACCTTCAGAAGCTTCCGGTACAATACCGAAAAAACCCGAACTTTTCCTAACCCGAACAACAACTTTCCATATATAAATCTTTACCTCCGGACCATTCCGAACTCCTCGTGACGTCCGGGATCTCATCCGGACTCCGAACAACATTCGGTAACCACATACAAACTTCCTTTATAACCCTAGCGTCATCGAACCTTAAGTGTGTAGACCCTACGGGTTCGGGAGACATGTAGACATGACCGAGACGTTCTCCGGTCAATAACCAATAGCGGGATCTGGATACCCATATTGGCTCCCACATGTTCCACGATGATCTCATCGGATGAACCACGATGTCAAGGACTCAATTGATCCCGTATACAATTCCCTTTGTCTAGCGGTATTGTACTTGCCCGGGATTCGATCATCGGTATCCCGATACCTTGTTCAATCTCGTTACCGGCAAGTCTCTTTACTCGTTCCGTAACACATCATCCCGTGATCAACCCCTTGGTCACATTGTGCACATTATGATGATGTCCTACCGAGTGGGCCCAGAGATACCTCTCCGTTTACGGAGTGACAAATCCCATCTTGATTCGTACCAACCCAATAGACACTTTCGAGATACCGTAGTGCACCTTTATAGTCACCCGATTACGTTGTGGCGTTTGGTACACCCAAAGCATTCCTACGGTATCCGGAGTTGCACAATCTCATGGTCTAAGGAAATGATACTTGACATTAGAAAAGCTTTAGCATACGAACTACGATCTTTGTGCTAGGCTTAGGATTGGGTCTTGTCCATCACATCATTCTCCTAATGATGTGATCCCGTTATCAACGACATCCAATGTCCATGGTCGGAAACCGTAACCATCTATTGATCAACGAGCTAGTCAACTAGAGGCTTACTAGGGACATGGTGTTGTCTATGTACCCACACATGTATCTGAGTTTCCTGTCAATACAATTATAGCATGGATAATAAACGATTATCATGAACAAGGAAATATAATAATAACTAATTTATTATTGCCTCTAGGGCATATTTCCAACAGTCTCCCACTTGCACTAGAGTCAATAATCTTGTTCACATCGTCATGTGATTAACACTGATAGGTCACATCGCCATGTGACCAACATCCAAAGAGTTTACTAGTGTGTGTAAACTAGTTCACATCATCATGTGATTAAGACTCAATGAATTCTGAGTTTGATCATGTTTTTCTTGTGAGAGAGGTTTTAGTCAATGGGTCTGAACCTTTCAGATCCGTGTGTGCTTTGCAAATTTCTATGTCATATTGTAAATGCTGCTTCCACGCTCCACTTGAAGCTTATTCCAAATGGTTGCACCACTATACGTATCCGGTTTGCTACTCAGAGTCACTCGGATAGGTGTTAAAGCTTGCATCGACGTAACCCTTTACGCCGAACTCTTTATCACCTCCATAATCGAGAAACATGTCCTTATTCCTCTAAGGATAATTTTGACCGCTATCTGGTGATCCACTCCTTGATCACCTTTGTACTCTCTTGCCAGATATGTAGCAAGCCACACATCACGTGCGGTACACAGCATAGCATACTGTAGAGCCTACGTCTATAGCATAGGGGACGACCTTCGTCCTTTCTCTATTTTCTGACGTGGTCGAGCTTTAAGTCTTAACTTCATACCTTACAACTCAGCCAAGGACTCCTTCTTTGACTGATCCATCTTTGAACACCTTCAAGATCATGTCAAGGTATATGCTCATTTGAAAGTATTATTAAGCATTTTTGATCTATCCTTATAGATCTCGATGCTCAATGTTCAAGTAGCTTAATCCAGGTTTTCCATTGAAAACATCTTTCAAATAACCTCAGTATGCTTTCCAAATTCTACATCATTTCGATCATTAATATGTCAACAACATATACTCATCAAAATTCTATAGTGCTCCCACTCACTTCTTTGGAAATACAAGTTTCTCATAAACTTTGTATAAACCCAAAATCTTTGATCATCTCATCAAAGTGCACATTCCAACTCCGAGATGCTAGTTTCAGTCCTTAGAAGGATCGCTGGTGCTAGCATACCTTTTAGCATCCTTAGGATCGACAAAACCTTTCTGATTGTATCACATACAACCTTTCCTTACTGGCTGGTAAGGAAACTCATTTTGACATCCATCGCCAGATTTCATAAATGCAGCTTATGCTAACATGATTCCGACGGACTTTAAGCATCACTACGGATGAGAAAATCTCATCGTAGTCAACTCCTTGAACTTGTGAAAAACTCTTCGCCACAAGCCGAGCTTCATAGTCGGTGACATTACCGTCCACGTCCGTCTTCTTCTTAAAGATCCATTCATCTCAATGGCTTGCCGCTCATCGGGCAAGTCCACCAAAGTCCATGCTTTGTCCTGATACATGGATCCTATCTCGGATTTCATGGCTTCTAACCATTTGTCGAAATTTGGGCCCACCATTGCTTCTCCATAGCTCGTAGGTTCATTGTTGTCTAGCAACATGACCTTCAAGACAGGATTGCGTACCACTCTAAAGTAGTACGCATCCTTGTCACCCTACGAGGTACGGTAGTGACTTGATCCAAAACTTCATGATCAATAAGCTTCGACTTCAATTGGTGTAGGTGCCACAGGAACAACTTCCTGTGCCCTGCTACACACTTGTTGAAGTGACGGTTCAATAACCTCATCAAGTCTCCACCATCCTCCCACTCAACTTTCCGAGACAAACTTTTCCTCGAGAAAGGACCCGATTTAAGAAACAATCCCTATTGCTTTCGGATCTGAATTAGGAGGTATACCCAACCGTTTTGGGTGTCCTATGAAGATGCATTTTATCCGCTTTGGGTTCGAGCTTATCAACCTGAAACTTTTTCACATAAGCGTCGCAGCCCCAAACCTTTAAGAAATGACAGCTTAGGTTTCTCTAAACCATAGTTCATATGGTGTCATCTCAACGGAATTACGTGGTGCCCTATTAAAGTGAGTGCGGTTGTCTCTAATGCCTAACCCATGAACGGTAGTGGTAATTCGATAAGAGACATCATGGTACGCACCATATCCAATAGGGTGCAACTATGATGTTCGGACACACCATCACACTATGGTGTTCGGTGCGGTATTAATTGTGAAACAATTTGCACAATGTCTTAATTGTGTGCCAAAACTTCGTAACTCAGATATTCATCTCTATGATCACATCATAGATATTCTATCCTCTTGTCACAAAGATCTTAAACTTCACTCTGAAATTACTTGAACCATTCAATAATTCAGACTTGTGTTTCATCAAGTAAATATACTCAACATCTACTCGAATCATCGTGAAGTAAGAACATAACGATATTCACTGCATGCCTCAAGACTCATTGGACTGCACATATCAAAATGTGTTACTTCCAACAAGTTGCTATCTTGTTCCATCTTCTTTGACCGAGGCTTTTCAAATCATCTTGCCCATGTGGTATGTTTTGCATATCTCAAGTGATTCAAAATCAAGTGAGTCCAAACGATCCATCTGCATGGAGTTTCTTCATGCGTACACACCAATAGACATGGTTCACATGTCTCAAATTTTCCAAAACGAGTGAGTCCAAAGATCCATCAACATGGAGCTTCTTCATGCGTTTTACACCAATATGACTTACATGGCAGTGCCACAAGTAAGTAGTACTATCATTACTATCTTATACTTTTGGCATGAAAATGTGTATCACTACGATCGCAATAAACCATTTATTTATGTGCAAGACCATCGAAGGTATTATTCAAATAAATAGAGTAACCATTATTCTCCTTAAATGAATAACCGTATTGCGATAGACATAATCCAATCATGTCTATGCTCAACGCAAACACCAAATGGCAATTATTCAGGTTTAATACTAATCTTGATGGTGGAGGGAGCGTGCGATGTTTGATCACATCAAACTTGGAAACACTTCCAACACATATCGTCAGCTCACCTTTAGCTAGTCTCCGTTTATTCCGTAGCTTTTGTTTGAGTTACTAACTCTTAGCAACCGAACGGTATCTAATACCCTGGTGCTACTAGGAGTACTAGTAAAGTACACATTAACATAATGTATATCCAATATACTTCTATCGACCTTGCCATCCTTCTTATCTACCAAGTATCTAGGGTAATTCTGCTCCAGTGGCTGTTCCCCTTATTACAGAAGCACTTAGTCTCGGGTTTGGGTTCAACCTTGGGTTTCTTCACTGGAGCAGCAGCTGATTTGCCGTTTCATGAAGTATCCCTTCTTGCCCTTGCCCTTATTGAAACTAGTGGTTTCACCAACCATCAAAAATTGATGCTCCTTCTTGATTTCTACTTTCGCGGTGTCAAACATCACGAATACTTCAAGGATCAGCATATCTATCCCTGATATGTTATAGTTCATCACGAAGCTCTAGCAGCTTGGTGGCAATGACTTTGGAAGATCAACTCCCACTCGATTCAAGTGATTGTTGCACTCAGACAATCTGAGCACAAGCTCATCGATTGAGCTTTCTCCCTTAGTTTGCAGGCTAAGAAAATCGTCGGAGGTCTCATACCTCTTGACGTGGGCACGAGCCTGAAATCCCAATTTCAGCCCTCGAAACATCTCATATGTTTCGCGACGTTTCGGAAAACGTCTTTGGTGCCTCAACTCTAAACCGTTTAACTGAACTATCACGTAGTTATCAAACGTGTATGTCCGATGTTCGCAACATCCACAGACGACGTTTGGGGTTCAGCACACTGAGCGGTGCATTAAGGACATAAGCTTTCTTCTGTCCGCATAATCGCTACTGTCAACTTTCAACTATATTTTCTCTAGGAACATATCTAAACAGTGGAAGTAAAGCGCGAGCTTACGACATAATTTGCAAAAGGTCTTTTGACTATGTTCAAGATAATTAAGTTCATCTTATGAACTCCCACTCGAGATAGACATCCCTCTGGTCATCTAAGTGATTACATGATCCGAGTCAACTAGGCCGTGTCCGATCATCACGTGAGACGGACTAGTCATCATCGGTGAACATCTTCATGTCGATCGTATCTACTATCGACTCATGCTCGACCTTCGGTCTTTGTGTTCCGAGGCCATGTCTGTACATGCTAGGCTCGTCAAGTTAACCCTAAGTGTATTGCGTGTGTTTGAGGCCATGTCTGTACATGCTAGGCTCGTCAACACCGTTGTATGTGAGCGTAAGAATCCATCACACCGATCATCACGTGGTGCTTAGAAGCGACGAACTTTTGGCAACGGTGCACAGTTAGGGGAGAACACTTCTTGAAATTGTTGTAAGGGATCATCTTATTTACTACCGTCGTTCTAAGTAAACAAGATGCATAAACATAATAAACATCACATGCAATTATATAGTAGTGACATGATATGGCCAATATCATATAGCTCCATTGATCTCCATCTTCGGGGCTCCATGATCATCATCGTCACCGGCATGACACCATGATCTCCATCATCATGATCTCCATCATCGTGTCTTCATGAAGTTGTCTCGCCAACTATTACTTCTACTACTATGGCTACCGGTTAGCAATAAAGTAAAGTAATTACATGGCGTTGTTTAATGACACGCAGGTCATACAATAAATAAAGACAACTCCTATGGCTCCTGCCGGTTGTCATACTCATCGACATGCAAGTCGTGAATCCTATTACAAGAACATGATCAATCTCATACATCACATATCATTCATCACATTCTTCTTGGCCATATCACATCACATAGCATACCCCGCAAAAACAAGTTAGGCGTCCTCTAATTGTTGTTTGCATGTTTCTACGGGCTGCTATGGGTTTCTAGCAAGAACGTTTCTTACCTCATAAAACCACAACGTGATATGCCAATTGCTATTTACCCTTCATAAGGACCCTTTTCATCAAATCCGTTCCGACTAAAGTGGGAGAGACGGCACCCGCTAGCCACCTTATGCACCAAGTGCATGTCGGTCGGTGGAACTCATCTCACGTAAGTGTACGTAAGGTCGGTCCGGGCGCTTCATCCCACAATACCGTCGAAACAAGATTGGACTAGTAACGGTAAGCATATTGAACAAAATCAACGCCCACAACTACTTTGTGTTCTACTCGTGCAAAGAATCTACGCAATAGACCTAGCTCATGATGCCATTTGTTGGGGAACGTGGCGAAATTCAAAATTTTCCTCGTGTCACCAAGATCTATCTATGGAGAAACCAGCAACGAGGGAAGGAGAGTGCATCTACATACCCTTGTAGATCGCTAAGCGGAAGCGTTCATGTGAACGGGGTTGATGGAGTCGTGCTCGTCGTGATTCAAATCACCGGAGATCCTAGTGCGAGCGGACGGCACCTCCGCGTTCAACACACGTACAGCCCGGTGGCGTCTCCCATGCCTTGATCCAGCAAGGAGAGAGGAGAGGTTGAGGAAGACTCCATCCAGCAGCAACACAACGGCGTGGTGGTGGTGGAGGAGCGTGGCAATCCTGCAGGGCCGCCAAGCACCAAGGGAGGAGGAGGAGGAGAGGCGGGGCTGCACCAAGAGGAGAAGTTCTCATGTGTGTTGGGCAGCCCAAAACCTCAAGTATATATAGGGAAAAGGGGCTGTGCCCCTTTAGGGTTTCCACCCCAAGGGTGCGGCCAGCCCTAGATGGGACTTGGGGGCGGCCAAGAGGGGAGGAGTGCCTCCCAAGTCCAAAGGAGGCCCTCCCTTTAGGGTTTCCCCTTCCCATGCGCATGGGCCTTGGGGGCTGGTGCCCTTGGCCCATTATGGCTAGGGCGCCCCTACAGCCCATGCTACTTTATTGGACGTGGTGGAACAATTTCCGGACCTCCGGACCCCTCCGAATCCTCCGGAACCTTCCGAAGCTTCCGGTACAATACCGAAAAAACCGAACTTTTCCGAACCCGAACAACAACTTTCCATATATAAATCTTTACCTCCGGACCATTCCGAACTCCTCGTGACGTCCGGGATCTCATCCGGACTCGAACAACATTCGGTAACCACATACAAACTTCCTTTATAACCCTAGCGTCATCGAACCTTAAGTGTGTAGACCCTACGGGTTCGGGAGACATGTAGACATGACCGAGACGTTCTCCGGTCAATAACCAATAGCGGGATCTGGATGCCCATATTGGCTCCCACATGTTCCACGATGATCTCATCGGATGAACCACGATGTCAAGGACTCAATTGATCCCGTATACAATTCCCTTTGTCTAGCGGTATTGTACTTGCCCGGGATTCGATCGTCGGTATCCCGATACCTTGTTCAATCTCGTTACCGCAAGTCTCTTTACTCGTTCCGTAACACATCATCCGTGATCAACCCCTTGGTCACATTGTGCACATTATGATGATGTCCTACCGAGTGGGCCCAGAGATACCTCTCCGTTTACGGAGTGACAAATCCAGTCTTGATTCGTGCCAACCCAATGACACTTTCGGAGATACCGTAGTGCACCTTTATAGTCACCCGATTCGTTGTGACGTTTGGTACACCAAAGCATTCCTACGGTATCCGGAGTTGCACAATCTCATGGTCTAAGGAAATGATACTTGACATTAGAAAAGCTTTAGCATACTGAACTACGATCTTTGTGCTAGGCTTAGGATTGGGTCTTGTCCATCACATCATTCTCCTAATGATGTGATCCGTTATCAACGACATCCAATGTCCATGGTCGGAAACCGTAACCATCTATTGTTCAACGAGCTAGTCAACTAGAGGCTTACTAGGGACATGGTGTTGTCTATGTACCCACACATGTATCTGAGTTTCCTGTCAATACAATTATAGCATGGATAATAAACGATTATCATGAACAAGGAAATATAATAATAACTAATTTATTATTGCCTCTAGGGCATATTTCCAACATGGACCACCACCAACATCACGCTGGAGCACACACACGCTAGCTGCAACACAGGTGTCCAAGGGTACCGATGGAAGAGGGTAAGCCACCGGGAGAGTCGTCGAAAGGAATAAGATGCCAAGCCACATGGCGAAGATTAGGCCCGAGGAACTCAAGAACTAGCCGAATCGTCGGCACCAACGGCGCTGCTGCTGCTGCCAAGAAGCGGAACCTGATCCCCTTCCGCTCAGTCTCGGGGGCGCCGACCCGCCGGGGCATTGCAAAACATCACCGCTGAGCAACTTGTGGCTGAATCTGAAACCTGCACAGAAGATATGTCATCGACTCCACAGACGCCAGGCGCGCACCTGCAACTGCTATACGCCCTGAAAGCACCAACCTTCCCCAGACGGCGCCTCCATGGAGGACACGACGCACCAGGCGCCGCCGCCGCCCATTGCACGCCGGGATTTGAGCTTTCGGCCGGGAGGCATGGCCGAGGTGTGGAGGGGAGCCCACGGCTGCGACTAAAAGTGCTAGTTATCGACTAGAGGGGGGGGGGAGGGGTGTACAGGCGATTTTTATGGAAGTCTTCAAAACATGAGAGTTTCGAAGACAAACAATAGAAATGAACCTATTGATATGCAGCGGAAGGTAGACTACACTAAGCAAGCCATAGTCAAGTATTCAATGAAGTGAAAGCACGAAGACTAATAGCAGCTAGGTAGTAAAGATCAGGATGGAAGATAGTATGAAGCCAAACAACGATAGTAGTCACATAGTGAAGTTAAACAAGTAGTGCAAACAAGCAATGACTCCACGAAGACAAACTGTAAGTAAAGAGAGGGAGAGGATAGAACCAGTCACTTGGTGAGGACAAATGATTTGTTGGACCAGTTCCAGTTGCTGTGACAACTGTACATCTGGTTAGGGAGGCTGAGATTCAACTCAGAAGACCGTGTCTTCACCTTATTCCCCTTGAGCTAAGGACACCCAGTCCTCGCCCAATCACTCTGGTAAGTCATCAAGGTAGACTTCCAGACCTTCACAGACTTCGTTCACCGGTGATCCACAATGACTCTTGGATGCTCAGAACGCTATGCCTAACTGAGGGAGTCCCGGATTAGGGGATGGCCGGACTACCATCATCGGCCGGACTATCATCGGCCGGACTATCATCATCGACCGGACTCCAAGACTATGAAGATACAAGATTGAAGACTTCGCCCGTGTCCGGATGGGACTTTCCTTGGCGTGGAAGGCAAGCTTGGCGTCTGGATATGTAGATCTCCTACCATTGTAACCGACTCTATGTAACCCTAGCCCTCTCCGGTGTCTATATAAACCGGATGGCTCTAGTCCGTAGGACAACATCAACAACCCTTACAATCATACCATAGGCTAGCCTCTAGGGTTTAGCCTCCTTGATCTCGTGGTAGATCCACTCTTGTAAACATCCACAATATCAATATCAATCGAGCGGGGCGTAGGGTTTTACCTTCATCAAGAGGGCCCGAACCTGGGTAAAACATCGTGTCCCTTGTCTCCTGTTACCATCCGCCTAGACGCACGATTCGGGACCCCTACCCGAGATCCGCCGGTTTGACACCGACATTGGTGCTTTCATTGAGAGTTCCTTTGTGCCGTCACCGATAGGAAGGATGCCTCCTCCGTCTTCAAGGACGGTATTTTCGCCAAAGGAGCCTGGCCGCCGCCAAACAATCCGCTAGGTGGTTTTCTTATGACCGCTTTGTCCGCCACCGCTTCTACAATGACCTCTCAAGTAGTCAAAAGCAATTTTCACGTCACTCGAATTCGCCGAGCGGCTGGATCAATAGAGCTCTCGTCCAGTAACGCGAGCTCTTGGATCGCATCGCGCCACTCGAGTCACTACAGACTACAAACAGATTGGGCTTAAAACCGATCGAGAGAGATTAACTCTCCCCAGGTCACCCACCACATTGCAGTGGTAAAGGAACAATGCGGCGACGCTTCTCCTATTGAAAACTAGTCATGTCCGATCAAGCACTGAAATTAAAGTCGGGGCATCGGACCCGGACTCGTTGGACAACGCCCAGCAATCCAAGCTTCAAATTTGAAAACTTCTCGCCTTGAGCCTTGAGATGGGTAGGGTTCGGACTTAATTCCACCCACCCGCCCGGACATATGCGATCTATCTCTAATCCGGCAAGTGCCCGAGACAATACATCACTCTTCGGGCTAGATTCCTCCCGGTTATGGACAGGATAAAGGACTGCCGAGAGGAAAACGCAATCTCAATTTTTGCAATAATTGCACGGACGAGGACTCTTGAGCGCCGTCGGCCGTCATTGAAATTACACGCTTCACCGACCAAGCGTCCATAGTACGAAATCTATGTGCGATGGAGAGTTTCGGACAACCGAAAATAATTTTTGGGACAATCCGACCACGAATACAACCCTGGTCCGCAACAAAAGGGTGCATTACACTCAGGCACCAGATACAAAAACCAAAAAGCAAAGACCCCATAAAGGGCACGAGAACCGCATTAGAGGGATGGCTTAGCGGACCTGTAAAATTCACAAGATGTATAGCGCCGTCCCAACACATAACCTTCGAGCATGTTGGATATTACGGCAGGTGGCCAAAAGTGGAGAGGAGCTTCTAGCCCGGAAAACCACTCCAACAACATCGATGCGGTATCAACAGTCTTGAGACTTTCGCATCAAATAATATGCGGAAATGAACAATCCATGACCTCGCCAAGTCTACCAAGTAGCAACAACCAATCCATGGAGCGACACAGCCATCACCTTCAACGCCAGCGATTTAACCTAAATTCGGACAGCCCGAGCTCCACCAAGACCGGTACTTAGTCCAATAGTGGACGACTTTGACTTACAAAAGTCCTCATGGATGGCGGCAGTGGATTAAACCTCATCTACGAGGAAACCCTTCAAAAATGGAAATAGATCGGAGCCGCATTGAGCGAAGCAGCACAACCTTTAGAGGAATAATCCCTAGCCGGAGGCGCTGCACATGAAAAATCACACTCGATGTGGTATTCGCTCACCGGACAATTCAGATCCGAAGAAGTCAAGTTCCAAGTGGCCCCGTTCAACAGCGGATATCACGCTATACTAGGACGAGAGGCATTCACAATTTTCAAGCCGTACCCCATTATGGGTACATGAAGCTCAAAATGCACGGCCCGTGGAATAATCACTCTCGTTAGTGATCCGGACATAGCACTCGCGCCCAAAACAAGACATCCGCATTAGCCTTAGAGGCACTATCCAAGCCCTAGCGGCGGAGGAACTCACCACGCCTTCGCGCTCACGGTGAATAGGGACGATGTGATAATCGATAAGAGATCCAAGTCCACCTCCTTTAAACCACCGATGAAATAGTAAAATTCCAGGTCCACCCAACGGACCCGACAAAGACGGCCTCCATCGGGGCACAATTGACCCCTGATGTAGACGCCGCACTGCGAGAATTCCTTCGGGAAAATTGGGACATTTTCGCGTGGCACCCCTCGGATATGCCCGGAATCCCACGCAGATTGGCAGAACACAGCCTAAACATCCTAAAAGGGTTCAAGCCAGTCAAACAGGCCCTTCGATGATTTTCCGAACCCAAAAGACAGGCAATGGGAGAAGAGCTAGCCAAACTATTAGAAACCGGATTCATCAGAGACATCAAGCACCCGGATTGGCTAGCAAACCTGGTAATGGTACCAAAGAAGGACAAATCCTGGCGCCTATGTGTCGATTTCAAAGACCTAAATAAAGCATGCCCAAAGGATCCCTTCCTCCCCAAGATCGACCAAATCATCGATGCCATTGCGAAACACGATTCATTATGCTTCACGGGCGCATACTCCGGCTATCATCAAATCAAGATGGCGAAGCGGATCAAGCCGCAGCGGCATTCATTACTCCATACGGACCATTCTGCTTCAACACGATGCCCTTCGGACTTAAAAACGCGGCGCAACATATCAGCGCATGATTCGAGACATGTCCGCTACCCAGATCGGCAAAACAGTAGAGGCATACGTGACGGCGTAGTCGTCAAAACTAAACTCGCCGAAACTCTAGTAGGCGACTTGAGGCTCACATTTGACAACCTCGGAGCATATGACATCAAGCTGAATCCGGAAAAATGCGTTTTGGCATACCACCGGAAAGCTGCTGGGCTTCATCGTATCCGGTAGAGGAATTGAAGCAAACCCAGCCAAAATCCGAGCTCTGTCAGCAGCTAGATATCCCAAAAGACCTCAAGCAAATACAAAAATTGATTTGGATGCGTGGCGGCTCTAAGCCGCTTTATCTCCGCTCTAGGAGAAAAGGCATTACCCTCTATCGCCTCCTTAGGCGCACGAACACCGAGTGGGCGGATGCTGCCACCGCCGACTCGAAGAAATAAAGGCCATATTGGCAACAAATCCGGTCTGGCTGCGCCAACCCGGGCGAACCAATGTTGTTATACATCGCAGCTACGCATCAAGTTGTAAGCGCGGTACTCGTCGTTGAGCGAGAAGCGAAGGCATAAATTCCCTCTTCAAAACCAGTATACTACGTATCCAATTGTGTTAACCCCCGCAAGTCCGTTACCCGCACTATCGAGAAGATAGCATACGCGGTGTTCATGGCATCCGGAAGCTCGACACTACTTTCAAGAGTGTTCGATAACGATGGCCTCTCAAGTACCACTTAACGACATTATAAACAACATGACGCGACGGGCAGGATTGCAAAATGGGCCATTGAGCTCTTACCATTTGATATATCTTACAAACCTCGGCGAGCTATAAAGTCACAAGTTTTGGCCGACTTTGTCGCTGAATGGACCGCGAACTCCCTAAAGAATACGGCGCATACTCCAATTGGATTATGCACTTCGACGGCTCTAAAATGTTAGCGGATGGGGGCTGGCGTCGTATTAACGTCCCGACCGGGACACAGATCCATCGTGCCAGATAATGTACACGGACTCCAACAACGCAGCGAATCTGAGGCCCTTTACATGGTCTCCGGATGGCAATCTCCATGGGCATCAACGCCTAGAGGTGCGCGATTCAAACCTCGCAATATCCCAAATAAACGGAGACTTTGACGCCAAAGATCCGAAAATGGCAGCATATCGCAATGCTGTCCTAAAAATGTCAGCCCGGTTCGAAGGACTTGAATTCCATCATGTAGCCCGGGATAATAACCAAGCAGCCGACGTACTGGCACGCATTGGCGCAAAACGCGACGCTGTCCCTCCTAACATCTTCCTGGAACGGCTCTTCAAGCCATCCGTACTATGGGAAGAGGAGTCCGGAACTAACAAACCGGAACAAGCCGCACCAACCGGCGATTCAGCCGATGATATAACACCTTCCGCCCACGACATAATGGCAGTAATTGCCCCGTGGACAGAACCATTCCTCGCCTACTTGCTTAGACAAGAGCTTCCCGAAGACCAAAATGAGGCCCGCTGCATTGTCCGGCGATCTAAAGCCCACAAGGTATATGAGGGAGAACTTTATAAGAAAAGTACAACCGGAGTCCTTCAAAGGTGTATCTCCAAGAAGAAGGCGAAACCTCCCGGCTGAAATTCATGCGGACTAGGCGGACACCACGCCGCAGCTCGGGCCCTTGTAGGAAAGGCATTCCGACAGGATTTTATTGGCCGACGGCCCGGCGGATGCTCGGGACTTAGTCCAAAGATGCGTTGGTTGTCGACTCTTTGCTAATCGAGCCATATGCCACCCACCCCTCAAAACTATACCCATTACCCGGCCGTTCACGGTGCAGGGGCTTGACATGGTTGGACCACTTAAAGGGGGAACCCACAAGCAAAGGTACCTATTGGTCATGGTGGATAAATTCACCAAATGGATAGAGGCCAAGCCGCTTAAAACGGCAGAGTCCGGACCAGTGATAGACTTTATATCGGGGTAGTACACGTTATGGTGCCCCCACAAGATCATCACCGATAACGGCACGAACTTCACCGCCGACGAGGTTAAATCGTGGTGCAAAAATATGGGCATCAAGCTTGATTACGCTTCAGTCTATCATCCTCAAACCAACGGTCAAGTGGAGCGAGCAAATGGTCTAATAATGGCGGCATCAAACCCGGACTAGTGCGGTCCTTACGAAATCGACACGCCTTTGGGTAGAGGAGCTCAACTCCGTACTGGGGGCTGCGGACAACGCCTAACCGTACTACGGATTCACACCATTTTTATGGTATCGGCATGAAGCAGTTTTGCCTGCGACATCATTCATGACTCACCTCGAATGCGCATGTACGAAGAAAGAGAAGCCGAGTTGGATCGGCAGGACAGCTTGGACACATTGGAGGAAGAGCGCGGCGTCGCCAAGGCTCGTTCCGCATTCTATCGCCAGCAGGCTCGAAGATATCAAAGCGAGAAGCACGGGCCAAGACTTACAACGTTGGCGAACTGGTTCTCGCTGCCGGACAAGAAAAAGGACAAGCTCAAGCCCAAATGGGAAGGCCCTTCTCATCGATCAAGTCCTGACCGCGGAGCGTACCGTCTCTGAAATGCATCGGATAACCGACTCGAGCGAACCCATGGAACGCAGCCCGCCTCCGACGATTCTATGCCTAGCGCCGACTAAGAGTTCGTCCCTTTCCCCCATCCAATTTTTTTACTTCAGCTGCCTCTTGTTTATCTTTTTCTTCCCAACCCTATTCATCCAAGCCTTAAAGGGCCTACTTGCATAGCGTTCAGCGCGCAATTGATGTGCTATCCGCACTCATTTTACACAGGGGCTTCTTTACCGAAGCTTAATTATCTGGGCTTCATGCCCAGCACATGTGTCAAGCCTCCACATGTACCTTTTATTCACCATTATATGCATCGATATGACTTA
This sequence comes from Aegilops longissima, assembly GCA_021605205.1. Lineage (NCBI taxonomy): Eukaryota > Viridiplantae > Streptophyta > Magnoliopsida > Poales > Poaceae > Aegilops > Aegilops longissima. The sequence goes on from CM038676.1 coordinate 468,451,178, forward strand.
AGTTTTGGCCAAGCTGGGTTGCTGGCTCTGTGCTTACCCCTACGTTCCGGATTGTTTGGCTAGGAGGTAAAGGAGCACCTCTGCGATTATTCTTGCCGGGTCAGCGGATGTGTACCTCGGTGGGTGAAGCCGAAAGCTAAGCGTTCTTAGAGAATATTGATCGGTGACTTAAAAGATGATTTTTATCCACTTATTTATCTGCCCCGGATGTTTTTACGCTTTTTAGCAGTCCGACATGCACTTTAGGGCATGCCACCCCAGAGGAAAGGAACCCTTAACGGAACTATTCTCCTGGAAGATGTTTCTTACTACCCATGTAATATAACATAACTAGTTGGGCACTTATGCGATAAAGCACCGATGACCCCTACGCCTGGTCTCCATGCATACCCGGTTGTTTCATAACCGAGAAGGTATTCGGACACACTCCGGACTCTAGGGTCCCGAGGTCGAAGCGAAAAGGTCGGCAAAGACAAACGATCTACAATCCGACTAGAAGGCATTTTGTATGTCATTTTATAATACATTGTAAAATCGACTGATTGTATTCTTCCTCAATCCCATCTAACAGGTTGCCTAATTTACAGTCTTGTTGGGAAAATTTAGCAGCCAACTCCACTTGGCCGTATACTAAACTCACAGGGATCTCCTTCCCATCGGGCCCCATAGGTCCGACTTCGGCCATGTGGTTGGGATCCGCCTTCTTGTACCGCGTCTTTACCATGGCCCAGGCCTCCCTGGCACCTTGGCGGCAGGCCGAAATCTTCCATATATGGAAGCGCTGCCGCACTCCCTGCAGCTTCTCCGCAAGCTCCCCAAGACCCTCGGGTATGGAGAAGGCTGGCCATAACGCCTGGATGACGCCGCTCATAGCCTGCCGAACTCGTTCGATCAGTTGCAACAATTTGGGAAGTTGATCACCCGTTGTTACGGGCATCTCCTCCAGAGGCGACACTGTGAGCATACCTGCGGACATATTACATCAAATTGAATTCCTCGCCGAACTCTTCTTTTCAAAGGAGTTCGCTCAAGCACTACTATATATGCCGCGACGAAGCCGCTGATTCTCCTTAACGGAGCTCCGGCAGCTCGGCCCGAGCGCCTTTCATCTCTTCTCCAAGCTGGGCATGGGCATCACGGGCTTGTTCCTTTCATGCTGCACCTTATGCAGCACCCTCTCGCTGGCCTTTAGTTGGCGCGAAGTTCTTGCCTGTCCGGATCTTGTCCGCAGCACCTGCAATGTCGTTTTTTAGACTTGCGCAAAGGCCAAACGCTACCTATCTTTCTACAAATAATGCGTTACCAGGAGAGGTCCTTGCGTTTCCTCCTGCGCCAGACAATGCGGCCTCAAGTTGGGCCTTGCACTCTTGCAGCTCTGAGAGACAGTTGGGTATTCTTCTCGGTAAGATCCTCGTTTCATATGATCCTTAAATCAGTTCAATATAACTACTTTAAGTCTCGGGCTACTCTTGGCATATATAACTATTAAATTCTCTTACCCGTATGTCTTTTACATCTTTGCTCCGTGGCTCGATAAAACTATCTTGAGCAGCACGAAGGTCTGCGTCCCCGTGTTAAAGGCATTCAACGCCTCGGGGAGAAGCACGCGTCACGAAATCTTGTCCGGTGGCGCTGTGATTCAGGGCACTCTCCACCTCGCACTTGGTGGCGGACGGTCTGTCGGCATCCTCCGTCGGAGGAACGTCCGGCTCGCGCCTTGCGCCGCCTCCCCTCGACTAGATGCGGGAGCCCGGTGGTAGAGGTTGGATTGACAACTTCCACGCCCGCAGTCCGGCGGGCGCTTTTTCCCTATAAAGTCATGAGCACTCAAACGCTTCCTAGGAACGTTGCTCTAAATACTGAATTGTGAGCTACACCTTTGCGGCGATGTTTGATCGCGCCGCTCCTCTTCCGCCCTCTTGGTCGGGATGGCCCTTGTTGGTCAGCCATCGCGAGCTCGGCTTCTCGCCTAGGGGCGCCTCCTGCACAGTGCCATCATATACGGTGGTCGAAATAAGCAAGGAAGGAATGACGGTGTCGGGGCTTGCCGCAATCACACAGGAAGCGGATATAGTCCGGATAGTCGGCCGTGATGGCGACTAAAGCATTGTCCATGCTGAGCTGGTGGAACACCCGTCGATTAGCTCCACCTTTATGTCCGGATCCTCTTGGAGGCGGATCCCGGGATCTCTCTGGATCCTCGGGCTGCGGAGCCGGACTTAGCATGCCCTCCACGGTCCGGCGCAGTTCCTGCGTCGCAAGAAGAACACACTATAAGAAACTTAAGTTTCGAAAGGCACGGGTCGGACACGCTGAGTGTTCGCTTACCCAAGGCCGGGGATTATTCATGGAAAACCCATTTAACGGGTTCTTCCGAAGGAAATCCTCCTTCTCCCCCTTATACAGGCCGGACAAGATCGTCACGGATCTTGGCGAATCCGCCCTTTTGCGGCCATGGCGGGTGGCATCGTCCTCCCGTTGAAATCCCACATGGGTGGCCTGTATTGTAGTGGCTGCACCCCAGCGTAATGCATGTTGCCATGATTCCAATCATGGTCAACCCGGCATGGGCCACTAACCTTATTCGCCCATCAAATAATGGGCGCTCTTGTCTTCCTCCGGATGGGGCTCATGGACGCCAACTCGAGGCGTTTCTTGAGAGGAGCATTGCTGAACTCCGGGAGGCCGATCCGAACAGGGTCCGGCAGCGAGCGTCTTCTATATAAAACCATTCGAAGGCCAGTCTTGGACACCTTCTTAGGGGTTCGGATGGATATCCGGTCCGGCAATCGCCATATTTGGCGCCGCCCACTTGATATATGGACCCTCGTGAGAGCGGGGTACAAGGCAGAACAACCTCTTCCACAGCGAAGTGGGGCTCGACGCCAGGAAAAGCTCGCAAAAGAGCTACATAACCCGCAATATGCAGGATTGAGGCGGCGTGAGGTGATGAAGCTGGAGTCCGTAGAACTCGAGGAGCCCGGAGAAATGGATGTCAGAAATCCGAGCCCCTTATCGATAGGGGACGAAGCATACCCGCTCCCCTTTGTTGGGATTTGGGGTAACCTCCGCTTGCTTCCCACCTTTGTAGGTGGCCAGCCCGGCTCGAACCGGAACCATGAAGGCGGAGGAGATATCCCCCATTTGGAGCTTCACCAGCTCGTTGTCGGAACAGGCGTTTCCTCCAATCTCTGGCAAAGGGCCGAGGCGCGAGAAGAGGAGCAGCGTTGACGGTCCATGATGGAATGGATTCTTGGTCGAAAGCGCCCGATGAGTATTTGCGAGAGGAAGATGGTGATTTGGATCTGGATTCTTGCCTCCCTTATAGGCAGATTGTTCGCACAACTAGGGGTAAAACATAAAAGACACCTGGCTTTTCACATTCGCACGACGCGTGGAAGAAGGCCATTATTGGGCGTGGAAGCCAAGGCGTGCAACATTGATGAGGAAGCTGGACACTGTTGGCGGTACGTAGAACTTGAAGGAGAACCCGCCTTGCAACGCCAAGACTACACGCATGCCGGACTTATCGTCATTGAAGCCTGGTTCGGGGCTCTTGAGGAGTCCCGGATTAGGGGTATCCGGATGGCGGACTACCATCATCGGCGGACTATCATCGGCGGACTATCATCATCGACCGGACTCCAAGACTATGAAGATACAAGATTGAAGACTTCGCCCGTGTCCGGATGGGACTTTCCTTGGCGTGGAAGGCAAGCTTGGCGTCTGGATATGTAGATCTCCTACCATTGTAACCGACTCTATGTAACCCTAGCCCTCTCCGGTGTCTATATAAACCGGATGGCTCTAGTCCGTAGGACAACATCAACAACCCTTACAATCATACCATAGGCTAGCCTCTAGGGTTTAGCCTCCTTGATCTCGTGGTAGATCCACTCTTGTAAACATCCACAATATCAATATCAATCGAGTAGGACGTAGGGTTTTACCTCCATCAAGAGGGCCTGAACCTGGGTAAAACATCGTGTCCCTTGTCTCCTGTTACCATCCGCCTAGACGCACAGTTCGGGACCCCCTACCCGAGATCCGCCGGTTTTGACACCGACACTAACCGTCTGGAGGATTCACAGTCCTCAAGTGTAACAAGTCTTCAGGTCACGTGGACAGAAAGACTTTAGTGATGCCTAACACTCTTTGGCTCTGGGTGTTTGGGCTTTATCCTCGCAAGGATTTATCTCTCTCAAAAGCTTCGGAGGTGGGTTGCTCTCAAACGACAAAAGCTGTGCACTAACTCTGAGCAGCCACCAATTTATGGTGTAGGGGTGGGCTATTTATAGCCACTAGGCAACCCGACCTGATTTGTCGAAATGACCACAGGTCACTAAGGAACCGACACGTGTTCCAACGGTCGATTTCAAACACACACGGCAGCTTGACTTGGGCTACAAGTAAAGCGACTCATCAACTCTGGATAAGATTTGCTCTCATTGTCTTCGCTCGAAGACATAGGTTTTAGTTGAGCATCACTTGATCCACTCGACTTTGTTCATTTGGGACCCCACTTAACATGACGGTGGTTCCTATGACTCAACAAAGAAGAAAAGGAAACAACGAAACAACTAAGTCTTCGCTCCCATAGTCTTCACGATGTCTTCTCTTGTCATAGTCTTCAATGAGAATATCTTCACATACCACCATTGTCTTCAATGTCTTCATACATTTTTAGGGGCCATCTCCGGTAGGTAAACCGAATCAATGAGGGACTATTACCTGTGTTATCCTACAATTCTCACAAAACACATTAGTCCCTCAACCAGGTTTGTCATCAATACTCCGAGACCAACTAGGGGTGGCACTAGATGCACTTACAATCTCCCCCTTTTTGGTGATTGATGACAAACTGGTTGAAGTTTTTAACGGGGATAAAAGTATGTGAAATTGTAAAGGATTAAGGTATTGTCTTCATAAGGAGCAACAGGCTCCCCCTGAAGATGTGCATATAATTAATTTGTTTTTGGACTGCAAATGCACATGGCAGGTTGTACTTGTGGAGATCCTCTTCAACTTATGAAGACACTTCATCATGCATGATTTGATATAACGAAGATAATGACATGCAAAATGAAAAATGGACGTCTGCAATATGACTTCAGGCGGGATTTATCATCGCACATGCGGAATTTATCATCGCATCATAGAATAGCAAACAAGTGACAGACGACCATCAAGTTTAAGTGTTACAACTCAAAGAACCAAATGTATCAAAAGCAGCGAGAGTTGTAAACACTAGGCAAAATATAAAGCAACTGCCCATATAGACCCGCTTGAAGACTATCAACTCATATGTGTAACGCCCCCGATTCAATCATACACTAATCATGCACGCAAACGTGTACGATCAAGATTAGGGACTCACGGGAATATATGACAACACAACTCTAAAAGCATAAATAATTCATACAAGCATTATAATACAAGCCAGGGGCCTCGAGGGCTCGAATACAAGTGCTCGATCATAGACGAGTCAGCGGAAGCAACAATATCTGAGTACAGACATAAGTTAAACAAGTTTGCCTTAAGAAGGCTAGCACAAACTGGGATACAGATCGAAAGAGGCGCAGGCCTCCTGCCTGGGATCCTCCTAACTACTCCTAGTCGTCGTCGGCGGGTTGCACGTAGTAGAAGGCACCTCCGGTGTAGTAGGAGTCGTCGTCGACGGTGGCGCTTGGCTCCTGGGCTCCATCGTCTGGCCGCAGCAATCGGGTAAAGAAAGGGGGAAAAGGGGGGAACAAGGCAACCGTGAGTACTCATCCAAAGTACTCGCAAGCAAGGAGCTACACTACATATGCATGGGTATATGTGTAAAGGGCCATATCGGTGGACTGAACTGCAGAATGCCAGAATAAGAGGGGGATATCTAATCCTGTCGAAGCCTACGCTTCTAGCAGCCTCCGTCTAGAAGCATGTAGAAGAGAGTAGACTGAAGTCCTCCAAGTAGCATAGCATAGCATAATCCTACCCGGCAATCCTCTCCTCGTAGCCCTGTTAGAGAGCGACCACCGAGTTGTATCTGGCACTTGGAAGGGTGTGTTTTATTAAGTATCCGGTTCTAGTTGTCATAAGGTCAAGGTACAACTCCAAGTCGTCCTATTACCGAAGATCACAGCTATTCGAATAGATCAACTTCCCTGCAAGGGTGCACCACATAACCCAACACGCTTGATCCCATTTGGCCGGACACACTTTCAGGGTCATGCCCGCCTCGGAAGATCAACACATCGCAGCCCCACCTAGGCCAGCAGAGAGGTCAAGACGCCGGTCTAAACCTAAGCGCCTGGGTGCAGGCCCATCGCCTTAGCACACACACTTTGTTGTGTGGGCGGCGAAGCCCTAGCCTAACAGGCGTTCAGTCCAATCCGCACGCAGCGCCGCTCGATTGGCGACGTCATGAAGGCTTCGGTGATACCACGGCGCGAGTGCCCATATCTTTCCCACGTAGTTGGTTAGTGCGTATAGACCAAATGGCGGACTCATATCAAATACCAAGATCTCGTTAAGCATGTTAATGATGTAACGCGGACACCGACCAGGTCCAGGCCCACCTCTCACCTAGGCGGTCTCAACCTGCCCTGTCGCTCCGCCACAAAGATCCACACAGAGGGTCGTTGGGACAAAGGTCCTTTCAGCCCCCAATCCGTGAATCACTCGCGGGTGCTCCACGAGCCGACCCCTGACTTTAGTCACCACATGTATCATGTATAAAGTATATAGTATAAACCCGTGATCACCTCCCGAGTGATCACGGCCCGATAGTATAGCATGGCAGACGGACAAGAATGTAGGGCCACTGATGGAATACTAGCATCCTATACAAAGCAGTTAGGATTGCAGGTAAAGGTAACAACAGTAGTAGCAAGGACAGACTATGCATCAGGATAGGATAAACGGAAAGCAGTAACATGCTACACTACTCTAATGCAAGCAGTATAGAGAAGAATATGCGATATCTGGTGATCAAGGGGGGCTTGCCTGGTTGCTCAGACAAGAAGGAGGGGTCGTCGGTGACGTAGTCGACCACATGGGCATCAGCATCATCACGGGGTCTAACGAAGAGAAGAGGGGGGGGGGGACAGTAAATACATATCAAGCGAGTGCATAACAGGACAACAGGCAGAGCTAGACGTGTTCTAACGCGGTATGAGGTGATACCGGTGAAAGGGGGAAACATCCGGGAAAATATCCTCGGTGTTTCGCGTTTTCGGACAGATGAATCGGAGGGGAAAAGTTGCATGTTCTCTATGCTAGGGATGCGTGGCGGACGAACGGGCTGCGTAGCCGGATTCGTCTCGTCGTTCTGAGCAACTTTCATGTACAAAGTTTTTTCATCCGAGCTACGGTTTATTTTATATTGATTTTAAAATATTTAAAAATCATTCTCTTTAGCATAATTAAATTAATTTAGAAATTGCAATTATGATGTCAGCGTGACATCAACATGATGTCAGCATGACCAAAGGTTGACTGGGTCAACCCTGCAGGTGGGTCTCGCTCGCCATAGACTGAGATTAACTAAAACAGATTAACTAGTTTAATTAGTAATTAGGTTAATCTAATCAGGACTAGTTAAGTTAATTAATTTAATTAACTAATTAATTAATTAATTAATATTTTTATTATTTTCTTTTAATATTTTTTATAAGCGTTCGAGGCTAAGCCCACATGTCATGGAGGTCGGGGGCATAGCGGGTTCGGGCGTTGCGGCGCCAACAAGCCTTGTGGTGCCGAGACTCGGTCGGGCGGGGAGGCAGCTGGAGGCGAGCGAGGCTGTCTGCGCCGCGACGAGCGCACGACGGCGAGGCAGCGTGGCGGCGCTGCAGAGGGTCGAGCGAACCACGGGCGGAGCATGGCAAGCGGACCGCGGCGAGGTGCAGTGTAGGCGCGGCGAAGCGGAGACGCCACGGCGGCAGCACGCGCGAGGACGGCGGGAGGGACTAGCCGTCTTGTGCGTGGCGAGGTCTAGTCTTGGTGTGCGCGAAGCGAGTAGCGGCGAGGACGCTGGTGCGCGAGAGGCGGCGGGCGACCGGCGTGGTGCGGCGCCGTGAGGCCGAGGGAGCACCAGGCGGGCGCCCGTGGGATCGCCAGCGTGAACGAGGGGGGGTGGTGGTGCGCGCTGCGTGCTGCACGGCCAGGGCACGGCCGGGCCACGATGTCCAACGGGGCAGGGGGAGGAGAAAGGAAAGGGAGCACGGGGAGGCGCTCACATCGGGGCCGTAGGGTACATGGCAACGGGGCGCGAGGTGGGGGACGGGGACGACGTGCGGCGCCGGGGAAGACGAGGAGGCAGTTCGGCGACGGCGCGGCGGTTCCACGGTGAGGTCAGCTCCGGGCAGCGGCGATCCGGTGATGGGGCCGCGGGTGGTGGCTCGGGTCGGGGTGGTGGGCGGGCCGGGGTTGCCGAGGCCGACGCAGGGAGGCGAGGTGGCGGAGGAGGTGGCCGGCAGGGCGGCCGATCGCGGCGTCGGGATCAACGGGATCCCATCCATGGCGACAGGGGGAGGAGAAGGGGATCGAGGGGGGAGGGGGGGAGTGGGTCGCTGCGGCTAGGGTTTGACCCGGGGAGGGGGGAGGCTTATGGGTGGGCGGTTTGGGCGGTGGGCGGTCGGCAAGATGGACAGTGGGCCTGGCCCGATTAGGGCGGGGGGGTTGTTTTATTTTATTTTTGTTTTGTCTTTATTTATTCTTTTAACTTCGGTTTTAAATGTTTTAATATCAAAACAGTTTTAACAAACTATAAAACCCATACCTAGATTAGTAAGGTAGCATAACTCACTGTAATAAAATGTTCACACATTATTTTAACTAGCTTACAATTACCTATATACATAAAAGCATTTATTAAGTATTTTCAAATATTGTTTTAATTATCTTAGTGCACATAAATATTTTATAAAAGTGTGGTTTCATCACCTACCACTACTTATGGATTAATCGACACACTCCGAGCGTTTTAGTTTTAATGTTTGAAAACTTCATCGTTTGGTTTGATTTTGAATTTGAATTCGATCGGGATTGAATTAATGCGAGATTAACAACAGTGACCTCGGTGACGTGGCATCATTAGTAGAGGTTACTATAGCATGATTACCCGGACGCCACAATTCTCCTCCACTACAAGAAATCTCGTCCTGAGATTTAAAAGGCGTAAGGGGGCACTCTGGTTAAGAAATTCTAGGGAGGGTTCTCGTTGCTAGTTGCTCTTCTCAAAGAGGTCGATCCATTATGTTGATGTCTTCATTTCTTTGCTTCAGGTCATCATGATGATGTCGGCATCCTTTCTTCGGGAACTCCATCGTACGTACGACAAGGGGTAACTTCGAAAAAACAGACCGCTACAATGTTGCTTATCTGGTAGATAACAACAGGAAAGGTGGCGGAAGTAACTCTCGAATTGAAACTTAAGAAATCATCGAGAGCAAAGTAAGAAGGTGTTTCGAGCGGGCAGGCTATAGTTCGATGCCCGAAATAGGGCATGAAAGGGGTTCAAAGCAACAAGAATAGGTATCGTGTTTGATACCCGAATTGATGATCTCTCAGAAGTGGCTCATGAATTTACATACGAGGCCACACGCGAGGAACAACCTTGGGAACAGGGGTGCAGGAGAGTCAGGTTTCGATCCTGTGGAACTGTGGGTTATGGGCCCACCATGTGGTTCAAAAGTAGGAAGGACGCCGACATATTGCACGGTCATGGTTGCAAGGCATGGCAGAGGATAGCCTGTCAGTTATGTTGGCAACAACGTTGGTACCAAGGGCGAGGGACGAAGAGAACCATTTTCCTGCTCGTTGAACGAGGCGGACCAATAGGCAAAGTTCTCATCCATCGTGGTACCAGGATGTCGCCAAGAATAATAATGTGGTCACACTTGTGAGTTGTAAACCGAGGTGTTTACCTAAGCAGGAGAATATTACTGCTTAGATCATATAGATCACAAGAAACGTTAACCCAACAAATGGAAAGAAAAATATGATTATCAGATTAAACAGAACAATGGAAAGGAAAATGTGTTTAAACACATATTTCAAAGGTATATCCTTCGAAGGACGAGCAGAGCATGATATCCATGACAGGATATAATGTAGTAAACTCTTTAGGTAGGGGAGAGAATTTTCATGACATTACCCATACAGCGGTGTTTGGATAATTGAGCAAGAAACATTTAGCATTGGGCTTCAAATGTTCTTGTTTAAAATCAGAGTACCATAGATATGCTTTGAGATAGTATTGACATGGTCATCAGGTGAAGATCAGACTTTGGAAACACAAAGGATTCATCAGGAACAACTTATATAATAAGTCTTACAATTTCCTCACGAAAGAATGGTTAACATTGCTAAAGAGGATACTATAACAATAGGTCCTCCGGTCAGGTGTGCTAGGCATGACATCATCTTACCATGTCATATAAAGACCAATGTTATAACTCTTGGAAATATGTCCCAATCATCATATCTGACCGAGATTCAGATTTGATTGGTGCCAGGATGCCTCAGACTCAGGATGCCTGAGAAGAAAAGGTGCAACACAAATTGACGAGATGTCATTGTAAGATTCTCGGGAAATGAACTATGGAAGCGAGTTCCAAAACAAGAGTTCATCATTTAACCAAGGAGAGGACGAGGAGGTGGCTGATGGACTCAACGATAATTCCTCAAGATTTCCAAAAGGATGGATTTCCACAACTATGTGAATAAGGAGATAACATTTGTCAGATCAGATGACATAATGTGGTATGCTTGAGGAAAACATACACCATTAAACATTGGTTGAAAGGTTCACCCGAAATATGGGGTTAGGTAGCATGATCAATGTTAGAGTGGTGATTCCATAACCAATAGTCTAAGAATGAACTATCGACCATTAACTTCAAAGCAATAGGGTTGCTAGAAGGAAAGAATCCAAACAACACCGTTCACTTGTTGGAATCAACACGGGGACCAAGAAAGAATGGTGATGGTGAGAAGTGTCACTATACCAAGAATTTTTAAGAAGTGGAGTAATCCTCATGACATTCTTGACATAAAAGATGGTAATACTCCAAGGTAAAGAAGAACAAATGCTGGATAGCAAGGAACTCAAGGTATAACACAGAACACGAACAAGTTTGTGTTCGAGGGAAGGCAATAAAGTGGTCGATGACAACACAAATCATCGAGGGCAAGGATGGTATTTCTCGCCAAAATTCGATAGATCTCTTGGAAGAACTCAGAATGTTGATGATATTCACGACACATTTGTCGCGAGAGTTCATGAAGATGTAACCGATCCGCGACGACATCAAGTCAAAGGAATGATGATGCGAAAGGTTATTGGAACCAAGGGTAGGACACAAATTCGGAATCAAGCTTGTTGTTCAAGGAGAAATGGTATGACGAGGAAGATCGGCGTAAGCTTAGCTCATCATCGAAAGTTGTGCTCCGGGGTGAAGGACCAGGTAGCACAGTTAAAATCGGCACAATAATGATATAGTCGAGCAGGCTTGGACTTACGCGATCGAGTTCAAATTCGTAAGTAATGAAGGTTACCAAGAGTTGTTTAATCGCGGTGCGAGCTCGATTCAGTTATCGGTGTCTTTGAGTGTTTGATAACTTAGAGCCCGTGAAAAATTGGAATCAGTGAGAATGTAGTACTTGATGAAGAACTCATAAGAGGTTATGCAGTTCCATGATAATCTCGAGATACCAGGGGGTTAATACTCGACGAGAGATCAAAGTAGAGGTTGTACCGGGGTATTGCTCTGCAGAAGACAAGTGCTTAAACTTGCACGAGAAATGGTATTTAAAGGAGAACATGGTCGGAACCACGATTGAAAAAGGCCAGATCCCAGATATAAGATGAACTTATACCAAGGGAATAATTAATTTTAAAAGAAGCTTCGATGAGAAGATCTACATCGTGTCTATGGGCATGAACACAAAGTTCAAGGTCGACTCCCACTTCTCCATTGCACAACTTTTCATTTACTTCCCACTTTCAAAGAAGTTGTAGTGTTGGAATTTTATCTGACGAAAAGCCAGTAGAGTATAACTCGCATACTTATGAGCTTACACATATTAGGGAAGGCATAGGTTCAACCCATCGGGGCATCTTACGAACATATAACACTAGCTTCAATAGTAAATAACACCAGCTCGTTAGTAGAGCATGGGTGACAAAAGGAGAGGATACAATTTACCGAAGGCATTATGTATCAGGGAAAGAACTTCTCGAGGTTTTTGCATACGAAGGACACTGTCGGATGATATTTCAACAAAGGATCCGACGGTCCATAGCGGAGCTGATGTGAGTATCATCACACAACCAGAGGAAGAAACAATGCGAAGGCATTGGATTATAGAAGCAACTGACTAATCCAAAGCTCACATGTAAAGGAATTATGATTTCCCAATCAAAGGATCAGAAGCAAACACTCTGATTAGGGATGGATAAGTTGAGTAAGCTTAGGGGTAAAATCGACAACAATTTGATTGGTCGAGATCCAGCTCATGTTTAAAATGATGTCTGAGCCGGAAAGGATGAATTCTAGGATCTGATTGAGGATTGATGGCATTCGCAACATATTAAATCAACGGACTCAAGATGATAATGACAAAGGATGCCAATAAGATTACCAGACTTATGGGATTATCCATAATGCAAGCAAGCAAAATTTTCAAGAGCAATAAGCTACTGAGGATTTTCGGAAGGTTGAATAGTATTTCAAAGACCTTTCTGAAACACATGAACAACTGGGAATGAGGGATACTCGGTAAGTGTGAGGAATTATTTGCAGGTGTATTCATGAGGAAAAGGAGCTGCAAGGCAGCAGACACAAAGGATCCTCAGAATATCCGAAGTATTTCAGGGTATCTTGTAATCACAAGATCAAATTGGAAATGAAGTTATGGACGACAAGTGTATGTAGCTTTCCATAAGGATTTATCGGTGGTATGGAATTGCAACGGCGAAGGGCACAAGGGTCTCGGGGAAACACCGGAGATTATCTTTAAAATTTTCTGGTGCAGCAGGCGATCATCTGGACTGAAGGGGCTCTCCGGGAGAAGTATTTTCGAGAACCTAAAGTTAGTTTTTTTTTCAAAATCATTTAACCCGAATAGAAGAGAGATTAGAATCCCAGAGTATAGACGAGGAATAAAAGGTCCTAATACCCACCAGATGGCGACGTGGGCCCGTAAGGCACACAACCATGTTAATAAAAGTTTAGCAATGACTAGACTCAACTTCGGCCAAGGAATTGGAAGGGGATTCCTACAGGCAGTCGGCTCTGATACCAACTTGTGACGCTCAATCGTACACTAATCATGCACGCAAACATGTACGATCAAGATTAGGGACTCACGGGAAGATATCACAACACAACTCTAAAAACATAAATAAGTCATACAAGCATTATAATACAAGCCAGGGGCCTCGAGGGCTCGAATACAAGTGCTCGATCATAGATGAGTCAGCGGAAGCAACAATATCTGAGTACAGACATAAGTTAAACAAGTTTTCCTTAAGAAGGCTAGCACAAACTAGGATACAGATCGAAATAGGCGCAGGCCTCCTGCCTGGGATCCTCCTAACTACTCCTAGTCGTCGTCAGCGGGCTGCACGTAGTAGAAGGCACCTCCGGTGTAGTAGGAGTCATCGTCGACGGTGGCGCCTGGCTCCTGGGCTCCATCGTCTGGTCGCAACAATCAGGTAAAGAAAGGGGGAAAAGGGGGGAACAAGGCAACCGTGAGTACTCATCCAAAGTACTCGCAAGCAAGGAGCTACACTACATATGCATGGGTATATGTGTAAAGGGCCATATCGGTGGACTGAACTACAGAATGCCGTAATAAGAGGGAGATAGCTAATCATGTCAAAGACTACGCTCGCAGCCTCCGCCTTGCAGATGTAGAAGAGAGTAGACTGAAGTCCTCCAAGTAGCATCACATAGCATAATCCTACCCGGCAATCCTCTCCTCGTAGCCCTGTTAGAGAGCGACCACCGAGTTGTATCTGGCACTTGGAAGGGTTTGTTTTATAAAGTATCCAGTTCTAGTTGTCATAAGGTCAAGGTACAACTCCAAGTCGTCCTGTTACCGAAGATCACGGCTATTCGAACAGATTAACTTCCCTGCAGGGGTGCACCACATAACCCAACATGCTTGATCCCATTTGGCCGCACACACTTTCCTGGGTCATGCCCGGCCTCGGAAGATCAACACATCGCAGCCCCACCTAGGCCAACAGAGAGGTCAACACACCGGTCTAAACCTAAGCGCACAGGGGTCTGGGCCCATCGCCCTTAGCACACCTGCAGGTTGCATGGGCGGCCGGAAGCAGACCTAGGCTAACAGGCGTTCCAGTCCAATCCGGTGCGCGCCGCTTAGTCGCTGACGTCACGAAGGCTTCGGCTGATACCACGACGCCGAGTGCCCATATCTTTCCCACGTAGTTGGTTAGTGCGTATAGACCAAATGGCCGGACTCGGATCAAATACCAAGATCTCGTTAAGCGTTAATGATGTAACGCATGACACCGAACAGGCCAGCCCACCTCTCACCTAGGCGGTCTCAACCTGCCTGTTGCTCGCCACAAAGATCCACACAGAGGGTCGTTGGGACAAAGGTCCTTTCAGCCCCAATCCGTGAATCACTCATGAGCTCCACGAGCCGACCCGACTTTAGTCACCACATGTATCATGTATAAAGTATATAGTATAAACCCGTGATCACCTCTTGAGTGATCACGGCCCGATAGTATAGCATGGCGCATGCAGACAGAATGTAGGGTCATGATGGAATACTAGCATCCTATACTAAGCGCTTAGGATTGCGGTAAAGGTAACAACAGATAGTTGCAAGGACAGGCTATGCATCGAGGATAGGATAAACGAAAGCAGTAACATGCTACACTACTCTAATGCAAGCAAGATAGAGAAGAATAGGCGATATCCGGTGATCAAGTGGGGGCTTGCCTGGTTGCTCAGACAAGAAGGAGGGGTCGTCGGTGACGTAGTCGACCACAGGGGCATCAACATCATCACGGGGTCTAACGAAGAGAAGAGGGGGGGGGGGGAGGGGAGAAACAGTAAATACATAGCAAGCAAGTGAATAACAGGACAACAGGCAGAGCTAGACGTGTTCTAATGTGGTATGAGCTGATACCGGTGAAGGGGGGAAACATCCGGGAGAATATCCCCGGTGTTTCGCGTTTTCGGACAGATGAATCGGAGGGGAAAAGTTGCGTGTTCGCTATGCTAGGGATGCGTGGCGGACGAACGGGCTGGGTAACCAGATTCGTCTCGTCGTTCTGAGCAACTTTCATGTACAAAGTTTTTCCATCCGAGCTACGGTTTATTTCATATTGATTTTAAAATATTTAAAAATCATTTTCTAGAAATTAGCATAATTAAAATAATTTAGAAATTGCAATTATGATGTCAGCGTGACATCAGCATGATGTCAGCATGACCAAAGGTTGACTGGGTCAACCCTGCAGGTGGGTCCCGTTCGCCATAGACTCAGATTAACTAAAACAGATTAACTAGTTTAATTAGTAATTAGGTTAATCTAATCAGGATTAGTAAAGTTAATTAATTTAATTAACTAATTAATTAATTAATTAATATTTTTATTATTTTCTTTTAATCTTTTTTATAAACGTTCCACGGGCTAGGCCCCACATGTCATTGGGTCAGGGGCCATAGCGGGTTCGGGCGTTGCGGGCGCCGCCGAATAGGCGCGGCTGGTGCCGTGACCAGGTCGAGGCGGGGAGGCCGCCGAGGGGCGAGGCAGGGGCGGTGCGCCGGCGACGCAACAACACGACGGCGCAGGCAACACGTGGCGCTGCCAGGAGGGGGTCAGTAACCACGGGCGGAGCACAAGAGCGGGACCGCGCGAGGGGCAGCCGAGGCGCTGGGCGAGAGGAGACGGCCACGATGGCAGCTCGCGCAGGAGGACGGCGGAGGGGATCGTCGTGGCGCGCCGTGGCGAGGTCTAGTGCTGGCGCCGCGAGCGAAATAGCGGCGAGGCCGCTGGTGCGCGAGAGGCGGCGGGCGACCGGCGTGGTCTTGGCGCCGTGAGGCTGTGGAGCGCCTGGGATGCGCCGGGCGTGAGCGGGGGGGCGTCTTGCGGCCTTGACGCCAGGGCACGGCCGGGCCACGACCTCCAACAGGCAGGGGAGGAGAAAGGAGAGGTAGCATGGTGAGGCGCTCACATCGGGGCCGTAGGGTACATGGCAACGGGGCGCGAGGTGGGGGACGGGGACGACGTGCGGCGCAGGGGAAGATGAGGAGGCAGTCCGACGACGGCGTGGCAGTTCCAGGGAGAGGTCAGCTCCGGGCGGCGGCGATCCAATGATGGGGCCGCGGGTGGTGGCCCGGGCCGGGGTTGCCGAGGCCGACGCGGGGAGGTGAGGTGGCGGAGGAGGTGGCGGGCCAGGCGGCGGCTGACCGGCGAAGGGCGTCGGGATAGACGGGATCCCGATCCATGGCGACGGGGGGAGGAGAAGGGGATCGGGGGGGGGGGGGAGTGGGTCACTGCGACTAGGGTTTGACCGGGGGGGGTTATGGGTGGGCGGTTTGGGCGGTCGGTCGCATGAAGGGACGGGCGGGCCTAGCCCAGTTAGGGCAGGGGGGGGGGTTGTTTTATTTTATTTTTGTTTTGTCTTTATTTATTCTTTTAAATTTTGTTTTGAATGTTTTAATATCAAAACAATTTTAACAAACTATAAAACCCATACCTAGATTAGTAAGGTAGCATAACTCACTGTAATAAAATGTTCACTCATTATTTTAACTAGCTTACAATTACCTATATACATAAAAGCATTTATTAAGTATTTTCAAATATTGTTTTAATTATCTTAGTGCACATAAATATTTTATAAAAGTGTGGTTTTCATCACCTACCACTACTTATGGATTAATCGACACACTCCGAGCGTTTTAGTTTTAATGTTTGAAAACTTCATCGTTTGGTTTGATTTCAAATTTGAATTCGATCATGATTGAATTAACGCGAGATTAACAACAGTGACCTTGGTGATGTGGCATCATTAGTAGAGGTTACTGTAGCATGATTACCCGGACGTCACAATATGCTTCTCCCCATTTTGCCAGTAAGGACCAAAAAGGTTTGAAGACATAGAGCCTCTACTCGTTCCCAGAAGGAGTAGGGGAGCTGCAGGGTCGTCGTTGGCGTTTAGCGGCAGAAGAACTTGGTGCAGTGTCTATACGCGCCGAAGTTGGAGGTGGTGAAGTAGCATCATCTTGTTCATCTATGACTCTGGCATTCACCGTGGCAGCTGAGGAGGAATAGTCAGAGTCTTCAAGAGAGGGAGTCCGACGCAAGACAACATGCCTTGGAGGAGTGGACTCAAACTTGAATCTTTCAGTGAAGCCATCGTCTTGAAGATCTGCTTCAGCACTCAGCAATGTCAAGCTCTTCCATGACCCCCGACAGGTTTCATGAGTGACAAAGGCATTCTTGGTGGCAAGGTTGCGAATGTGATTGACATCCACCAAGAGGCTTTGCATCTGTCGCTTCAGCCAATAGTGATGCTTATCCTGTTTCTGATGAAGGGCGATGAGGAGCTCTCGGTCATTGAGGTTTCGAGGCCTTTGCACAATTGTGCTCTCAGTGGCTTCAGTATTGTCACAATGAGGGCCACATGTATTGCCAGCCAAAGGATAAACACGAGTGACGGCCTGAACTCCTTCAATGGGT
This sequence comes from Aegilops longissima, assembly GCA_021605205.1. Taxonomy (NCBI): domain Eukaryota; kingdom Viridiplantae; phylum Streptophyta; class Magnoliopsida; order Poales; family Poaceae; genus Aegilops; species Aegilops longissima. The sequence continues at coordinate 468,468,899 of CM038676.1, forward strand.
TGTGTGAAGCTTTGGTGATCAACATTGTGAAGACAAACAGGCTCCTTGGCAGGCTCTGGGTATATGGCTTCAACTGACATATCAACCTCTGGCAAAAATATCAGATGGCTGCGAGAAGAAGGTTGATAGTTGACCGCTGAATGAAGCTTGATAAGGCGCATAACCCATGGAGCGTAGAACTTCAGACCAAAGAGATCAGAGCCTGATGTAGCTAATTGTCTGATGAAGAAGTCTTGAGCATTGAAGCTGATGCCATTGAAGATATAAAATACCAATGTCTTCATTGCTCCTTCAAACTTCGCTCCAAAAGAATGTCCTTTGATGGGCCATAGAGTTTGCCTGATGATATGATAGATTGTTCGGGGCAGATACTCGAGGTCTTCAACAAAGAACTCTCTTGGGTATTCTGCGTCGCGTGGCAGAGGCTAGCATTTGGCTCATGTTGGGCTCTGGCTTCTGAAAGATGCTCTCCAATGCCTTGCGGTGAAGCTGACAACCAGTCTCGAAGAGTTCACCTGGAGTGGGCAGGCCAGTTAGCTCAATGATATCAAGAGCTTTGGCTTCATGATGGACATTTCCTGTCATCCACTCAAGGACCCAAGTCTTCGGATCCCTGTTGTAGCCGTGAATGTGGAGGGTAGCATAAAATTGTAGCAGAAGCTCTTCATTCCAATGCTCCTTATCTGTCACAAAGTTCAGCAGTCCAGCATCACGGAAGCAGTCAAGGGATTCTTCTAGACAGGGCAGTCCAGCAATGGCTTCATTGTAAGATGCATATGAGGGAAGATGCACCCTTGATCATAGAGAACACAAGAGTAGTAGCTGCGCTGCTGATAGCTCCAGAACCGATCAGATGAAATCCTTGGCTTGGAATAGGGGTTCTTGGCGCTACCAAAGAAAGTGTTGTGCGCAATGAAGCCATTGGCATTGAATGATCCTGGTGAAGTGGCAGTACCTGGAAACCTGGGCAACCTTGGCTTTGGCTTCTGGACCTGAGGTCTGTGATCAACATGATAGTCAAATTGAGGACCAGCAGCAGGCGGAGGAACCAGGATGGGCCATCTGACAGTGGCCAGCTAACCATGATCATATGCTTGCTCGATTGTGTGTGGCCTTGGAGGCGGTACAGGAGCAGTGGCATTGACTTCAGGCTGCAGATTTGCATCAGGTGCAACATTGGCTTCAGGTGCAATCACTTTAGGCACCACATTAACTTCAGGCGCCACATTAGCTCCAGCCATGACAACGTCATTGGCTTCAGTGTTGGTGTTGGTGGTCGCCTCAATGTTATCAACCTCCACTCGAGTAGCTGGAGGGTCGGACACGTTCTCCTCGAGAACAACTTCAGGGTTGGTTGTTGGTGTAGCAACACGTTCTTCTTCAATACTTGGCTCTTCTTGTTCATCGGCTGATGCAGTCGGAATATCTTCAGCCGCTTTGGCTTCAGACTCGGGGATGTTCGCAGTAGGAGAGGCTTCAGGAAATACTTGACGTGATACTGATTGGCGCTCGTCTCCTTCTGGAACACTCGACAGAGTGACTTGTGGCCTTGGTCCTTTGTGAAGCCCGCGAAATGCTGGCGACGCTTGTGGAGATGGAGTAGTCTGGGCCACAAAGTCTTCATCATCAAGCACTGGAGTGGTGACTTGAGTTGGGGGAGTACGTGGTGATTCATCTTCACGGGGGGAGTCTTGAGGGTGATCATCCCATGAGTCATCCTGAGCAATTGGCGTCAAAGTACGACCAATGCTGATGAGTTCGCTGTTCGTGAGAACAGGCGATGATGCCACATTGTGCTCGATCTGAGGAAGGACTTCATCATCTTCAACATTGTCTTGATGACCAATGTCTTCAGCTGCGGTGGGGTTGACAGCTGGAATGTCTTCAGTTTCAGGAGCCTCTGGGGAAGCAGACTCATGAACTACCATACGACACTCTTGTTGTGCAGAAGCAGGACGAGCAACAGAAATTGGCTCGACGACAAGGGGCTCTGTGGGAGCAGCCCGATCTTTCTTCTTGGTTTTACGCTTCTTGGCAGGTGGAGCCTCATCAGTGGTGTTCTTGGTCTTGCGCTTTCTGGCTTTGGCTTCAGCTGCCCTTGTTTTCTGGAGCTCTGAAGCCACTGTGGGGACCTTAGGCTTCACGCCTGTCATACCGGCGGGGAAGACAATGTGAGGTTCTTCCCGCCTGGATGGTTCAGCTTGGTCCACAGATGGCTTCTTCTGCTTGGCAACCATCTAGGGGTCGATGCCAGGACACCCAAGTGCCTTGCGCTTCTCAGCTTCATTGTATGCTTGAACACATTTGGCAGCCAAGTGCTTCATACGCTCTCGAGAACCTTTGGCTTCGTCATGTTTCTTGTGAAATGCTTCCTTGTGCTCATGCATCATAGTCTTGAAGTTTTGGACGTCTCTCACGCTGAGCTTGGCCACATGCTTCTTGAACTGAGCCTTTTCATAATCAATCATGTGCTTCAGCTCAACAATTTTCTGAGCTAGAGCTAGCTTAGGAGCAATGGCTCCATGAAAGGAGAGGCTGAGGCCAACGGGGAGTTGCAGATCATCAAAGCTGAGATTGGGGGTGTCAAACCACTCATCAATGAAATTGTTTAACACTTCCATGTCAAAGAGAGCCAAATCATTAAAGATTTCCGCCTCTTGCTTGCTCTTTATTAGCAGCTCAAGAGCATCATCAGCAAGATCGTTGTCACTCGACAGATCAATGGCGTCGTTCTCGTTCCTCAGAATGGCAGCAGGGGTCAGAGCCGGACCAGGAGTGTGCATGGGCTTCTTATTCTTCTTCTCAGACTTGGAGATGTGTGAGATATCTTCAGACTGCACACTTGGTGCAGGAGGAGCAGTGGCCAGAGGCTTCGCTTGCGAAGCTTTTGGTGCAGTGGAAGGCTTCAAAGCCTTGGGTTTCTTCAGCTTCTTAGGCTTAGGTGGTGTAGGCGCTTCGTCAGAATCAGCGTCTTCTGCAGGTTGATCCACGGCTGTCCCTTGAACCATAATACGAGTGATGAGACCTTCTAGGTTGTAGAAGGGCCCAGCAAGATTGGGTTCAGCTTCGCGTGTGCCATCGGCACGAGGAGCAGAGGGACCGGGGTTGAAGTCTAATCCCCATGACTTCTTGTTCTCTTTGGCCGAGTTCTTGGCAAACTGAAAGTTGCGTTTGAACAGATTGTCATCACGACACCATAGCAATGAAGATGGGTCGGCATCAGCAAGCTATGGTCCACGGACCATGCAAGGGAAGAAGCCTTGTTCAATGGCTTCAGCTCTGGACCTGGGTGGAAGATTTCTGTACAAGATATCTCCCCAGGGTCGCTTAATGGCATTCTTTTCAACATATTCCTGGGTCACGAACCTGTACTTGTACCATTGTTCTGCCCAATATCTTCGAATCCATTGGATTCGTGTTTTGCGCTGATTAGTCCTCTTCTGGATCTGTCTTGTACAACTCATAGAGGTCAGGAGGCAAATCTCTTGATGTTCCCCCACGGTGTTGTCTGCCTCCCTTCCTTGCTGACTTATCTGTGGCCATGTAGTTCAGACTGAATGGCTTCAAAACTGTCAAAGGCTTCCGTCTGCTGGTCAGACAGGAACTTGCTTCGGGAGAGTTGATATGATGCTGTAAGAATTCTGCAAATGAATGCAGACTATGAGAACCAAGGGATTCTCCCACGGACATGTACCTATGACAGCATTAGAGATGCGAGGGAAGGGGAAGAGGTCATATGCATTCTTAGAAGATTTTGAAGATAAATGAGTTTTGAAGACATTGACCTCATAGCGCGAAGACATTCACTTATATGTTGAGAGTTGGTTCCAGATTTGTACGAATCCAAGAATAGGTACAAGTGAGGAATCTAACTATGTGCAAAGCATAAGTGAATATACTAGGCATCATATGAGATGCAAAACAGGATAGATCCAAATTTGTGGAGGCAGAAACCACTTTTGGTAGGAAGATTGAATCTATCGGATCAAAAAGATAGTAAAAAGAGAGTTTTAATTTACCACACGATGAACTGCTAGACAGAGCAGAAGAGGAGGCCGAGCAGTTCGATCTTCCGTGCCCTAACTTGGGGACGGAGGACACCTACGGCGGCGGCGGAGATGACGATGTCCGCGGCCGGCGGGAGGGCAGCGTCGGTGAGGTCACGACAGCTAAGCGCTTCGTCGCCAGCGTCGTCAAGAGCTAGCGGTGGCGC